>OZ018334.1:8852501-9452501 GCA_963969495.1 Ceratothoa steindachneri
ACGAAGCTCGTAGCTTCGCTACGACATCATTTGTGGGTTGAAGATTTTTCGTCATTTCGATTGTTATCGACTCAGTGTCTCCAATAATTGGCATGCGGCAAAACTTAAAAGCAAAAACAAAATAGAAGATGAATCTCAGCCAGAAATATTAGATAAAATACCTCTCGTCTTTTAGATTAATTTAATATATGTGATTATTATACAAGGGAGTGCTCGCAGCCTAGTGTCGGGGTCTTTTTCATGTATAGGCTCAGTCACGTTTAATTAATTATCACGCGATGCTGACACCATCATAGTACTGGTATTCTTACTATCATACTAACAGCTTCGCCACGGCATTTTCCAAGTGAAGGCCCCGTAAGGGGCGCGGCGATTTGCCTTTCTGGCCGCCGTGCTGACGGGACTCAGCGCCCTGTCTGGACTTAGCTTAGCCTCTTTCTGATAGCCTGTGTTTTCACCCTACTTCCTCGCTTTCCCTACAACATCTTTCTCTTGTCAGCTTCTAATTTCACAGGGTAGACGCCGACCAGCTTCCTTTCACCCATCTATCCCGGATCGGGGCTGAGGGGGGAGAGGACAATGTCCCCTCACTCATGAGCTCTGGTCTGGGGTGGTGGGTTTTTAACAACCTGCTTCATCCCCACCCACACCTTCCTCCCATCCCACTTCATTCTCCCTTTTATCTCTATCAATTTTTACTCCGTGGGCAAGGTGGAGTTCCCCCTACCCTGAGATGGACATGGTCCCTGAAGCGACCCAGCCCCAGATGGAAGGTTATTCCATGGGGTCGAACACAGGCTCGGTGCTAAGCGCAGAACGTGAGTCCGCCCCTGTGAGAGCTGCTGCTCAGAGGGCGAGGGCGCCAGAGGACAGATCTCACCCGGCTGGTGCCCCTGTGACAGCCAGGACCTTCTCCATTTCGGAGAAGGATCTTGCTGAAGCCGGCCCATCTGGCCTAGGGGCTCCTGCCGGCAGGGGTGAAAAGCAGGTTCATTGCCCGCCCTCCTAAAAATGAAAAAGACTTAGCTCCTCTCCTTCCTCCGGGATGGACGGGCCGATGCCGTTTCGGTAAGCGACCAAGCCAAGATTAGCACGTCCGCTCCCGTTGATCCCCGGGGTGGGGGACCTCTGACGAAGACCAGAACTGTGCAGAGCGGAGCCTCGATTACGTTGGGGTCCCTCATTAGAGGGTACCTAGCATTTTCAAGTCAGCTGGCTTCAAACGCTTACTTGTTATTCGCTCCACTGATAGCAACTTGTTGGCTAAGGGCAACATGATCCATCAGATGAGAGCTCTAGCTACCGTGATTGGTAGAGAGCCTTTTAGTGAATGCTTGGAATCCCTCCGAGGCGTACATGATTAGTGCCTTTCGGAGACTATGGCATGCCTGTGGTGTGACGCCGCACCCTACCTTGAAATTTGTGAAAGGAGTAGTTTATGCGAGGAAACTCGTGGATTACTCCATAGATGACCACCTTAAGAGCTGGCCTACCATGGGGCGTTCAAGGTCGAGCATGTTATGAGAAAACAGGGAGGGGCCTCGAGACCCACCCCTAGACTCTTCGTCACGTTCGATTGTGATAAGCTCCCTGAGTCGGTGCGTGCCGGTTGGTATCACTACCGCGTGAGGGGCTATTACTGTCACCCCTTCGGCCATACTAATCGCTTCTGTAGACGCGCAAAGATAAGGTTACCCGAAGTCTGAGTAAATTCCTCCAAGGCTGCACCCGATAAGTTCAAATCGTGTGTGACAATTGCGTAGAACTGCACCCCTCTTCTTCGAAGCAATGTTTGTGCGTATCTCCTCGAGAAGAAAATCCTGGCTGTTCAGGCTCAAGATCGTCTCTCCTTTCGCGAGGCTAAGGACTTGGTCCTGGGACGTCTTATGCTTCAATGTTGAGAAAGACACCCACTGCTCCTAGCCCATTCGGAACCCCTTTTGCGGGTTCTACCCACACTGCGTTCCCCTGGTGTTGCTGGCGGCACAAAGGGTTCACACCCAACCCCGAGTAAAACCAGGGCTCCTCTCCATTACCCCAGCGGGAGTGGTCCTCGTAAGGCGAAACGGCCGCACGCCTCCACCGAGTCGTTAGACTCACAGGAGGCAACACCCTTGAAGAGGGTCGTGAGACCCTCTTTCGGTGTTCCTAGTAGGCTGGGTTGCTCGGAGAGGGTGGATCGTTAAAAAGTGGGCCGAAGACGCCCCGTTTTCGAGGCAGAGGGAGGAAAAAACTCATATCGAGCCCAACTAAAGCTTCTAAGTCCTCGAAGGAGTCAACTCTTGTCTGACCAACAGCGCCCGCAGTTCTGGCTGCGGGAAGCATACAGCCATTCCCGTGTGGTTCTTCTCTTCGAAGAGTGCCCTGCATCTCCTACGAGATAGGCCGGTAGCGCATATCCTTTCAATGGAATTGCCGCGTACTCTGGAACAACTGGGAGGAGCTTTGAAGGCTCGTCTCCATCCGTTAGCTATCTTTTTGCAGGAGAGCATGTTGGGCGCTTGTACCCTGCCCACTCTCCTGGGGTATAAGGGTTTTGCGCCCTCCTACCACGGGATTAGGGCCAGGCGGTAAGATGCGTGATTTACACCCGGCATGATGTCTCTGTTCTTTTCTTTGCTTTAGATACCTCCTTTCAGGAAGTAGCTTTGCAGCTGCACCTGAATAGGAGGTATACTTTTATTTTCACCTACATCCCACCATCAGCCGACTTAGACGCGGGGAACACCCGCCGCGTCGTGACACCGTTCCCGAGGCCCTTTCTCTTGCTCGGAGTATGAACTGTAGACGCCCCTATGGGGAGACTACGAGATTAATCCCAGGGGTCAAAGCTTTGCCCGCCTGATCGACGAGCCTGAGATTGGTGTCCTAAATCTAGATGAATTTACGCATCACTGCCCGAGAACCGCTTCATTTTCATGGTCAGCATTTCGGGAAATGACTGATTTCTCTATATCAGTCGAGGAGTTTAGGTGGGTAGATGAGGCCGTTAAATTCTTCTCCGGCAACCTCAGCGCCGTGGGCCTAACTACTATTCGTAAAACTTCTGGCCGCGTTGCACGCCGACCGCTCCCGTGGTGGTCAGCCGAGTGTGAACTGGCCCTCAAACAGTAGCGTTATGCCTACATGCTCTATAAGCCCCGCCTGAACGACTTCACTGTCGCTGAATTTCATCGAGCTAGGTTCTGGTATATTTTGAAGCACGCCCGCCGCTCTTCTTGGCAGTAATATGTGTCTTTACTTAATGGGAAAGACCTTTCTAACAGAAGTGTGGAAGCGAGTCAAAAGGATTCAGGGCAAGTTCTCGCAAGACCCCCCTCCCGGTCTCCAGAAGAATGGGACCGCAATCTTGGACCCCACGTCCGTGGTGAAATCTTTCGGGACCAATTTCTCCGCATTGTCTATCTGGGATGATCCTCCGCCAGCATTTAATGAGGGTCGTGATGTTGCGGAATGCTGCCGACTGGACTTTACATCCAGAGGGGGAGAACTCTTCAATGACGGGTTTACTCTGAGTTAGCTTTGTGCGCGGCCACCACCCATGGTCCGGGCGATGTTCAGTACGCCAAGCTTCGACACCTGGTTGAGCCGGGCATAGCCTTTCTGTTAGATTTGTTCAACATGATCTTGGTAGAAGATATCCTCCAAGATTTATGGCGAATCACTACTCTGTTCGCTTTGCGCAAACCGGGGAGAGATCACTCTACCCCGCCGGTTTCCACCCAATCTCTCCTACTTCCTACGTGTGCAAGTTGATGGAGAAATTAGTAAATGTTAGATTAGATTTTTTCCTGGACAGCGGAGGGCATCTCTTCTGCACAGTGCGGCTTCCGCAAGTTCCACGTCACGTCGGATGCTCTGCTCCGACTGGAAAATGCCGTCTGCGAGGCCTTCTTTCGCACACAGCACTACGCCACGGTCTTTTTCGATCTGGAGAAGGCCTATGATACTCCATGGCGATACGGTATCATGGAGACTCCACACGATGGGGTTAAAGGGACGCCCTCCAATCTCTATATCTGAATTTTTGTGAGCTTGTCTATTCCGTGTACTGGTGGGGAAACCCTCTCCGGCCTAATGGAGCAAGAAGATGGTGTCCCGCAGGAAAGTGTCCTCAGTGTCACACTCTTTGCCCTGAGCATCAACGGCATCACCTCGGTGCTGCCGGAAGATGTTCTCGCTACGCTCTACGTGGACGACCTTTCGATCTCTTTTGGCGGGGCCCAGATGCCAACTCTGGAGCGTGGACTCCAACAGGCATTGAACCGCGTCTCTCGCTATGCTGAAGCGCACAGGTTTCGGTTTTCCTTGGCCAAGACTAAAGTGGTGCACTTCTGCCGCCATCCACGGCTCCACCCTGACCCAGACTTGTTTCTTAATGGGGCACGCCTCGAAGTGGTTGAATCGCACGGTTTCCTTGGTCTTGTATTTGAGCGACTCCTCATGTGGGAGGATCATATTCGCAGCCTTAGGGTCTCTTGTACCCGCGCCATGAATATTTTTCGTTCCGTGACGTTCAGCGCTGAGGCGGTTATATGGCTACTGCTTTACTTTTTTATCGATCTTTTGTTCGTTTGAAACTCGACTACGGATCCTAGTTTTATGGATTCGCAGCCGACCGTGTATTGCGGAAGGTGGACTCGATCCACCACCCCCGATCCACCATACCGGCCTTCCGCCATAGATGGTTTGAGGATTGGTGCAGACTAATAGCTTGCGATTGCCCGAGTTAATAAAGAGATCATGGGCTGAACGGAAATCCATACTTAAAATCAGACAATCTACCTCGGCAACAATGAAAGTCCATTGAAAAATACAACGGAGGCCGAGGAAACTTGGAGGATTACGCATTCCATAATTCCTTATCTCTGAGGAATTTTCGACTTTAAAGACCTAAATTGGAGGGAGAACCAGCTTTGTCCGTTTAAGAGCACCGGATGCATTCAGCACCAGTCTAAACCAGGTAAGAAAAAAAAATGGGTAAAAAATAGCGAAGGGAGGAACAAACAGGAAATGAAGAGGCAAACCATTTTTCCACTTTTCTTTTTAATTTAAAATAGTTGAAATTGAAGAATTCAAGGGGTTTAGAGCATTATAATGAGAAAAGTTGGAGTGAATTGATTGTTGTGGGTAAAAGAATTGGGGATTTGGGTTAAGTGAAGTAGGTACTCGTTGTAAATATGTACAGGGTTGTAAGCATTTTACGGCTTGTGCCCCCATATTTATTGTGCCAGCCCCAATTAATTAGTTGTAGGAAAGTAACATTAGAAGTAGGATGCTAATGAGGACAAAATTGAGAAGAGCGAGTCTTAGATGAGTGGTAATGATGGACATGTTGTGGACAGTGTTACTACCATATATCTCATGTTACCAGTACAGACCCTTTAAATTATAGTGCTGGAATTTAGGAGGAGAAAAAGAATGATGTAACTCACCTTTTGTACTGCAATATCCACGCTGGTTTCACCTTTGGGGGGGGGGGGGGTGAACAGCGATTGTGGCTCCGCCCTCCTTGCTCAGGCCTGTGCTCTCGTTACGTCCCCTGGGACAGTTGTAACTCACTGATTTAATTTTCAATCCTCTTCAGCAAGGCAGTAAAACTAGCAACGTTCCTTCCGGTTGGCTGAAAACTCCATTGGTACTCGAACCCGCAAAATTAAAATTTGGTTTCAGGGTATAGGGAACAGTTCACTTAGGAGTTAAGGTAATGTGTGCATGATCGGTGCTGATGAAGCGTTTCATAGCGTTGCGGTATAAGGCTTGTTTGGTATGTCACTGGGCTGGTGAAAGTAGCAGTTTGTGTAAGAATCGTGATCCTATGTTTTGTGTGCGGTGAACATTATGAACGGTTATGAAAAAAATAAGGGTAAATGAGAAAAAAATTGCAAAAATAAATTTACGTACGTGCTATTTAGTAAGTTAATGAGGAATTTTATTTAGAAAAAAAAGAGGAAAATGAAAAGGAAATTTCATGGATGAGGAAGATTTCCTTTGATTGAAAAATCGAACCGCGGCTGAGCTGTGTCTATTCGAGGCAATTTGTTCTGAGCAAGCTCGGTCCAAGTTGGGCGGGAAATTTGTTTAAATATGGTAATTACACGATATTTTTTTAACAAGCCAAATTTCTATGTTTAGCTAACCGGCAAAACCCGCTAAAAGCGAAAGGGAAAGAAGAAAAGAATTTGAGACACGATGCGAGTGATGTTAAAGATTTCAAAAACACCGATGTATACGTGTGAAATCACTTATGGAAAACTGGACAACAAGGCGAAAAATTCCATTGTGTTAGTCCGTGTTGAATTAGAGCTGGAAGAACGGAAGACTATTTGGTTCTCCTAAGTATTGCTATTATTATATTCAACAAACGGTCTGAGCAGCTATTTAACAGGGTCGTAATTGAAATAAACAATTAGATGCTAGATTAACTTTTCTGTTATTATAATGAGAATGAAAGAAGGTAAATTTCTATCGAAAATACACATGTACAAAAATGAAGCAAGACGACAATAAAGAATAAAAACTATTGAAAACAAAAAGAATATATAAGTAAATGTAACCTTTAAATATTTGTTGATTAAACTCTAATCTAATCTGTTCGGGAAATACAATATAAATTGGTCAATAATTTGAATTCAACGAATGCGTGGTCACGTGAAAGATGGATAATTTGTTTACGGGAATTATTGCCATAGACAAAGTCCGGAAAAAGCCTCAGGTCTATGGCTCCGGTTTACCAAATACTTCTCGAATACTATTGACACTTTGTTGGCTACTAGGAGTCGTGGTTATTGGCTGTTTGTACTTAAATTTCTGGCTTTGATGTCACCAATATTGATCTAGTTTTAGTTCGGCCTCAAAGTCTTGCACAATCTCGGTCTCAATTACCCACTTAGGTAAGTCGTTCCACATATTTACAACCCCAAATGAAAATTCATACTTCCTCAAATCTAATCTTGCCCGAGACATACAACTTCAGAGTGTTGCCTAGAGTAATGCTGTCATCTCATCTTAAATATTCCTTCCTTGCAGTCATCATCGTAGACACCACATAATCTTGAAAGCTTCAATTAAGTCTCCCTTCGATCTTCTCTATGATAATGATGGTAAATTCATTTTTCTTAAGTGTTGCTCATAGCACATGTCTTTAAGTTGTGGCAACAGTCTGGTAGCCCTTCTTTAAACATTTTCAGTGGCCTCTATATCCTTTATTAAATATTGGCTCCATATCTGGTTCTCGCACTCCAGATGTGGTCGCACCACTGCCGTGTAAAGTCCTTGAAATATTTCTGGGTCTAGATGGATAAATGTTCGGCTGATGGTACCAACAATCTTGTTTGCTTTATTAACTTTCCCTGAGAGATGCTGTGAAAAAGTTAACCTGCCATCTTCTCTATTCTTGCTCATAGATAATATCCATCTCCATCCACATCAGATCTACCAATTCTTATAAATTTATTTTTTTCAGGCTGAAAGTAAAGCATCTATTTATTAATCGATTGTTTAATGTGATTTATATCCTCCTGCAATTTACGACAGTCTTCCACATTTTCTATCTACCTAAATACCTTGGTGTCATCAGCATATAGATATATTTCACTGTTGTTCGTAACCACACCAGGAAAGTCATTTATAAACAGGTCAAACAACAGCAGCCCTAGTACAGAACCCTGAGGAACACCAGTGATATATTTTTCCACTCTGATGCAAATCCATTCAGTATGACCTGCAGTCTTATGCAACTTATAAAGCTTTTAAGAGATTCCAGATATTTTCATTCAATAACGTAATTAACCACTAATTCTAATAGACGCCTGTGAGGGACATAATCAAATGACTAGACGAAATCACAATATAATGCATCTACTGCCGCACCCGAGTCTAAATTAGCTATCCACTTGTCTAGTACTTTAATTAACTAAACCACTATAAACTTACCTTGTGTAAAGCCAAATTGCTTTCTAATAAATAAATGATTGCCCTTCATATGCTGTATATATTTTTCTCTTATCAGCGACTCCATTATCTTACTGACTACACTCGTTAAGCTAACTGGCCTATAGTTTCCAAGCTCCTCTCTTATCTCCCTTCTTGTACAGTCCTATGACATGTGCTATTCATGGGCCATTCATCTGGAATGTCTCCCCCCTCACAGAATGATTCCTCAAAGAGGATTTTTAATGCCTCAAGTAACTCCTCTGCCACCTCCTCCTAGGTTGTATTTGGTCAGGTCCATGGGATTTGTTTCTTTTTAATTTATGTATTACCTTCCGTATCTTGTCCTTGGATATTTCAAAATTGTTAAATGGTGGCACTTCTTGCATTTGCGCATTTGGGACATCTCCCGCCAAAGAGTCTCCTCTTCTTTTTTTTACACATCACTTATTTTTTTTATTTTTGGAGGGAGGGGTATAGCAATGTCCTCTGTGGAGCATTCCTATAAATACTAATAAGCCTGAAGAAATTATGTTCATATATATATATATATATATATATATATATATATATATATATATATATATATATATATATATATATATATATATATATATCCATTAAACCACATTGAAAGAGAAAACGGAATAATTTTTCCTTGCAGTAATATTGTGATTATCTTTTTCGAAAGAATCCGTGCAGGAAAGCGATTCGAACCAGGCACACTGAGGCAGCGAGCACCGCAAGTCTCCGCTCGAGCTTGCGAAAGTGTTCCTTAAAAGCTATTCTATTCAGAGAATATTTTTTTTCTCTGCGTAGCGTAGTGTACTAACGGCATACTTTTAACTGTGATCAAAGCGGTGCTCGCTGCCTCAGTGTGCCTGGTTCGAATCTCTTCCCTGCACGGATTTTTTTTCGAAAAAAGGTAATAAAAATATTACTGCAAGAAAAAATTATTCCGTTTTCTCTTTCAATGTGGTTTAATGGATTCATTTTCATCATTCTCTCGCGTTACTTTGAGATATATATATATATATATATATATATATATATATATATATATATATATATATATATATATATATATATATATATATATATATATATATATATATATGATAAATAGCAGAGTAATGCCCCACCTATGTACAACGAAAGGGCACAAAATAAAGAAATATTATCAAAGACGGATGTGAAGTATAAAACCAAAGAGAAAAGGTCTACTTCCGGAAATTCCAACTGTGAGCACATAATGTAGACATTTAGGTCACTAAGATAAATATATATATACATAATTGTGAATACATAAAAAATAAACGAGAGAAACATAACTAAATTAGTAAATCAAAGAGTTAAAATTTAAAGTGGACAATTTTGTTATAAATAAGCCTTTTAATAACAGGGTCCAGTTTAAAGAGGCCGGGAGATATATTAAAATTAGGCGAGGAATTAATCAATGAGCATTCAACAATATTTCTTTGAATAAAGTCAGCAGATTTGTAAATAAATTTAGCCGAATTCCAATTAATAGGGGGGACTGTTTTCAGATAAATGGACAAAGAAAGCACTTTGCTATCCCCCCTCACGCTCCTTCTGACTCCCAAAAGAGGTATAGTACGCTCTCTCTTGAGCTCCTGGGAATATACCTCGCAATCCGCCACCTTCGCCATCACTTGGAAGGACGTGACTTCATTATTTTTACGGACCATAAGCCTTCGATCGGTGATTTTTCGTCTCGTAGTATTATTCGTAACTACAGACTGCAGTTGACGATCGTCATCTTGACTTCATCCTGCAGATGACGAATGATATTCGCTATGTTCCTGGTGGTTCTTCAAACGTCGCACAGGAGGCGCTTTCCCCCATTGCAAACACATTCTTTTCGCCATCTGCCTTGAAACTCTGTACTCAAGCCAATTGTACAGAACGTCGCTTCGAATAGGATCCGAATTTACACTCCATCATAGTTCTGTCCTACTAATTATACTTACTAAACTTAAGCCACATAATTATATTTATACACTCACAAGTACTTTCATGTGCTTACTTATACCCCCGCGTGTATGTCCATAATTATACTCACTTATATTCCTAGTCGTGTAGTCTCCTGTAACCACTTGTACTCGCTTAATTATAATTATATATATACATATATTCATGGTCGTGTACTCAGAGTACTAACTTGCACTTGTATTATATTTCATTCTCAAACGCTTAATTATCTTTCATATTCTATGTATGCCATAAAAAATTAATTCCTCAGCTATTATTTGTGTACTAAAGTTAATTTACGAAAATTTTCCTCAAATCCATACTATCTTGTAAAATTATAATATATCCTATTTTGGTTCATATCGAATCATTCCATTCCTTGGGGAGCTTGAGATCCAATCCACGTTAGGATTGTCGTACGATCAGTCAACTCAAATAACAAATTTAAGCACGTACTGACTATTGACTCGCTATCTAAGGCAACTAAATCATTCATGCACTAGTCAAAACTCTACATAAAAATGGTGCCCAGATTTTAATATCTCCCACTCGCTTAATTAACGAATTTAAATTCAATCGTACGAAAACATGGCATTTCAGAACTCACGCTGTCATTCACGAAGCACGAGCGCTGTTTTTCAATTTCGTGTTCGTTAACGCATCCTAGCTTCTAGCTTCATTATAACGATTCAATTAGTATTTACTAACATCCCTTAAATACAGAGAATAATTTTCTTTAATTTCTTTCATTTCCTTAATTTCAATCTCGAAATACATTTAAAGTATTTAAATACTAAATATTAAATCCATGAGACATGTATTTAGTATTTAAATACTAAATACATTAAATGTATTTAGATACATTTTTAAATACATCTGAAATACATGATATATAATGACAATCGATAAGGACCATTGGTATCACAAGAAAAAATATCCATTAAAAGGAATGTATATTATAATTATTAATATAGGATTCGATGACTATTTGACTTAGGTACTACAAAAAAAATAGAAAGTTCCATAGAATTAAATTTCATTTAGTTATGTAGCAGCTCTGCAGCTACAATATATATATATATATATATATATATATATATATATATATATATATATATATATATATATATATATATATATATATATATATATATATGAAAATTAATGCAATATCGCAAGAAAAGATGAGGAATTAAAACACATTCTCAGAAGACAATTTAATTCAGAACAGTTTCGGTGTATCTCACACCCTTTTTCAACTGACACTGGGTAGAAAATATAAGAGAAGTGCATATAAGCCTAACACAAGATCCCCTCTTTTTTCCCCAATCCCCTACTTGTGGCTAATCTGGGGGAGGGGGTTAGGCCTAAACATATTGAAGGGCTGACATTTTACTATTTTGTTTATTTGCTTTCTTATTACAGGATTAAAAGAAAATTGACCCTCAGATAGATTTAAATTAGGAACTGACGATATCAAGCTCGATTCTACGATTCTTCTCTTAACATAGTTAGCCGATTTAAATAACATTTTACTTCCATTGAAATCGATCGTTTGACTTTGTCTCTAACATGGCAAAATATTCCACTGCTTTCGCTGCCCACTCTAATATCTCTTTTGTGTTCGTACAATCTCTTGTCTAGATTTCTCCCCGTTTTCCCTATATAAACTTTATGGCAATCGTTGCATGGTATTGCATATACTCCTATGATATGATGTTCTTTGGGTTTCCTGGCCATCACCAATTGGTTTAAGGAATTATTATATTTAAAGGCTAGATTAATACCCGTAATTCCAAATATGTCCTTTAAACTTTTTAATTTATTATTAAATGGCAATGTTATACATTTGTTGAAGTCGTTAGTGCGGGAAGTTTTATTACCATAGAATGTTTTCCTAGCTGCAAAATGGGCAGAAATATGAACCAATCGGGGTAATACAAATTAGAAAAAATGGTCCTGATAATGACAATTTCTTCATCTAGATAGGAAGGATGACATATTTTGTATGCTCTAAGGAAAAGGTTAGAAATTACCGATTTTTTAACATTATTATCGTGAAACGAAAAATAATATATATAGGCATTCGAGTGGGTTGGTTTCCTATACACGTCAAGTTTTAATTCATGGTGATCTTTATTAATGAGGACATCTAAAAAGGGTAATCTATTATCATATTCCCATTCATATTTAAATTTGATGGAGACATGCAAATTATTCAAATTATTAAAAAAGGTATCAAAATCATGGCTATGATTTTGATACCTTTTTTAATAATTTGAATACTATCTTTTAGTAAATGATAGCGCGCTTTAAGAATATATGTATGCGGATTCTCATGAAATTATTACAATATATTAACCTTTGTTGTTTGTATATGTCTTCCTTTATTTAACTTTGCTATATAGCCTACATAGTGACTAATGATCCGAACGCTTTAGTATTCGGTTGTTATAAGAACAACCTGTACTACTAATACTATAATTGTAAACAACATTCGTAACTCAGAACTCACCTTTAGTTAATCTCACAAAAGCTGGTTGCTCCATCGTTGATAGGGGATGCACACCTTGTATGATAAAATCTGCACAGCTTATCAACAACAGATTGTTTGACCTTCTTAGTATTCATCGCAAAACACTCAGGTAATGTCTTTACTTTAACACTGCTGCATGAAGGACCATCGTCTAATACTGATCATTTTCTTTTTGAATCTTTTCTTTGAGCTATCACGTAGTTATCCGCTTTTTGCACTAAAGCAGGATGTTTTATCTGTTGATAAATGTACATGATCAGATAATTGAAGGACGCTTGTTTCACGTTGCCACAATGCATGTTAAATTCAAGCAGCATATACTATAAATAAAGGTGTTGCAAAAGGAAGCAGGTAGGTTCGTGCATGTTAAACCTACGGTACTTAACATTATCTTTAGCTACTAGCATTTTTGCCATTTTTAAAAATAAGTAATAGTGAAACTTGTCATTCAATTAAGTATCATATAATTAGCTTTAATAAATTCTTACCTTCAAATGAATGCGTAGATTGGAGGTAGAATTGCTCGCCGCAGAGATTTCGCTATTACATGATATACATACACACTTCGCTTTTTTTCCGTCGGAAGATTTTACTCTAAAGAAATTATCATCTAGTAAGGATAATTAGAATTACATGATTCTTTATCTTCCTCGTCTTTATTATTGTCTAATCTCATCATTTTACACCCTTTCGAAGAAGCTGAAGTTGCCATGCCGCAATTAAAATAACGCTGAGCGCTCTCACTAAACAACCGAACTCAACTGTGACCATCTCGTGTTCAGTGAGCACGATCGGGACAAGGCGGTGGATGTGGTCTACCTAGACTTTCAGAAAGCCTTTGATAAGGTACCACACCGCCGCCTTCTCCGGAAAGTGCGAGCGCTGGGCATAGACGGAAAGGTAGCCGGCTGGATCGAGAACTGGCTAAGTGGCAGACGGCAACGGGTGGTGGTGAATGGACAGTCTTCTGAGTGGGTGCCCGTTACTAGCGGGGTGCCTCAAGGTTCTGTCCTGGGACCACTACTATTCATCATCTACGTCAACGACATGGACGGTGACATGGTTGCCAAGATTTCCAAATTTGCCGGCGATACCAAGCTTGGTATGAACGTTGCAAAGGAGGAAAATACTGCCCGCCTGCAGGAAGATCTTGGGAAGATTGGGGAGTGGTCGGACACGTGGCAAATGCCTTTTAACGTGAACAAATGCAAAGTGATGTATATCGGCCACAGGAACCCCCAATCTCAGTATATCCTTAAGGGCACTGCTATGGAATCCACCGACACTGAGAAGGACTTGGGTGTAACAATCACTAGTGACCTCAAGTTCTCGAAACAGTGCATTGAGGCGGAGAAAAAGGCCCAAAGGATGCTAGGATATATTAAGCGCCAGTTTGGTTATTGGAACCAGGAGATTGTACTGTGCCTGTACAACTCACTTGCCCGACCGCACCTGGAGTATGCCGTACAATTTTGGAGTCCTTCATTGCGAAAGGAAATCGCGAGATTGGAACGCGCACAAGTCAGGGAAACCAAGCTGATTCCCTCTATCCGACATAAAAGTTATGAGGATAGACTAAGGGAAGTAGATCTGTTCTCGCTGGAAACCCGTAGACTGCGTGGTCAGCTCATCGAAGTCTTCAAAATACTTCGAGGGTTCGAAAATGTTGACTACCGGGATATTTTCACACTGAGTGAGTACAGAACGCGCAATCACGGCTTCAAACTTGAACTGAAGCGTTACAACCGCAATCTGTGTGGAAATTCTTTCACCTACAGTATCTGCGGTAAGTGGAACACACTTCCAGTGGAAGTTGTCAACAGTGAATCTGTTGACCAGTTCAAGTCAAGACTAGATAAAGTCTTGAAAAGTGACCGTTCAGGGACGCAAAACAATTGAGCAGCCATGTGCCTGTTCGATTGCTAGTGCAAAGGTACCCTCTTTGAATGGACCGTAAGGTCTCCTAGGGTACTTACTTTCCTTGTTACTCCTTGTATCTGTTAACTGAATTTGAGCAGATGCATGCAATCTTCCCTCACCGGCTCACGCAGTCAAACGTTTGTGTCATACAAGTTGCGAAAAGCTACAACATGCATTACAAGTTCTTAATAGCTATATAAACCTATTATCAGTAAAGTATTTGAAAAAAGTATTTAAATACATGATTTCAAATGTATTTACAAATACAATTTTAAATACATAAATTAGGAGAGCTGTAAATAATAATGCGTTTTTTGTGCATATGTCCGAAAATAACCACTTAATAAATTGGAATTCAGCAAAATTTATTTTTCGTTCAACTGACTCAATTAAAAGAAACCTTGTTGAATGTTCATGTATAAACCAATTTAATAACTTTAACATTTTCCCTGGCCTTTTAAAATTTGATGCTGCTATGAAAATCTCATTCTTAAAGAAATAAGTTTTGACTTATGTTCCTAATAATTTTTTTGTCCTTTTCATTTTTATGGACACCCGATTTGTTAATTTAATTATTGCATTGATTTTGGATTAACATTATTTTATTTTATGGGGGTGTGGGGGGGGCGGGGGATATCATATTTCTTCTTGACTGAAGTTGCTCCTTCAAACATTGACTCCATTTATCTGACTCTTGGTATTCTGCTGGCTGAGATTCCTCTTTTTTTATGTTGGCTAGGTTAGTTCTTGATCTTCGATTTCTTTATTTGATGCATCTTAAGTTTATTCCAATTTTATCTTGATATGATGATTCCTTCTTCTTTCTTGATCACGTGATGATTTCTTGGATTTTTGATGAGTTGAGATGAGTTAGCCCTTGAAGTCGTTTTTTTTCTTGACTTCCGTTTTCTTCGTGAATTTTCTTCGTAAAAATTGTGGACTTTGGGAGTTACGATCGAGGGTCTTTGAATCCAAATGCCAGCACTCTGCCGTCACGCTACGGCGAGTCCGTTCTGAGTTAGTAATTTAATGGGTTATTTATATTCTCGCGTTGGAAGGAATTTTTCTCTCTGATACATCTTCGCACCCCTACAATTTCTCTTCCTCTCTCCTTGCCCCTATCCCCTACGTATCTGCTTACTTCTCATGTCTCTCCTAATCCCCCTATTTAGATTATTGCTATATCCGTTTATCGTTTAAACACTTTTGGTTCTGTTCTTGACTATTCCTGCCTCTCGGTTTGACCTTGCTACCGTTATAGCTAAATCCTAATGTGAATTTAGCCGTCCCTCTCCTACTTCCTCATTGGTGATTTCTTGTCTTAGAGGCGGTCCTTTATCTTTACTAGCTTATATATACCCTTATTATATTGTTTTCTCATGTAATTATCCTTGAGAATGAACTGAATAAAGTTCGAAAGTACTTGGACGCACCTTTTCATTTTTCCTGCGGGACATTGCATTCATATAAATGAATTTAAATTCAGTATTTAAATACTGCCCACCTCTGACAGTATAAACTATGATGGATCAACAACAAGGGACATCGGCTAGCGGCTCACTTGGTCAACACAATCAAGCGCCTAAATCTAATTCGCTGTCCACGCACAGGCAGCCACATTTATGTCTCGCTTCAAGTATTCGAGGCAGAAAATCCATTCGCATGGCGAGAAGTCTTAACCCTCCTTCTCAACTCCCAGAACATCACAGGAGAAGAAAAGACAGCAACAGTCATCCAGCGTCTCCTCATAAGTACATTCGTTAAATTCAGGGAGATATTAATTAACGGGAACAGGTTGGCGTTTTGGACCGCCCGAGAGAGGATTTTCACATGAAGTATTGCAGGCCCCCAAGTAGACGACCTGAGAGAGCTCCTGGACACTTAGTAAATGGGAGATATGAGTCCTTCGACCTTCTTAAAACACATAAAGGACCTTATCAGGGTAAAAGGTGCGCAAACCGACCTTTTTTAACCCTCTCCTCACTGAGATTTTCACGAGGGGAGTCCCAGAGAGGATCAGGCCACTTATTCTAAATTCAAACCCCTCGAATATAGAGCAGATAGCCATAGCCACCGATAAATTATTTGTTAATCCCTACGTGAATTGGGGTCAACGACCAAAATCACGGCCCAACTAACAATACTTCCATTTCTCAGGTTCGGAGAACAACGAACTCCTCTGGCGACTGGTCGGAGCGTTCAAGGGTTCCATCTTCTCTATCGAGGAACCTTGAAGCTTCAATACGGAGGATGGAAGCCAACATCCAGGGGTTAAAGCTGCAACGGAGATCACAGAGAGAGCACAAACACGTGTTGGGCGATCGGAGGCGCAGGTCTCCTCTAGTTCCTAAAGGAGAAACCAACGAGGGCATCCCAACGCAAAGTGAGAAGCAGAAAATTTTCAGCCTCATTCTTCCGGCTATTCACATAACCTTTACACCACCAGGCTTATGCTGGTACCATCAAGGGTAAGCTCACAACGCTGTACACTGTACGCAACCTTGTAGGCATCGTTATTCTTCTCCACATACCTTGTAGACACCGTTATTCATCTTCACATACGGCAGCAAGTAATCTCCCGAAGCATAACGTTTCCTTTTCCTCTCAATCTACTCAATGGTGCTGGTGCTATAACAAATATGGTGCACAAGCTGTAAAATGCTTGCAAACGTGCACATGTTTGGAACCAGTACCTCCTTCTAACCTCAACCCTCCAGTTTTCTTACATCAACCACCTTCTTTTTAATTCTTACAATCCTTCAAATTCAGCCTCAATTCTTCAATCGCATCCTTTAAACTAAAAGGCGAGAGATAAACAGGTCAACATCCACTGCCTACACCTCATTTCTTCAGGTAGGTTCTCACTGTTGCATTTTAACCCACACTCAATCCTCATATCGCCCTAATTCAATTTAATATCACTCGCATACTGCTATAGTGCCCTCAATTCATTCAGCACTCATACAGTATTATGGCAACACGCCACCAATTCATTCGACACTCATACAGTGCTATGGTAACACGCTATAAATTTATTTGGCACTCATAGTGTTATGGCAACACGCCATCATTTCTTTCAGCACTCATTCAGTGTTATGGCAACACGCCATCAATCTATTCAGCACACACACAATTATTGCAACATGCCATCACTTCACTCACATACAGCTATGGCAACACGCCATCAATTCTCTCGCACTCACATAGTGCTATGGGGACACGCCATCAAACCGCCTATAGAGAAAACGTTCTCCTAGAACGCCCTTTACCTCCCCTTTCTCCAACTATAACCTTTTATGCTCCAGTAAACCGCCAAAACAATCTTCAATCCACCCTTTCAACCACCCCTACTGCTGAAACTCCACCTTCCGTTTCGCTGCCTCTCCTTTTGTGTTTCAGGAACCTTCGTCGGCAGCGGTGGTCAGTCAAGAGCTAACCTTTCCACCACTAGTCACTCCGCCAGCGAAGAATAGGACTCATGACTCCCACGTCCGGGTTAACGCCATCTCGGAAGGAACCAGCAAGCGGATCACCATAGCTCTATCACATTTCACACGTGCCAGGGCCTCGCTCAACGATACTGGCACTGCCACAGAGAAACTGTGTCTCCGTACCCGCAGTCAAACCAATGGCACTGTCATATGCCCCGGTTGTGTCGTTAGGAGACCTCGGCGTTACATGGCCCAGCAGTACTCTATTATAAAAATGAGGGAGGTAACCTTCTTAGGGGGAGGGGGGGTTATAGCAATGCCCTCTGTGGCCTTCCTATAAATAGTAATAATCCTGGAAAATTATATTCATATGTATATAATATTTAAAATTATGATCCAAAAATATAGTCAATCAATTAATTTGTAACGCGAGAATATTCAATGTAAATGTAACTTCACCCTGATACATTAAAAATGCCTTTTCTTTCAAATTTCCCCTACACGAGTACGCACATACAAACACACTCTTTTCGCCATCTGCCTTGAAGCTCTGTACTCAAGCCACTTGTACAGAACGTCGCTTCGAATAGGATCTGAATTCACACTCCGTCATAGTTCTGTCCTACTAATTATACTTACTAAACCTAAGCCACAAAATATATTTATGCACTCACAAGTACTCTCATGTGCTTACTTATACCCCCGCGTGTATGTCCATAATTATACTCACTTATATTCCTAGTCGTGTAGTCTCCTGTAACCACTTGTACTCGCTTAATTATAATTATATATACATATATTCATGGTCGTGTACTCAGAGTACTAACTTGCACTTGTATTATATTTCATTCTCAAACGCTTAATTATCTTTCATATTATATGTATGCCATAAAAAATTAATTCCTCAGCTATTATTTGTGTACTAAAGTTAATTTACGAAAATTTTCCTCAAATCCATACTATCTTGTAAAATTATAATATATCCTATTTTTGTTCATATCGAATCATTCCATTCCTTGGGTAGCTTGACATCCAATCCACGTTAGGATTGTCGTACGATCAGTCAACTCAAATAACAAATTTATGCACGTACTGACTATTGCCTCGCTATCTAAGGCAACGAACTCATTTATGCACTAGTCAGAACCTCTAAATGAAAATCGCCAACCGTAATTATATACTCCCCCTTTTTGTTACTTACTTCATTCATTAATTCAGACAGCTTTTTATTGTTTTCATTGCTATGATAGTTATAAGTAGTGATGAGCATATCTGTCTTACAAGCTTTTATTGTATATTCAAAATGCCTCTTTTTATAGGGTTTAATAAACTATATTCATAATACATCTAGAAATTAAACAAAACAAAATATTAGTAACATGTATACATATGAACAAATATAAATGAGGAAGGGTTTACAAATCTAAACGGCGTACAGGTTTATGAGTACGTAAAGATCTTCAATGGCCAGTAAACTGTAGGGCCAGATTGTCGTGACTATTCACACTGTTATCAGCATCATGAACATGATCTTCTTGAATATGGATAATTTTTTCTTGCTCATTTCCCAATATCTTCTCGTTGGCTTGAAAAAAAGTTGGTAGTTGTAGATGAAAAGATGGATCGGAAAGGACACCTGAACTTCTTGATTCGAAATCATTAGACGGGATATTCCTAAGACATGGAGTTAAATTCCGCAGAGCAACAGTGCTCTCTCTCCCATCAGGGAATTTCACACGAGCATGTGTAGAGTTAGTTTCAATGAGATCAACGAAGTCCACAGCTGGTTCGTATTTACTGCGATTACCAAATCGTTTGAGGATGACTTCTCCAGGTTCAATTAGCCAAGAAGGTAGGGCTAAACCACTAACTGAACGACTCTCAAAAGCAAAGGGTCGTTCATGCGGCGTGGTATTTGTAGAGGTAGAAAGTTGTGAATGTATGGTATGTAAGGCATCAGGTAACACATCCTGCCATGCACTTAATGGCAAACTTTGAGATTCAATAGCCAATTTCACAGTATTCCAAATAAGGCCATTACAGTACTCACATTGACTATTTCCACGGGGATTGTATGGGGAGGTGTGGCTGCTGTTCACACCAAGACGTAGTAAAAAGAATTAACTTCCTTGGAAAAGAATGATAAGCCGCAGTCTGAAAGGATATATGCAGGTAGACCAAATAACGAGAAAAGATTTGTAAGAGAGTCAATAACTACTTTGGATGACATTTCGCGGCATGGAAATGCAAACGGAAATTGGCTAAACTCATCAACGACTGTTAGCAGATAACACGACGAGTGTGAGGAAACTGCAAGCGGCACCTTAAAATCATTTGAAAGACCTTGGCAAGGCGCAGTCACCTGTATCAAAGAAATATTTTCTAGTTCAAAGAAACGGGGTTTAATTGGTTTAACACCAACACAATGTAGCATTCACTAGACTCCAGGATGAATGAGACTCTTATGAAGCGATTTTAAACTTGTAATATCCGAAGTGGCGTTACAATACGACCGTGATACTGTATCAGCAACATCATTTTAGTGACCCGGGCGATGATGAATATGGAAGTAATTCCATACGGCAGCGCATGATCTCATCATTCTTAATTTTACCTTTTACATTGGTAACGAACATGAATGACACAACTCTTCGATCAGTTATTGCGTCAAAATGTCTACCGCCGCATATGCTTCTTTTTCAACGATGTGGCATGTGAGAGACAAGAAAAGTGTTTTTTTTCTAGTAGCAAGAAAACACAGGTCTTGTCTCCCACTGGATTAAAAAACCTATAATTCGTTATTCAAAAGGCTTCTTGAATCAACCTTTTGGGGGGTTGAAGATGGTAGCTCTGGCGATGAGCGTCGTAGTCATATAAGTAATGAGCGCTTGATGACACAGGTTCAAATCCAACTTCTTTATTTATTTTCATACAACGGTTAAATAGTTTGCCCTATTTTTCCGTTTTCTACATCTCCCATTTTCATTCTTAAGTTTTCATTGGTTCACGTATTAAAATTAGTAACACAACCCGGAAAAACGCTAAGGAAAATATTACGTGAAACAATGATAATTAAGAAGGAAAATGGGAGATGTAGAAAACGGGGATATAGACCAAAATATTTAACCGTCATATATATATATATATATATATATATATATATATATATATATACAGTGGCGGCAACAAAAAAAGTGACATGTGACAATTCAGAGAAAATGAAACAGAAAAATGTAACTTACATATTTTATTATGAATATTTCATGAAAGTTAATACTTGGTCATGTTGCCCTTGCACTTGATGATCATCCTGAGTCGATTGGGCATTGATTCAGTAAGGTTTGCGAAGTAGGTGGGGTCGATCGTAACCCAGATCTTCTTCAGTGATTCTATCAGATCCTTGATGCTGCCGAGTGCTGGCTCTTGAACTTTGGTTTTCATCAGATTCCAAGCATTCTCAATAGGATTTAGGTCCGGGGAATTACCAGGCCACTCCAAAACACTAATATTATTATCATTGAAGAACCTTTTCACTAACTGGGACCTGTGAGCAGGGGCACCATCATGCATGAAAAATTCACACTGATGAATTTCCCAAAATGGCAGCATGTGCTGCCTCAAAACTTCCAGATAGTTAGTCCCCCTCATGGTTACATTCTTGGGAAGGAAGTACAGACCCCTCTGCCCTTGTTTCCACTAAAGGCACCACACACCATCACACTATCAGGGTGCTTCACAGTTTTCACGGTATATTTTGGTTTATACCGAGACACATTGCTGGGACGACGCACGATCTTTGACTCTCCTCTGACCAGCCTAAAGGTGTTTTAATCACTGAACATAACCTTCTTCCAATGGGCAGCTGTCCAATGTTTATAGGTCTTGCACAAATTGAGCCTTTTCATCTTCATAGTCTTGGTAAGAAGTGGCTTCTTGGCAGCGCGGCGAGCCGGTAGGCATAAGTCCTTCTGTAAGCAATGACGGATGGTCCTGAGGGCGACGTTCTGGAGGAGGTCTGGGTGTTTTTTCTTGATTGAAGCGGAGGTTACAGAAGGGTCTGACATCACTTCACGCCTTAGGATATTATCAGTCCTTGGAGATGTCTTCCTAGCTGCACCAATGCCCTCCTTCATCTTTGGTATGGTACCTGGTGGGAATAACTCAGCTGCCCGTTTTAGGCGATGAATCGTATTTTTTGAGGTTCCTTAAATCTGCTGCTACATCAATAAAAGACTTTCCCTGCTCTAATAGGGTCAAGGCACGGCTTTTCTCTGTCATAGAAAGCTTTTTCCGCCCCATTGTATCCATTTGCACAGAAGTTATAGCACGTCAAATGTAGGCACGAATGCAGGAAATCAGCACGCTGGAGCGTTGTACACTAAAGCCTAACTGTACGAGCTCAAACGAGACACTGAGTTCCAGTAAAGCGCAGTTCTCTTGTCTTAGCTCAGGAGAGTCGTCCACTTGCGGCATAAGCCCCGCACCTTTTCATTGGCTAGTTGGCAAGTAAAATCGTGAAAACGATTTTGTGTATCGATTTCTGTTGCCAATATTAAATGTCACTTTTTTTGTTGCCGCCACTGTATATATATATATATATATATATATATATATATATATATATATATATATATATATATATATATATATATATATATATATATACTATTGAAGTCCACAGCTATGGCAGTGTTATTAATTTTAACTTGTTTTTTCTCCGCGAATGACATTCTTTATTCCTAGACTCTTTCGACCATGTTAGGTCATCTTCAGGGAATGAACAGAAATGGAATTATTCACGGTTTATTAAGAATGAAATACAAAGAGAGAATACATAAATGTAAATATATAGCGGACAGTGTTGATAATAGAATTTAGCAGAAAAGAGATAGTTATAAGTATAAGTAGGAAGATAAAGATACCCGGAGACGTGGAAATCAATTTTTTAGTTCTATACAATACAAATTTCACATTTACTCATAAGAGTTTATAGCTATAACGAATTTATTCATAAAATTTACATATATATTTACACATTCTTATATATTTCAAACGTTAACTATACATTATTATTATTACTTTACATTATTTCTACGCGTTTGTCGTAAAAACCTTTTTACTATTCTATTTCAGCGAGCCGATGATTTTAATCTAATTTTAAGTCACTTATTTGAGTAATTCACAATAGATAATTTGATGCTAGATATATTTCGTAAATTAATTCAACACACTTTTTTTGTACACTTTTCTAAATCACTCATATTATCAATTATTTTATCATTATTTATTTAATTCACTTTTGAGCTTATCGTTATATTTTATACACTTGTATTTTGTACTTTCACTTTATTTCGGACGTTATTTGACGTCTGATGGTGGGATGGACACCGTGCCCTTCAACATCAATGCTGCAATTTCGTCTGGTAAAAGGTCCCTCGAAGGTCCACTTGAATTTCCCCTTGGCAATGCCAAGTAGGAGAAATTCTGGGTCCTCATGGGGGCGGGCACAGGAAAGAGCCAAATACCTTGAGGCCCACGTCCTTGCCGTCGAAGAAGTAACCGTTCTCGAGGATTTCCTTCTTGTCGGTTAGGGGAACCTCCATGTATGCCTCTTCGTGCGCTTCTTCTTCGTCCGACGAATTTTGTTCGTTTGTCTTTTCCTCTGTTTTTTTTTTAATTCTTCTTCTTCTCATTTGGTTGATGTTCCCGTTGGGATTCGTCGGTAAACTGAATATTAAGTATTCCCGCCGAGTCTGGATTTTCGGGGAACCAGAGTTTTTTGGTAACTCCGTTTTTCTCCAGAAGACGGTTAAGTACTTCGGAAAAGGAGCCGGGGTTAACCATGTGAGCAAAGATGATCATTGTCATGATATCTTTACCCGCCTCTGGCATCACCAGCTTCGGGGCCGCCGCTTGAGCGTAGTTGGTCTTGGTTCTTGCCTCTTTATCCTTTTATATATTCTCCCGTTTTATACGGATGGCTTCTTTGCTGATGGGGCACCTCTATGGTCCCCTCCACAGTTGACGCACTTTTGTTTCCCTTCCGTGCAATCTTTCCAACCGTGCCCAGACTTGGCGCAGTTGGAGCATGAAACTACCGCCGCCATGCAGTCCTTTGTTAAATGTCTTTCGACTGCATTGCATTTGTAGCAGCAGTTGATCGGTATGAACTTTTCTGTTTTGATTAGGTAAGACCCAAGCAGCCCATCTTTCTTGGCTCTTCTCGCCATCTCGATGCTCGAGAAGATGATCTTCACCATACTGTTTCCTTTGCCGAATTTTTCCACCTTAAAATGTTGGCCCATGTCTGCTTCGCTGACAGCTCTGCCTTGATTTCTTCGCAGGTGTTGTTAGTGAAGAGTGGGTCCAGTCGCCGAAGAATAATAGTACGTCCCACTAATATTTCTTGTGGGATGTTTGCCTTTAGTCCGATTTTGTGGAGGTGGACCTTGGCCTCGTTCGAGACCAACCGTTTCACATCCTCCATGGTGTGGCAGATTAACGCGTAGCCAGTCGGAGTATCAATTAGCCTGATGAGGATGACATTGATATGTTTGTAGATAGCCTCAATCATTGCTGTTCTTGACGGTTCAGCTCCCCTCCCCCCCGTATAGTGCGGAGGGGAACTCTCTTGTAATTTGTGGGGGCCGACCCAATGGGGCTCCACTGGATAGTTGGCTCTCCTCCTTGGGGCACCCTCCTTCTACTCGCGAATAGAGATTTCGATCCCACGAACGAAGAAAAAGATTCTATTGTTAAAATGTCTTCTTAAAGTAAACCGCCTTTACCACGACAAGACATAATAAAAGCTTTAGCTGATCCCTAAATTTTGCCTTCTCAAAAAAAAGAGAATTATTAACAACTGAACTGATGTGTATAGAAAGAATAGAGAGGGATCACTGTGTAACACAGGCGATCAGGTAGTCATAGAGGAAAAGTGTACGGAAATAATTCGAGAGGGGATAGGAAGAGTTGATAGGTCTGTGGCTAGACATCGATGCGTGGTGTAGTTTGGTGAGTCTCTGGGTGTTCGAGAATGGGCGACGGTTTAGGGGTGGTCATGAAGGAGATCGTGTCTGTTTAGTCGGAAACGCGGGGTATCGCAGTGCCATCGCAACATACCGTTTTGCGTGTAGTGCGGTGTATATGGGGTGTCTGGTGAGTTTTCTCGAGTCGTTTTGTGAGTCTAGTGTGAGCGTACTTGTTGACGGGTGCTAATTTGTTGTTGTCTTGTAGTGTGGACATTCTCGCGTACAAGGAAGAGCGGCAAGCGTCCTTCAGAGCAGAGTTCTGAATGAGCTGAGCCTTCTGCTGCCACGTGACAGTGGGGCGTAAGTGAGAAGAGGTCGCACGAGTGTTTTATATAGGTGTAGCTGTAGTCTCTTGCCTGCATGGTAGAACCTGAGGAGCATTTTGTTTGTGCGTGTGGCTCTTGCTTGTATTATGTTCTGGTGTACATTGAACCTAAGGGACTTGTAAAAAGTTACCCTAAGCATTTTTGTTTTTTGTGTGTAGTCGAGCCTTGTTGAGTTTAGGTGGTTTATATCTAGTGTGTGTGAAAAGATTTGTAGGTTATGCATGAAGTGATCTCTTGCCCCGAAGAGTGTCCTCTGTGTCTTCTGGGAATTCGTGGCAATCAGCCATTTATCCTCGAAATTCTGTCTTTACGTCTAGTATTGTTTGTGCGTGTTGCGCGATCGCGTCTCGTCTACGGCCACTGAGGAGAATGGTCTCGTCATCGGCGTAGGGCACTGTGTATATGTCACAGCAGTTTTCGGGTGGGCGTAGGGTGTCATTTGTGTACATGATGTAGAGTGCGGGTGCCAGTACGCTTTCTTGTAAAACGCCTGAGCGTGGTTTGAAAGGTTGTGAGAGTGTATTGTTGTATTTTATATGGTATCTCCGTTCAGTGAGGTAGTGCAAGAGGAGCCTTCTGGTGCAGAGAGGTAACTCCGTATTGATGGCGAGTTTCCAACGGAGTTCCTCGTGCCACACCTTATCAAAGGCCTTCTCCACGTCCTTGCTAATGGAGAGTGACTTTTTTCGTACCTGTCGTCTTTTTTGTATTCTGTCGGGAACGATGGTCACAGCCGCCTGAGTGCACCGGCCCCTCCTGAACCCATATTGGTGGGGGCAGAACCAGTCCCTCTCTTCCAGGTATTCTCGTAGGTGGCAGTTGATTATGCGTTCGAGTATTTTGCTTAGGTGCTCTAATAGAACAATAGGCCAGTAATGTTTGGGTGTTTAGGGTCTTTGTTCATCTTGTATTGCAATATGTTGTGAGAGACTTTGAATATTTTGGGAAAGTAGCCTGAGGCTAGTGAGGCGTTGAAAAGGTGTGTTGTGTATTAATGCGGCTGATAGTTCGGAGGGGCCGGGTGCGCGCTCTGGTGTTGTTTTAATGTAGTGTTTTGTTTCCTCAACGGCGATGGGAGTGGTCAGTGTAGATATGTAGTCGAGCAGCTCCATTTGTATCAGGGGGCGGGCCTTAGCTCGTGAGTGTGGGCCCGACACAACTCCTGGACTTCCTGGAAGTACTCTTTTGCGTATGGTTTGGGTGGGTTGTTTGTGTATTGTGTCCCAATGGGACCTAAATGCGTCGAGGATGTCGTTGGTGCCTGTGAGTGATTGGTTGTTTACTTGGAGGGTGATGGGTTTGGGAGGATTAGTGCCTATCATCCTTTTTACACGCCGCCAGAAGGAGGGATCAGTGCAACGAGTGTCGTCCGCGATGCGGACGACCTCTCGCCCCTGTCGGTTCCTGTCTAGTGCACTCACTGTGAGTGATGTTGTGTTGTCGTGGGCCTCTAGTGTAGTGATTGTTATACTGTGTGATGAGTCTCTGAGTGTGTATGAAATATGTAAAGTGTTTTATGCATGTGTAGGTTTTGTGTGGTGCGTGTAGGTCGCGTGTTGTGCTTATAGTGTTTAAGATTGAGCACCAGTGGTCTTCTAACATATCTGGATTGGTGTGGTCGAGGTCGAGGACTTGTAGCGTGTTTTCTGTTATGTATCTCTTGAACTCTTCCCATTTCGTGTCTTTGATGTGGAAGAGAGGTTGTGGGGGTATGAGTATGGGAGATGTGGATATGATAAGGCATATCGGTATGTTGTCAGAAACTACGTGATGGCCCGGTGATATGTGAGTGTAGAAGCGTGTAGCGTGGACGTTGTGAAAGACCACATCCGGAGACGTGGTTCCTCCGCAAGGATCGAAGAATGTGAGGAAGGCCATGCCGATGTGGTCGCAGCGATAATGCGGCAGGGCACCGGCGAGGTATCTTCCTGCATCATTCGTGGTGTTAGAAAAGAGTTTTGAGTGGAAAGCGTTGAGGTCCCCCGCAAAGAAGATAGAAAGGTTGTGGTTTGATAAAGCCCGGAGTGGGACTTCTATGTTTAATTGTAGGCGTGGTGGTCAGTAGTGCGTGACCACTAGGATAGGGCCGGAGCTTGTCTGTACCTTGCAGGCTAAAAAAGAGTCATCGCGTGTTTGAATGAGGGAGTGGTGTATAGAGTGTTTTATTAAGATCACTGATCCTAGGTGCAGCGCTTGTTGGGAGGGTGTAGACTGATCGAGTTCAAGAGTATTATGTCAGGTCTTTGTGTGCTTAGGACCGAGTTGGCAACAGTATGGTGAATATCGTGTCACCTGCGTACGTTTAGTTGTGTAATGTTTAGGCGACCTATTGACGTGGGCGAAGTGCGCGTGAGGCTGATTTAGCCGGGACAGTTCCCCCCTGCTTGGTTATTGCCCAGGAGGCGTGAGGAGCGATTACCTTTACGAGTGTCGGCTGTGGTTTCGAGGGAGTGGAGAGGTTGTCTGTGGTGTTATTGGGTGGGCAGGCCGTGATAGAATGGAAAATGTGTTCTGTGGAGGGAGGGATAGAGATAGTGGAAGAGTGAGGGGTGGTCGTGGAAGGAGGGTTGGAGAGAGTAGAGTCTAGGAGGGGGTAGTTAGGAGCAGAGGAGGAGGGAGTAGAGCTAGTAGATGGGGGGCTAGAGATAGTAGGGGAGGTGCAGATTATGAGAGGGGGGTGGTGGGAGAAAGAGGAGGTTGGGAGGGTGAAGAAGGGGGGCGCCAATTCGGGGGCATATAGCTTGAGATTGAAACCTCTCACATGATATTTGAGTTGGTGCTCCCTGCCTCGTGATGAGGAGGTTGACCTTGGGCCACGATTTTTTGAAGTTTTTCTCGACCGTGGAGACCTGGTCTCTTTTGGTCGCACTGCTTCCTTGTTTGGTGTCTGAGTTTGTGTTTTTGTTGTAACGGTAGTATTTTGGGGGGGTGTAAGTAGCGCTTGTTTTGCTGTTTGTGTTGTTGGTTTGGGTTTGTTCAGACGTGGATCGCGTCTGCTGACTGTGTTCTGAGGTGTGGGTACCTTTTGGCACGCTCTTTGCACTGAGGGGCTACGCTTATTCGCATAACCTCCTCTGAAGGAGGGCTGTCCGGGAACCACATCTCCTGCAGACCGTTCTTTACGAGAATGCGATTGACCTCGGTGGCAAAAGTACCTGGGCGTGTGATGTTTCCAATGTGTGCATAATAAATGCAGCACATTATTTTTGTTGAGTGTTCATTTTCAATGTAAAGCAAAGTTTTTTTGGTTGTTCGTCTCGGCAATCGCGGCTTTAGCTACTTTTGCATAAGTGGAATTGGCCTTCTTTTCCTCTGTTTCACGTTGTAACTGAGTTTGCTTTTAGATTTCTTGTTTCCTGATTTGGCATGCCACGGACATAGTCTGGTAGGGGCCTTCACAGTTTAGGCATTTTGGAGAGGTACTCTTACAGTCGCACCAAAAATGGTCGCTACCGGCACAGGTCGAGCATAACGTAATCTCCTTCTCAGGGCAGCTTGAAGTGGTGTGTTTGCCGTACTTGTAGCACCGAAAGCACATTTGCAAGTCGACAAATTATTCACGTTCAATCTGCTCTGGGAAGACTCTTACGTTAAAAAGAAGTAAACCATTATCTTCAGCCTTTTGAGCCATTGCCGTGTCCTCGAAAACAACCTTGAAAACGTGCGTGTAGTTTTTTTTAATTTAATTACCTCCGCTACTTTTGCCCAAGGGTGTTCCTTTCCATCTCATCCTTAATGTCTTCTGCCGAGTGGCTCCCGACCCAGGAGTCGAGGCGCCTGCAGATAACAATACAGTGTGTTTTAATTTGTAACGGTGTGTGGGGTTTCAGGTTGATTGTCTTTAGGCATTCAATTGCTTTGCTTGAGGTCAAGGCTTCACAATCGGCCTCCCTCGCACAAATAGCAAAGTATCCATTTCGTATGTCGATGAGTCTGACCATTGCAATTCGTAAGATACCGTAAATTTGTTCAAAAACTTTCCCTCTGTCAGGTTTCGGCCCCTCCGAGAGGACCCGAAGAGTGATTCAGAGAGTCTCCCTCATTTTTCCTGCATCCTATCGTAAGTTAGATGATGAATTTTAATGTCTACTCTGAGAGACGATTTGGAAAATATAAGAAAAGGGAAGAGAGAGAGAGAAAGAGAGAGAGAGAGAGAGAGAGAGAGAGAGAGAGAGAGGGAGAGAGAGAGAGAGAGAGAGAGAGAGAGAGAGAGAGAGAAGTAATTTGATAAAAACTTTACCTTAATATTTTTCTTTGCTTCCAGCTTGCGAGTGGGCCAATTCAGGCTTCAGTCCTCTCTCCACGAAGGAGTGAAGATTCGTCCTTCACCTTCGTTAATCCAAGACCAGTGGTCCACTTTTCTAATGTACCGAGCTTTTTCGCTTTACCCAGTTTTTATTATCACTACTCAAAACGAGTCACAATTTCACTTTTACTTTCGCAGAAAATTTACTTTTGCAAAAATTTCCGAATAGGATTTGTCACAGCGGTGAAGCAGACTTGCTAAGGCAACCAGAGAAGTCCTGTGATTATTCACAAATTGCTACACTTATTATATAGTCTTTCTACGTGAACATAAGTATTACAAAAATTGGCCAATCATGGCACGATAAATTTTAAAGGCAAACTAAGCGCTACAAGAAACATATAAAATTGTAAGGCTCAGATTGCTACTTCCCGGATGGCCTGAAGACCTCTAAAATTATCTTCATACCCAAACCGGGAAAACCACCAAACCAGTTCAGGAATTATAGACCCATCTCACTGCTGGAGACCGTTGGGGAGGTTTTTGAGGAAATCCTCAACAGCAGACTGGCAAAATACCCAGCAGAAAAGAATCTACTGAACGAAGAACAACACGGATTTATAGAACACCGAGGCACTGAGACAGCCATAACCCATATGCTGCAACACGTAGCAGCATGGCGGGCTAGAGGATGCTGGATTGACGTCGTCTGCAGAGACGTAAGAAGGCTTTCGATAAAGTTTGGATCGAAGGCCTGAAGTACAAAATCTCACGAGTGAAAATCATGACCCACTTCGAAAAGATCCTATGTGGCTACTTGACCAATAGCGAGCGGTTATCGCCTTCGAGGGGCATACAGGGAAAGCCTTGGACCTCGCTTCCGGTGTTCCACAGGGAGGATGCCTGAGACCTACTCTTTTCACCATCTTCACGAGTGACATCCCTAGACCAATTGATGAAAAAACACTCAATATCCAATACGCGGACGATATCACCCAATTTGTGTTTCGGAGGACAAAGTCAGCAAGAATGATGGCCAGAGCCACGTCAGCAAGGGCCGAAAAGATCTCCAACTTCGAAAGACGCTGTAAAATACAAACTAACGTGTCTAAGTTATCTGCAACTACAATAGGGAACATCGTACCATCCTCTTCAACCTAGGAAACACCGATATAAAATACTCTCCGTACGCGTCAGTTCTCGGCTACAGACTCTCTAGTACCGTAATGAACAGGCACGTGAGCTCCAGAACCGGATTTGAAAGATCAGAACTCGACAAACTCCACCGATTTAGATACCTCACAGTAGCAAAATAGAAAAGGTTATACATCAGTTTGGTTAGATCGAAACTGGTGTACCCCAGTATACCTCTCAATGCATCATCGAACAAGAACATGTCGAAACTTCAAAGAGTGCAGAACCAAGGCCTCCGTTTCACCACTGGCTCTAGATGGCACGACTTCCGGACCTCGAGAAGCCTCCACAAAGAAATAGGCCTAGATCCGTTGAACATGTATCTTTACAAAAGAGGAAGAGACATTTGGGGGAAGTTGGAAAACATTCTCCCCAATGATACACTAGGCACCCTCGATCTAGAAGACAGAGAGTACAAAAGATACCTCCCAAATACCAAAAGTGCTGAGCCAATCCCAAGGTTCAATTGAATGAACTAGTACTAATAATATATATATATATATATATATATATATATATATATATATATATATATATATATATATATATATATATATATATAATGAAAAAATAAAAAATAAATAAAAAGTGAAAAGAATAAGAAAGAGTTAATGAAATAACAAGAGAAGAGAAACCAATGGAGATGGCCCGTACACCAGATGCCTAAACTAGTAATCTAATACTTCCTTCCTTTCCGCACTATTTCCCTTCCCCCTATATTTTTAGCTAATCACTCCTTCTTTTTCTTCACTTTCTCTAGAAAAGAAAAGAAAAGAAAGTCTGAGCAGAGGGGTATACAACTCAGGATACTCAGATTAGGAATGAACAAGATTGAAAGGATTTTATGTGTTTATGTAATGGAGAGACGTGCTTATGTGGAAATAGGACTACATCAAGGTGAAATATTCGAGCTCGCTGCGGGTTTGCCCCAAGGCAGATTTCTGAGTTCCTCTCTCTATTCAATCTACATAGCAGATATACCACCACCAAGAAATGAATGCTGCTTGAATATCCAATTTGCCGACGACGTCACTCAAATCATAGTTTGCCCATACAGGAACGGCCCAATGCAAGTTAGGAAGACTGCATAAGAGATAAGAAGCATTAATAGATACGAAGAAAAATGGAAAATCAAAACCAACACGGATAAATTTAAAATGGTACCCGTGTACAGGAGGAGCATCTCAAATGTATATGTAGAATGGCAGCGCTACAGATACGACAAAGAATGTAAGGGGCTTGGACTAACCATTACGAAATCAGGTTATAAAAAGCACGTAACTGAGAGGGTAAATCGAGGAAAGTGGCATGGCATTACTCTACAAGTTAGTTAACCTAAGCTTGAAAAACAAAAAAATATATTTATCAAGCCATAGTATGTACAGTCCGCGATTATTTATCCAACCATCGCGATGTACACGATCTCGAGAAGTAACCTATTAAGACTCCAAAAGTCCAAAACAAAGCTATATACTTAATAACAAACACTTGAAGAAGAAAAAGAAGCAGACTACGAGACCTGCAGAGGGAAGCAAGGATAAAGTCACTTAATAATTACAAAAAGAGGAAGGAGAGTCTTAGAAAAGACACAGAATGAAGTAGGAGTTGAATTAACCAACCAAATTTCCCAGAGAGAAGGATCGAGATCACACAGCTTATTCCGCAGTTTCCCAAGGATAGATGAGGGAGGAGAAGAAGACGAAGAAGAAATCTACACCTAGGGAAAGAGATTAATACTCGATGACGACTAAGAGTAATTAAGTAACCGAAGCGATACCAGAGAATAGTATATAGTCGATTATAACTAAGATAGGAATACGAAAGAATAGATAGAGAGATAGAAATATACACCAATTTTTAGTACGAATATTTACTAATAACGGTTTGAACGCGTCATAAATACCAATACTACTTTCTAACTTTATCACGCTAGTTATACTACCCATAGGTGAGCGCAATAACGAAAAATGTATCACGATAACCGATAAATGGATAACGATAAACTTATCGGCGGTAACTGATAATCGATAACTGGCGAAAATTTATCGCCTGATAAGGTGATAACCAATAAATCGATAAATCCAAAATTATAATACAATATTGATTATTGACTATATATAGCGTTATTTTATAATACAATATTAAGAATATTTGAATACTGTTTCTTAGTTTCTTACCTGGTGAGGCTCTCCTTCATCTTCTCATAGGTTTTGAGGATCCTCCTGTCCAGCTCGGACCTACCTCTTTCTGCCTCCAAGGCACGTGCGGCTCGCCCCTGTGCTAAACTGGAACCAAAAACTGAAATTATAAATTATCGCTAGTTTAGAACCAAAAGTATCGGCGATACCGATAAATCGATAACGCGGGGGAAAGGGGGGTTATCGGATAACCGATAACCCGATATCGTTATCGTAATAATTGATCACGATAACGCCCACCTATAATACTCCCTAAAATGGACAGAGATAAACCTGACCTCCAGGCAACTAGCATCTCTTTGCAAACCTCTTACTTCCTTCAGCCTTCAGCATCTATTCGTTTTTTACTATCATATTCACACACGGGACTCACAGTGATACGTGGTTTACGATAAACTGCAAATTTATCGTTAGAGACAAATGACACATCGTGGTTGGGATTTCACGTTAAGCTGTAGGTCCTATGACTAACTAAGTCCACTTTTGTCTCCTACTATTTTCTTCGCTCTTATCCTAAAACCTTCTTCTTCCTCTCCCGCTCACTCATAACCGCCATACTCACAGTGCTTGGAGCCTACTTTGGCTTCAGACAGTGTGACTATGGGGGTCTATAATAAAAGAGTACTGGGCCTCCACCCCCTCCCTCCTTGGCCGCTTCTGAGCGCCAAAGGGGGGGGGGAGGGACAGAAGAGCTGTTCCTTGTCTCCCACCCCTCCAATCATTTCATTTCTTTCTGACTATTTGGTGGCCGAATATTCGACTACTATGCTCTGCTGACAACCTTCGGATAAAGCATTTTTACTTGCTTACATAGAAGTGGATATAGGTAAGATTATCCCCTTCAATTCCGCCTCCCCACTTCTCTCTGGAGTCAGACCAACGATGGTGAGTGTTTTGATGGTTCTCCACTGTATTCCTCCATGATTTTTAATATCCTAACTCATTATAAATTATGTATTTTCTTAGGTTTTGCATTATAGGAAAAAGTCTCTCCTTTTGTAGATATTTGTCAACTCTCTTAATATTCTAATTTCTAGACAAATCTTTTAATATTATAATTCATTGTAAATTATGTATTTCTTTATATCATAGAATCCGAAAGAAGAGCGGACAGCTCGAAACGTTGTTTATCCCCAATAAATGAAGATGAACTTCTCCGCATTCTATGTACTCTCATTCCTGGTGAAATATATATATATATATATATATATATATATATATATATATATATATATATATATATATATATATATATATATATATATATATATATATATATATATATATATATATATATATATAAGCACCATCTGCTTCAAACAAGAGGGCGAGCATTGAAGCTCCATACGCCCCTCTTGGGATTTTGAGCCATCCGTATACATTGGCATAGCTCTAACGTGACAGAACATGTGCTTCCCGTGTTGGAAAAAAATTGAAAACAGAGACTTGGTCAATAAATGGTCAAGGTTCGCGTCCTGGAAATAAGCACCAGCATCACCTGCTCAATCGGTAGATTTATGGAAGGAATGCTTTGTCCCTAAACCCGTTTTGGTTAAGGTTATGATTGACTTGCCATGTTGGTATATCTACCGTCGAGATTTGCCGGTGCGTAGAAGTGCATAAGGCACTGGGTTCGTCGTGGAGTGAACGGCATCTTTCCAGCATCCACAAGGGACCTTTGGAAAGTACCCACTTTAAAGGAGCCGCCTAGAGAGCATTTATTTTTTTATCCCGTTAGTTATGTCAGTAAAGAATAAATGCGTGGATTCGAGTGCCTGAGCAAAATGTGACCAAGGTAGGCGTCATTGGCGGTGAGCCGAATAGCAGACGGAAATAATGTCTTTTGGCTAGATTTTAATTCTCTGAAATAAATATACCACTCGAATACAAAAATGGGCTTATTTTAATATATATATGTATATATATATATATATATATATATATATATATATATATATATATATATATATATATATATATATATATATATATATATATATCTCAAAGTAGCGCGAGAGAATGATGAAAATTAATCCATTAAACCACATTGAAAGAGAAAACGGAATAATTTTTCCCTGCAGTAATATTTTTATTACCTTTTTTCAAAAAATACGTGCAGGAAAGCGATTCGAACCAAGCACACTGAGGCAGCGAGCACCGCTTTGATCACAGTTTAAAGTATGCCGTTAGTACTACTGTAGTGTACTAACGGCATACTTTTAACTGTGATCAAAGCGGTGCTCGCTGCCTCAGTGTGCTTGGTTCGAATCGCTTTCCTGCACGTATTTTTCGAAAAAAGGGAATAAAAATATTACTGCAGGGAAAAATTATTCCGTTTTCTCTTTCAATGTGTTTTAATGGATATATATATATATATATATATATATATATATATATATATATATATATATATATATATATATATATATATATATATATATATATATATATATGTCGTAGAATGGACTCTCGACGATATACCATATATAACTATTCGTTGAGGGAACTTACTTAATTATCTTTAGAGTGCGTGGATGTCTGGCTGGCCGATATTATGTATCTTCGATATGCTTAAGAAGTGGAACTGAGCTCAAGGATAATAATATTGCTATCATTAATAAAATAGAGTTTTATAATAATAACTATCAACAACAAACAAAACGGAAAATATTGACATAAACAGAGAATGGAAAGGGTCGTGGGGACTCGAGCTAATCGGAGGATTAAAAGATTTAAAAAAGTAAAACTAATATAAAGTTAAAGAGATGGGACGGTTCGCTAAACCATTTAAAGCACAGGATAGAATTGACAAAGGGGTTAAATACTCAAAGGTAACGTTCGGCTTACGTAATTTATACTTGTTGTGCATAGGAAGGCGGCGTGAAGGAATTTTCGGTCCGCTGGCGAGTTCCAGCAGAAGGGGGGGGGGAATAAAATGATCCTGACGTAACGTCTTGGGAATGAGAACCGTTTCTCGACGAACGGCTTGAAGAACAATAGCTGTTCTACGTTGTTCTCTTCTGAACAACAGGGGGGGTGAGAACCGTCTCTTGTCTACGGGCTCAAGAACAATGGCTTTTCTAATGTTGTTCTCTTCTGAACAACAAGGGGAAAGGGTGAGAACCGTTTCTTGGCGAACGGGCTCAAAAGAACAAAGGCTGTTATATGTTGTTCTCTTCTAAACAACAAGAAGGGGAGGGGGTGAGAACTATTTCTTGTCAACGGGCTCGAACGAACAATGGCTGTTCTAACGTTGTTCTCTTTCTGAACAACAGGGGAAGGTTCGAGAACCGTTTCTTGGCGAACAGGCTCAAACGAACAAATAAATGTTCTGACGTTGTTCTCTTTCTGAACAACAGGGAAAGGGGTGAGAACCGTTTCTTGTCAACGGGCTCAAAAACAATGGCTGTTCTAATGTTGTTCTCTTCTGAACAACAAGGGGGAAACCTTGTGGACTCGGCGTCACGAAGGCTCGAACCTTGGCACTCAAGGGATATTGTCCTTCTTCTGGACAAGTGATGGTGAATCTCTAGGTCGAGGTCCCTTGGCGCACAAGGTGAGAGAGGGTCGTAGTGATGTTTCGCGACGAAAATCTGGATCTCCAATCTGATCTTAGTGGTTAAGTTTCCATCTAAATAGTCGAGACACTCCCTTGGCGTGGGGGACAATGGAGTGGGAGCTTCGAGGGAATGCACAGCCGAGCCTGAGAACAAGCCTTATCTGCCCATAAGCTTAACTCAATCTGGCGTGATCGGCGGATGGGGCAAACGGAGGGGGACGGATGATAAACCTCTTTGTTTAAACATTGACTCAGGACGCTGCGATTAGGCGCCCAGCTTCAAAGCGAAGATGCACGTGGGGAGAATCGTGGTTTTAAATAACATGTGATAGTGGCTGAAATTAACGCGGCCTCAACCCGTTCTATCACACCCCTCCATTCCGGGAGAGATGTCACTTCAAAAAAAAGAGAGAAGGGACAACGATAGAGCTCCGTTGTGGGGAACTCGTTTTCTTGTACCAACCGTACCTTCCTGCACCTAGCTAGTATTACCTCAATACATATGATTATTTTGATCTTTTGATTACAGGGGAAAATAACCTTTAATACAACTTAATAAAAAAAAGGGGCATGGAACAATGAAATGATATAAGATTAGTACATACGGGACAAAATAATTTGTAAGTAAGTTGAAGGGTACAAATATATATACATACAAAAAAAAATAGATATTGAGCGTTACAAAATTCAGACATATACATTAACTAATTATATTGCAAGAAAATCTAATTTAAGTCGTACAATACGGTATATACCTTCCAGGAGATACTAATCCTATGACTACAATTACTCTACGCTATTCGGTAACGCATTCCTACTGAGTGCGTCAGCGACCTGGTTATCGGAACCTTTTATATAATTTATTTTAAATTGATACTCTTGCAAGAGTAAACTCCAGCGCATGATTCGGCCATTGGAGTGTCGCACATTCCTAATATAGGCTAACGGACGGTGGTCGGTTCCTATCTGAAATTCTTTTCCTATCAAGTACCTTTTGAATTTGTCTCTAACCCAGATAATTGATAGAGCTTCCTTCTCTATAGTAGCATATCTCTTTTCGCGTGGTAATAATTGAAGACTAGCATATGCAACTGGATGACTCGTTGCGTCATCCTCGTATTGAAGGAGTACACCTCCAATGCCCTCGTTGGACGCGTCGGTCTTAATCCCAAAGGATTTTTCCGGGTTGGGCAACTTTAAAATGGGGGCAGAAATGAACTTACTCTTGAGCTGATTAAAATGGGAAACTGCGACATCATTCCAACGTAAACGATCGGGGGAATTCTTTTTTAGAAGCGAGCTGAGGGGCGCCGGAATTGCAGCGAATTTCGGAACAAATCGCTGATAGTGAGAAGCTGATCCTAGGAACGATCTTAAGTGCTTCTTTGTAATCGGGAGGGGCATGTCGGCGATTGCCTTAATCTTGTTCTCTTGGGAACCTAACTTGCTTTGTCCTATTTTGAAACCCAAGTATTTTATGGTTTCGTGGGCAAAATGGCATTTGCTGGGGCCAATGGTGAGGCCATTTTCAGGAAGTCGCTCGAAAAGAGCTAATAGGGTGGTTAAATGGTGACTCCATTCAATTAGTTCTTGTAGCTGCCTCTTTTGATGTGGTGTCAGCTGCGCGGCGATATCCAGGTCAGAGGGTTCAAAAAGCTTGCCTGGTAGGGAAGGAAGAGGGTAATCGGCATCAGGTTGGATGCACACTGTCTGGATTACATTAAGGGACTCCGCGTGGTAATCTTCTTCAAGCGCCGATGTTTCGTCCAGTGCTACGAAGGTATCTCAATGGGCGAGTTGGGGGTACTTTTTTTCTTGGGGTCCACGAACAGTCTCCGTGTCCTTGTCTTGGGCCTTATCACCTAAGGGTGTTAGTAATTCACACTTCTTTTGTGCCGTCCTAAAGTCCTGGTTAGGGGTCTCCGAGAAATCGGACGGTATCGGGGTTCTGATGGGGACGGGCTCCTGGGCTTCTTTCTTAGCTCGGCCTTGAGGAAGGGCGGCCTGGGACTCAGGGTTGGAACTTACTTGGGGGCTCTGTCCTATAAGTACGGAACAGAATTGTATGGGTGCTGTCATGACTTCAGCCCAGCCATCATAATATTGACACTGCAGGTAACATCTAACGACGGGGAATTGGTTCACCCGCCCAAGGTAGTCATGTACCACCGCAAATTTTTTGTGGTTAGGGTCCACTGGGGGGAGGAGTTCGTCGGACACGATGAAACACGTACATCCTGTGTCCCTGACGAGAGTCGATACTCGGCAGCCGTTCACGCTGCTCTCCTCAAATTTCAAAGTTCACGATGAACTTTTATCAAAAATAAAATTTGCCTGGTGGCCTGACGGAGAGGGAGAAGTTTCTGCTTGGGTCTGCACCACCGGGGGAGCCGGGGTGGCATTAATCTGGTGAACTTGGTGGGCTGGTCCGCTTTTAAGCCTAGAATTTGGGGGGCAATTCCAGCTCATGTGGTTTTCTACACCACAGGTGAAGCATATGATTGGTCACTTTGGGAAGAAAGATGGAGAAGAAATCTTAACGGGAGGTTTGGAATCCCGTTGTTGGTTTGGAGGAATGAAGTTTTGGGGTTTTACGGGGCCCGGAAACTTCGTCAGCTTTCCTGGGAAGGGGCGCGAATCCTTCCTTCTTTCCTTGTAGGGGGATTGGTGAGAAGTTCGATTCTCCTTTGGGTATAAATTATGGCTGGCGGCATAGACATCCGCTTCTTCGGTACATTCTTTAAAGGTCTGGCACCGACGATCCTTGACGAACGCGCGGATCTCCGTCGGGAGAGACGCCAAAAATTGATCTCTCAACACGAAATCTATTAAGGACTCGTAGTTCGGATCAACCTTTGAGGATTCTAACCAAAATTTAAAATTCCTCTGAAGAATGTATCCGAATTGACGGAACGTCTGTCCGGGTTTAATACGACCTCCTCGAGATTCTTGGCGGTAGAAATCGGGAGTCATATTATGAGCGGCCAATAACTCAGCTTTTAAGGTGCTGTAGTTAATTGTACACTCAGATGGTAAAGATATAAAAATTTCGCGCAATTTACAATTTAACAGGGGAAGTAATCTGGCTACACCTTCAGCCTCCAGATCCATGTTATTGATTTCGAGGATCTTTTCGAAGTGGGCTAAAAATGCTCCGAAATCCTCTCCATCCTTGAAATTGGGGAGCTTTAGTGAGAGATTGGGGGGGGGGGTTCTGAACGTGAACTGGATGACTGTATCTCTGCTTCAACACGAGCTAATTCAATCTGATGGTGAAGCTCAGCTTGTCTTATCCGTTCCTCTCTTTCTCTTTCTTCTCGTTGGATTTCTCTTTCTTCGCGTTGGATTTCTCTTTCTCTTTCTTGCTCTTTTCTTTTTCTCCTCTTGAACATACTCAATTAGTTCTTTTCCGGAAAGTCCCAAGGATTCTCCTTGCGCTTTAAAGATTTCGAACTGAGTCATATTTGCACTTGGGGGCGCACTAGTCAACCAACTAAAATTCTTTGCAACAAGAATTATGCCTCTATAGAATTAGCCTACCTAAATATGGGCACTGACCTATTCGTATTTGGTTTCTCGATCTAAATAACCACGGACAAAAATCACCAAAAAAAAACACAAACAAATTATTATAACAGTTCCTTGAGCTACTCCAGCTTCTTAAGTTTAAAAAAAAAGGGGATAGCAATCCTCAAAACAAAAGGGAACTACTATACTCTATTATTATAACGAATAACACTATGCTTTACTCGACTGAGACCAGTGTTTGCAAAGATATAGCGTTAAACCTTAAACACCTGATACCAAATTTAAATAGTATATATATATATATATATATATATATATATATATATATATATATATATATATATATATATATATATATATATATGTCGTAGAATGGACTCTCGACGATATACCATATATAACTATTCGTTGAGGGAACTTACTTAATTATCTTTAGAGTGCGTGGATGTCTGGCTGGCCGATATTATGTATCTTCGATATGCTTAAGAAGTGGAACTGAGCTCAAGGATAATAATATTGCTATCATTAATAAAATAGAGTTTTATTAATAATAACTATCAACAACACACAAAACGAAAAAAATGACATAAACAAAGAATGGAAAGGGTCGTGGGGACTCGAGCTAATCTGAGGATTAAAAGATTTAAAAAGGTAAAACAAATATAAAGTTAAAGAGATGGGACGGTTCGCTAAACCATTTAAAGCACTGGATAGAATTGACAAAAAGGTTAAATACTCAAAGGTAACGTTCGGCTTACGTAATTTATACTTGTTGTGCAGAGGAAGGCGGCGTGAAGGAATTTTCGGTCCGCTGGCGAGTTCCATCCGAAGGATGGGGGGAATAAAATGATCCTGACGTGGCGTCTTGGGAATGAGAACCGTTTCTCGACGAACGGCTCGAAGAACAATAGCTGTTCTACGTTGTTCTCTTCTGAACAACAGGGGGGGGTGAGAACTGTCTCTTGTCTACGGGCTCAAGAACAATGGCTGTTCTAATGTTGTTCTCTTCTGAACAACAAGGGGGAAGGGTGAGAACCGTTTCTTGGCGAACGGGATCAAAAGAACAAAGGCTGTTATATGTTGTTCTCTTCTGAACAACAAGGGGGGGGTGAGAACCCTTTCTTGGCAACGGGCTCGAACGAACAATGGCTGTTCTATCGTTGTTCTCTTTCTGAACAACTTGAACAACATGGAAAGGGTGAGAACCGTTTCTTGGCGAACGGGCTCAAACGAACAATGGCTGTTCTAACGTTGTTCTATTTCTGAACAACAGGGGAAGGGGTGAGAACCGTTTCTTGTCAACGGGCTCAAGAACAATGGCTGTTCTAATGTTGTTCTCTTCTGAACAACAAGGGGGAAACCTTGTGGACTCGGCGTCACGAAGGCTTGAACCTTGGCACTCAAGGGATATTGTCCTTCTTCTGGACAAGTGATGGTGAATCTCGAGGTCGAGGTCCCTTCGGCGCACAAGGTGAGAGAGGGTCGTAGTGATGTTTCGCGACGAAAATCTGGATCTCCAATCTGATCTTAGTGGTAAAGTTTCCATCTAAATAGTCGAGAAACTCCCTTGGCGTGGGGGACAATGGAGTGGGAGCTTCGAGGGAATGCACATTCGAGCCTGAGAACAAGACTTATCTGCCCATAAGCCTAACTCAATCTGACGTGATCAGCGGATGGGGCGAATGGGGAGGGGGGGGGGATAAACCTCCTTGTTTAACATTGACTCAGGTGGCTGCGATAAGGGGCCCAGCTTCAAAGCGAAGATGCACGTGGGGAGCATCGTGGTTTTAAATAACATGTGATAGTGGTGGAAATTAACGCGGCCTCAACCCGTTATATCACAATATATATATATATATATATATATATATATATATATATATATATATATATATATATATATATATATATATATAAAGCGATGCCCTCACTACTAGGGCAAAATAGCCCTCCCGCTCTTAAATTTTCACCCACTATTATCTACCACTATCCAACCATCGCCTAAAATTGAGTACACCATCATCATCATTCTATTTCTGTTATTTCCTTGCACTTCAACAGTGCACTGTTAAAGTGCACATCAGTGTCAGGGTTATTGATTTTAACTTGTATTATTTTTCTTTATTTTTCTTACAAGTTTTTTTTTCTGAGTCTTGTAGAGGCGAAAATACATGCTTAAAAGACATGAGACCTCTTTCGACCGTGGTTGGTCATCTTCAGGAAATGAGCAGAAATGGAATGATGATGATGGTGTACTAATTTTAGAAGATAGTTGGATAGTGGTAAATAATATTGGGTGAAAATTTAAGAGCGGGAGGGTTATTTTGCCCTAGTAAGTAGGGCATCGCGTTATGTTTTTCTTTAGATTTTTCCTTTTGTCTTATTTTTGGGTAAGTCGTGTTTTTCTATGTTGTCTCTCTCTATCTGTTGTTAGCGTGTTCTTCTTATTGTTTGTGTTCCAATTTTCGTGTACTTATTTTTTGGTTAAATTCTCTGAGCATTCAAGCCTTCAATTGCTTTTGGCTAAGCAATTTATCTTGTGTTGTTTTAGTGTATTGTTATTAATTTTCTTTGCGTTGGTTTCGGGTTGTACTGAATTAGTTTCTAGTGATTCTGTTATGTGTATAGTGATGTAATGTTCTAATGAGAGCGTATCTTAGTGCTCGGGAACTGGCTACGACGGGAAACTTTCTCCCGTAGCCTTGCAGGTATGTTTAGTCTTCCACCTGTTCCCTGTAGTTCCGGAATGACAACATTGGTCAGGGTGGACCAGACATTTCTTCCCAGTTTTAGGGTGAAGATATTGATAGGATCTAGTCTCTCCCCCCTTTGAAGACACTTTTGCCGATGGTAGTCACACCTTCTTGCTTTGTTGATTATTAGATATGCGGAGTTCTGGACTCGTGGAGTTTTCTCATTGAGGTCTTGCTGGCCGCTTGAGTCACTACTGCGGAGTAGATAAGCTTAGCTCGGACGTACATCAGGTATATTTTCCTAACGTTGGCCGAGCAAAGATCTCTAAACTTGACTAGCTTGTAGATTTCTCACTTTGCCAGGGTCCGCCTCTCCGTGTAGTGTATCGAGTATCCGTTGTCAGAGACCTTCAGGTCCAGGACAGTGTATTCGGCAGAGTAGCCGTATCTCCCCCCTTCAATGATGATGGGCCACGTCGACCTGCGACTCAGTGGGACGATTTTGAACTTCTCCCTGTTTGTTCTAATCTTACATCGCCTCTCGTATCGGTTGATGTTGTTGATTTCCACTATTGTGCGCGTCGCCTGTGCCCTTGCTTTCCTTTCCGGGCACGGGACGATCTGAGTGATGTCATCTGCGAATTGCAGATACATCGTGTCCATGTACACCGGAGTTTGGAGGTCAGTTAGAATGTTTTTGGTCATTTTGTAGAGCAATGGGCTCATGCAACTTCCCTGGGGAACGCCCGCCTTGAGTTTGAACTCAGGTCCATTGTATCCTTCAATCATGAACGTGCCCTTCTGTTCATGACAAAGTCACAAAGGATCTTTTCCAGGATTGGCTCTAGCTGGAGGTTCAGGATCTTGTATTGAAGTCCTTCCAGCCAGACTTTATCGAAGGACTTTTGCACGTCCCTCATCACAATGTCTACATAGCACCCATTCGTTTGGCAACAAGCTACTTTCTCTCTTAGCAGCGCCAGGGCTGTTTCGGCGCCCCTTTTGGGGCGGAACCCGTGTTGCTGGGCGTAATGCACTCCTAACTGCCTCAGTTGAGCTTGTAGCTTATTAGCTATAATCTTTTCGAAGATCTTTCTATGCATCTCCAGAAGAGAGATAGGGCGATAGTTAGCCATTTACAGAATGCTACACTATGTATACTTTCCTACTTAAACATAAAGGAAACAAAATTGACCAACCACAGTTTAGGAAAATTTTAAGAACAAACTAACGTTCAAAACATAGGCACTGCTTGTTTTTTCTATTTGAACATGAGAGAAACAAAATTGGCCAATCACAGTGAAGGACATTTTTAAGGACAAATTAACGTCAAAATCATATGCGCTACATAATAATTGACTTTTTTCAGATGTAAGCGCTTCTAAATGACCAAATACATTCAAGAAAAAAATTTAGTTCAGATAATATTCAATAAGTAAAGGGAATTGCGATTTTGTATTAGCAACGGTCGACGCAGAGACACCGAGTTGTTGGAAGTATGGTTTCAGGCTGGAGTTATACATTAATTGCCGGTTTCTTCATTTGGATAATCTTCTGCAGTTTTGTAGTCTCAGGATGATGGAGGTGTTCTTATTTAGCGTCTCACAGGTTAATGTAGTGCCGTGAGAGTAGGTGAGTCTTCAGTCGCCTCGACAGGGTTGTGAAAGTCACGCCGATGTACTTGGAATTGCGGTGTTCGCAGTCACTGACTTTACATGAATACTCGTACACGACGTTAGTCTCCTCGAGTTCGCTCGTCGGAGGGAGACAGCTGTTCTTCATGATGCAACTACTTGTTTTCTTTGTCTTGTAATATATTATAGGGTTTACATCCGTATTAGGGTCGGTTAGGGTGACATTTCGATATAAAATGGCTTTGAGGGCCTTTCGTCTTCACGGTAGCCTGTGTTCATATTGAGCTTGTAATAAAGATCGATGGTATTTTTCTTCGGTGTACGACGGGGACTAGATCCAGCGGCCAAGTTAATTTTTTCTTTTATAGCGGTCCGAAACCATACTACCGACAACTCGGCGTCTCCGCGTCAACCGTCGCTAATACAAAATCGCAATTCCCTTTACTTATTAAAAATTATCTAACTAAAAGTTTTCCTTGAATGTTTTTGGTCATTTTGCAGTGCTTACGTCTGAAAGGTTGATTGATTGATGTATAAAGAGTGAAAAAGTGTCGAAGATAAATATAGGTAAATAGATGTTGAGTTTTTGCCTTGGTGTAGAGGGCATCTCTAAGGTATTTTTCTTATAGTGTCTTATTTGCCTCTTCTTGTGCACCGTCAGTGGTTGCTTCAGGTGCTTGTTTGGCTGCATTGCGACCTATTCTTTTGATTTTGCCTCTCTCGTTTTTCTTCGGACTTTATTTTTTATTTATTTATCTTTAATATATATATATATATATATATATATATATATATATATATATATATATATATATATATATATATATATATATATAAATATAAATAAACTCTTTCTTCCGTCACGACATTCTAGCCTTTCAAGTGTTATATTCGATACTTTTATTTTTTTGTATCTTTTAATTTTCCTGATAATTTATTATTGTTTTACCAGTATTCTGGTAATATACTCGTATATTTGTATTATCGGTATGTGGGCATTTCGCCTCTTTTGTTCACTTCTTTTTGCACGTGGGCACTTTGCCTCTTTTTCTTCTTATTCGGTTGTCATCTTCATGTAAAGAGTCCAATTAGGTTCTCTCGGGAGCAGATTCTTTCACTCGGGAATAAGGCTCGCCTAGTGGCGCGTCCCCTATCTGCTCTCGGAATGTTGAGATCAATTTCCATATTTGGAATTATAGATTCTCGATTTTGTGCCAGGTCCTACTCCCTAGCCCCTAGAGTTTCATATTCAATGGCTTTAGACCTGCTCTTGCGTGCAGATCTGTCTTCCGAATACGGTCCGCCCTACGCGCTCCCGCTATCAGTAGGTCTACTTTGTTCTGCACTCTCTGCATTTGCCTGATAGTGGTGGAACTCGCAGTCTACTGCACGACCACTGCCGGGTACACTAATGTCGAGCGTACGAGAGCAGTGTACAGCTTCTTGAGATTCTTAGAGCTGAGGTTTCGGAATCTATATAGTTTCCCAAACTGTATTTTGGTTAGGGAGATTCTTTTCTTCATGTGCATTCTGAACCCTTTTGAAGATTCTAACTAGAATTTAAAATTCTTCTGGAGAATGTATCCGAATCGACGGAACGTCTGTCCGGGTTTAATACGACCTCCTTGAAATTCCTATTTGTAGAAATCGAGAGTCATATTATGAGCGGCCAATAATTCAGCTTTTAATGTACTGTAGTCAATTGTGCACTCCGATAGTACGGAAATGAAGATGTCGCGCAATTTAGAATTTAAGAGGGGCAGTAACCTCACTACGCCTTCGGCCTCCAAGTCTAGGTTGTTGATTTCAAGGGTTTTTTCGAAGTGCGATAAAAATGCTCCGAAATCCTCTCCATCCCTGAAATTGGGGAGCTTAAGTGGGGGATTGGACGGGGCTTCTGAACGTGCACTCACTGATTGTGTTTCAGCTTGTACACGTGCCATTTCAAGTTCATGGTGAAGCTCGGCTTGCCTTCTTCGTTCCTCTCTTTCTTCTCGTTGAATTTCTCTTTCTCTCTCTTTCTCTTTCTTTTCGTTGAATTTCTCTTTCCTTCTCTTTCTCTTCTCCTTCTCTTAACTTTTCTCTTTCTGTTCGTTGCTCCTCTTGGCTATACTCAATCAATTCTCTTCCGGAAAGTCCCAAGGATTCTCCTTGCGCTATGAAGATTTGAAACTGAGTCATATTTGCTCTTGGTAGGCAGTAGTTGTCGAAGAATGGCCCTTTTCTGATCACTCCACACCTGATACCACTTTGATGTAGGAGAATACCCCTTTTTCATCTTTATACACATAAACCGCTGTTGTAGTGATATTCTTTGTGGTCGTGATATAGTTCTTTGATGAAGTAGGCTTTGTTCTAAGAGTGCTAAGAGTGCTAATATTGTAATTTTAAAGAAGAGACGTTAGAAACACGTAAGGATATAGAGAAACGCACAAGAATTCCCCAAAATAAACTTATATTTTAACTTTACCAATTTACTACACAAAAATTAACCATTAACCACAGAAATACTCCGAATATTAAAATACACAATAATTAATTCAATTAGTTTGACCCTCTAAAATTTGTTAAATTCGATACGCACTTTAATATACAATATTTAGGCTTATAGACTCTACTGGAGTTTAAATACCTCAGGAATGTTATTGGCTCTATGACGCGTGCCGACCGGCCAGATGGAGGTGGTCGAGATCACGAGGTACTTTTGGCGAGGGTAGCAGATGGGATTCCACACGGTATTCAGGAGGGACGGGAGGGTTCTTCAAGGACGAGAACAATCACGGTGCTTTAGGCGGCACCAAGGTAGGCGTGGTCTGGCAAGAGTAAGTAGAACTTGGTTCATAAACCAAGTTAACTTAGAGTTCGGTGTGACCACCGAGTAACGAGCTCGAGGGGAAGCTTTACCCCTTCGTTACTTAATTCCTCATGGGCGAGGACTGAACTTGGGGAGGGTCTTCTTCAAGGGCGAGGATCGAGGAGGGGAGGGGGGGGGGGTTCTCTGACGAGAATAAGTTAAGATTGAATAAGCTAACTTAAAGGTCGGTTTGGTAACCAGGAACTAGCTCGAGGATGAGCTTCTTCTTAGTTCCAGCGTTCCTCATGAGCGAGTATAACGGAGGGGGGGTTTCTCTGACGAGAATAAGTTGAATTTGGTCCCTCAACCAAGTTAACTTATGAGTTCGGTGTGGCCACCGAGTAACGGGCTCGAGGGGGGTCCTTTTCCTTCTTTTTTTAATTCCTCAAGCACGAGGAATACCCCTGGTGTTTAAGATGCACCAGGATATGAGGAGTCTCTCTGACGAGAGTTAGTTGAACTTGAATAAGTTAACTTAACGTTCGGTTTGATAACCAGGGACTAGCTTGAGGATGAGCTGCTTCTTAGCCCCTTAAAGTAGGTAGCCTTAGTTCTCTTGCAGGGGACTTCGTATTCTGGCGACACAAGTCTTCTACCTGTCCAGTCTCGGTAGCCCGATCTTAATCCGGGAACTTCGTCACCTGGAGACTGACGTAATCTACCAATCCAGTCTCGGTAGCCCGGGGTCTTAATCCGAGGACTTCGTCACCTGGAGACTGACGTATTCTACCAATCCAGTCTCGGTAGCCCGGGGTCTTAATCCGAGGACTTCGTCACCTGGAGACTGACGTATTCTACCCCGATTTTCCTCATTGTTTCTTATTTATACCTCTTCACCCCACTGGGGGAAGGGTAAGAGGGGGGGGAGACTTGAGGACGGGCCCAGGAGGGCTCTTATTCCAAACGGTTTTTCACCAAGTCTTACATCGGCTCCTCGTTAGCCTTCAAGCTTGGGAGAAACACGTCTCCAATTTCTTACTTGAGGTGACATTGGATCTCACTCTCGTAGGAGAGATCTTGCATTTTAACCTTTAGGCCTTTCATAGCGACGAGTGGCGCGGCGCTGTGGTAACGCGCTTGACCCGACGGTGGGGGGTCGGATGTCTTTGCGGTAATCGCCTCGTGTCTCCACTGAGAGAGAATGGGGTAGTGACGATTCTCCTACAGTAGTCAACCAACTATTTTCCTTTGCGGTAAGAAGTATGCCTTTAGAGAATTGGCCTACCTAAATATGGGCACTGACCTATTCCAAATTGGTTTCTCGACCTAGATAACCAATGACTAAAACAAAAACAAAAACACAAGAACAAATTACTATCCCACTTCCTTGAGCTACTCGACCTTTTAAGTTTGCAAAAGGGGATAGCAATGGTTAAAAAAAGGGAATTAATATACTCTATTCTTATAACCAGTGTTTGCAAAGATATAGCGTTACACCTTACACACTTGACATCAAATTTAAATATAATATATATATATATATATATATATATATATATATATATATATATATATATATATATATATATATATATATATATATGTGTGTGTGTGTGTGTGTGTGTGTGTCGTAGAAAAGGCTCCCGACGATATACTATGTATCTATTCTTTGTGGGGATTATTCTATATTCGAGTGCGGGGTTTAATCAGATGGTCGAGTATTATTCTACGTTAATAAATAGGCCTGGAGAGGGCTTATGTATCTTCAATATACTTAAGAAGTAGAACGGAGCACAAGGATAAATAATATTGACAGCATTAACAAAATAGAACTTTATTAATTAAACTAACAAAAATAACACATGGAAAATATTTACATGACCAGGGATTAAAATGGGAGATGCACATGAAATGAATAGGTCATAGGATAAATTTGACTAAGCAGTGGATTAAGATTTGGAGGGATTTAAAATGACAAAACAAACAAGAAGGAAAAGGGTCGACTAAATGCGTGTTAAAACACAGAGTTACGTTGGCAACAAAGTTGAATAATTAAATGCAATTCGTAGCTTACGTATTTAGAAAGGTGAGCGTGCAGATGAAGGCGATTTGAAGGAATGGCTTCAGTCCGACTGGCGATTTCCTTCCCAGGAGGGTTTTGTTTAGGGGGGTTGTCCTTAACGAAGAGGGAAGGACAGACTTCGAGGAGTGGGAGCGAAGTGGGGCTCGGAAGTACGAGCGATCCTTGAGACAGGATACCGGAGAGGTTATGGGTGAACAATTGAGGTTATTGGGGTAACTAAGCGTTCTCTTGAAGAACATTAAAAGGGGGGGGAATTATATTACCACTGAAGTGATATCAGGGGAGTAAGAACTGTTTCTTGTCGAATGGGCTCGAAGAACAATGACTGTTCTAAAGTCTTTCTCTTCTGAACAATTGAACAACAGGGGGGAGCCCTGTTGACTTGGCGTCTCGAGGGGCACGAACCTTGGCACTCAAGGATATTGTCCTGTTCTGGACAATAAGGGGGTTCTCGAGGTAGAGTTCCTAGGTGCAGAAGGGAGACCAGATCGGCGTGATGCCTGACGAAGATAATCGGGATCTGATTCAAATGCGAAATTCTATCGCATAAATAGCCTGAGCCAGCCCATCGGGGTATGGGGCAATGGGGGACTTCCATGGAATGTCCCGCTAGCGATTAGAACACTCTTATCTTCCCATAAGCCTAACTTAATCTGGCCAGATCGACGCCTGCAGGCAAACGGGGGATTAAAAGTCCTTGATTAAACTTGGTCGGGGGAAGATAAGACTCGAGAAATGTTAGGGCGATAAGAACGCCATGATACTCTCTTCTCGCAGGATACACGTGGGAAGCATGAGTACCAATATGTGATAGAAGCGAGGCGCGGCAGCCTCAGGCAATTCTATCACAGAGACCTCTCAGCCAAACCTTGTCGAAGGCCTCTTGGACATATCACAACACCACGTGTACGTATTTCCCTTCAGCTTTACAGCGGGCGAGTTTTTCGGTGAAGAGAGCAAGGGCTGTATCAGTCCCCCTTACCCCACGAAACCTTTGTTGCTGAGATTTGTGAGCTTCTAGCTCTGTTAGCTGGTCTTGTAGCCTATTAGCTAGAAGCTTCTCGTAGACTTTTCTTATGAACTCGAAGAGGGATATTGGCCTATATTCCACCAGGTGAGCGGGGGAGGAGGGCGTTTTTTTTCCTTTAGGGATAAAAATGATTTTTGCCACTTTTAAAGTGTCAAGGAAGTAAGCCGTATTCAGGGAAGCGTTATAGATATTCGCGATTCCCCGAATGATCTGACGGGGGGCACGTACCAGGTTGTTTTTGGTGATGTCCGTCCATCCTGGTGCCTTCTGTTAAAAGGTTTTCACAGTTTCCATGACCTCTTCTGTTGTAATTGGTCGGCCATGGTCAGCTATAACCCTTCCTTCGACGACATAGGCCTGTGGGTGCGTTCGATATATTCGTTGATTGAGATCTTCAATCAGCTGGCCTTCGAACCCCTGGTCGAATTCCGCATCGTCTTCAGGTGTGATTGTGAAGACTTCCTTCCAGAACGTGCGGAATCTCTTCCAAAACCGCCGGAAACTCTAAGTAGTCATTGCCCGCCTTAATGCGGGTCTTTTCTCTTCTTAGTAGGCCTTTTGATTTTCTCACTAGTCACCAGAACTTGTCGAATCTAACCTCGCTGTCTACTTGTTCAATCAGGCTGTCCTTGATCACAGTCTGTTGTTGGTTTATGGCCTGCTTCACTTCTTCACTCAGGCGACGTAACAGTGAGCTTCTTTTCCGATTTGTACCTTCTCTTCTGGTTTCTTCGTACAGCTCCTCGTGCACTCTAGCGATCTCACTCATTTCCTCGCTCCATCTGGGTTTTGGAAGAGTTTTATACATTTTTATTGGTACACATTCGCACAATCCGCCTTGATGATGTGGGCCATTATCTTCTCCAGTTCCTCGTCGATCTCCCCTAGTATTGCTTCGCTTAGGTGCGCTGGTTCGTATCTGGCAAGGATTTCCCTGTAGTGATCCCAGTTGGCAGAAGCGTAACTTTTGCGGAGGGGGATCGAAAGCTAAATCGGTGCGAGTGTGATTGTAGTCAAGATCGCTATGTGGTCGCTGGGTACTGTTGGGCCCGGCTCGCTATGGTAATCGAAAGGGAAGCCACCACTTGTCATGATTATGTCGGGCTTTGTTGCTGCCCGAGAGGTGATATAGGTCGGAAAATCCGGTCCTATCCTTTAGATTTTTTGTCGACGCATAATCATTTCCAAGTTGTGACCTCTGTTATTCGTGTTCCCATAGCCAGCCGTTCTGCATCTGGCATTGAGGTAGCCACCAAGGAATGCCATTCTGCCGTGGCCGAACAAGGTGTAGAAGTTCGTTAGGGGCAGGTACGTTTGTCAAGGTGGTTGGTATGCCGCCGCGATTACGAGATTGCCCACTAGTGTGTGCAACTCTACCGCCACAAAGGACTCGTCCAGTTCTGGAAGGTGTCTGAACGAGAGATTCTTCCTGACGGCAACGGCAGCACGGTCGAACCCCTACTGAGAATGGTTTTTGTAACTACTCTGTAACCCAGTATTTTTAGTTGACTGTTAGTAGTATCGATACCGTGTTCCGTGATTAGTATGATGTCTGGGTCAAACACGCGGAATATGTTTCCGTATGCCACGGCTTACCCTCCCATCGATTCTCGTTGAGCGTCAATATCCTTAACCTGTTGTTCAGATTTTCCATTCTTTGTTCTGGCTTTTGTGCGTCTTAGTGCTTGCGGGTATTAATTTACGTTTCCCGTTCCTTTTCTTTTTGTACTCTTCTGGGGAGAATTATACAAATGTTTCCCGGTAGAGGGCGACGTTCTGGTTGTATAGGGCCTCCTCAACCGATTCTTCTTCGCATTGAGCGTCGAAGTCTCATTTGTATTATTTCTTCTTTATTCCTACGCAAATTTTGTTTGCATCCCAGTCCTTCGGAAAGGGAAATTGTTCGGTTGCATAGATATAGAGGTTAATTTGGTCAGCATCTAGCTTTTTCTTTGTCCCTCTTTTACCTTTTTTTACGTAGCACTTCCTTTTTTGTGTTCTCTGAGCCTGAGGTGTCTGTATTGTCCGTGGTGTCAGAGGACCCTTTTTCTTCTTTCTCCTCATCCATTGGGTTGGTCGAGTGGGCTGCTTTTGAAGCTGCCTCTCTTTCTTTTGGGCATCAATCCTTGGGTCGGGTCGTCTGTTTTCGTTTTCTTTTCTCGTCTTTTGACTCGTTCCTGACATCTGTTTGGGATTCAGCTGCAGTTAGAGTACCCCCCCTGATGGTGGGTTATCAGACACCACATTTCACTCATGCCATTCTTAGCGAGCATTTGATTTAGCTCCTTTGCAAATACTCCTGGTTGAGTTAGGTTTCTAACGTGAGCATACAAAATGCAGGTCAGGATCTTCGTCGAGTTCTCGTTCTCGATTCTCAAATCAGTCTTTTTTGATTCTGCCTCTGTAAAGACTGCTTTTGCCGCCTGTACATATGATGTATTGCTTTTGCGTTCTTGCTCGTCTTTCTTTTGTTGTACCTTCTTACTGATCAGCTCTTTTTTCAGTGGTCAGGCCATGGCCATGGAATCATGTCCTTGGTAGCAGTTGGCGCATTTCTCCCTAGGGCTGTTCAGTTCTTTCAGTGGTGTTCTGGCTCGCTGCACCTTGCATATATTTCCTGCGGCTCTGTACATTCTTTTGTCGTGTGTGTCTCCACCTTGTAGCATCGGAAGCAGAATTGTATGGGAGTAAATTCTTCTCTCTCTATCTTCTCCACACTTACTTTTGCATTAAAAAGCAAACCTGCTTTCCTCTACGCATCCAATTATGTCTATCAAAGAGACCGACATAGTTGGATCGAAACTAAATAAATGGCAGTTCAGTTCACTTCAGCTCCCTTGGCCAGATGAGGGGGCCGGGGGGAGGGGGAGGGGGGGTAGCCAGACATGGGTCGGCTATGCGTGGCTCCATATATTATATTCTGCCGAAAGAAATAGTTGGACTACTGATGGAGCGCGCGATGTTCATCCCGGCTTCGTGCATTTACACCTTCAATATGTCCACCTACAAAAAGTTAAAAAGGGGCCAAAAAACACCGGAAATTGAGTGATAAACTATAGTTTATCACTTCTATTCTATCACGAGATAGAAGAGAAGCCTCCTAATAGTGAAGTGATGAAAGAAATGAACATGGGGGCACCGGGATTTTGTTTGAAAATAGGTATAAAAGTGGGAAAGATAGAATAATAGGGGGAGGGAGAGACAAGTCCAATTCTTCAGTTTTTCACTTTACCTTTGACTTCTTTGGGGCTTACGAATTGGCTTGGCCAGGCTCGATCCTTTGAATCCCACAAGGATGCAAAGATTCACCTTTAACTTTCCTCCAGTCGAAAAGTAGAGGTCCACTTTCCTAACGATATCGTGTTTTATCACTTTCCCCAATTTTATATTACCTACTCCAAGCGAGTCGAAACTATTCACCTTCACAGAGAATCACCTTTTTACATAGCTGGGCGAGACTTTAATTTTTTCAGGTGCGACTTTGACTTTGCGACTTTGCCGCCCGATATGGTGCCACTGCGATTTTGCGACTCTATTTTTGCCCCCCCTTTCCCCGAGCGACTTTGCGACTGCGACTTTTTTTTCCCGGTGCGACTCCGCTAAATTACAAGGTCAACTTTAGCGCGAGAACAGAAACATGCTTTTATAAGGCAGAAAACACATTTATTTTTTTTTTTTTAGTTAAAACACAGCTTAAATTAATATATACATGTCATCCTCTTCCTCTCCCATGTCCTCCTGGCCCATCTTCTCGTCCAGGAGGTCCATGTTCCCTTTGAAGAACACAAGCTCCTTAAAATAAACCTCATCCAGGAAGGACCTCTTAACCCTGAGAACGTCCCCGGCCGTGCTGAATAGCCTCTCCACAGCTGCAGAGCTGGGGAGGGGTATTGTACTTAATGAATAAGTCTACCCACACCTCCCTGAGCTAAGGGGGGGGGGGAGAGGGACCAGGCCAGCTCAACTTTATAGGGCACCCACTCCTCCATAGACTTCTCCAGGACCTCTCTCACACCCTGCTGCTGGTTGGCCAGGCCTCTAGCAAACAACTTGTTGAAGAGGCGGGCGTCCAAGTCCTGGGGTTCCTGCACTTCTGGCGGGCCAGGATGAGGCTGCTGCTCCTCATCCTCCCTGGGTTTGATGACGGTCCTTAGCTCCATGGTGATCGTGTCCCTGATATCCTCCACCTTGTCAGGGGCAATGCTCTCTAGGGCCTTGGGGATGAGGTTGGAGTGGACGACTGTGATCATAAGGAGGTCGCTATCTTCAAAGAGGTGGCCAAACCTCTTTTCATAGCCCCTGAGGAGGGCCTGCACCAGGGGTCTGTTTAATTTTAGGCATGTCAAAGGTAGAATGCTATTAGATTTTTATTACTTCTTACACCTCACAGTATTTTTTTTTGTCTAAGCCACAAGAAAAGTATAAGCACATATTAAAAAGAGATTAATTCGAATGATGAACGCCACAAGGCATAACGCGTTCTGGAAGGTTTTTAACTGACAAGACAGGTTTAAAACTTGGTTCACGCCTGAAAAGTGTGTGGTGCACACAATATGCGCGCACACAAACCCATGAAGTAGTAATGTGTACACTCAGCCAATGTAAATAAATTTATGTGTGTGAAACGAAACAAAGAGAAACTCAAATGAAACATTGTAAGACGTAACAGGATATTTTATAACTATTCCCATTTTGATTTGCCGAAAAGACCAAAGTCGCGGTGAAAAGATAAACTTGAAATGAGACTAATTATTCTGTGGTTACAAAAGGGAACCATAAAATGAATTAGCTTGATCGTAACGCCACTTGGTGAGCATTAAATTACAACCACAATATTATATTTCTATTTTGTTAAGGAAGACGAAAAAGGCGCTTGACCAAATTTCGCCGTTTCAGTATATTTTTTCACGAGGGAAAATGTTTTCAAAAGTAGTGCTTATGTATATTTATGTTTGTAAATGTGTCCAAGTATAAAACGAGCAAATTGAGGAGGAGAGAAGATCATTCATTCGAGAGAAATCATTCGAAAGAAATCATTTCGAGGAGCAGTTTCACATATCGCTAGCGGGTCATACCAATCAAATCATTTACTCCGCATTAGGATATAGCATTTACCCAACTGATCTTACATCAAGACGAGTTTATTCATTCATCGTACCAAAACACAGACATTAAGAGAGGTGTATTTAAGCATCATCAAAGATAAGCACGTCAAATAGATAATCAATCTAATTCGAATTCCTGCTCCATTTGCTACCCAAAGCCACTAAATAAATAGAACTATAGCCTTCTTGTTTTCATCACCATTTTTCTCGAAGACAAAATCATATCAGAATTTCTACTCATCGCCCAGCCCAAAATATCCATTATTACCTTTTGGAGTCAAGTAATTATTTCTCGGAACGTTATCGTATCACCCAAATCTGGTTTAACATCAACGTTTCGCAACAATCTTATGGGGGGCGTAATAGTAAAGAGAATCACAAAACAAGGTGGAATATAAATATACCTGGATCCCATCATCCAGATCCTTTCATCATCTTAAACCTTCCAAACCTCCCCCCCTCCCTATAAATTGTGCACCCTCTATTAGTGATCGAAAATCGAGTAAGAAGAAATAATATAAGATGGATTCAAGAACAACCGAACAAATATTCCAAGAAGAAACCGCAAATTCCATCGTAGTCAAGCCTTCGACTTTCAACGACGCAGCGGTAGTTGGTTGGTTCAGAATCATGGAAGCACAATTCCACATTGCAAAGATAACCATAGAAGACATCAAATTCTTCCATACTCTCGCAGCACTACCAGCGGAAACAGTCGATCGTCTCCCTGACGCAGTTCTTTCATCGCAGAAATATACACAACTGAGGACTGAAGTTATCAGTCTATTTGGAAGGACTTACCGCGAATTATCGAGAAATTGATAGATTCATCTCCACTCCACGGACGACCATCGGTGAAACTTGAAGATTTAGGGAAGACTTCACTCCAAGTCGGCGTTGGTGAAAATCTGGCAGGACATAAATTCGTTCAATCTCTACCTCCGACCATCGCTCCGATCATCGCGAAACAGGAAGAATTGACACTCACGCAGATAGGAAAATTGGCGGACGAACTAATGCCGTTTTATAAACCTCGATATGGTCATGCAAGTAACAATAACATTTGTTCTATTCGCGAAGATAGTGCTAGTGCTTACAATAGGTAGTGCAATAATTCGAATCGTAATGTGAAATACGCGAAGGATGCGCGGTCAATGCCCAGTGGCGCGTACACTGGCACGAATAAATTTACAAATAAGCGTAATGATAGCATACTGCTAGGACTTAAACCGTTTCGTAGCGATTAAAAACCTTTAGTATGTCGAGCCCATTTATATTTTGGTTCAGGGGCGAAACATTACAGGCCGTGGTGCAAATGGCCTAAACAGAGAGAAAAGAAAGAAATCCTACCATCATCTAGACCCTCATCTCCTATTCCCTCGGAAAACTAGTAAGGCGTGCTGAAACTAATGCGACGACCGGTATGCAAATGTTAATCACTGTCGCTATTAAATCAAATGGGAAGAAAGGCGAATTCCTTATAGACACTGGCGCAAGCGTCTCGATTATTCCCATCAACCTCGTACAGTATTGCGAAATGAAAAAGTCGAGTGTAAATATTGCTACAGCCAACGGTGGTAAGATAAAGTACACGGTGAAGTCATGCTAGACATAGACATACCCAGCTTACGCCGTACCTTCAATTGGATGTTCGTAGTCGCGGGCATAACATCATCCATTCTAGGTGCAGATGTGCTCGCTCATTACGATCATTTGGGTAGACTGTGGTCAAGGCATTCTAGTAGTTAAATGCACACAATCAGAAGCCCCGTTAGTCTCTATAATTATCAATGACCTTTCACACATCCCCGAAAAATGCAAGAGAGTGAGTTAGAAATTCAACTCAATATGCAACCCGCAACAAGTAGACGTCGTTGATCCTCCAACAAATTCCGTGTTTCATACCATTGAGACAGAATCTAATGTGAATAATCAAACAAATAATGATAATACTACAAATGTGTATTCGCGTTTTGGTAGGCGAATAAAGTTTGCAAGAAATCCGTGCTGTCATTATTTTTAAAGAATGTTTTGTACCGATAGACTCATTGTGAGCTAATAACCAATGCATTTTATTCTGTATTTCCTTATGTTATCAAGATGTAAATATATGAATAAGAGTATAGAATATGGTTTGTTAACGCACATAAATATAAAGTGCACATCCGTTTGTACAACTATATAATCTTAGTCGAACTGGCGAACGCCGAACTATGCTTGTATATATGTGTAAATATGTTCATTAGTATATGATATGTATATATTCTATATTAAAGATACTAAGTATCTCTCTCAGGGGGAAGTGATGTGGTGCACACAATATGTGCACACACAAGCCCATGAAGTAGTAATGTGTACACTCAGCCAATATAAATAAATTTATGTGTGAAAGGAAACAAAAAGAAACTCAGATGAAACATTGCAACACGTAACAGGATATTTTAGAACTATTCCCACTTTGATTTTCCCCAAAAGACCAAGGTCGCGGTGAAATCCGAACAAATAAATGAGCACAATGATGTAAACAAGCGGGAAAAGGGGACTAACTGCCGGCACACCTAGCAGTCTAGAATGACTTACAGAATGTTACACTATGTACATATACTTTACTGCTCAATCCACTTTGACCAATCACAGTTTAGGAAAATTTTAAGGACAAACTAACGTTCAAAACATGGGCGTACAAAATAGTTGATTTTTTCAGATAGCCCTCAAAATGACCAAACACAATCAAGGAAAAATGTTAGTTCAGATAATGTTCAATAAGAAAAGGGAATTGCGATTTTGTATTAGCCGCGGTCGACGCGGAGACACCGAGTTGTCGGGAGTATGGTTTCGGGCTGGAGTTGCACATTAAGTACCGGTTTCTTCATTTGGATAATGACGGCTTCGGCCATTTACAATCTTCTGCGGTTTTACAGTCTCAGGATGATGGAGGTGTTTTTATTTAGCGTCTCACGTGTTAATGTAGTGCCGTGAGAGTGGGCATGTTTTTGAATTGCCCCATCCTGTAGGTGAGCTGGCAGTCGCCTCGACAGAGTTGTGGGGGTCACGCCGATGTACTTGGAATTATGGTGTTCGCAGTCACCGACTTTACACGAATACTAGTACACGACGTTAGTCTCCTGGAGTTCGTTCGTCGGAGGAAGACAGCTGTCCATAATGATGCAACTACTTGTTTTCCTTGTCTTGTAATATATTATTAGGTTTATACCCGTATTATAGGCGGTTGGGGTCACATTTCGATGTAAAATGGCTTTGAGGGCCTTTTCGTCTTCACGGTAGCCTGTATTCATATTGGCCTTGTAATAAAGATCGATAGTATTTTTTCTAGCGTACATAAGGAATGTACTAATGAGAAAAGTAAATAAATTTTGATAATATTATACCTGAAGCAAATAACAAGACGTGATGAAGGAACACCACTGGGCTTCCAAATGCAATAAAAAGACCTTAAATATATCATTTTATAGAAACATTGGTTCTATTCATGAAAAACCTTTTTATATCTTAAATATTTTGAAAATGTTGTTCAGATCGCCTATTTTTAACGTATAAAGCTCTAATTTTCACACAAAATAGGCTTTCTTGTTCGTGTGCTTTGAATAACATGCTAACTCAAGGCATTTCCTCATTTTAATTAGATGGAAAACGAAAAACATAAGTGTAATGAACCAAAAATAGGAAGTGTCATCAAAAAACGTATGTTTACACACGTGTGAACCATAAATTAGCCTTCTTTTGTGGTCGCCTTGTGATGTGGCCTAGAACCGAGTCAAGTTACTCTCAATCAGAAATCTCGGTTTACAAACAAAGAAGGACTGACCTAAGCCATTTATGTATTTCAATTAGATGATTAATCACTAACATAAGAGTTTGACAAAAAGATTGACGAATTATCGTAATAATCAGGGCGAATATATTTTTGTATGTTATAACGTTGTTTGGTCCTGTTTGAAACATCCTACATCTTAGATAAAATTTAGTCGACTGGACTGAAATGGGATTAGGAGAGAATCAATCACTTCTCCACACATTGGATAGGAGCGGAGTAAATCCATAAGGGTGATGGGGCTTATAATGTGGATAATAATATTAGGTAGAACGTTTTTAATGATAATTAGCCTAGACAGTTTAAGGGGGCACCAGTCAAACTAAGAAATTACTTTGGCAATGAATTGGAGGTTGAAAGTGAATGGATGAGTCAAATGCAATTCTTCAGGAGGGATATTAATTATAAGTTTAGCAATATATTTATTCAAAAAATAATTTTAATATATATATATATATATATATATATATATATATATATATATATATATATATATATATATATATATATATATATAAGTTGAGGGAATATAATATTATAATATGGGGAGAGCGTAAGTTATGTCCTTTAAATTACAAAATTAAGAATTGTACAGTACGACAATATGGTTTATGTAAACAGGCAACGTCTGATCAATGAATAGAAAACTTAATAAGAGACTAAAAAAAATGGCGATGAATGATTGTGGACAATTATTAAATAGCAGTGGGCTATTGATTAATTAGAACTATGTGACACGTAATTAATTTGGGGATGAATTAATTCTAGCGTAACGAAGGTTATACGATAATTAGGTTTGGGAGTGTAGGAAGTTATATGATAATGATTTGGGATGAAGGATAAATATGTGCTAATGATTTGGAGTGAAGGGAAAATCTATACTAATGGTTAACGTGATTAATGGGTCTGGAAAAAAAAACGCCATAATGAATTTGATACAAAGGGGGAGAAACAAACTAAGAATTGTACGTAAATTTTTTAATAACCTGTTAATAGCGGAGCACGATTGAAATAGATCATTTGCTGAATTTACGTTCACATGGTGAAAATGAAATGTTGCCTATTATACATTTCCTGATATAGCTGTAACTATATCAGCCCTTCAATATGTTTAGGCCTACCCCCCCTTCTCCCTGATAAGCCCCAAGTAGGGGATTGGGGGAAAAAGAGGGGATCTTTCACGACCTGACCCCGTGTTATGTATGTAAGCACTTTTCTAATATTTTCTATCCAGGGTCAGTTGAAAAAGGGTGTGAGATACACCGAAACTGATCTGAATTAAATTGTCTTCGGAGAATGTGGTTTAATTCCTCATATATATATATATATATATATATATATATATATATATATATATATATATATATATATATATATATATATATATATATATATATATTGTTTGGGGGGAATTTATAACATTTTGTAGGAGTTAAACCACTGCAATACTCTCCCACCAAAAAAGAATATCGCTCTACACAAAAAAAATTACAATGATTTTTAGTTCATATATTGGCGGGGTCTCCTTACAAGGCGTCCAGAACGTGTCACTGCCTTGTGGCTGAAACTGATTGCGGTCTGAATTATTGGTAGTGCCACTCGAGAGAGGCGAGAGACTGTCGCGAGCGAGGGCAGGCGGGGCGTTTGACATCCGTTCTAAACCTCTCCGACTGGCATCAGTCCGTGGCTGAGTGTTGATAGGCTCTACTGCTGGTGACGAGGGCTCCTGCAACAAAAGGGGAGACGGCAGCAAGCGAAGGACAATTGGAGGGTGCAGGATTGGAAGTTGGAGAATTGGGTGTTAGAGAGTTACGTATGTAAGTTGTGGAAACAACTGGATCATTATTAGTAGAAGATAGGGGTAATGACTGTTCCAGGTGAACGGCCTCTATAAAAGCTGGTTTCAGGCGATCAATGGAAACCGTATCCTGCTTGGTGCCAAGCTGAAAAACAAAGAATTTCGGCTTCTTGGAGACGACGAGAAAGGGTCCGTCATAGACAGGTTGCAAGGATGTGCGATTGGAATCGCGACGGACAAACACATTAGAGCAAGTTGCTATCTCCTTTGGCACGAAAGGTTTCTGATTAGCAGGCACTTTTGTAGCGGTCGGCTTTACCCCAGACATCACCCGTACTAAATAGTGTACATATGCAGCAGGATGTATGTCGGAAGGAAGAGGACAGTCAGCAGAAGAAAAGAATTGACCTGGAAGACGAAGTTGCGTACCATATACGAGTTCCGCAGCAGAGCAATTCAAATCCTCTTTCAAGGAGGCACCAATTCCCAGGAGAATTAAGGGTAGCTTGTCCACCCAAGGGATGTTGGGGTCAGTGGAGCGTAAGCTTCCCTTGAGAGTCCTGTGTAAACGTTCCACCTTAAAGTTACTCTGGGGATGGTAGCTAGTGGTACGGAGACGAAAGGAGCCAAGCACTGACATGAGTGCATCCCATTGGTGGGATTCAAATTGGCTACCTCGATCAGTCATTATCGTTGATGGGACACCAAAACGAGCAACCCATGCTGAGACGAAGGCTCGAGTTACAGTGGAAGCTCTGATGTCGGGGATGGGAACTGCCTCTGGCCAAGATGTATAGCGATCTATCATGGTCAGAAGGTAAGTGCAATCACGCGAAAAGGGAAGAGGACCAACCAGATCGATGTGAATGGCGTTAAAACGTGCCGATGGAAGTTGAAAAGCAGCCAGAGAGGACTTTGTGTGACGTTGAACTTTTGCACGTTGACAAGGGAGACATGTACGGGTCCATTTGGCCACGTCGGTGTTTATACCTGGCCACACATATCGTTGTGTGATGAGCTTTCGAGTTGCTCGAATGCCAGGATGAGAGAGACCGTGAGTCTGGTCAAATATGCGCCGACAATAAGTGAGAGGAATGAGAGGAGGAGGACAGTCAGGAATTGAATAGTCAACCAGGATGCGCCTGGAAGGACTGTCCGGCAAGTCAATCGCGCGAACGACGAGTTGAGAAGAGTGACGTAGTGTTTGCGTGTCTTCATCTTGTTCCTGGGCAAGCGCTATTGTCGCATGATCGATGGGCGCAATTTGGGAGAGTTGTGTGCCTGAAATCGATGAAATGCGAGAGAGCGCATCTGGTATAACGTTTGAAGAACCAGGAACGGAGCGAATATCGTTTGTCATCTGTAGGATGAAGTTAAGGTGACGAGTATCAACTGCAGAGTGCACATATGAGGTGCTACTAGAGGCGAGCTCACCAATCAATGATTTGTGGTCGGTAAAGACAGTGAATTTACTCCCTTCCAAGTATTGTTGGAAGTGACGGAGGGCGAGGTATATGCTCAGTAATTCGCGGGAAAACGTATTGTACCTCTGTTATGAAGGAAGAAGAGCTTTGGAGAAGAAGGCAAGAGGTTGCCAAGAGTCACCAACCTTCTGTTGTAGTGTCGCACCAACATGAGTAGCGGGCGCGTCCGAAGCAACGCTTATGAGAGCTCTTGGGCAAGGATGGGTTAGGGCGACAGTGGAAGCCATAGCCTCTTTGGTGCGAGAAAGCGCCTCGCAAGCTTCGGGGTACCAGGAAAGAGGAAGGTTTTTCTTGGACTTGGAAAGCAATTCGTAGAGAGGTTGCATAGTGTGGGAGATGTTGGAAATGAACCTGTGGTAAAAGTTTACCATCCCACAGAATCTACAAAGCTGCTTTAGTGAAGAAGGTCGGGGAAAAGCCCAGATAACTTCAACTTTGTCCTCGAGAGGACGAATTCCCTTAAGGGAAATGTGGTGTCCAAAAAAGGAGAGCTGTGTGACACCAAATATACACTTAGAAGTGTTGAGTACGATACCATACTCATCTAAACGTGCAAACATCTGGCGAAGGTGAGAAAAATGCTCCTCTAAAAACGAAGATGCTATCAGGAGGTCGTCTATATAACAAAATACGAAGGTAAGACCTCTCAGAACCTGATTCATGAAGCGTTGGAAGGTTTGACCACTGTTACGAAGTCCGTAAGGCATTTGGTTCATGACGAAGGAACCGAACGGAGTGGTGATAGCCGTCTTAGGGATATCATCAGGGTGAATCGGGATTTGGTTGAAAGCGCGAACCAAATCGAGCCGAGAAAAAAATGGAACAACCGAAGAGAGCGGAGTTAAAATCTGATAAGAAAGGCAGAGGATTTCTATCTGGAACTATACAGTCGCCTGTAGTCACCTACAGCTCTGAATTCCCCCGGAGCAGACTTATGTACTACATGAAGCGGTGAAGCCCATGGGGAGGTGGATGGGGAAGCGATCCCGGCCTCCATCATGTATTCAAATTCTTGCATCATTAGGGAAAGTCTATCCGGGGCCAGTCGACGGGGGCGTGATAAAACTGGCCCTCCTGTCGTCTCTATTCTATGCACTACATTGTGCTTAATGGGGCTGTCCTTAGAAGGAGGCAGACTTAGGCTTGGAAACTCCCACAGAAGTTGCTGCAAGCTGGAAGTAGTAGCAGGGAGACGAACAGAGATGAGAGAGCTGGTGAAAGGAAAGAATGAACCAGTAACATTTAGTGTTGTGGTTCTGTCGACGAGCTTGCGGTGACGAGAATCAACCAAGAGGTCATGAGCGGAAAGAAAGGCGAGGCTCAAAATTGGCATGTCGACGTCGGCAACGATGAAGGTCCATGGGAAAACACGACATAACCCTAGAGAGAGTTCGAGGATACGCTTCCCATAAGTGAATTATGTCCGATGAATTGGCAGCTTTAAGGACCAGACCAGAAGGGGTGCAAGCTTTCTCGACTGAAGAGGCTGAAATGACACTGCATTGGGCGCCAGTGTCAACCAGGAAGGAGATACCAGAGAGTGGGTAATGAACGCTAAAGGGACGATCGACGTGATGAAGGGATGAGGTTGCAGAGGTGACAGACTAACGTATCACTTGCGTTTCTAGTTTATAGTTCCCTGTGCTGAATGTGAAGATTGGGTAGGGGAACCCGTAGAGTTTTGTAGATTTAAAGGTGGTGAAATAATGCTATGTTGATTTTGAATTGAAAGATGAGCATTTTGCTGGTAGTTGCAAGGGGCAGAGAATTTTTCTGCTCTGGAGCCAAATTTGAAATCATACCAACAAAAGCCTGAAGGTTGAAATATAGCAGTTTCAGCGGCACGGCCAGAATGAGGGCTGAAGTTAGGTGCATGAATTGATGCACGGGAAAAGTTGCATGGCTGTACACAGCGCAAAGCGTTGCTCCCATATTTAGAATGGTACCAGCAGCTACCCTGAGAGTTGTCAAGATAGGGGGAATTAGGCCTATGTTGAAAATGAACATGCTGCGCCTCACCTCATGTGCTGGAATTCACTCGTTGGTTGGGCCTTGAACGGGAGGACGAACGGCGTCTGGCACCACCGCCCTGCCCGCGACTGTGCTCACTCCGAAACCCATTATGTAATCTCAGGGCCCGAATATCATCCTCAATTCTTCCAAAAGACAGAGGCAAGATCCTGAGCTTGGGGAGGTGCACCGCGTAGAGGTTCTGTCCGGTTGCCAGGAGACACGCTCGATGCCTGAACCTGCGAAATATATGCATTTATTTTTTATCAGAACTAAGATTAGAACTATTTACATTTCCCCAAGTGACGTAGGGAGTGGTATAGATTTGGTCGGCAGTTTTTGCCATTTCTTCCACGTTCGAGGGTGATGTCATTAGAATAAGTGGCCTAACCTGTTCGGGAGCCCCACGCATAAAAATTTCAGTTAACAATGGATCGAGCTGTTCAAGGTTTGCACCTTTAGCCTGAGCTAAGCTCTTGAGGTGTTCGAGAAAGCGCGAGGGCCGCCTAGTACCCATTTTATGCGTGTTAAGGAGAGTCCGCAGATCCTCAATCCTGGGCCTTCCAAATTCCTCCCTAAATGCTAATTGCAAATTCTTCCAAGACACAGAATTACCGACTTCGAGCATTATGCGTTTAAAAATGGAGAAAATACTTAGGGATAATTTCTGGGCGATGCAAAGAGTTTTGTGTTGGTCGGGGATGGCGTGGTTGACCATTATGTAGTCGGCCATTTCCAACCATGCGATGGGATTCTCTGCATCGAAAGTTGGGAGAATGATGGAAGGTGGAGACGAGAAGGCAGGCCGCTGGCTAGTTGATTGAGGCGAGATGATACTTGTATGGGGGCTCAACGTGGAAATGATGATTGCAGTGTTGCTGCCTAGAGACGCCAATGAGGTAGTGACTGAGGTGGACGTCAGCGCAGAGGTTGAAATCACGTTAACCATTATGACAGAAAAAAAAACACAAAAGAAGGATGGAGGATTTTTTATTTTAAATTGGCGCTTGCGTTGTCGTACAGAAAAACGGTGCCGTCTAAAAAAAGCGGGAAATGGCGTTGTTTGTTGTCATACACTAATTCCTTAACTTTGAAATTTAACTCCCGGGTCTGGGCACCAATAAAGCCTAAGGGTGATGGTGTTTATAATGTGGATAATAATATTAAGTAGAACGTTTTTAATGGTAATTAGACTAGACAGTTTAAGGGGGTACCAGCCAAACTAAGAAATTACTTTGGCAATGAATTGTAGGTTGAAAGTGAATGAATGAATTAAATGCAATTCTTCAGGAGGAATATTATTTATAAATTTAGCAATATATTATTCGAGAAATAATATTGAGGGAATATAATATGGGGAGAGCGTAAGTTATGTCTTTTAAATTACAAAATTAAGAATTGTACAGTACGAAAATATGGTTTATGTAAACAGACAACGCCTGATCAATGAATAGAAAACTTAATAAGAAACTAAAAAAAAATGGCGATGAATGATTGAGGACAATTATTAAATAGCAGTGGGCTATTGATTAATTAGAACTATGTGACACGTAATTAATTTGGGGATGAATTAATTCTAGCGTAACGAAGGATATACGATAATTAGGTTTGGGAGTGTAGGAAGTTATATGATAATGATTTGGGATGAAGGATAAATCTGTGCTATGATTTGGAGTGAAGGGAAAATTTATACTAATGATTTGGAGTGAAGGGAAAATCTATACTAATGGTTAACGTTATTAATGGGTCTGGAAATGAAAAATAACGCCATAATGAATTTGATACAAAGGGAGGGAAACAAACTAAGAATTGTAAGTAATTTTTTTTACTAACCTGTTAATAGCGGAGCACGATTGAAATAGATCATTTGCTCAATTTACGTTCACATATTGAAAATGAAATGTTGCCATGTTATACATTTCCTGATATAGCTGTAACTATATATATATATATATATATATATATATATATATATATATATATATATATATATATATATATATATATATATATATATATATATATATATATATATATATATATATATATGTATATATATATATATATATATATATATATATATTTATATATATATATATATATATATATATATTGTTTGGGGGATTTTTTTTACATTTTGCAGCGGTTAAACCACTACACGGGCAACTTACAAAAAGATGCCCCACCCTTTTATGTTCTATCAACAGGACGATCTCGGAGTAGCAGGAGAAGCCCCTGAGGTGTTAGACATTTGCCCGCCAACGTGTGGGCACGCCCTGGTCCCTCGCCATCTCCTGACCCACTGTCTTGTGGATGTCCTTGACTGGACAAAGACTACGGGAGTCAACCCGTTATGCAAAATCTGCTGGGGTGATTCGCACTAGGCTGGTCTTCTTGGACCACCATGCCATCAGCCAACTATGGAGGGCCAAGATAGTGGACTGAAGAATGCACTCCTCCTTCCTACTTTAAGTTATTTTTTGTGCAAGTTTCTCTCTATGTCCAACTTTTTTTTAAGGGCACGAAATGACGTCATCGCCGAAATCGACGGACAACTATTACTACTAAACATGAAAGACCACAAAAGGCCCCTCGGGCGATTACGTAGCACTGAAGCGGCGAATTTGAAAGGCCCTCGGGAGACTAATGGGTTAATTAGTGTATATATATATATATATATATATATATATATATATATATATATATATATATATATATATATATATATATATATATATATATATATATATATATATATATATATGAGAAGCTCACAAAGTAACTTGGGAGTAGAGCAATAAATGCAAAAAAGCCCAAGTACTTTCGAATTGGTTCAGTTCATTCTCAAGGAATAACGATTTGTTTTTGTTTTTTTTACAAATCTGGTACATATATGAGAAACAACAGAGTAATGCCACGCCCATGTACAACGAAAGGACACAAAATAGAAAAATATTATCGGAGGCGGATATGAAGTATAAAAGCAAATAGATAAGTTCTACTTTCGGAAATTCCAAATGTGAGTACAGAATGCAGACATTTAAGTCACTAAACTAAATACATACACACCTAATTGTGAATACATAAAAATAAACGAGAGAAACATAACTACTGTAAATTAATAAATCAAAGGGCTAAGATTTAAAATAGACAATTCCGTATAAATAAGCCTTATAATAACAGGTGCCATTTTAAAGAGACCGGGGATATATTAAAATTAGGCTAGGAATTAATGAATGAGCATTCGACAATATTTCTTTGAACAAATTCATCAGATTTGTAAATAAATTTGACCAAATTCCAATTGATAGGGTGACTGTTTTCAAATAAATCTGCTGTGGCGAACTGCACTATGCTGGTCGTCTTGGACCACAATAAAAGATAAAATGAACTTGGCTAGGGGTTCTGGCGTCCGGTCTACTCCGAAGAAGAATAATATCGATCTTTATTACAAGGCCAACATGAACACCGGCTATCGTGATGACGAAAAGGCCCCCAAAGTCATTCTCCATTGTAATGTGACCCCAACCAACCCTAATACGAATATAAATCTGATTATATACTAAAAGACCAAGAAAACAAGTAGTTGCATCATGAAGAACAGCTGTCTCTCTCAGACGAGCGAACTCCAGGAAACTAACATCGTGTACGAATATTCGTGCAAAGAGGGTGATTGTGAACACTGCAATTCAAAGTACATCGGCGTAACCTCCACAACCCTGTCAAGGCGACTGACAGCTCACCTTGAAGATGGCCCGATTAAAAAAAACACGCCCACTCTCATGGCACTACCCTAAGCCGTGAAAAGCTAAATACAGTAAGGACACCTCCATCATACCGAGCCTCCCCAAACCGCAGAAGATTGCGGATGGCCGAAGCCGTCATTATTCAAAATAAGATAGCGGTAATTAACGTGCAACTTCAACCGGAAACCATACTCCCGACATCTCGGCGTCTCCGAGTTGACCGCCGTTAAAAGAAGCACGTTTTCAAACTCTCATTTTTCTTTTCCTCTTTTGCCAGAGAACTAACTCGGAGCGAAAAATAATTAGACAATCTGAGCCTTTCAATTGTGTTTGCTTCTTGTAGCGCTTAGTTTGCCCTTAGAAATTTCCCTCGCCATGATTGGTCAATTTTTGTAATAAGATTATAAGATGTAAGAGCCGGCAGAAACAGTGCGGTCCACTTCTGGGCCAGCATTCCTTCAAACCACGCCGATGCACTTAAAGTGTGCATCTAAGCAGTTCTTAAACATGTTTATTCTTTGTTTCAAATCGTCGTTTCTTAAGTTTGTATCCATGGCTTCGGGTTCTTGAGGAAGCGTCGAACTGGAAACGGGTTTCAATTTTTACTTTCTCAAAATTGTTTAGGATCTTAAAGACTTGTATGAGTTCTCCTCTTAACCTTCTCATTTCAAGTGATTGCATGTTGAGTGCTGTCTTCGTATGACTTTTGACGTAGTCTAGGTATCATTTTTGTAGCACCATGTTGCACTCTCTCCAACATTTCTATATCTTTCCGCAAGTATGGATTCCAAGACTGAACTGCGTACTCCAAATGAGGTCGAGCCAAAGTTTCGTACAGGGGAATCACTATATTTTCCGATTCGTAGGCAAAATTTCTATATATGTGTAGATAGAGGAGAGTAGGAAAAGGGGGCAAAGAAAAAATAATAGCGTAGGCGAGTTGTGAACAGCTCCCCGCGTCGCTGGACCACTGTTAGCCAACGGCGAATCCACTCAGCCATCCTGAGTCCCCCCAAAAGACTCATTCAAACGAAGCTTTTAAGCCACTCGCCTGCACTTCTCGTACGCTATATATGAAACCGAGCACTCTGATTGCTTTCTTGCATGCCTCCGCGCACTGTCTTCCAACTTTCAAATCGTTGCAGACTATAACACAAAGACCTTTTTCTTTTGATACCTTTTTCAGTGGCATTCTTTTTATTGTATAGTTAAATTCTTCGTTTCTTGCTCCAATGTGTAGTACATTGCATTTATTAATGTTGAATTTCATCTGCCAATTTTCTGACCATTCCACAACGCTGTTTAAGTCTCTCTGGATTTTATGTTGTTTTGGCAAGATTTATTGATTTACCACCCAGCCTTGTATCGTCAGCAAATTTTGAGAATTGGTTCGATATGCTTTCATCTAATTCGTTTACATATATTAGAAAAAGCAATGAACCACGCACGGACCCCTGGGGCACTCCGCTTGTTACGTCTTGCCATCTTGATTGGTGACCATTTATGACTTACGTTGTTTCCTTCCGTTGAGCCAGTCTTCGATCCACTTCAATACGTTTCCACCGATTCCATGAGCGGCAATCTTCTTAAGTAGACGCTTGTGGGGGACCGTATCGAAAGCTTTTTGAAAACCTAAGTAGATTACATCTGCTACTCTATTCATGTCATACTCTTCGATGATGGTTTGAAAAAATTCTAGCAGATTTGTTAAACATAATTTGTTTTTCGTAAAACCGTGCTGTGATTCGCGGATGATACCCAATTTGTCTAAATGTTTGACTATCTTCTCTTTTATAATATATTCGAGCAATTTTCCGACTAGAGATGTCAGGCATATTAGCCTGTAGTTGCTTGAGCTTTGTCGGTCACCCCTTTAAAGATTGGAGTAATGTTTGCACTTTTAAAGTCTTCTGGAACACCTATTCGAGTGATTTGTTGAATATTGTGGCCAGTGGCTTGATTATCGTTTCTTTCGACTCTTTCAGGTGTCGAGGAGGGATCAAATCCGGACCTGGCGATTTGCTTAGCTTTAAATTTTCGATATGTTTGATTACGTCTTCTTCTGTTGCTTGAATAATAGTCACAAATGATTCTTCTTCGATAACTATTGGTGCATTAATGTCTGGAATGGTGTCGATGTTTTCCGTTGTAAAAGCTGACGTATAAAAATTGTTTAAAATCTCGTCAATGGCACCTGGGTTATATATTAAGTCTCCATTTTGGTTTTTAAGTGGGCCAATTGAGTCCTTTGTCGTGTTTATGTTGTTTACATACTGGTAGGACATCTTTGGATTTTCTTTTCCATTTCTAGCTAGCTCGATTTCATAATTCTTCTTTAATTTTCTAATTAGCTTTTTGACACCGCGTCTTAGTTCTATGTATTCGTCTGGACGTGCTCCGCGAGTATCTCTACAACGTTTATATGCCTGATTTATCCTTTTTATTAAATCCTTGATCTCGTTGTTCAACCACTTTGGTATTACCGTAGTTTTTTGCTTATGATTTCTTGAGACGTATATCTGGTCAACGTTTCTGAATTTTGTTATGAAATCATTCCACATTGTAGTGACGGTGTTGTTATTATTAGTCCTAGAACTAAGGGCGTTCTTCAACACACGCTCAAAGTCTTTCAAATTGTTTTTTAAAGTTAGGTACCATCATACGGTTTGAGTCTGTGTTTAAACCTGTAGCAATTTTAAATCTGAGAGAACTGTGATCGCTGTCTTCGAGCTGTTCGCTGACTTTAACATTTTTTACAAAGTTTTCGTTTGTCGTTAAAATAATGTCCAGGATGTTGTTTCCTCGCGTAGTTAGATCAACGCATTGTATAAGGAAGTTATCATCCAGGAAGTGAAGTAGTTGTGATCCAACTCTGTCAGCAGTAGCATCCGCAAAATTTACATTTGAAAAGTTAAGATCACCGATTATTATTGTAGCTGTGGATCTAATAAGTTCATGGAACGAGCGGAACATAAGCTGATCTGACCTTTCCGTCTGGGATGGAGCTCTATTATCAACGAGAGTGTTGAATATTATGTTTCCAGCTTGTGATTTCGCGCATACAATATCCACATCGCTATGATTCTCCACGGCAACCTTGATGGGATTTAAATTTTCTTTGCAGTACAACATCACGCCACCCCCTCTTCTACCAACCCTCCCCTTGAAAAAGAGATTGTAACCTGAGATTTTGAATTCACCGACAAAGTCTCTATTAAGAATATCCGCCCAACTCTCGGAAATTGCCATTAGATCAAACTTTTCATTTTCTATAAGAAGTTTCAATTCGTCGATTTTATTTCTAATACTACGTGCCTTGGCATAATAAACTTTTAAGGAGGGTGGCGTTTTATTCGGGTGTCGAACGCGGCATTCTGCTACACCGATCCGCGTCCTGAGACTGACCTTATTTATAACTCTGCCAAGTCTTGCATTCCAAACTGATTCAGATGGAGTCCGTCTTGTTGGAACAAGTCTTCACGCTCGTAGAAGTCGTGCCAGGTTTCGATAAAGTACACTCCTTCCTCCTGGCAAAGACCTTTTACCCAGTTATTGATGTAAAATGCCTTTCCGTAGAAAGCGTCCTGCGACCTTATTCTTGGAAGATGCCTGAAAAAGAAAGATTCCTACTCTTTTCTTTCAGTTTACGCATCAGTTGTAGGTACTTTGCCAGAAGGTCTTCAGATCTGGTAGAAAAAAATATTGTTACTCCTGACGTGGATCACAAAAGCCGTCTCCTGCGTGGATCTACTTGTGTAATCATGAGCGAATCTATCAGGATTTTTACTCTTCTTCCTGGGTAGCAGTATCTCCTCCTTTTCGCAGGTCGCCTTCCACAAAATTGTTCCAGTTGTTGCCTGACGATCGAGTCTCCCACAAGGTGAATCTCAATTTCAACATCATGTGAGTCGTCTAAATCTGAAAATCTATTTGCCATTATTGTCGGTAGCCTCCGCTTCAGGGGTCTCAGTGCAACTCCTCGACGAACGCGCAAGAAAGGTTCGTCTCCGTTAGCACGCGTTTCGACCCCTGTGCGTCCATGAGGCACTGGAGCTGCTTTACGCAATTCCCCTGCTGCCTGGCTTCCGTGGAGCAGTCCAACTGCTGCAGGTGTCTCCAGTCCTCGTTGTCCCCGGGGGACAGACGCTGCGTGCTCGGATACTTTCTGGTCACCCCCGGCCACCTGTGATTAACTAGGCCACCCATCATTTCGCGTTTCCAGCTCCTCAACCCTGGCATGTAGTCCTGCTAGCTCTCGGTTTAGGCGACGGAGCTCAACTTCCAACTAGTCACAAGACACAGCCTCTACAACTTGTTTGTTGGCTTTCAAAGTGAGCCAGCAAAAACTGCCCTTCTCAAGTCGCGCAGACACGTTTCCGTGGAGTCATCTTTAAAACAAGCCTGTTTAACTTAGTAATAAAAAAAAATTGTTATTTTATCTGAAATATAAATAGATGTTATATTCCTGAAAGAAATGTAGAGGTGTTCTGCTCTCTGGAAAAAGTAAGGAATGATTATTTTACCTGGAAGAGGAGAAACAAAAAGCAAAACAACCTGATAATTTTCCTGAAATACGAATGAGCGTTGTATTCCTGAAAGAAATGGAGTGTTATGACAATCATGAAAAAAAAGGAAACTATGTTATTTTACTTGGAGGACCAAGGAAAAAACAACAATATAGAAATAAACGTTATATTCCTGAAAGAAATAGAAAAGTGAAAGGTTGCATGAAAAAAAATAAGGGACAATGTTAGATTGCCTAGAACTAAGGCACCACGTCAGCTTAATCGGCTATCAGCTGTCCAAATGGCGCGAATCGAACCGCTGCCTGTATTACTCAGCCAACAAGGAGAAAGAATATATACAATATTACGTAGCAGAGACCTAGCTATTATATTGACTGGAATTAAGCGTAAAAATTCCATACCGCTTGAAAAGAATAAATATGTAAAAATAAATTCATTTGTGCAGATGGCTATTTCGTGGCGCAACTTTGTGCTGAAAAGATGGCTGTATTACTCCACCAACAAAGAGAAATAATATATACGGTATATAGGTTTTAAAGGAATATTGGGTCAATATCCTAGATAGCTTTCATCACAATAAACATAAAAAACCCTATATTTCGTTATTCAAGGGAATGAAGTTAAATGCGAACGCGAAGTCTGAATTTTGCAGACAAATTCCTTAGGCCTAAATCTGGGCGACGTTGGGGGAATACGTGAATTAAAAACAAACAGTTAAGAAAAATATATATTATTGAATAAACAGTTATTATTTCAAGATGAATTTATACAGTAACAGTTTATGATTGGATTGAATTACGCGTGTGAAATAAATTTGCATGAGTTAACGAGAATGGATTTACAATTGATAAATATTAAATATCAAATAGATCATAAATTAGTAAATATTTTATAAGTAATTGGATTTACAGTTAAATGGGTAAATAGCGGTAAATATTTTATAAGTAGTTAGATGATAAATTGGGTTACATTTAAATAGGTATTAGTTAAATGTGTAGATATTTTGATAAATATTAAATAGTTTATAGTTAAATTGGATAAATAGTTAAATGGATTGATAAATAGATTATGGGTTGTTTGATAAATATTAAATTGGATTCTAGTTAAATGGGTAAATAGCTTATAGTTAAATTGGATAAATAGTTAAATTGGATAATTGGGTATATGGATTAAATTGAATAAATAGTGAAATGGATTGATAAATAGATTATAGCGGAGTTGGAAAGGTCTGCAAATGAGACCAGAATCAAGCATTAATTCGGGATTCTTTTGGGAAATATTTAGCTAAACAATTACAATTCACATATTTACAGACCTGTTTACAAAAGGGACCGAGCAAAACGAATGAACCTCATGTGTTGATTTTAAGACGCTTGGGAGAGCAGGAGTAGCAATCTCACGATTTATGTCAGAGTTACCAACCCTTCTTCAAATTATATATATATATATATATATATATATATATATATATATATATATATATATATATATATATATATATATATATATATATAGTTCCCAAGTTCGCCTGCCCCTCCAAAGACTGTAAGCTTTATAATAACCCTAAATATATTGGCATGACAACCACCACACTTTCGAGACAGTTAACTATGCATCTACAAAGCGGAGGGCAAAAAAAAACATATGGAGAGTGTACATATATTAACCTAACGAGAGATATGCTCGTTGATAACACCATTATTAAAAGAAAAAAGGTTAATGAAGCGAGGCTTAACATCTTAGAAGCTATATTAATAAATTAAGATAAGCCGGCCATCAACAGTCAAGCGACAAGCTGGAAACGCACATTAAAACTATTTTAAAGATTTTACGCACAGGAGTGGCTCATTTCCTCTAACGTTACGTTTAACCAAGGCGAATAAATACCCCTTAAAAATCGTTTTCTTTCACTTTACTTCCTGCCAGATCCTCACTTCACTCAGTACATCGGTAGAGGAGGCAAGAAATTCAATAACGCTCCAAAGATGATCGAATAAGATCGAAAGCTTAGCAATTTAGTTTTTTTTTTTTACCAAACACATCATTTAAAAAAAGAGATGAATACTGCACAAGTAATTCACCATCTACAAGATGGAATAAAAATGATAGTTAGAAGAAAAGAATGTTGCCAAAAGAAATTAATTAAGGCAAAATACACAATGGTATTCAACAAAATTTGCATTCAAGAAAGACTGCTACCCAACTACACTAATATATATATATATATATATATATATATATATATATATATATATATATATATATATATATATATATATATATATATATATATATCGCCAGACAGGTTCAATATTCTGAGTGCTTGCGCCACTTTCCGGATCAACAAAGTTTTGGGAATGGTTGACTGTCTGATGTTTATAGCCCTCCAATTCCAAACCGGAGTAAGCAGCCCAACAATCCGAAATGATGTGTGTTCCGGCCCGATCCACTCTTTAATCACTGAAATAAGTGTCTCTTTGGCGCGATCTTTAACCGTGACCATAAATATACTTTTGGTCCTCCGTTCGAAGCCGCCGAAAACCGACACTCCTTCAACCACTCTCCCTTTATTGTATTTCCGTTTCCCGAATTTTGATTCATCCACTTCGACTACCTTTCCCTCACCGCCAATCTTCTGCCTATTTTGTTCAAAATAGTGAATATCGACCTCTCTGCAGAAACTAAACCAATCTATCAAAGTTTTGGGGGTAAATTTGACTTCATGTGACAGAACTTCTAGTGTCAATTAGTTGACTAGAAACCAGTAAACAATTTGCAGAATAGTTTCTACAGAGAGCCGGGCGTTGGTGAAAAACGTTCCCTTCAACGCTGCTTTTTTAAAATAATGGCGCTCACTTAAATCAGGTTTTATTTTCGAGCATCTAAATTCAAAGTTAGGGTTCACATCTAATGCTCGGCCACAAATGTCGCATTCGCTTTTAATTCGCACTAAATTATTAACATCAAAAATGGTGTTTAATTTATCTTTATCAGAAACTAGGGTTAATAATTCCGAAATGGAGGACGGACAAAGTGCACAATTCGAGACCATTTTCACACTGCTTAAAAGACGTCTGTATGACTCATTTGCACACTGCTAAATAAAAGTAGTTCCTTTAAATGATATAGCTAATTACATTTAAATGTATAAAAGAAGGTATTAAAAATAGTAAAATAGGTAAAAATATATTCACAAATAAAAATGACTCCAGAGGAGGATAATAAAAAGCTATTAAGTGGGCAAAAAAAATAAAAATTCAAATCAATCATTTCTGACGTCATACCCCACCCCCAACCCGTATTATAATTCGCAAAACGATTAAAGGCGCTGACATGATGTAGTTAAAGCATTTACCTTTGTAAACGTCAGAACATTATAAAAATTAGGATTATATACTAGGTGGCTGTGCCCCCCCCAACCCCCACCCCCCTCAATTTAATGAAAGTCAGGATCATCGTAGTACGGTCCACGCATCGTGTTTACCCCTCCACGAGCCGTGCCCTATAGATGTACTCCAAAAACGTGAAACATTTTGGAACACGGACGAAATAGTACATCTTATCGGCCGGGCCGCACGTCTAAATATTTACCAGAGGTCCTCCTTGGATGAGGTCAACTTTGAGGAGCTTGTGTTCCTCAAAGGGAACATGGACCTCATGGAGGAGAAGATGGGCCAGGAGGATATGGAGGAGGAGGAGGAGGAGGATGACCTGTAGATATTAGTTTAGGCTGTGTTTTAACTAAAAAAAATAATAATAAATGTGTTTTTCTGCCTTATCAATAACCCTATATTTTAAGAAAGAGATTTTTTGAAGGTTTGAATAAGATTTTTTCTTTTAGTTTGGTTGTCACCTAAGTAGATTTAATTTTTTTATCAGAGTTATTTCTAATAATTCTTTTATAAAATCTAAAAAAATAAAATGAAAAAGTTCAGAAGAAGAAGAAGAAGAAGAAGAAGAAGAAGAAGAAGAAGAAGAAGAAGAAGAAGAAGAAGAAGAAGAAGAAGAAGAAGAAGAACTACAGAACTACAGAATCTAAGACCAGCAAAGACCCTAAGGTCCGCTCGAGGCTAGTCCGCTACACTAAATCCATAACTACAATACACACTTATCTACGAGTGTATCTCTAACATGCTATATATTTATTTTTATTTTATATTTTTATTTTTGTATTAATTTTTTGTTTTAAATATATAATCTACTGTACACACTTATCTACATGTGTTCATTGTCATGCATAATAACTACTTAAACCTAGGGTTGGGGGGGTGATAGAAAGTTTTTCTTCTCAACTTCAGCAGCCCTCGACTGCTAGTGGTGAAAATCTAATTTTAGAATAGTAAGACTATTTATAGGATAGGCGTAAAAGAAAATGGATATCTAAACTACACATGCAAGAGAAATCGCTGGTATCATTTTTAGTCATCATTTTTACTCGTTGTTCCTCCGCTCCAAACTCCGTTTGCAAAGACGTTTTTATTTACTGTGCTCAGACTACGTTATATTTATACTATTTAAGTGCGCGTCGAGACGGTTTTTAAACATATTTACCAACGTACTATCTACTACGTGGGTGGGCAGCCTATTCCAAATTTGAGTAATTTTAAATGTAAAATAGTTTTGGGTTATACTAGTGTTAAATCGCTTGTTCACTAATTTTAATCCGTGTTGGCGAGTGTTTCCCCTATGATCCAATTCGAACAAATTCCTATAATCAACGTTTGAAAATCCTTTCAATATTTTAAATACTTCTATTAGCTGGCCACGTAATCTTCTGCCTTCGAGAGATGGCAAATCTAATGCCCTGAGTCTTTCCTCGTAGGGCCTGTTTCTCAGCTCGGGAATTAATTTTGTAGCCCTACGCTGCACTCTTTCTAATTGCGCGATATCTTTGTTTAAGTATGGAGCCCAAAATTGAACCGCGTATTCGAGCAGTGGACGCACACGTGATTTACATCTTTGGATTTGAATGTGAAATTACGCGCGATATAACCCAGCACACGATTTGCTTTTTTACATGCATCCACGCATTGTTACGTGACTTTGAAGTCATCCGAGACTAAAACTCCCAGGTCTTTTTTCAATTTAACCACGTCGAGGACCTGGCCTTTCATGGTATACTCTACCCTCAAATTATGGCAACCCAAATGCATCACCTTGCATTTACTCAAATTAAACTGCATTTGCCACCTATCCGCCCATCTGACAATCAAGTTTAGGTCCTTTTGCAATTTTTCTACATCCGATCTTACATAGGCATGGTTGCCCAGCTTCGTGTCGACAGCAAATTTAGAAATCGTACTAAATACGCCATTATCCAAATCGTTTATATATATTAGAAACAATAATGGGCCAAGAACCGAGCCTTGTGTCACTCCACTACTGACGTTGACCCAATCAGAACATTCACCATTTATAACTACTCGCTGCGAACGATCCTTCAGCCAATTTCTAATCCAATTTAATATCTTACCCTTCACACCGATTGCTTTAACTTTCATTAATAATCTATCGTGCGGAACGGTGTCAAATGCCTTTTTAAAGTCTAGATAGATTACATCTACAGCTTTGCTTTCGTCGTAAACGCAAATCATTTTATGGAAGAATTCCAGCAAATTTGTCCAGCACGATCTCGCCCGCCTAAACCCATGTTAAGAATCTTTAATCAGATTATTTAGCTCGAGGTGGCTCACTATTCTATCTCTAATTACTGATTCTAAAAGCTTTCCAACTACCAAAGTTAGACTAATAGGACGAAAATTCGTTGCTTCATATCTATTCCCATTCTTAAATATTGGTGCAACGTTTGCACGCTTGGCGGTCTGGCTTTGTTCTGGAAGGTTGTCTTACAGGAAGCTTCTGATTCTCATTGTAAGATTGGGATATAATACTGATTTGGGTGTGTAGTTTTTCTTGTATTTATTGAATACATCAATCACTGTGTGATAAATACATTATTGATTAATACTTTTAGCGAAGATAACTGGCAGCAATCCTGAGCAAGAATTTTTTTGGTGAGTGTTAACTTTGTCCTTAGTAAATTTCTGAGAGTATGGCTGTTTGTATAGATGGTGAGAGCATGCCGTTTAAAAGTAGTGTGTATGTGGTGTGTGATGCATGTGGAGTTGAAAGGAGAGTGTATGTAACTGAATGCCGTGTGTGTTTTCTGGAAGGGGAGGTTAGGAGGTTGAGTGGGGAATGTAAGAGGTTGAATGATTTCGTGTTTGAGGTGAGAAGAGATGCAAGTGTGCGGTTGAAGGGTGAGATTAGTGCTAAGAGGGTGGAAGATAGGGCTAGGACTAGGGACAGTGTGGAAGTTGTGAGTGATGATGAATGGTGGGTGAAAATGGATAGGATAGATAAGTTAGGACAGATTAGGTGTTTGAAAAAGAAGGACATAGAACCTGTTAGGTTGACTAACAGATTCAATGTCCTGAGAGAGGAAGAGTGTGAAAGTGATTTGCCTGGTGTGATTGTGGATGAAAGCAGGATCAGTGGTAGTGTGACTGAGAGCAGGAGGGAGGTTAATATTAGGCCAAGACAGAATAGGAGAATGACTGAGGTGCTAGTGATGGGTGACTCTCAGATTAGGTATTTAGATAGGAAGTTGAGCGATAGCAAGTGGAAGGGAATGAGAGTTTTTCTGCCGGGTGCTGGTGTAAGTGATGTCTGTGAGAGGTATGATAGGCTGGTTTCTGGGTGTGAGAGGGATGCAGTTGTGATTACGCATGTGTGAGTGAATGATGTAAAAAAGGTGGGTACATGTGAGTTACGTGAGCAGTATAAAAGGTTAGTTGAAAGGATGAGTAAAAGCAGGGTAAAAGGTGTTGTTTCTGGATGTGGGGGTAGAATGGTTGTCGCGTGCAATTGGTTTGAATGAATTTGTGAAAGGACTGTGTGAGGAGTTAGGATTGATGTTTGTAGATGTCTGGGGTGGGTTTTACGGGAATAGGAGGTTGTATGCGATGGATGGGCTCCATCTTAGTCGGGCAGGTGTTGAGGTTCTATGGGGGGAGCTGGATAGTGTGATTAGGTCCTTACGGGTGGGAAACTAAAAGCTGTTAGAGGTAAGGGAATAACAGGAATAGAGGGCAGGTGTAGGAAATGGAAGGGATGCAGAGATAGAGGAATAGCTAGGGGAAGGGCATACTGATGCGTTATAGGGGGACTAGTGCACAAGTGAATGAGCAGAGAACTAGGAATAAAAAAGCACGATGCAATGAAGATGGGAATAAAAAAAACCCCTTAAAAATATACTACACAAATCGTCGGAGTATAAGGAATAAGATAGATCTCTTAAGAGCCTTAGCGAGTGAAGAGAATTTTGATATAATTGCGATAACAGAGTCATGGCTTGATTTGGCAGGTAATCACTTTAAACCTGTGGTTGAGATTGAGGGCTTTAACATGTTCTATACAGATAGGAATAGTAATAGAGGAGGAGGGGTTATTATTTATATTAAAGATAATCTCCAGTGTTGTGTAAACAGTACAATTAAATTAGATGATAACACAGAGTCATTATGGCGAAATGTAAAGGAAGGTAAAAACAAGCTTGTCATAGGATTATTATACAGACCACCAAATATTAGTAAGGGAGCTTCAAATCTTCTGTGGCAGGAGATAGAACGGGCATGTAGAAGTAAGTATGTGTGTATAATGGGCGATTTTAATTACAGAAATATAGACTGGGAAGCTCTTGTGGGTGATCAGGAGGCTGAGGAGTTTTTGAATGTTGTCCAAGATAATTTTCTGAGGCAGATTATTAACGAACCCACTAGAGGTAATAATATACTGGATTTAGTTCTGAAAAATAGGGAAGAAGTTATTAAGGATACTGAGATTGGAGGAAATTTGGGTAATAGTGACCATTGTGAAATTAGATTCAAGATGAAATGGAATGGTATTGGTAGTAGCATGAACAATATTAAAATTCCTGACTTTAGAAGAGCAAATTATGATGGGCTAAGGACTTACCTGGAGGCAGTTGTACAGAAACCAGGCAATGGAATCAAATCGGGAATAGATTCAATGATATCGGTTAGTAAGGACAATAATCACCAGGAGGAAGAGATTACAATTGAAGAGGAGTATGAAAGAATAATTGAGCAATTAATTACAGGTCAGATGATTAACATTCCATATAAGGAGATTAGGACTAAAAATAATGACCCAAAATGGATGACAGATAAAATTATGCATTATATTGGCATTAAAAAGGGCATTTATAGGAAAATAAAAAATTGAGAGGATCACTTAAGGCAGAGATATAATGAACTAGCAAGAGATGTTAAAAAGTTAATTAGAATAGCAAGGAGAAATTATGAAATTAAAGTGGCAAATAGGGCAAAGGAAGATCCTAAAAGTTTTTATCAATTATATAAAACTAAGGTTAGAGATAAAATAGGCCCACTTATAGATTCCAATGGAGAATTAGTGAGTGATAGGGACTCGATGGCTGGAATGCTAAATGAATTTTTTCTCTCAGTATTTACACAGGAAGATACTCTAAATATACCCGAGGTGTCAATGATCTTTCGGTGTAATGATGAAGAGAAATTAAAGGATATCTTGATCACAAAAGAGATAGTGACACAGGAAATTGATAAAATCAAAAGTAGTAAAGCACCCGGTCCTGATGAGGTCTTTCCTAGAATTTTAAAAGAATGTAAGGATGTGTTAAGTGAGCCCCTAGCATGCATCTTTAGAAAATTATTGGAGAGTGGCATTGTGCCAGTGGCATGGAAGAAAGCCATTGTTATACCTATATTTAAGAAAGGGGATAAAACAAATATGTCTAATTACAGACCAGTAAGTTTGACATCAGTGGTAGGGAAAATGATGGAATCTATTATAACAAGGAATATTAGAGATCACTTGGATAAGCTAAGTTTATAAAAGAATCACAGCATGGCTTTAGTAAGGGTAAATATCGTCTGACTAATTTGCTGTCTTTTTATAGTAAGGTGTATGAAGCAGCAGATAATGATGAAAACTATGATATTTTATACCTGGACTTTAGTAAGGCTTTTGATCGAGTGCCACACTTACGGCTTCTGAGCAAAGTTAAAGCACACGGGATCGATGGCAGTATATTTAGGTGGATTCAGTCATGGCTTGGTGACAGACAGCAAAGAGTTAGTATAGATGGAGTTAAATCTGAGTGGGGGTGTGTTAGCATGGAGTTCCGCAAGGATCTGTTTTGGTCCCTTGCTATTCTTAATTTATATTAATGATCTTGACATAGGTATAAGTAGTGACCTAAGTAAATTTGCTGATGATAGTAAGCTAGGTAGGGCCATTAGGGCTGATTCTGATGCTGTTGTAATGCAGGAGGAATTGACCATTCTGTCCAATTGGGCCGAGAAATGGCAAATGAAGTTTAACATAGACAAATGTAGTGTACTTAGTATAGGTAGAAATAATCCATTGAATAGTTATATGCAAATTGAATGGGAGAATTTTAGGGAGGGCCGATTATGAGAGGGACTTGGGTATTTTTGTAAGTTCAGACCTTCGTCCTAGAAAGCAATGCCTAAATGCTGATGATACTAAGCTAGATAGGGCCATTAGGGCTGATTCTGATGCTGTTGTAATGCAGGAGGAATTGACCATTCTGTCCAATTGGGCCGAGAAATGGCAAATGAAGTTTAACATAGACAAATGTAGTGTACTTAGTATGGGTAGAAATAATCCATTGAACAGTTATAAATTGAATGGGAGAATTTTAGGGAGGGCCGATTATGAGAGGGACTTGGGTATTTTTGTAAGTTCAGACCTTCGTCCTAGAAAGCAATGCCTAAATGCTAAGAATAAAGCTAATAGGATGTTAAGATTCATTAGGAGGAGTGTACGCAATAAGAGTGCTGAAGTCTTTCTAAAACTGTATCTGGCGCTAGTTAGGCCTCATCTAGACTATGCAGTACAATTTTGGTCACCACATTATAGGAAGGATATTGATTTGCTTGAGTCTGTGCAGAGAAGGATGACAGAGATGATTTGTGGGCTAAGGAACTTACCTTATGGTGAAAGGCTCAGAAAACTAAATCTACATACATTGGAAAGGAGGAGAGTCAGAGGGTAAATGATTGAATTCTTCAAATGGGTAAAAGGATATAATAAAGGGAATCTGGGTAAGGTTCTTATACTTAGTGAACATGACAGGACACGAGCAATGGGTTTAAGCTTGATAAGTATAGGTTTAGGAAGGAGATTGGGAGGAATTGGTTTACAAATCGTGTGGTAGATGAATGGAATAGGCTCACTAGACATGTGATAGAAGCCTCCTCTCTGGGTAGTTTTAAGAATAGATTAGATAAATATATGGATGAAGCTGCTAGATGGGACTGACCTTTTTACGTACATATGTATATATTTTTCTAAGGAGTGGGGAGATTATATTTTGCGGTTGCATGAATGGACATAATCTTCTGGATGCATTTTATGTATATTGTAGATTAGATTTGACGAACTCCTGTAAAGGGTGACAATGTTGATGACTTTTCTCTGGTAAGAAATCTTGTGTGTGCTGACTGGAACAGGGCTGCCAAGTGTAGGCCATGAATGGTCTTTTGCAGTCTCCTTCTTTTCTTATGTTCTTAAGTCTAAAGGGACTACGCCATCTTCTAATGAGCGATTGAAAATTGCACGCAACGGCTTCGCAAGCTCATTCTTAAGTTCCTTTAAATGATCGGGGTAAGCGCCATCGGGCCCGGGTGATTTCGAATTTTTTATCATGTTAATATATTTAAGAATTTCCTCTTCATTAACTGTTATATCGGATATGCAAATATCACTAGTATGTACTTCTTCAACTAACGATCCTAATTCGGACGAATCTTCAACAGTAAAGACGCTTGTGAAATGTTCATTTAAAATTTTAGACATTTCCGCCGGAAATTCCGTCATACAACCATCTTTGTCTTTAATCTAATCAGCCCTATTGAACCTTTTAAGGGTTTCCTACTGTTTCCGTAGCTGTAAAACGGTTTGGGTTCCTTCTTCGAATCCTTAGCGAGTTTTATTTCATATTTTCCCTTCGCTTCTCTAACCGCCTGTTTAACTTCTCTTCAAGAATCTATGTAATTTTGCCGACTTATAAATGACTCATTGTTCTTATGTATTTGAAATTTTATATTTCGGTCCTTAATTAAGCTTAATATTAGTGTTAAAATAAAGAGTCTATAAAGGGGATTAAAAAAGGCGGTTACATAACATAATTTCACGGATGACAAAAGCCACAAGGGCCTATCAAAGGTCATCCGCCTCCGTCAAAACCCACCCACAAAAAAAAATATATCAACAAATAAGGCCGTAGGCCTTACCCCGCATGGGTGCCTGTGTAACCAAGCTCTTCCTGTTAAGGAAGAGAACAGCGGCTTGTAAAGGTATGTTTCTGTTATCGCGCTAAAGTTCACTTTGTAGTTTAGCGGTATCGCACAGGGGGAAAAAAGTCGCAGGTCGCACTCAGGGGGAGGGGGGGGGGGAATAGAGTCGAAAACTCATAGTTGCACCAGATCCTGCGGCAAATTCGCACCCGAAAAAAATCCTAGCTATGCCAAAAACCCCAAACCCAATAACAGAATATCTTTGTGTGCTGAACTAAAGGTTTTTATGCAAAACAAAAACACAGAAAAAACGATCGAACATGTAATCTGGAGTTTGATGTTACCTATAATAATATAATGTTACTATTTTCTTAATAACTGTTTATCCCAATTTTTCTGACTAAATTCGTATCCAAGTGTTCTTCATTCTTGAGGCTTCTGGCAACCCTTTTATATGAAGAAACTTTTAAACAAATTCTTAACCGTGCCATGGATTTCTTCTTCTGCTTTTCAGTTTGCTTAGCATTCTTTGAATGTCTTTGTAGCTTATTACTTAGTATTTTTTGAGTGTGGAATTTAAATCGTGTGAATAGTAAATAAATTATGTTATGTTTTGTTATGTTAAGGGAACTTTTTATGTATTTCGATTTTTCGCTTGTGAATAGATCGTGTTGACGTCTTTGATTAGTTCCGGATAACTAAATCTCTATACCGGGTGTCCCAGAATAAAGTTAACCGTACTTTGAATTAGTATAACTCAAACACTATTCGAGATTTTTGGGTCCTGCAAAAAGTTTTTTATTTACCAACTATTTATCTTTCGAGTCTGGAAATTTCATTAAATTCTCTATTCTGATATTGATACACTAATTAGTTTAGTGGAGGCTATCAAAAATATGTTTGTGCAAGGAGGTAAAATAATGAAACGAAGCCTAGGAAGGCTAGGCTACCGTGTACTTTCAAGAGAAGCATGGGCAGCCGAGGTAGTCTAGGTCACTGCGATTCTTCAAGCAAAGCCTAGGCCATATTACACTGGTTTTTGACCATGCTGTGGTATGGTCTCATCATTATTGCTTACTAAGCAAATGAAAGCGTTTCTGGGTAAAAGTTTACTTTTGTAGAACCTTTTTAATCATGTAGTTAACAAAAAGATCAACATGTAGGTAAATAGTTAGATATGCGGCCTGCCCGGAAAAAAATTTGTGTAAATATTATCGTTCACTCGTGTCAGAATATTCATGCGCATTTGAGTCCTTTTCGAATTATTATTCTATAAACAATTAGGATTATATACTGGGGGCTGTGCCCCCCAGACCCCCCCAATTTAATGAAACTCAGGATCATCATAGTGTAGTTCCCCCATTGTGTTTACCCCCACACGAGCCGTCAACTTAAATGTACTCCAAAAACGTGTAACATTTTGGAACACGGACGAAATAGTACGTCCCATCGTTCATGCCGATAATCTACATATTTACCAATACGTATTTATAGTCACAAACTTTATTAAGACTGGCAGGATTAAACAAGTACAAGATTCGGTAAACATGTAGATGAGTGGCCCGGCCGGAAAAATTATTTTGTGTAAATATTATCGGTAACACTTCAGATTCAGGGTGCACGGTAGATGGCACTGTTAGTCGGCTACAATTTTAGGCTACAGCATATCTCTTTTATGACATACCCATGCCTCGACACATGGGTGAGCGAGGCATGGCCTTTCTGTTAGATTTGTCCCACAGAATCTGGGTTTATGGTCTTATCCTAGATTCCTGGCGAATCACTACTCTGCTTGCCTTTTGTAAACCGGGAAGAGATCACTCTACTCCGGCCTGTTTCCGTCCAATCTCTCTAACCTCATGTTTGTGCAAGTTGATGGAGAAATTGGTAAATGTTAGATTAGCCTTTTTCCTGGACCGCGGAGGCCTTCCTTCGTAGACAGCACTATGCCAGTGTTTTTCGATCTGGAAAAGGCCTATGATACTGCATCATGGAGACTATATGATGGGGGCGAAGGGGCTGCCTCCCAATCTTTATATCTGAATTTTTGTAAGATTGTCGTTTCTGTTGTACGGGTAGGGGAGCCCTCTCTTGCCTAATGGAGCAGGAAGGGGGTGTCCCACAGGGAAGTATCCTCAGTGTCACACTCTTTGCCCTGAGCATCAACAGCATCATCTCGGTGCTGCCGGAAGATCGCTCTACACGGATAACCTTTCAATCTCTTTTGGCGTGTCCCAGATGCCAACTCTGGAACATCGATTCCAACAGGCATTGAACTGCGTCTCTCGCTATGCCGAAGCACACAGTTTTCAGTTTTCCTTGGCCAAGACTAAGTTGGTACGCCTGGAAGTGGTTGAATTGCATCATTTCCTTGGTCTTAAGAACATAAGAAAAGGAGACTGCAAAAGACCATTCATGGCCTACACTTGGCAGCTCCTGTTCCATTCAACACACAAAAGATTTCTTACCAGAGAAAAGTCATCAACATTGTCACCCTTAACAGGAGTTCGTCAGATCTAATCTACAATATATATAAAATGCATCCAGAGGATTATGTCCATTCATGCAACTGCAAAATATAATCTCCCCACTCCTTAGAAAAATATATATTTATCTAATCTATTCTTAAAACTACCCAGAGAGGAGGCTTCTATCACATGTCTAGTGAGCCTATTCCATTCATCTACCACACGATTTGTAAACCAATTCCTCCCAATCTCCTTCCTAAACCTATACTTAACAAGCTTAAACCCATTGCTACGTGTCCTGTCACATTCACTAAGTATAAGAACCTTACCCAGCTCCCCTTTATTATATCCTTTTACCCATTTGAAGACTTCAATCAATTCCCCTCTGAGACTGATGCCTCACATGGGAGGCTCATATTCGCTTGGGGCGCTGATAGGGCTACTGCCTTACTTTTTTATTGATCCTTTATTTGTTTGAAGCTCAAATACAAATGCAAGTTTTATGCATCCGCAGCTGACTGTGTATTTCAGAAGGTGAACTCGATCCACCACACTGGCCTTCCCTTGGTGACTGGTGCCTTCAGCACTTCCCCCATTGAGAGCCTACTAGTTGATGCTGGGGAGATGCCACTCTCCCTATGCTGTGCACAGTTCATTATTCCCCTGTATGCGCAACCCTGGCGCCTCTCTGTCGCCAATGGCTCTCATTGCATCTGCAACGGATTTTAACTGTACATATGCCTCTGCGAGACGCCAATCATACCCTAATCCCTTTGGGTTTACGGCTAGGTATAGCTCTCAGGCAAGTGGTGCCCCTGATTCTACCCTAGAGGGTACCACCTTTAGCTATTTGTCACCACGCCTCTGCACCCAAAGCTTCTACAGTTCATGGAGTATTGCATTCAACCTTTTTGGCGCACACCTCGTGTCACGCTGGAACTGTACCAGTATATACAGACAGCTCTAAGTCCCAAGAGGGGGTTGGCTTCCATGCTATATTCCCTCTGTTTGAAGTCAGCGGGACTCTGCTAGGCGCAGTGTCTGTCTTCACGGCCAAGCTGGTGGGAATACACCACTCGATAAGGGAGATTACCTGACATGCCTGATTCAGAGACCGGATTGTGATCTATAGCAACTCACAAAGCGCCCTGAGTGCTCTTGGGGCATTGGGATCCTCGCATCCTTTGGTTCGTGATATCCATGACACCACAGTTTTGGCAAGCTGGACGAATGTTGAGATTATCTTCTACTGGGTTCCTGGACATGTAGGAATTGCAGGGAATGATCATGCCATAGAGTCTTGTGAGGACTCGTTGACCAAACCAGTGTTTCACTCTTCCTCACACAAACTACATGGCAGGTATACTTGCTTCTTGGCAAAGAAGATGGGAGACGGTTCAAAGGAACTTAAAGTTGCATGCCACTGCACCTGCTGTTCCCATGGACCAACCCACCAATGCTGCGAGTGAGGGATTCAGGTTGCTTTCTATCGTCTGAATTGGACACACTCACTGGATGCACCCTCATTTGATGGAGCGCTAGTCAGCGACCTACTGTGAAGATTGCATTGTCCCCCAGACTGTTGGGCACATTCTTGTTGAATGTCACAGTCTGGGCGATCCCCGCTCATTATCTGTCCTGGTCCCCGGATGGGTGGGGTCGCTACCGCCTGTCCCTTGTATTCAGGACGAGTTTGTGCATATTGACTTGCAGACTTATAGACTTTTGGGGGGAAGCCAGCCTTCTCCCCTTTATTTAACTAGTTTTTTTTTGTTAATAGGTGGACCTCCCCCTGATGGCAGAGCTTGCTTCCTGCTTATTGCTGTTTTCTTTTTTTAAGTTTTTTTTATTGTTGTTTTTTGGCATCTTATTTTAAAGATGCCTAATATTAGGCAGTGTTGAATATGGTGACTAATGCCCAAGTAGGCAGTTGCCAGATGAGCTCTTAAAAAAATTAAAATAAATACACTGATAGCTTGAATCTGGACCATAAAACCCTCTATGCTAGATGAAATTGATAATTGAAGTGAAGATTTAATTTTAGTGAGTGAAGAATTTTGTTTCTCTATTCAAAATAAAAATTCTAGTTCCCCCTCCCCTCCCCCAGCCTAAAATCTTAGGTACGCCACTGGTGTATTCCAATGAATGTTATTATGAAGAAGTGTAGGAAGCCATTGTGGTGGAATCAGGAAATAGCTAGGAAAATTTCTGAGAAGAAAATGGCATACCTGAGATTACAGAGAAAGTACTTTTGAGAATTTAAATAATTATATAGGTTAATCAGAAATGAGCTACATAAGATTATTAAGAAGAGCAAAAGGGTGGCAGGAATTAATTTAGCTCAAAATAATAATAAAGATCCAAGAAAATTCATTAGCTCTTATAGAATTAATAACAAATCTAACAGTGATAAAATAGGGCCTATTAGATATAAAGATCCCCCGTAAGGGGCACGGCGATTTGCCATCCTGGCCGCCGTGCTGACGGGACTCAGCACCCTGTCCGACCCCAGCTTAGCCTCTTCTTCTTTCAGACAGCCTGTATTTCTCCCCTACTTCATCGCTTTTCATACAACCTCTCCCACAACTTTCACTGGTTGGCCTCTATTTTCACAGGGTAGATGCTGACCTTCTCAGCCAACCATCCTGGATCGGGGCTGAGGGGGGCAGGGGACAATGTTACCTAATCCCTGAGCTCCGGTCCGGGACATGTTTTTTTTAACAACCTGCTTCATCGCCACCCATACCTTCCTCACATCCCTTTTTCTTTCCTCTTCACACTATCAATTTTTCGCCGTGTCCAAGGTGGAGCCGCCATGCTGATAGACTGCTAAGCCACCAGGCGGGAGGGGTGGTCCTGAATGGTGGCACCTGGCTCTGCCAGGCCTGTATGCACCCCTTGCAGGGCGGGCTACTGCAAGGGGTGATGAGCTATTGCATCCCGTTGTAAATTTAAGGTCACCATGCCCAATGATAAGAAAACTAAAAATCTCCCCTTAATTTCCCCTTGTACATCAATGGAGCTCCCCTCGGGCGGCTTCAAAGATAAAATGGAGGTCCCCCCCCCCTGTGCTTGCGCAGGGGACCCTCCAAACTTCTCTACGGTGTAGGGGACTTCCCCTCACCCCCTTCTCTGGAAGTGCTTTCGGGCACCTGCCTGTTTTCAGCGGCAGTCCCTCCTTTTCTTTCCAAGAGGACTGCCAAGAAAGCCAGCAGGCAGCCCATAGCCGACTGCTCTCCATTGAAGCGGCTCGGTAGGGCAAACCCCCTTAGGGGGGAGAGGGAATCCAGGACCCTCCAGTCGCTTCCATCAAAAGACCTGCTGGCAAGAATATTGAACCAAGGCCTGTGCCTCCCCACACCACCTGACTAGTGACAATGATGCTAATGGGACCTGCAATGTTCTGGGAGGGATGGCCAACTGGAGGCTCCCCCTGAGATAGACATGGTCCTTGAGGCAACCCAGCCTCAGACGGTAGGGCCTTCCATGGGGGGAAATCCGGGCTCGGTGCCAAGTACTGAACCCGAATCCACCCCTATGCAAGTACCTACTCAAACGGCTATGGTTTCTGAGGCAGTACAAGGAGGGGCGGGATCTCCTCTGACCGGTGCCCCTACGAATCCCAGGACCTTATCCATTTCGGAGAAGGACCTAGCTGAGGCCGGTCCATCTGGCCTGGGGGCTCATGCCGGAGGAGGGGAGAAGTGCGCTCATTTCCCGCCCTCCTCTCCTAAAAATAAAAAGACCCCGGGCTCCTCTCCATCCGCCTAGGCTGCGGGGACAGATGGGCTGCTGCCACTTTGGTCAGTGACCAAGCCAAAATCGGCACATCCGGCCCCTCTGCCCCCCTGGATGCCGAGCCCCTGACTATGAATAAGATAAAAAGAGCGCAGGGCGGAGCCTCGATAACATCAGGGTGCCTCATTCAGAGGCTACCTGGCATTTTTGAGCCTGCTGACTTTAAATGCTTCCTCGTTATTCGCTCCATTGATGGCACCATGTTGGCCAAGGGCAACATGATCCGTCAGAGGAGAGCATTAGCTAGTGTAATTGGTAGAGAGCCAAAGGTGACCCATTTCTTGGACGGGAGCCTTCTGGCGAATGTGACGAATCCCTCAGAGGTGGCCAAGATAAGTGCTCTTCGGACACTTGATGGCACCCCGGTGAGTGTGACACTGCACTCTACCATGAACTTTATGAAAGGAACTCATTGACTACTCCATAGACGACATCACCTTAGAGCTAGCTGACCATGGGGCGGTCAAGGTCAAACGTGTGATGAGAAAACAGGGAGGGGCCTTGAGACTTACCCCTACACTCTTCATCACGTTCGACTGTGACAAGCTCCCAGAGTCGTTGTGTGCCGGTTGGTACCGCTACTGCGTAAAGGCATTTGTGTCACTGCCTGGGCGGGGCTATTACTGTCACTGCTTCGGCCATACGAATCGTTCATGTAGATGTGCAAAGTCGGGGTCACCCGAAGTCTGTGTAAATCCTGACCGTTTAGGCCCAGGATCGACTCTCATTCCGCTAGGCTAAGGACTTGGTCCTGACGTACCCAGCTCTGCCTATGACAGCTTCTGCCTCAATAGTTAGAAAGGCACCCTCTGCTCCTGGCCCATCCAGGCCAACGAGCACGGTTGTTTCAGTGCCCATCGGAGCCCTTCTGCGGGTTTTACTACTAAACCCGGGCTCTCTCCTGGTAAAGCTGGCAGCAAAAAGAGTCACACCCAGCCCCGGCTAAAACCAGGGCTTCCCCCAGCGTGACCGTTTCCCGTAAGGCAAAACCGCCATGTGCCTCAACCGAGTCGTTAGACTCACAGGAGGCAACACCCCTGAAGTTGGTCGCCAGGCCATCTTCCGGGGTTTCCAAAGCTGTCCCCTGAAAGGAGGACAGCAACAAAGGAGCTTCGGCTCCTTAGCCCACGCCTAGAGGTGGTGCGAGTGTCTCGGAGATGGTGGTTCCTCGAAAAGAGGGCTCCACGCCTCCTATCCCCAACTCCCGCCTAAGGTTTCGAGGCGGAGGGAGGAAAAGACTTGCATGGTGAGCCTAACCTCCCCCAATAAGTCCTCGAAGGTGACAGCACCTTCAGCGTTTTGTCAGGCCAACAACGCCCGGGGTTCTGCCTCCGGGAAGTGTACAGCCATTCCTGTGAGGGTCTTCTTTTCGAAGATTGCCCCCGCATCTCCTACAAGCTAGGCCTGGAGGGCATATTCCTTCAATGGAATTGCTGTGTACTCCGGGCCAACTAGGAGGAGCTGTGGAGGCTTGTCTCATCCCGTTCCCTGTTAGCTATTTTTATGCAGGAGACCATGCTAGGTGTGTGCCCTCTACCCACCCTCCCGGGTTATAAGGGTCTTGTGACCCCACCACCACGAGATGGCCCAACTGGTGGATGCGTGGTTTACACCCGGCATGATGTCTCTGTTCTTTTCATTTTAGATACCTCCTTTCAGGCAGTGGCTGTGCAGCTACACCTGGATAGGAGGTATACTATCATTTCTGCGTACATTCCACCGTCAGCTGACTTTGACAGGGGGGACTTCAGCTGCATCGTGGCATGGTTGCCGAGGCCCTCTCCCTTGCTTGGAGATCTGGATGGCAGGCATCCTCTCAGGGGAGATTATTGCATCAATCCCAGGGGACAAGTCCTTGCTGATCTGATCAAAGAGCTTGAGATGGGTATCCTATACTTGGAGCAGTTTACGCATCACTCTCCGAGAACCGCTTCATTTTCTTGCCTTGACCTATCTTTGTGCTCTTCGGATGCACAGCCTGACTTTGATTGGGGGGTGGTTGATGCCCCCTATGGTAGTGATCACTTTCCCATTCAAATATCATTTTCAGGGCATCTGCCGCCTGAGAGCCCACCTCGGTGGTGCTTGGCGCGGGTTTAGGTCGGTAGATGAGGCCGTTGAGTTCTCCGGCAACCTCATCGCTGCAGGCCTGACTACTATTCCTAGAACGTCTGGCTGTTTTGCACGCCGATCACTCACATGGTGGTCGGCCGAGTGTGAGACGGCCCTCAAACAGAAGCGTTATGCCTACATGCGCTATAAGTGCTGCCCGAACGATTTCACTGTCGCTGAATTTCATCAGGCTAGGTCTAGGTTCCAGGATATTTCGAAGCACGCCCTATATGTCTTCACTTAACCGGAAGACCCCTTTAACAGACGTGTGGAGGCGAGTTAAAAGGATTCAGGGCAAGTTCTCGCAGGACCCCCCCTCCCGTTCTCCAGGAGAATGGGACCACAATCTCAGACCCTGTGTCCGTGGTGGAATCCTTCGCGACCGCTTTTTCCGCATTCTCTAGCCGGGATGCTGCTCCGCCAGCATTCAATGCACGTCGTCATGTCGTGGAAGGCCGCCGGCTGGACTTTACCTCCAGAGGCGGAGAACCCTTCAATGACAAGTTTACTGGGAGTGAGTTGCTCTCGCTTCGAGCGCGGACACCGCCCATGGTCCGGACGATGTGCCGTACGCCATTCTTCGACACCTGGGTGAGTGAGGCATGGCCTTTCTGTTAGATTTGTTCAACAGGATCTGGGTGGAGGGTCTTCTCCCAGATTCGTGGCAAATCGCTACTGTGCTCGCCTTTCGCAAACTGGGGAGAGATCACTCTACTCCGACCGGTTTCCACCCAATCTCTCGCGAGCCCGGCGCCTCCCTTAGTTGCCAACAGCTCTCATTGCATCCGCAGCTTATCTCGATGGTGTCTATGCCGCCGAGAGACGCCAGTCATACCCTAAGCCCTTTGGGTTTAGAGTCAGGAAACTCTGAGAGCTAGATATAGCTCTCGGGCCGGTGGCGCCCTTGGTTCTGCCCAGGACGCCACCCTAGAGGGTACTAGATTTGGCTATTTATCGTTACGCCTCTGCTTCCAAAGCTTGTACCGTGCCGGGAGTATTGCGTGCGACCTTTCTGGAGCACACCTCGTGTCACGCTGGAACCGTGCCAGTGTATACGGATGGCTCCAAGTCCCAAGATGGGGTCGGCTTCCACGCTGTTTTTCCTCTGTTTGAAGTCAGTGGGGCTCTGCCAGGCGCTGCGTCTGTGTTCACGGCGGAGCTGGTGGCAATACACCACTCGGTATGGGAGATTACGCAACGTGCCCGGTTCGGAGACTGGATTGTGATCTAAAGTGACTCACAAAGCGCCCTGAGTGCTCTCAGGGCATTGGAATCTCCGCATCCCCTGGTTCGCGGTATCCTTGACGCCACGGTTATTGGGAGCCGGGCAGATGTCGAGATTATCTTCTGCTGGGTTCCTTGACATGTAGGAATGAGGGTTCCAAAGAGTCTGCAAGGACTCTTTGACCAGACCAGCAGGAATACGGGCGCTCTTCGGACTGCTTGGCAAAGAAGATGGGATACGGTCAAAATAGAACTTAAAGTTGCCTGCCATTGCACCGCGACTGTTCCCATGGACCTATTCCCCAATGCCGCGACGGCTTCAGGTCGATTTCTGTCGTCTCTGAATCGGACACACTCGTGTGATGCATCGCTATTTGATAGAGCGCTCGCCTGCGCCCTATTGTGATGACTGCGTCATCCCCAAGACTGTTCGGCACATTCTTGTTGAATGTCCCAGTCTGGGTGATCTTCATGCACATTACCTGTCCCGGTCCTGGGATGGGCGGGGTCGCTACCGCCTGTCCCTTGTACTCGGGACGAGTGCGTGCACATTGACTTGTTGACTTTTGGGGGAAGGCCCGTCTTCTCCCTATTATTTAACCAGGGTTTGTTTTTTCTTTGTTTTGTTTTTGTTTTGTTTGTTTTTTCCTGCGCCGGGGGGACCTCCCCCCGATGCAGGAGCTTGCTTCCTTTCCCCCTTTTTGGGGGGAGTTTTCGTCTCTTTAATTTAATTTTAAAGTCGCCTAGAACTAGGCCAGTTTTAATACGGCGACCAATGCCCAAGTAGGCAGTCGCCAGATGAGCTCTTAAAAAAATAAATAAATACGATTGATTGCTATGCGCTTCTTGTGGTTTTTACTAGGTTCTTGGCAGTATTTCAAGTGCTGAACCATTGTATTTTGATTAATAGGCCTAATAGCTAAGATGTAGATTCCACTAAGTAATTTCTATAAATCTGTAATTTTAAGATATACAATTAGAGGACACTTTTTAGGATATAGTTATATACAATTTTTTAATTCTTGATATTCTTTGAGGTTTATTGAAAAACAATAAACCCACCACACACACAGCTGGCTGAAACTGTATTAACTTGTGTTAATTCTGAACGAGTAGCAATATGTTGCAACACGATTGTTTAAGCTAGATGTGAGCTTTATCTTCCCCCTTCACTATTTTAACTATATTGGCAGTGAATTACAATTTTTATTGAACTCTTAACACATTGACTGCCAAGCCCATAACAGGAAAAATGTTGCAGTCATTTTTTTTTTGCTAATTATACTAGTATTAGTGTGGGTAGTTGCATGGTATAGTTCATTCTGCCAACAACTTTAAAATTTGCAGATGATAGTATTTTTTTTGTATATATCCAATGCAGCCATGGCGTGTCAATGCGAGTGCCACATAAAAAATATGCCGCAACACTCATTTTTATGACATGAATTTGCTCAAATCATTTTTTAGGTTATATTTGTTATGGATACCAAATTGAAGATGGAGATGGTAACCATGGAATACATCAATGGCATAGTTGTTTTGAAAGGGAAGGATACCCGAGATCTCAGAAGGATCACCACCAAGCATACACCTGATTTTGTTGATGTAGGGGATGTGAAAGAGGCCCAAGAAGGAGTAAGAGAAGATGAACGCAGAAGAAACCACTGCCAATCGTGGCACATAATAAAGGAGAAGTTGGCATTGAGACTTGCCTGAGAAAAGGGATAAAATGGTATAGGAAGTTGATCAAAATGCTATTTGGAATTTGTGTAGTAAATGCTTTCATAATCTACAGGAAAGCTTATAAAGATCAAGAAATTTAGAGAGAAAATTGTTGAAAAGCTATTGGGCCTTGATACACATCCTCCACGCATGCAACAGGTGAATATCTCTAATCATTTTCTAGATTTCAGAGTCAAGGCAGGTGGGAAGAAAGTGAGGAGAAAATACAAAAGATACTACGAGATCAAAGGTGCAGAAGGTGGAAGAGATCTAGCTAGAAGTTTATCAAAAACTGAACACATTCTGCAAAGGTTGCCCAGGTGAACCATACCAACGCTTGTGAGGTCAGTTTATCAAAAACTGTGAACACATTCTGCAAAGGTTGCCCAGGTGAACCATACCAACGCTTGTGAGGTCAGTTTATCAAAAACTGTGAACACATTCTGCAAAGGTTGCCCAGGTGAACCATACCAATGCTTGTGAGGTCAGTTTATCAAAAACTGTGAACACATTCTGCAAAGGTTGCCCAGGTGAACCATACCAACGCTTGTGAGGTCAGTTTATCAAAAACTGTGAACACATTCTGCAAAGGTTGCCCAGGTGAACCATACCAACGCTTGTGAGGTCAGTTTATACATATGTACATATGTATATATTTTTCTAAGGAGTGGGAAGATTATATTTTGCGGTTGCATGAATGGACATAATCCTCTGGATGCATTTTATGTATATTGTAGATTAGATCTGACGAACTCCTGTTAAGGGTGACAATGTTGATGACTTTTCTCTGGTAAGAAATCTTTTGTGTGTTGAATGGAACAGGAGCTGCCAAGTGTAGGCCATGAATGATCTTTTGCAGTCTCCTTCTTTTCTTATGTTCTTAAAAACTGTGAACACATTCTGCAAAGGTTGCCCAGGTGTACCATACCTCTGCATGTCATGCTTCAAATCCATCCACGGGCAATGATGTAATATAAGCCAAAATAATGATACAATTAGTAAAAGTGTTAAGAGTTTAAGATCAAATTGATATCAAAGCTATAAAATTTCAATGAATTGACAAACGATTTGTAAATATGGTGTTCACTTATAAGTTAATTACATGAAAAATACCAAGATAAACAACCTTTTTATGGCTGTTTCTAATAGCCAAGAGCTGTTTCTTTGTTTTTTATATTAAAAAAAAGGCAATTTTAATTTCTATAAGTCAAATTAGGAGATTAAGTGTGAAAAATATGTAGAATTGACGGACAACTTATAAATATGATGCTCACTTATGTTAGTTACATGAAAACTGATTCAAATAGCCAAAGCATAGGCCTTCATTTTTCAGATCTACAAATCTTTTCAATTTTGATACCCCAGAGGTCAAATCTTGACCTCAAATTTTTACAAATGTATGATTTTTTATATTTGTCAACCTAGAGTTCTAAAACTCATTTGGATTCCTTGTTTTTTTTCTGATTCTAAATATATATACTTTATATAATTATGACCATTATTACCCTAGTTATGGGTTGGCAAATGTTAGTAACCTCAAAATACCTGAGGTCATATCTCCTGAACCGTTGTTGGATTGATCTTAAAATTTCAGAAATGAGTTTAGGGCCCCAAAACTTCCTATAAACCAAATTTCAGCAAAATTTGAGAGATGAGGGTGTTATGCACTTGTTGATCTGACCCCCCCATCCTACCTGTGTAATACCCTGTCTTTCTCCTATTTTTCAAGTCAGTTGCCAATGGAAAGGTACCATCTCTGTGGAAGCACTCACATGTTGTGTACCCATTTGCAAGAAAGGCTCACACACTGTCCCTTTGAACTACCATCCTATCAGCCTCACCCCTGTTCCCTGTAAAATCCTAGAATGCCTGATTACCCAGACACACTATTCCTTCCTCGACAATCACTTCATATTCGATAACAACCAATTTGGATTCTGTTCATGCAGATCCATATCTGAACAACTATTGCTAACTTACAACTACGTTACATATTGGTATGATGTGGGTCTTGCAGTTTATCTCATTATTGGATTTCATCAAAGCCTTCCACAGGGTTCATCATTATTTCAACCTAATAGAAAAGCTAAGATGTATTAGGATTAGTGGCACTCTACTTGTCTGGATCCGAAGCTTCCTTGTCACCCAGACCATGAGTGTTGTCATCAAAGGCATCTGCAGCAGACCTTGTGCTGTTTCCAGCGGGGTCCCCCAGCGATCTGTACTCGGCTCTGTCCTTTTCATCATATCCATCAACCATCTAGGAGCCCAGCTGACTTGCAAGCACAAACTGTTTGCAGGTAACCTGAAACTTTATCTCCACTACCAATACACCTCTTCATCAGGTCTCTCCTTTGCTTCCAACAAATGTGCTCACCTCCGTTTCAAGAGAGGCAGTCGACCATCATGGCTAATACTATCTCTCCGGATCTCCCATTGCATTGGCTTCCACACACAAAGATCTTGGTGTCCTTGTGGATACCAACTTGAGATTCCACCCCCACATTGCCAACATTGTTCCCACAGCAGGAGGAGTTGCAGCCAATGAGGGAGCGCATGTTGTGTTCCCGCATTTATGCTCTCTCCTTTGGCTAGTGATATTTGACCCATCATTGACTTTGCCTCTCCAGTGTGGCTTACTGGCTTCATTGGTGACTTACCTTACTGGAATCTGTGCAATGCTGCTGGACCTAGCAAATGACCAACATGTCTCACCCTCCCTATCCAGAAAGACTACTTCATCTTAACCTATACTCAACTAAAGGGAGTCTACTGCAAATGGATCTGGTACAGTGCTACAAAATATTCCACAATCTCTCCAATCAGACCAACCAACCTATTTGTTTTGGTGCCCCATACCACCAGGGGTCATAAATTCAAGATATTTGTCCCACACTCCTCAACAGAGCACGAGTTGTCTCTCCTTGGAACTCCTTACCACCCGAGATTGCTTATTCCCTCTTCATCAACGTATTCAAGAGGAAACTGCACTCCTATTTAGACCATTCATTAATGGAACCTTAATAACACCAATACCAGCACTGTTACCCTATTCAAAAAGTTAAAACCTAACTCTAGTACTGTACTTTAGTACTGTGTCCTGCTCCACAATTGGCACACACAATCAGCACATAATAAATTCTCTCATCTCAACCACAATCCATTCTGGGCTGGTGTGCCATATGTAATACTGGGCTGCTGCCAGAGCCAGTAGCTACTGGTGAGTGGTCCTACTAGGTGAGTCAATTAATACTCCTATCCCAAGATATGGGCTTCCTGACAGAGCGGAGTAATACACATTTGGGTAAACCTGAAGATTCATACCCCACAGGTTTACCCACTCATGTTCCCATAATATTTTGTCTATTTCCCAATATGTTTCACATGTCTTATTAACTCATTTTACTACTTCGGTTTTACCTAATGTTTTATTGTTTGGTTACTAGAAGCTGATTTCAAGCTCCAGTTTTGGGAGGTGAGTTTTTAACAACTTGCTTAACCCCCACCCTCACCTTTCTCTCTCCTTTTCAAAGTCTATCGACTTTATGTTGTGCCTAAGGTGGAGTCGCCATGTTGATGGGCTGCCAGGTCACTAGGCAGGAAGCGTTGTCTCAAATGGCGGCAGCTCTACCATCATCGGAGCTGCCCTCAGACCCTCAAATTTCTTCTACTGGAAAGGAAGCTTACTCCTCTCCTCTGCCTATGGGTGTAGGGAACTCCCCCCTCATGCCCTCCATTTCTTTCACAATGGACTGCCAAGAAAGCATGCAGGTTGCTGAAAATTGACCGCTCCAGTTGGAGTGCATCAATAGGGCCAACCCCCTCAGGGGGTCAAGGAATGACTGGGCCTGCCAGCCCTTGCTCCCTAACATCTTGCACTCGTGCGGTAAGAGCCTATAGAGGGTTGCTGTACATGCCCCCTCTCTTCCTCGATGGATGGTGCTTGGGAGGGGGGGGGTCATATGGAGGCCCTCCCTGAGCTGACCCCACCTCAGACAGTAGGATCTTCCATGGGGTCAAACCCGAGCTCTGTGCCAAGCACAGAACCTGTGTCCACCCCTATGCAAGCTCATCCTCAGAAGGCTCGAGTCCCCGAGGCCTCAAAAGGAGAGGAGGGATCTCTACCCCCGACTGGTGCTCTTATGATAGGCAACATCTCCATTTCAGAGAAGCTTCTTGGTTAAGGCCGACCCATCTGGCCTAGGGGCTCCTGCCGGCGGAGGAAAGAAGTGGGTTCATTTCCTGCCCTCCATCTGCATGAGATGGATGGGTCCGCTGCTGTTTTGGTAAGCGACCAAGCCACGATTGGCACATACAGCCCTGTTGCTTCCCTGGGTGAGGAGTCCTAGACGAAGACCAGAACAGGGATTAGTACAACTGAGTAAAGATATCTACCCTGGCTGCCCAGTTTGGAGATGGGACCTTTGGGGTGCCTGGGTAATTTCTAGTCAGTGTAATCTGTCCATGAAATCCATGAAAAGTCTGAAAACCTGCGACAGGATTGGCTGAATGTGGGGTATATCCTACCAACTCCATTCTATTTTCTTTAGTGGTCACAAGTGTGGAATCTTCATTGTAGGTCTTCACAAACTTCACCCTGTGTAAATCCTTGCCCAACTTTATGTTGAGGTGGAGGAGGATCTAAGATACCTAATGAATCTGACAGCTGAAGGAGGTTCCTTCTCAGTGCTGAAAAGGGTTTGCCCTCTCCCATCTTTGGAGCTGCCCTCAAACACCTCTAATTCTGGGATGGAAGTGACCTCCTGTGCTTTCTCAAGGGGCCCTCCAAAACTTTTGCAGAGTTGCCTCCAGGCTGGGTGATCAGACCATCGTTTCACTCTTCTTCACACAGACTACATGGTTGCCCTCTGGGTTGCCTGGCAAAAAAGATGGGAGATGGCCAAAGGGAATTTAAAGTTGCATGCCATTGTGCTGCAACTGTTCCCATGGACCTCCCCTCCAATGCTGTGATGGCTTCGGGTTGCCTTCTGTCATCTTCAGAATTGGGCACACTCCCACGGGACGCACTACCATTTGATTGAGCACTTTATTGTGACAACTGCGTTGGCCCCCAGGCTGTTTGGCATATTCTTGTTGAATGACCCAGTCTGGGTGATGTTCACCCACATTACCCCTCCCTGTATCGGGATGAATGGGGTTACTTTTGCCGCTCACATATGCTAAGCAGAACATAAGATGATAGGGGAGTTGTTCAAAATGTTTCTTGACAGGTTTAAATCCAGTCCAAATGACAACTCTGGGATAGTGTATTCAGAAAGGAAATGGGAAAAGAGATAGTAGAAGAGTGAAAAAGGAAAAGACTTCAACAGGTTCGATGTTCAAGGTTATGCAGAACTGGAGAAATCAGGGAGCAAAAGGCAGACTTAAAAAAAGGGAACAAAGAGGCAGAAGCTTAAGAATTTGAGTAATTGGGTTACTTATAGAGAATAGGGCTATAAAAATATTTATTTAACTATTACATAAAAAGAATATTTACAATCAGAACAAATGCCACAGAGATGTTTTTCTGTCAATAGATAGAAATAGACGTGAACCAAATGGATTTCTTTCAAAGAGAAATTTAATAATGGGTAAGTAATATGTAAAGTAGATACGAGTTCAAATCTTGTGAATATACATACCTACTGTTATTAATTTAATTTTTTAAAATTTACACTTACTCATAACTGGGGTCCCCTTTTTTTTCTCTTTGAGGGGGGCAAAAAATCGTTTCCTCACACGAAACTTAACATTTTAAATTCAGTAATTCTGAATCCTTTGTTTTTTCCCTCTGAAAAATATGAACTTATTTAATTAAAATACTTTAACTTAATTTACCTATCTAAATATTTTTAAATGTATAGAAATGAAAAGAAAAGTGGAATAATATCATATTACATCGCTACTCCTTGTCCTTAGTACTCGGGATGGGTTTATTTACACAGACTTGTGGACTATTTTTTGGAGGAGACTAACCTCCCTCATGTTATTTGGTGGCCCTCTTTGGTGTTGGTTATATGATCTTGTGTCTGGCTGGGGGAAGATGGACCTCCCCAATGCTGGAATGTGCTTCCTCGCTTTGTTTCTTGTTTATGCTTCTGTTTTTTCAATAGAGCCTAGTATTAGGCTTACGGTGACTCTTGCCCTTGTAGTCAATTGATAGATAGGTACTATTGAATCTTTTTTTTTTATATAAAAGTTCATTTTGACCACATAGCAGGAAGATCTTAAACAATTAATTTATACCCATTCCAGATAGTGTCATGTCTCAAAGAGTTGTCTGTATCTGCTACAAATAATTTGCTTCTTACATTTATTACAGAATCAATGGACAAATAACCATTTCAGGTGTATTGAAAATTTTAGTTCTTTATCATATCCCCTACATTTTTAGGTTATAATTTTTTAATTTAAGTGATAAACCTTTTAAAAGATGAGCTGGTTTGGATCTGCTTCTGAGTGGAAACAAGGACTGAGTTCTACTGCTTTGAACAAAGTTGAAGAACTTGAGTCTCAGGTTAGTATGAAGCTTTTTTATTGAAAGATCATTAATGGTTGTTCTTTTTTCTAGGTATACCTAACTCAGTATTGTTCTAAAGTATCATATAAATCTAAAAATTTTGGTTGAATGGAATGACACAACTTTCATTGTATTATTTTTTTTCATTTTGTTTTGGTTGATCCTCCTGGAGCATTCTACGTGAAGTGTACACACCCTCCTGACACCTTGGTTACAGAAGTGCATGAAATTTAGATCATTTGTTGGTTATGATGAATAAACTTCTCATACTATGTATGAGGCCTGTCTGGTCATTGTGGTCATATTTATGGCCACATCAAATTTTGGTCAAACTGATTGACCCAAACCTTTGAGAAGTTATAACTTTGGCCAGAATTAACCAATCTGAACGATTTTAATACAAAAATGTTCAGGAGAAAGAGATCTTTCAAATGAGTGGAAGAACGATGTTTCTATGACAATTTTTGACATGATGACCTTTTTGTGAACTTTGACCCTGACCAAAGTGCAACTCAGATCATCCCCAATTTTTTTTTAAAGTTACCTCTTTCTATCCTCCATAGCTCCAGAAAAAATAAAAATGGGATCTCCATGGGTTTAGAATCTATGGGCAATTTTGTGACACTGGGTATACCCACTAAAAGTATTATTTACCCAGAAATTATGGTGATATCACATACCTATGTAAGTCCTAACCATGGCCTGGCCTATTTACCTCTTATATAATCTTTTTAAATCAATAAATAATGCATCACTGCTTATATACACCTTATATACCTAGGTACCTACCTTATATAGGTAATCTTGCCAAATCAATGTAACAAGAAAAGCAGTCTTTAACTGCCTTTCATTAATTCTTAACTAATTAATGTATGTTTTTCAGATACCAATGTCATTTATGTCTTCAATATATAAATTAAAATATTTTCAAGATATCTTCTAAACTACCTACTTAATATTAATTGTGAGATTGATTATCTGCAGATCCTAAAATAATTTACAGGTGTGTAATTTTGTTATTTATTTTTTTTATAATTTTGAAATACCTAATGATTTTTATACAACTATTTACCTACCAAATTATTATATTATGAAAAAGAGGAGAATTATTTATTACTTATTAGGTATCTAAAATGAACACCCATTAATAGCAACTTTTGATTGATCACATATTTTTACTATGCCAAGCTATTTTAAATGAGAGAAGGCAATTTTCATCAAATCCTTTAATTTGATCAAAACTGAATGTACCTACAGAATATAGGTAGCTATACCTTCCAAAAATAGGTATGGAAGAAAGATTAAACCTATTCTCAGCAATGCATAATGATGTAGCCATTAGCTAACTTAATAGCTATTAAGGTTGAAACGCTGGACTGAGAAAACCTGAAAATAATTAAAAATAATGTTGATCATTGAATAGGTACCGACTCTTTTCTTGTGTTTTGTCCACTTCTCTGCAAATTTATGAAGAATCAAATCTTAAAAAGCGCTAATGGAAATGTTTGTTAGTTATAAACCAGTCTACCAACCTACAGCCCCTTGCACCTAAACTTTGACCTATTTCTAACAAGATATAATACTTGACCATTATTATGCACTTCTTTCTTTGCTTACCAATTTTCTAAGGCAATGCAATGATTGAAGCAGCTATATTGATATTGTATATTGGCAATTTTAAATATAATTGCTTCAATCATTTATATAGGTGTTTATTTTAATTAATTTATTGTATATTTTTTATAAACAGTAATTTACTATTTGGATCTTTTTCAGGCTTTGTTTCATTAAGATGGTGAATCAAAAGTACTACAGCGATCCGCTGAAGATCCATAAATCTCTGCAAAAGAAAGACCTAAGAAATGTTTCTGCTCAGCTTTTGCAGAAGTTCTCGATCTCTTCTTAGCAAAGATGATAAGCTTTGTTCTGTTTGTAGGAAGAAGCTTTCAGAGTTACCAATGGAGCAAAATACTCCAGAAGAGTCAAGAACTTCAGCATCTGAACAGGAGTTCAATGAGATGCCTAGCCAAAAAGAGGATTCAGAGGTTGTGGAAGTTGAAGTTCACTTACTGAACCAATCATTGTCTTTCATCGGTGGGAGCCCCTTTGATAAAAGGAAAGCTGAAAGGCATCCGACTTGCATACCTGAGAAAAGGTTAAAAGTTGAAGAATCTGTTAGGAGAAAGTTTGATTTGGTCGTGGGTAGTAGTTCAGGAAAACAAGGAGATGTGCCGCAAAGATGTAATGTGAACTGTATGCCAGAAGTCATCTAGTCTCTAAAGTAAAAATATCGACAATCAAGCCGTACAGATCAAATCAGAATTCTAGCCATATTTGCAACCAGTATTAGCCTTAGAAAACTCATGAATGATTTTGATTGCTCTCAAAGAATGGCCGTACAAGCTCACCATATACTAAAGGAGAAAGGAATGTTAGCTTCACCTAACCCTAAGCTCGGCAGAGTGCTTCACGAGGAACTAAAATCTTTAATCCTTGAATATTATCGTAGTGATGACATGCGTTGGGTTTTACCAGGAAAGAAGGATTGTCTAGTAGTGCGAATTGAAGGGGAAAAACAGAGGTTACAGAAATGACTGATTCTCAACAATTTGAAGGAACTTCATAGCAGTCTCAAAGTAAGGTACCCTGAGGTAAAAGTATCATTCTCAAAGTTTGTTATGCTATGGCCATGTGAGTGTGTTTTTGTGGGAGGCAGTGGAACTCACTCAATATGTGTATGTACAATACATCAAAATGTAAAACTGATGATGGTTGGACCCAAGATTTCTGATATCAAAGATATCACCTTACCATCACCTAGTTGCCTCTGTCGTATGTAATTCAGCCTGTCTAGCATGCTACATGAGATTGTGCGAGTACTGTCCACCTGTGGATCAACTAAAAGCAAAACTATTTGGATTTTATGAACAGGAAAATGTGGATAATATTGAATTCAAACAGTGGACATCAACTGATAGGTCTGAGCTGGTAACCATATTATTATCGCTTGATGATTTCATGGATAGATTTTGTGATTGTGTCAAAACTTTGGTGCGACAAGATTTTGTTTTAAAATCACAAGCACAGTACTTGGAAACTGTAAAAAACAATATTGCAGATGGTAAATTTGTAGTAATTGGTGATTTTTCAGAAAACTATTCATTTGTAATACAAGATGCAGCGCAGGAATATAATTGGAATTGCGCACAGGCAACAATACATCCTTGGGTGTTTTATCACTTTAAAGATGGAAAACTCTCTCATGACATACACCATAATTTCCGAGTGTAACATTATGATAATGTGTCGGTGCATCTATTTCAGCGAATGTTGATAGAGTATCTGAAATCAGTATTCGAAACAGTAAAGAAAATTTACTATTCAGATAGATCTTCAGCACAGTATAAAAACTGTAAATTTTTCCAGAATCTTTTTTGGCATAAAGAGGAATATGGTATAGAAGCAGAGTGGTATTCTTTTGCCACTAGCCATGGGAAGGGCCCATCAGACAGCGTAGGTGGCACCATCAAAAGGGAGGCTACTAAAGAGAGCTTGAGAAGACCCTATGACAAACAGATTGTATCCCCAAGAGATTTTTTTTTATTCACTAAAACTCTTGGGAATATGAAGTTTGGATATGGAACTCAAAAGGAATATGAACAGGAGGAAGAACTTTTGAAAACTAGACCTGGGACCAAAATTATTCCAGGTACACAAAAACTTCATTTGTTCATTCCAATATCAAAGGAGGCTCTCCAAGTTCGCCCATTTAGTCTCTGTGAGACTTTTAGATTAGAATCAGTCACAAAAAATATTTCTTGTCCAGTGTTCAATGGAAAACTTGTAGGCTATGTCACTGTGATTTACGATGGACATTGGTGGCTTGCTTGCATAACCGAAGCTTTTCCAGAGTCACAAGAAGTGACTGTGAAATTTCTTCACCCACATGGACCCTCTCACAGGTTTTGCTTCCCTGAAATAGAAGATTCTTGTACTATGGACATCTCTGACATTTTGGTGTCAGTAGCACCAAAAACTGCAACTGGAAGAAGCTACACGATTAGCAAGAAGGAGTCTGATGCAACAAAGTGATGGCTTTGCTCAAATGAGAATCCTAGGTATTTATTAAATAATCTTTTGTCTGTTTTGTATTAAATAACATTTTGTATAGGTAATAAAAATTGTAAATTTGTAATATTTGATAGGTATTATGTTGTTTGTCTCACATTTCTGAAATGATAAAAAATAATCTCTTGTTTTATTGAATCTAAGACTGAAAAAAGGCAGGGCAGTCTAGGAAGGGGGAGAGGTTGTGTTTGGAAAGACTGAAATATGATAACCGTGTCAAGATACATCAAACTTTCTCAAAATCACTAATTACTAACACTGTCTGATGTCATAAACGGCCCCAGTAAAGAGACATGACTGAAAATAACACCCACCTTATGGTATATAAATGCCCATGGATTCAAAACCCATGGAGATCCCATTTTTATTTTCCCTGGAGCTATGCAGGATAAATAGAGCTAACTTTAGAAAAATCTTTGGGAGGATTGAAGTTGCACTTTTGTCAGGGTCATAGGTCAGAGTTAAAAAAAGGGTCATCATGGCCAAAATTGTCCTAGGAATGTCATTCTTCCACTCATTTGAAAGATCTTTCTCCTGAGGATTTTGGTACCAAAATTGTTCTGATTGGTTCACTCTCAAACTTTTTCGGTCAACCAGTTTGACCAAAAATTGACCTGGCCATAAAAATGGCTATGGGTGACCCAGAGCCATAAAAATTGGCATGTTATGTTATCTCACCAAACCCAACTTGCATAAAAAAAAATCATCAAAATCCATGACCTAGTGTTGAGATTTTGCCCAAAAGTGTGTACACTTCACGTAGAATGCCCCTCCTCCTTTATATACTAGTCGCAGTTAATAATGGTGAAAGCAGAAACTAGATCATAAAGTGTGGTTAATTATTATTATTTTCACTTAATATCTATCTCATCAATTTGGTACCTTCTAACACATATCAAGGGTGTTCCATTAAGACTGATCAAAGTTAGCAGTAAATAAAAGTGTTATTGGTGAAAATTTATTGATTTCACTATTCAATCATGTTATTCGAGTCATGGCAATTATGGGTGAAAAATAATATTGCCTAAATGTCCACCAAGGCTTCGGCGGCACACCTCCACTCGATGGTAAAAATTTTTGATGACGTCTCTGCATAGTTGCTCCTCGATCTCACCAATATGCCTTATTATCTCATCCTTCAGCTGTCGAATTGTTGTTGGCTTGTTGGCATAGACCTTACTTTTGAGATGACCCCAAAGGAAGAAATCTAAAGGCGTCAAGTCACACGATTGTGGTGGCCAATTGACCTCACTGTTTCCAGAGATGATGCGACCTGGGAACTTCTCATTCAATAAAGCCATTGTTGCATTGGCTGTGTGGCATGTGGCGCCATCCTGTTGAAACTACAAATCTTCAACATCCATAGAATTCAATTCAGGCCATAAAAAGTTGGTTATCATGGCACAGTATCATTAGCCTGTCACTGTAACAGAATTCACGGCATCATTTTTGAAGAAATACGGCCCAATGATTCCGCTAGCAAAAAATGCACACCGAACAGTGACCTTTTGTGGATGCAGTGGCTTATCAACAATCTTCCTGGGATTTTCATCAACCCAAATGCGACAATTCTACTTATTAATGAATTCACCAAGATGAAAATGGGCTTCATCACTAAAGATAATTTTTCGCGAAAAATCATCATCAGCTTGTCTTTGTTCGTGCACCCAATTGACGAATGTATGGCACTTCAAATGGGTAGCAGTCTTCAGTTCTTGTGTCAATCAAATTTTGTAAGCGTGTAGAGACAAATCTTTTGTCAAAATTTGATGTAACGTTGTTGTGGAGAGGTTCAATTCCTGCACGCAATGATGAATAGAGGTGTCTGGATGTTCGGCCACATTCTCCCGCACTGCAGCAATGTTTTCAGCTGAATGGCATAAAGGAGCACGCAATGGCGTTTTCATATCTGCCACCGACCCCGTTTGTTTGAATTTACAAACAATTTTCCCAATTGCACTCTCAGTTGGTCGATTATGTTGACCCCAAAAATCGCGAAGTGTCCGAAATGCGATTCTGTTTGAACGTCCATTTTCGTAATAGGCTTCGATAACTTTAACACATTGTTTGATTTTTAATCTTTCCATGGTTGAAATTGCCAAAGACTGAAGTTGTTAAATCTGAAAGAAAAGCAAAAACTCATTAGACGCTTAAACTTAATTCACATTTAAAATCAGTCCAAGTTATTGAAACACCCTTTATATATATTTATAAGGTGGAAACTCGCTTAATGAGCATAATTGTTCTCCAATCTTACTCTTAATGCGAAACACTCGCTACGCAAAACAATTTTTCCCATCAGAATTGATGTAAAATATGATAATGTATCCCATGGCTAACCCCCCCCCCCTGAAAATAATTTGTAATATCTAGAATTATTTTTTAAATTATTAACGAATAAAATAAGATTATTAATATAATTGAACCTAGGAAAGAATAAATAATTAGTAAAATAAAATAAAAATAAATACTGTTGCAACTTACAAAAAAGAAGCCAGCTCCTGGTGCAAGGGAGATGGCGGGGGTGAGGGATGATTATTGACTGGGAGGAAGATGCCGGTTCTTTTAAACTTCTCAAACCACTCACAGCTTGCCCTGAATGCTTCTTCTTCATCCATTGATGCTCCTGGCATTTTTTTAAATGAGCTTGGCAAAAATCACTTTTGACTTCTCATAAATGATGCTCTTTAATAATTTCTCCTTGCATTTGCTTCTCATTGATCCATATAAGAAGAAACCTTTCAACATCATCAACAATATGTGGCTGTTGCAGAGATATTCTCTTCACTCCCTTTGAAGTATTTATCTCCTTAATATTTTCCTTGTTCTTGATAGTTCAAATTGTTGATGTAGTCATATTGTATGTGCATGCTTGGTTAGCCACATTCACACCTCATTCTTTCTTCTCTATGATTTCTCGTTTCACTTCTACTGTGATTCTTTTCATATTGCAATTTTTTGCAGCGTTTTCTTCAAGAATATTATTGCAAGGGTTATTAAACATTGAATTTAAAAAAATCACAATGCATTTGAACACAAGTTTGGGAAATGTACGATCACAAGGGACACTAATTAAAAATGTTGATCATAAGCGACACTAAGATGCTTCCGGGATGAGTGCTAAACAGAGAATAATAGCTGAGAAGCAGGCGGGAGCGAGTCAGGAGTAGAATACAAGGGACCTTGCATTGTCTCTGTGACTTGGCTTGCTAGGTAGAAAGGAGCCTTCGCGTTGGGCATTCAAATCACCATTAAAATGTGCATGTTAAATTTAAATTTTGCTAGTTATGCAAAATGTTTGTCATTATGCAAGGTGCTCATTAAGCGAAGTTTGACTGTAATATATATATATATATATATATAAAATTATCTTTTAGTAAAATAAAACTATTAGTGTAATCTTTTTATTATTTAGTTAATTATTTCCTCATGAAAAGTTGAAAAATTGCATGCCTTCAAACTTATTTTAGTTACTTGGTGATTATATGGTCTGTTCTGTATGTGGTAATTATATGGTCCATTCAGTTTTCCTTAGTTGTAGGAAATTAATATGAATAATCAGGTTTTCTCTTTGAGTCATTTTTAGAGCTCACCTTTACTAATGGAGGTAAAAGTAGAAGATTGTATTATTAATTTTTTTTAATACTTGTATATTCAGACTGAAAAGTTAAAGAAAGAGCGATTGCAGAAGCAAAACCAATTGGACACTTTACAACAAGCCCTTGATAAGCAGAAGAGAAAGGTATAGTATTCTTCAATTCAGCTGTTTGATTACTTTAAAAAAAATTCATATTGAAGTAATTTTAGTATGTACCTACTTGCATGATTAGAGGTGCATTAGTGATTTTAAAAATTTAATTGCATGATGATGGGTTCTAGGTAATCGACAATTTGTGTTTTTTTTGGAACACTAAGTTTTGTACGCTAAAGTGTTTCTTTCTCTGTCTTGTGATCTATTTTTGAAGATTCTGATCTATATCAAGCAAAACCATTTAGCATTAAAAATGAAATGATTATCTTGGATATATAAATACTTTAGTTAGACCACAGAATTCTGTATTCTGGTCTAAATGTAGTATACTTAAAAAAAAACCCCCCTGAAAAAAAGTAGCAGCCCCAGGACTATAAAAGATACTGCATCAAGATGTTAGTTATATAACCTGATTAAAAGGTTAAACTCTTTCTCTATAGAAAGAAAATATTTTGTTCAACTAATAGTCGATTTGGTTGGTTTGACTTGATTACAAATTATACATAGAACAATGGTGTGAAACTTGTTTAGCAAAACATTTTGGAACTGGTTTATTGTAAAACCTTTTTCTTATATAAAATTGTTTATGCCTAGAGTCATTTGTCTGAAGAAATAATAAGGCTTTAAATTAAAGGCACTTTCAATGAAAGGTAGGTTAATCAGAAATATTTATATTAAAATTTCAGATCATATTGGTATAGTAGAATATTGGCATTGCTATCTAATTATGATAGATTCAAAGCTTCTTAATATGTATTGTAAGTAGTATTATGAATGATTTTTGAAGTCAACAGAATTTTTATTGCAAAAATCTTGGGTAGTTAGAAATTCATCACCACATGACTTCATTCTAAATACAATTTGTTTACATAGAAATGAGGTTAGACATCCAAGGTAAAAGTAAATTGGTCTTAGTCGGGATCTGCAGTTAAATGTAGGATCCAAACCATCTACAATGTATGGCAACTACTGATTTGACCTGAATTGAAACTCCATCCAGTGATTTACCATACCAAATATTGCTTAACTTTGCTGTAATTGGAAACCATTTCAATTTCGTTAGGCCATAGCCTTTGATGCTAGGTAGAAAATAGTAAGCAATAAGCAGTGATTATAATGATAATAATTTAAAATTTTATATACAAATATAGCAGGCAAGTTGGGAGGAAAGAAAAAAATGTACATATTCAGAAATAGGGTTGATTTTACTTCAAAGGGGTCTGAGGAGAAATAAAAGGTTATTAAATAGGGGGAAAAAAATTCTATTTTATTTTGAGGATTGAGATAAAATTAAAATATTACTCAAGTTCTATTTAAATTTATACTTTAAAATCTTCACCTATTGTTAATGTTTCCTTTTGTTGATATATGTAGCCTTCTTAAAATTTGAATGAGAGACTTTAATGCTTTTTGTATCTTATATTCTGATTGTTTTAACATTCTGATAAAAGCAATTTTAAACTTTATCTTCTAGATTATTACCAAGGAATTTTTAAAAGAATCAAGGTTTTTTCAACCTTTTTTTTTCAGATAAGATACCTTTCTTCTCTTACTTCCTTCTTTTCTTCCTCTGCACATAGTGAAGATACTGCTACTGGTTATGCCATTTTTTCCTATAATATCTGTTCACTTATAAGTATGGTGCTAATTTGAGTATCAAAGCTTATTAATGCTGGGGGAGGGGGATGATTTATCACAAAAGTAGGGACTATAATTCTGTTGGGGGGGGGGGATTATTGTGATTATGTGATGAGATAAAGGTTTTTCAGAATGAAGAAGAAATGAGACTTCGCCAATCTTTTGAAAAAGAAAATGAACATCTGGCACAAACTTGCGAACTCCTTCAAAGTAAATTGCACAAAGGGGGTACAGATACAAGTGGTATGTCTACTGATTCCTTTAATTTAGGTAAGTCATTACTTCCATTTGTTTGAATTTGTGCCATTATTTGCATAATGCTTTTTATTCAAGCTTCTTTGATGTTCTTCATCCTCATAAAGTGGCTATTTATTCATGCAGGCTATGAGTGCATACTCTTGGCCCCAACACTCAAGTTAGCTTACTATCATTCCACTTAGAGCGAAGTTGTCACAGCATGTGTAGTAAGTTATTTGAAGCAGTTACAGTAAAGTGATTAAATTGATTAAGTGCCATTGCATTTTATTTTCAGGAGCTGAAAAAGTGTTGAGGAAAAAAATTCAAGATTTGGAAAATGAGATAAAAAATTTGCAAAACAAATGTCAGGAAGGACACAAGAAGGTAAAGAAATATCAACTCAATCATATGATTTATTAAGTTTTAAGTGGAAAATGTGTTCCTATTGGGATTGGTGGTGGTTTTATGTCTGGCAGTTGGAGGTTTGAAGTGTTGTCTCACTTTGTTCCTTGGTGCCCTACAGGGGTTTCAAGTTCATTAACTCCCTGTACCATTTATACATGATTTCCAGAGTCATTATTTTGGGTTGTCAAGGCAGGCTCACACAGTTTTTTTAATGATTTGTGTCTAGGGTACTGGGCTTGATTCCCAGTGGTGCATTTTGTCTGAAGCATGTACATAAATGTTAGCCAAGTTCCTCACTACACAATCAATCAAAACCACTATTCATCATTCTTTCACAGAGCCAATGCATTACTCTTCCATCCTGGAACAGTGGAACCTAGTGAAGGGGCTTCCATATCCAATCTCCCTCCTCGTGGTACACTGTGTAGACTGATACACTTGGTACCTGGAGGAATGGCACTTCCTCCTTCACCAAGTGCCCATAAGGAAAGTCTGGTTCACTGAGTTGACCATCCTTTCGGTCGGGCCTGGGGAAGCTGGTGCATTCCCCTTTAGTCTAAAACTATACCCTCGTTTAAAGTTCCTTATTTTAAGGACCTAACCAGCTACCTCATCCTATGTCAGAAGAGGCTTTGGAACCTCTATAAACCATACTTTAATGCCTGCAGGTTGAAAGAGATCATGCATGAGGAGTCCTGGGCATTGGGCAGCAATTAATGAGATCTGCATTTTGTCCCAATTACTCCATCCCTTCACGTAATAAATACTGACCACGCCTCTGCTTATGGGGGTTTGCTTTCCTGCCTTGTTAGGGGCTAGGCCAACTAAAAGTCTGGTTTCATCTTTGGCTCTGTCACATGACACCTTCAGATCCTCAACATCTTGTAGATGACTAGTATGTCTTAGGAATTTATTCCAATCTGTCCCACCTGCGCCTCTGGTTGCTCAGTTGGGAGCTGCCTCCTTTAGTGAATGACCACCCACTGGCTGTAGTATCTGGACATGAGATTTAGCCCACCACCCCTTTTTTTCATTTTATAGTTGGTTTCCTTTTGTTTTTCTTAGATTACCCCCTGTAAGGGGGGGGGCATGGTAATTTATTTTCTTGCTGTTGTCCATCCCAACTTGCATCTTTCCACTGACCTCATCCTTGTCTTTCTGTACCAATTCACCCTGACTTCATCCTTAAATCCATCGTTTCTATTCCCTGTCACTTTCTCTTCTGTTTCATTGTCCCCCTCCCCATTGGGGGGGGGGTTGTGTAGCCTGTTACACTTTGGAGCTGCATATCCTCTCAGGCTGACTGCAAATTAGGGAAGCCTCATCACTGGGCTGATATGATCTCTGATGGGACCTGGGTAAGTTGTTGGAGCGCTTTCCCTGCATTCCCTCGTAGTGCTAATTTATTTTGTTTGTTTACTCTACCACTATCCCCTCAACCTTTGTCTACCTGCTCTTGGTAGTGGGAGGAACTGTTCTCACCCGGGCAGGGCAAATTTTTCTGACATGTCCGAGGTAAGTTGGTGCGCTTCATCCTCTCTTCCTTAACATTCCTTAACATTCCTTTTTCTCTATGATTATCTCCTCAACTCTCTGTCTAGACTTAAGGACCTGGCCAGCTTCCTTCATTCCCTTTTCAGAAGAGGTGTTGGAACATCGATAAACAATGCCCTTTAATGCCTGCTGTTTGTAAGAGACCACACCTTGAGGGGAGCTGGTTGTTGAGGCATGATTTTGATTGCTTTTTTGGAATCTATGGCCCTGATTCTGTAGGACCTGAACTTTCAGACCTATATTTTTCAAACTGCATGTTTTATGAGGCCTCAAAGTCGGCGATTTTGAAAAATTGACTTAGTCTCTAAAAAGCCCCCAAATTACGTGGGCCATATTTCCGTAACCGTTTGAGGTACAGAGATATAATTTTACATGTGAAGTTCTTTTATGACATGTATCAACATACCCCAAAATGAAGAAAATCCAAGATGATCACCCGTTTGGCATTGCCTGATTTCATGTGGAATGACTGTTTTGCCTTGTTGGCTGACACACCCACTAAAAGTCTTGGGTTCCTGTCTCTGGCTGCCACACTATCATGTCCAGTAGTATTATGTTCTAATGAAATTAGCCATATCGCCTTGACTCTCAGGCTACCCAATTATGAGCTGCAATCTTTGCGGAAGGACTGACAACTGGGTAATTTCTGGTCAGTTGAGTCATGGTCCTAGGTTGCTAACATTCTTTAATGCACCCAGGGTGGATGCGAGAAGTCTAAAAACCTGAGACAGGATAGGCGGAAGTTTCTGGATAAGGAATATAGCCCACCAACTCATCCATTTTTCTTTATCGGTCAAAAGTGTCAGAAATTACTGTGTGTTGGCAAGTTATCCAAAGTCTTCAACATTTCAGTCTATCAGAAGCCCCTTTGCCATCTTAAGCACAACTTCTGGGTAGCTCCTTATCTGGAAGGAAGGTGGCCCACCCTGTGTTGCAGGGTGCTTTTCCTGTCCTTTTTTGATTGTATTACCATGGTACTGCTGGAAGATGTTTTCGCTATGCTCTATGTGGATGATCTTTTGATCCCTTTTGGTGTGGTCTAGCAGCCAACTCTGGAGCGTTGATTCCAACCTCATCTCTCACTATGCACACAAGTTTTGGTTTTCTTTGGCCAAGACTAAGCTGGTGTACTTCACCCACCATCCATAGCTCCACCAGATTTGTTCCTAAATGGTGTTTGCCTTTAATGGATTTGCACTATTTCCTTGTTGTTTTTTTGTGACTGATGCCTCACCTCGGAGGCTCATTCGCAACCTTAGGTCGCTTGTATCTGCACCATGGACATTCTTCATTCCATGATGTTCAGAATCTTTGGGTTTCTGATAGGGCTATGTCTTTTTTACTGATTCTTTGTTCATTCAAAGCTTCACTACAGATGCAAGTTTTATGCATCCACAGCTGAGCGTGTAAGGTGGACTTAATCCACCATACCTTTCTCTGCCTAGTGACCAGTGCCTTCTGTACTTCCCCCATTGAGAGCCTATCTTAGATGATACTCGCTCTGCACTATACACAGTGCATTATGCACTTGTACACAAAAGCCCAGTGCCTCCCTCATAACATCCGCACTCAATCTTGACCATGCTGTCTTTGCTGAAGAAGTATGCCATTCGGGTTTAGGGCTTAGATAGGAGATGACCAACAGGAACATAAACTCACAAGTTTGGTGTAACTATCCAGCTGTTGGTCCTACCTAAGGTGACACCCTGGAAGATGGCACATTTGAACAGATTTCTCCATGACTTTTTTTGCACACTTTCTAAACTCAGGGTTATTGCGTTCATATTTTTTGGAGCACATCTTGTCACCATAGAGCTGGGCCAGTGTACACAGATTGGTCCTAATCCAAAGAGTAGGCTGGCTTCCATGCTACCTCCACCCTTTTTGAAGCTGGCCTTATCTTGCCAGGTGGTGCATCTATCACCACAGAGTCTTGCTGGTTGCAATATAATATTCAGTACGGGTGATTGCATACCATGTCTGGTTTGGAGACCGAATTGTGATGTATAGTGACTTATTGACTGGCCAGAGTCCCCTTGTAATCATTGGACCTTGGATGCCGGCAATGTGTATCAATGACTTAAAGTTCAACGGTTTCATGCTGATTATATGGTGTATCTCCCACACCTTTTTCACTATGTTTGTGACTCAAAACTGTTGGGTAAGCAAAAGTCCATTTCTGGCAGCAAAGGAGACATATTATACACAACTTCTACCTTATCTAAATTTATTTCCCCATATATTCAATGAAAATGTGAATATGTACATGGAAACAAATATATTTATAAATATATATATATATTATATATATATTATATATATATATATATATATATATATATATATATATATATATATATATATATATATATATATATATATATATATATATATATATATATATATATATATATATATATATATATATATATATATATATATAACGCTGTCTTACAAAAAATAATACAGGACAAATCTGATTTAATGTAAAAACAAAAAATTCTTCCGCTCAAGTGTGTCTCAGGGCATTCCCCTTGCACAATTTATATGCGAAGCAAGTGGAGCCAAATTGACCCCAATGGTCAGCAATATCTTGGGGTGCGAGTGCCAAAGCCAAGAATGGGCTCCAGGGTACTTGCAAAAATAAGCCACTGAGTTTGAGGCAGGCCAGCCAAATTGACCCAAATGGTCTTCTGCCAAAGCCAAAGAATTGGCCTTAATTGTTTGAAATATAGCAGGATCAAAACTGAATGCCTCTCCTTTTATATCAGGTTCGGATCTTTGTTAAAAGATCAATCTAAAATATAATCAACTTAAAAGCTAAATACAAACAAGGGCTATCTTCTGGAACAAGAAAAGTATTTTTAGAAAAACCTTGTTTTATAAAAAAAATCAAACCAATCATATATATACCTACAACCTAGTCCATCCCCACCGCCGTATCAAAACACTTGCATTCCTCTATCATAAACAAAGAAAAGTAGGGTAAAAGGACAGACTAAGGCAAAGTGGTGAAAAATCTATAGCAGACAAAATGGGGAGAATTGTCCCCAAATATACGCTCCATTCACACACCAGCCATCCACCACAGTGTGGGGCAGACCCCATGAACCCCAGTTGTCAACAGGGTGCAGTACCTGATGGTCATGACTCAATACCAATGTGAGTAGTGTCTGTTGCTCTTAACTGAACATGTCATTGTCCTGTGACTGATACCTTGCACCTCTTGGTGACTGTTTGCATCCATTCATGGACTTCATATTTGACCAAACAATGATTGGATATTTCAACAGGTTAATGTGCTGTCTTTGGACCCATTATCCTGAATTGGTTGAGGAGGATTTTAGAGATTTGCGATGAATGGTAGGGCCACCAGGTTAGTTCACCCAAAGTAAAGGTTATGAACATTTATGGAACATGATCACTAGCTAGCCTTATTCTCACCCAAAATCTTGCACCTACAAATATCAAGGAATTGTGGACAGATAGTTACATGGTTTGTGCCAACATCTTTACAGAGGTCTACTGTCCACTTGGAGACTCAATGCCACTGCACTTTGACAGGCTGTAAGAGGTCCTAAACGATACTAGATACATTTGCCTTGACTTTTAGCATAAGTGTTATTTAACAAAACTTCTTAGAGCATTCCTCCTCTAGCCAGGCTGTCCTGTGGACAAAAAAGAGAAATTGTAGGGCTTTACCACCAATTAAGATTCATTTTATTCATCAGTGTGGGATCTGAACCAGTGGTATCTACATTGTATGACAGCTACTGAGAAGCTGACCTCAATGGGGAGTCTATCTGGTGACTAACCACACCAAATGTGGCTTAATTCTACTCAAATTGGACATACCTACCCCTCTTAATATACCAGAAATGGTTGGATGTGACCAACAGAATGCAACACTGCATCCCACATGATTAAACACTGATGACTGCACTACACACCCCAAAATATATACACTCTTTAGGGCTCTATGAGGAAACTATTTACAGGCCATATCCTTCCTCTGTTTCTTGGGAATGCTCGGCCAGAGCGAGGATCATCAATAAAAAGTAGTTGTAATAATTCAAGCGAGAAGGTCCAGTAAATTTTTTAACAGTAAATGCTGTCAGGGTTGACTCCAACCAGAATGCAGAAGAAAAGAAAAATTAGTCATTCATCTTGGCTAATCTAACAAATAACATAATGGTGAACATGGTTACATTGTGATATATTCATGTGTGCCCAGAGCATGTGTACTGGTTTAACTATCGTAGATATATTGTATAGATGATGCTGGCTGCAATTAACTTGTTTGGAAAGTTAGGAAATTATCAGGGGAGTTCTGAGCATTGTCAAATAGGCATTGAAGTTGCATGATGATATGCTCTAGCACATATTAGCCCATCATTATGAAGAGCTGATTGGATACTAAAGTGGATATGGGTTTTGTGCTTAAGGCATAGAAGCGTGTAATTAGAGAGTATTTTGTGGCATTAATTTATGCCAACTTTTTGTAAGAGATTGGTGCAGATAATAATGATAAATTATTCCAGGATGTAACTGATCAAATGCTGTCACAGAATGATCCATTTTGGCGGCGTTTCAGTAGTTCTAGTTCTGAAGGGTCACTGCCTCCTTACAAGTCCCCGGCGAAAATTATTTCCAAAAAGGCTCTTGAGACCAGCGATGAGAATCCTTTCAAAGCTCCTCCAGCTACTCCCCATAAGAAAGGTTTGTCTCTCAACCCTTTTTTATTCTTCCATGGTTCTTTCCCCTGACGTCTAGTCCTGCTCATAGGCCAGCATCCTTGTTGAACTGATGGATGAGTTTCTTCCAGAGATCCTCTGCAGATTCTTGTGTAGTCTGTTTTGTCTTGGGTCTGCCATTTGTGCACATGTGAGTATATTAAGCCTGGGGGTGGTACAGCTCGAGACCATTCCCCTCACCTTGTTGGTCAATCTAATCTCCAAAAATCATCACCACTACCCAAAGACGATGTAACATGAAATGGAGAAAAATAGCTATAATTGGGATACGTTACTTTCTATATGCCTGCTATAGAAGCCATCTTGGTCATTAAAATTTCATTGGTGATGGCACCCAGGGCTAAGGCATCTCATGTTAGAGGGTATTTGTTGATTACTCACTCCAAGCACAATCCTATCTGCTCAGGCCCCTCTCCTCTCACACATTTTAACGCAGATGCTATTCACACCCATTCCATTTTGTCCCAGTCAAAGCATTCCAAATGTTTTAGGTGCCACATGGCCTTTATTTTGCACAAAATGGCAATGCATACTATTTGCCCCTTTATGGTAGGTCAGGGCCTGTCAGTCCCCCTACCAGATCTAAGTTATTCCTCTGGTTGTCTCCCCCTAACTTAGACTCTCCACCTAGACTTGCATTTATTTTGCCTCTACATTGTTTAGCTGATACTATTATGATGCTCTTCCACCACAGGGAGAATGTACTCAAGTAGTCAGACTATCGTTCCTTTGCTGTTTGTGAGTGAGCAAAGGAGAGTAAAGGTTAAGAGCATGGTTGATATGTGCCTAGTAAGAAAAATATGGTGCTAGATGTATTTGATGTGAAAGTTATTAGAATTATGCAGATGGGACTATCTGATCACATAATTGTGCTGTGTAAGATTGAACTGATTGATGCATGGATGAGAATTGAGGAAGGGATTAGAAAGGAGGAAACAAATTTAAGTAAGTGGTAGTTGGTAATGCAATGGTTGTGTGTGTGCCAGAATTGTAAAGAGGCAGTAAAATGCAGAATGGTGTAATGGTGGATCATGTAGTGGAAAGCAAAAAGGAGGCTTACTTGCAAGTAGATGTTTAATAGTATAGATAAGGATGTAAGGCAACTGCCGTTGAAATGAAATGAAATGAAAAGGAAAGTAACAAAAGTGAAAGAGAACAGGAAAGCAGAAAATTAAACATTTGTGCAAAAGATGAATGGAGATGAAGATGAGAACAGGCAAGTTATTCTGGAAGTGAGGAGGAACCAGAACATAAATAGCTGTGTGAACATCACATACAAGAATGCCTTGTTATTAGTGAGAAATGAACTCAAAAGTAGATGGTGAGAATACATTGAGTTGTGGGTATGTAGGATGATGCACATGTGTAGATTAAATATGATTGATTTGGTGGGTGTATATTGGGGTATGGAACACATGATGAGCATGCTGAGAGGTCGCAAAAATGGGAAGGTACGTGGACTAGATGATATTGTTGCTACAAAGTGGTCATGATTGTTTTGTAATGTGTCCGGTGGCTGTATTGTAAGGCATTTGAAAGTGGAAGTGTGCCTGAAAACTTGAAAGAGTGCAGTAATAGTGCTTTTAAGGGAAGTAAAGGAGAGAAAGGTGATTGCCAGTACAACAGGGGCTAAGTGTGAGTTGTGGGTAGAGTGCATGCAAAAATTCTGATTGGGCATATATGAAGGATAATGGGGATGATAAGGGATGAACAAGAGGGATTCAAAGCAGGTGCAGTGTGTGTGTGTATCAAGTATTTGTGCTGAGAATGGTAGCTGAGAAAACAAGTGAGAAGAGGCTTAAAGTATATGAGAGGTTCATGGATTTGGAGAAAGCTTAAACTATTGAACAGTGTGAAAAGTATTTATGTTGGAAGTACAGCATGATTTAGGATGAAAGATAGTCAAAGTGGTTGGTTCGACTTATGTGCGGGCTAATAAAAGTTTGTGTGATAGCACTGTGGCTGCTTAATATCATTTATGGATGACATACTAGGAGAGGTATGTATGGGAATGAGGGAAACGGTGGCGAGATTGATGCAGAATTGTGAGGATTGGGTTCAATCTGTTGGTAAATGCCTATGACCTTATGTTAATGGCTGATTGAAATGTTCATCCAAGCTTTTGATGGTGTGTGAGAGAAAGGTGCTAATAGTGAAGGCAGAAAAGAGTAAAGTAATGGTATTTTTGGATAAGAATTGAGAGGGATGTGATATTCAATTCTGTATTACCCTTAAATAAGTATGAATTTTTCAGTATCTAAGATGCATTGTAAGTGATGGTAGTACAGATGAAGCAGATTGCAACTAGAAAGTTTTAAATGGTAGGAAAGTCTGGGGATGATTAGTGTGTTAGTGAAATGTGAAGGGTTTGAGTGTGCAATGTGCCAGAAAGCTGTTTGAGAGTATGCAGCTATCAACGTTGATGTATGTGAGTGAGACTATTGTACGGAAGAAGGAATAGTCTTGAATGAAAGAAGTGCAAATGGACAACTCAAAAAGGTAGCGAGGAACATCGGTTTGAGATGTTTAGTGGGTAAAGGAGGGTACAAGTGAGCTTGTGACTGAAGTGGTATAGATATATAAGATAACTAGACTTGTGAAGAGGTTATATGAGCGTGTCAGGATGTGAGAAGGGTTGTAAGACTGTAAAAGGTGTATTAATTATGTGAATGAGTGCTTGAGAAAGGGAGGGTTGACTAGAGGAAGTGGGTGATAGTGTGCTTGGAGGTGGCCTGCTTGGGGCCTTCTGTCCAGGGATAAACCCTGACTGGACACATCCACTCTACAGGTCTCCCTAAACTATCCCTTCCTTGCTTGATTCTAAACCACATCATTTTCCTCCCTCCTCAAGCCCCTTCAGATGGTACCCTGTGTAGTTTGTTACACTTGGGATCTGCAAAGGCTGCATGTCCTGGCCTGAGTGCAAATTAGGGAAGTCCCTTCACTGGGTTGACACAAACTCCTACAGGGCCTCCTTGTTTCCTCTCGCTGCTACTTTAAAAAGTTTTTTGTTATTCTAAGACTGTACCCTCAGCCTTTTGCCTACCTACACTTGGTACCAGGAGAAGCTGCGCTCTCTCAGACTGAGTGCAAATTAAGTAAGTCCTGTCACTGAGCTGAATTGAACTCTAACAGGGCCTGAAGAAGTTGTTGGTGCATTTTTTCCTCACTCCATCATCATAATTTTTGAAGGCTCCCTGCATGCTTGCATGTGTCGGCCTTGTTTACCTAATGGCGGCTTTCCATGCTGCTCGATCTCTGGCTGTTTCTCTATTCAAACTCGTATCTCTGAGGTCTCTGTATGACCTCATTCCACGTCTTCCTTGGTCTCCCTCTAGCAGCTACACCTCCAAACTCCTAACACCATGCACATGACTGAATCACCTCAGTCTGCTTCTTCTCAGCGCCACACTAATGCATTCTATCCCCAATACACTTAGCAACTCTGTCACCTACATGCCTCAAATTCAGAGATGCTCCGCACATCCATTCTTATCTCTATGCTTGAACCTCTGGATGTCCTCTTCCTTCACAACCCAACTTTCGCTGCCATACAACATTACACTTTGTGCGCAGACAGTGTACAGACGTCCCTTAGCTCGGAGGAAAACCCCCTCAGCGTCAAGAGAGGAAGCAGCTCTTAACTTTTTCCAACCACTTCTAACCATTGCTACAGAACTTTCCCCAGCACCTCCCCCTGCACTGATCATATCTCCCAGATAGCAAAACTCATCTGCACATTTAAGCAACACGCCATCAAATACAATCCTCTCCAGTGCACTGAAACTTCCATCATTCTGCAGCCTACCCCTGATACCACTACATCTTTCTGCACCCACAAACCACATCCATTACACAGGATAGTTATTCCCTACCCCTCTGTGACAGACTGCACATGGCCACATACCCTCAATGATGTCATTACCACCACCCACTCTTGAAATCATCATCTTTGTTTTATTCAAATTCACTCTCAGCCCCATGGAATTCATCCCTTCCTTCCACAATCTGAACTTCTCAAGTGCCGTCCTTTCACCTTCAGCAATCAGCAATAGGTCATCAGTGCACAACAACTCTAATGACAATCCTGTTCTAAAATTCTGCAACAGCACTTCCAGGACCATAACAAAGAGCAAGGGATTCAAAATGGATACCTGATGCACACCAACCTTCACAGAGAAGTCATCACTCACTTCTCCATTTACCCTCGCCTGGGTTGTCAAACCTTTGTACATAACCATGACCACCCTAACCAACCACTCCTCGATCCCTAATTTTCTCATAGCCCACCTCTCTATATCTCTTGGTATTCTATCAAAAGCCTTATCCAGGTCAACAAAAAATATAATACAACGCTCTTATCCTAGTAACGTAATTCTCCTGGAGCTGTCTAACTATAAATATAGCATCCGTGGTTCCTTTTCCAGGCATGAACCCAAACTGCATGTCGTTAAAGTTTTTCATTTCCTTAATCATTTCTTCTAGAACACGCTCTATAACATGATTGAGGAGCTTTATTCCTCTGTAGCTACCCCTTTCTAGCACATCACCTTTACCCTTATACACATTCACACTCTTCAGCCAGTCTTCTGGTACAGCACATTCATATATGCCGGCATTTCTAAAGTGCGTGACCAACCGCACACCGATATCAAGGCTTTCAACATTTCAACACCTTCGCTTTTTTCTACGACTTTCCCCTCAACCCTCTGTCTAGGCTTAAGGATCTGACCAGGCTTTGGAACCTCTATAAACCAAGCTGCAAGAGACCAGGATTTGAGGGGTTCTGGGCAGTGGGGCATGACTAATGGGAAGATCAACTGTGCCCCAATAACCCCTCCCCTACATGTAATAGGCTGTTTACTCCTTGCTGTCATTCTCTGGTGCATAAGGCTGTAGGCACACTTTACTGCCTTGTTGGCTGTCAGTGAACGAAGACTCAAGATCTTCTTTCTGGCTCTGCCACAACAGATCGTATCTGTCCTGTCAACAATTTGTATGACCTAGTAAGAAAATCCACCCACTCACCCTGCCTGTCTGGCTGCTTATTTGGAAACTGATTTTTGGGGATTAACCAGTCCACTGGGTAACATGGGTAGTGTGCTTCCTTGCACAGGTACAAACACCAGCTTTAAAGCACTCAAGGTGGAGGCCTGCAAAGTTAAAAACCCAAGGTGCGATAGGTTGGAGTGGTTGGATGCGGGGGCAAAGCCCACTAACCCAGATTTTGTTCATCATAGTCACAAGATTTCAGAAATTACGTTTTTCTTGGCAAACTATTAAAAAACTTCTGATTATATCACTTCGGCAGCTCCATCTCTGTGGTGGTAATGGCCTCCATGCGCTTTCTCAAGGGCCCCTCCAAGATTTGTTTTGCATCCGGTAAGTGTACTGCCATTCCGGTCAGGGTCTTCTCTTTAAAGAGGAGCCCTGCATCTTTGCTCCCCCCCCCCCTACCACACACGCTAGGATTGGAGGACATTCATTCAATGGAATTGTTGCGGACTTTGATCCAGGAGTTCCAGAGACTCATCTCCTGGCCCACATTAGCAAGACACCATGCTGGGCATTGTCACCTACCCACCCTCCTAAGATGTACAGGTTTTGTGTTCCCACCACTAAGGGATTGGGACTAGATAGGAGGATGCATGATTTACGTCCAAAGGATGTCTTTTTTTTTCTCTGCTTTAAATACCTCCTTTCAGACAGTAGCAGTGCAGCTACAGCTGGATAGAAAGTATGCTGTTATTTCTGCCTACATTCCACTCTCAGCCGAATGCCAAGGCCCTTTCTCCTGTTCAGGGATGTGAACGGTAGACACCACCAGTGGAGGGACTACTCAATTAATCCCAGGGTTTTTTTTTCCTTGCTGACCTGATTGATGAGCTGTCTGAGAACTGCTTCACTTTCATGTCCTAATCTATCTTTGTGCTCTCCGGATGCATAGTCTGATTTTCATGGGGGGGGGGGAGTCACTGACCTCTATGGTAGTGAACAGTTTCCTATTCAACTGGCAATTTCTGGAACACTGCCACCTGAAAGACCACCACAGTGGTACTTAGAATGGGTGCAGTGACCTGCATTTCAGGAAATAAGAATTATCTGTCTCAGTCGATGAGTTTAGGTCCTTAGATGAGGCCATTGAGTTCTTCTCCGCCAACCTCATCTCCTTGGCCTAACTACTGTCATGGCCAAAGGTTTTGAGACTACTATATTTGTTCAAGTAATAAAATTTATATAACTAAACAAACGTTGATTTTGTTCTGGTATGTTTGTATCGTAATTTGAAGGTTAAATATACACAAATCTCGAGCCCACGACCATTTTATTAGTAAATACATTCATTATTTACACTGATGTCCCTTGTTCTTCAGGACCGCTTGAATTTATTTTGGCATGATAGAAACCAAATTTGTGATGATATTTCTGTTTTTGTTCACTAAGCAACTAATTGCTGACAATTGGATGGCTTTTGTTTATCAACAAAAGGTGGCTAATTCCATGCCCAAGCTCCCCCAAATTTGGTGTTATTTTCAGCCAACAACTTTGGTAGTGCCTTTGTGATATCCCCCCTATGCTGGGATGGCTTGAGATTGCTTTCTCTCTCCCCCATATTGGACACTCTCTGGACACACCTCCATTTGATGGAGCGCTAGTCTCTACCTTATTGCGATGACTGCATTGTTCCCCAGATTGTTTGGCACATTCTTGTTGAATCTCCCAATCTGGGTGATCTTCACTATGTTACACTGGGATGAGTGGGTTCGCTATCAATTGTCCCTTGTACTTGGGACAGGTTCATGTATACATACTTGTGGTCCATATGATTGTTTGTTACAGGGTTGGCAAATAAAAAAAACCTGGGTTTTATTACCGGTTTTTTTTTTGGGGGGGGGGCTTTTTCAAGGGAAATTTGTAAACACTTAGGTTTGTTTGTTTTTTTCAAAATTACACTTTTTTAAAGAAATGAATGCTACATTTCATTATTTTATTCAAAATTCATTTTATGTTTTTAACTTCAACAAAAATGTATCAAATTAAGGTTATTTCTCTGATACTGACTCGTAATAATTCATCTCTCCTTCTACAGGTTATGGCTATCATGGGTACCCAGAATTCTCAATCAGTGATCTGTTCTTATTATAATATAGTTATTAAACTAATTATTAATATAAAAATAGATAACATTATTTTTATATGCTATTCTAATGCTTGTAGCATTTTTTTTTTGAAAAACTCCAGAATAAAACCTGGGTTTTTTGCCAACCCTGGCTTGTGTAGGTCTCATGTTCCTGCGATGGAGGGAGGCAGGCCTACCCCCAACACTGGATTGTCCTTCCTTTTTGTTACTTATCTTGTTTTTTTAGCCTGTTACTTAGCCTTTCTTCTTTTTTTTTCTCTCTGTTATTTACTTTTTTAATTTGGTCTAATATTAGGCGGTAACGTGATTACAAGGACTTTTGTGCCCTAGTAGGCAGTTGCTGTAAAATAGTTATCATCCCCAAATATGTCCTGAACTGTTGGCAAAAAGTGCTGATACACATTCTAGTATCATTTTGAGTTCATGGTAGTGTTTTGGGGCAAAATTGTTAGTGTTCCAGTTCCTCTAGATGAAAAACATCCCCGGACAAGAATAGTATCTGGATTCTTCACTGGGCACAACTCCAGTTATACCCTAAGCCATTGTGGTTTAGAGCTTGGAAACTCGTTTGATAACTCTGTGTAGCTCTCTGGCAGTGGCGCCTCTGGTTCTCCCCAAATTTCCACAGTGCCTGGAGTATTGCATTCATCCTTTTTGGAACATATGTCATTTCATGCTGGATCTGTGCCAGTGTATACAAATGGTTCCAAGTCCTAGGAGGGGGTCGGCTTCCACGGCCATATCCCTTCTGCTTGAACTAAACTGGGCTTTTTCAGGCATTGCATCTGTCTTCATGGCCTACTGAGTTGGTGCTATTTAATGCTCGATAAGTGATGATGCATTGTGCCCTGTTCAGAGACTGGATTGTGATCTCTAGAGAGTCTTAAAAAACACTGAGTGGTCTCAGGGCATTAGAGACATCCCTCCCCCCCTTTCCCGCTATCCTTGATGCCACAGTTGCCGTGAGCCAGCAGAATACTGAGATTATCTTCTGCTGGGTTCCTGCACACAAGATTTTGGGGAATGAGCTTGCCGATGAGGGGGCCAAATAGTCTGCGAGGACTGGGTGACCAGTCCAGTGTTTGGCTCTTGCTCACATTGACTGCATGGCAAAGTTGGAAGATGGCTGGGGTGAACTTAAAGGTTTGTGCCATTGTGTCGCAAATGTTCTCAGGGTCCTATTTGCCAATGGCATGACAGCTTCAGGTTGCTTTCTGTCATCTTTGAATTGGGTACATTCGCAGGATGCACTGCCATTTGATGGAGTGCTCCCCCGCACTTTAGGCCGATGTCTTCACTATCTCCCTCAACTGTTTGATCTCTGTGCACTTTACCTTTCCTGTGACTGCAATGAGTGGGGTCGTTACCACTTGTTCCTTATACTCAGGACGAGTTTGTTCATTCCTCACACAAAGTTTGGAGGATGTGGCCTCTTCCATTTTATTTCACTCATGGTGTTGGGTGTGTGGTTGGGGGTTGTGGGAAGGTGGGGATCCATTCAACATTGTGGCCTGTTTTCCATTGGTTTGTTTTTGTTTATTCTTTTTTGTGTTTTAATGTAGCGTAGTAATAGGCTCGAGTGATTATGGAGACTTTTGCTCTTGTGGAAGTAGCCGGATGGCTCTTAAGAATAAAAAAAAATGACTGCTAAGCTAAAGTTATGCTTCTTTCTTCACAACTTTATTGTTCTCCAAAGCAAACAAGTATTAACTGAACCTGTGTTGTGTGCTATAGCATATGTAATCATGGTTCATCAATAAGGCCCCTCCATGGACACCTCATACACACATCCACTCCTGCCATTTCCTTTCTTGCATACAACAATGCTCATATATTGTGCACAAGTACATTCTCATACTATCTTAGATTATTTTTTTATACCATATCTCCACTTGTTCCTCTCTCCTGCCAGCACCAAGAAAATGAACCACCTCAATATTTTGAGAGCTCTGTCCCCTGCAGGAGGGGTATGCCTGCTTGATGCCAGTAGCTATGGTCAGTCACTGATCAGCATTGGTTGTGGCCTGGGTTGGGGTAGTGGTGAGGAGTTTTAAACATACATGTTCCCTTCCCACCCTTTTTCCCTTCTACCTCCATCCCATCTATTACTATTGCCTGCAAGGAGTGTCAGGGGGTAGTTTTCAAGTCATGCTGTAGCTAACATCTGAGGCCTCGCATGCTCTTCCAGTCCAACTCTCTTCAGGAGGATCTACGGCTTGATATCTTCCATACATTTTAACTTCTTCTACCATCGCCACTTTCTTTGCAGATCACTCCTTATAAGTTTTCTGCTGCAGATGCCCTTGCTGGTTTTCTTTCAATTTTTAAAAGATGAGAAGGAAAATCTTTTACCCCACAGTAAGACATCAGTACAGACCTACTCCACCATCACCCATAAAATTGCGTTTTAAGACTTCTTGTTTTCAAAGGTCTCGAGATCAGTGATGAGAATCCGTTTAAGACCCCGAGAAAATATGACTCTGCAACTACTTTGCCGCAGGCTCCCGCTTCAACCCTGAAGACAGATTACAGCATCCAACTAGAGAAGAAATTGGAGAGTGCTCTTCAGGAGATCGAAGGTGAGGAGTGTGTTCCCACGGAGTGGAAGAGCAACCAATCTTGTTTCAAGGGTTGCTTAATTTAATTCTTGGAATATGTTGTAATATATCTGAATATATAGTTTAGAGCAACTGAATTGTTCCTATGATGATGAACTCCTGCCAGGGTTTTCCCATGCATCCAGTGTATCTGTATTTAGGTGTTGGGCTTATGAATCTGTATACTAAGCTGTCTGATTCCTGGTGTAGTGGGGGGATGTCTTTTGATCAAGCCCAATCTGTGTGTGTTGTGGAAGGGTTATTTCTTATTGGTGGATGTTTGGTTGAATGACATTTAGAGATTGGAGGGCCTTCTCTACTTGGTGTGTGGATAAGATGCCTCAAAATACCTCGGTGTCCTACCCATGTTTGGCAGTTTAAGATATTGGTCTTGTATCTAATAGTGACTAAGGTCTCATTGAGTTTCGTTTGCTGTTGTGAAACTACACTCCAGACTGTGTTTTATGTGTACTAACTTTTGTTCAGTGTAGTTGATTTATTTGGACACTTTGAACTCATCATTTCACCATGTAAAATGCTTTTTGTCTTTATTATTTTAAGATGTAGAGATGCGGTACCAAAGTTGCACATTTAAGCAAATGTTGTTAGGTAGATGGCTTGTTGGTGTGGGTGATTGATTCTTTAAATTGCCTGAATAAGGTGCCCTTGTGCTCGCAGTGTGTATATATTCGTGTTTGTTGCTTATCCTGTGTTGTCTAAATCTTACCCCTCTCCCCCTTGTGTCTAATGGCACCAGACTTAAAGGGTTAATGCCGTGTTGATGATTGCCATGTTTGGTGAAGAATGTGACAGAAGACTTTGATGGGGAGACAGTCATCAGGTTCTGTTACAGAGTTTTAGTCTGATCTATCGATTTAGAGCTCCTTCCTAATATAAGTATTTTGGAGGCTGGACACACAGGGAGATTTGATCCCACTTGATATAGTGTAATGTTCTAGTTGCTGAGTTCTAAGGTGATCTGATGGTGTTGTGTGAGGCGAGGTGTCTTATGATGTGGAACATGTGATGGGAGTATTTTATAGGTGGTTCTACCCGACACCAACACAGTTTCTGGTGTAGTGAGAACTTAGGATGCTATAGTTCTGTCAATTAACCTCTCGTAATGAGACACCTAGTCCTTGGTTGCCATGACCACTGAAGACCTCTTGAAAAATGTTATAACCAAGCTGGGATCTTATATACTGGGGAAGTTTCCTAATTTTATCCTTTCCCATAAGGAATCGACGCATGCAAATGTGCATTCAGTCTTTGTTATTAGCAGGTTGTGGGTGTGAATGATGATATTTCAAAATGTATGAATTCATTTTCACTTTATTTCCCCCCCCCCTCCCTCCCTGTACTTAGTATATCTCACATTTGTTAGGAGGTAAGAAAACTACCACTGCCGTCAAGTGGGTGTGTCAGAAGGCAACTAAAAGGGCAGAAATGCTGGTTTGGTCCAGTCGGGGTCTGGACGGCATCGACTGTAAGGTCTTTTATTCTTTTCCTCTCAATCCTTATTAATTTTCCCACCTTTGGGCAATGGCGGCGATGATACCTCTTGCATTGTACATAGAATTGGAATATTCTCCAACTCTCGCCCTCTTATTGGATACGGCGTTTGCTTTCTGGCATACAAGCAAGGGTTCGATTGCAATGGCGTCATGAGTTGAGTGCTCAATGGGCAGATACACTGATACCCTGTGGTAGCAGTAGCTCTACACTCATGCTTAGAGACCATCATAATGCTACTAACATTTCCCTTCCCACACTTGCAGTGCAACATAGCCACTCACTCCCATGTTTTGAAACTTGCTGATTGAGTATTAGTGTCACCCCTCCCCCCTCTCTCGAGATCTTTTGGCGATCAGACGTGTCCACTTGTCACTCCTGATTTTACATGCCTGTTTCTTGTTTTTTATAGTGCTTTAATAGTTCCTGTGTCTTGTGTTTATAGGGTTTTAATAGTGGCTGTCTAGAACATAATTGTTTTCTGTACCATTGGGTTTATATTTATTTGGTTTTGTGTAGTAATTTCTATTGACCCGCCAAGTGCTTTAAACTAATCATTGCGGTGTCCTTCCAGTCGCCAGAACTGAACACAGCTAAGTTTCTCTTTTTTTGTTTTTTCTCTATTTTTTCCTCTTGCTTCTTTATTCAATTTAAATCAATTTATTCCGATCATTTCACCTTAGACTGTGTTCTGTGCATAGTTTTCACTGTGCCCCTTCTCTAAATTTGACTGTTTTATGACCCTACTTCCACCTCCGCAACATTCCACCTCAAAAATTTTGCTTCCTTTCGCTCCATTGTATTATTGTATAAAGGCATCACAAAATGCACATCTCTCACACAGTCACACAAGTAAGAGAAATACGAATTCCAATGCACACAAACATATATTTCCTCTCAGCTCTTCTCCTTTTCTTCCAACCTTAAACACACACATCACACTAATACACATCCCTCATCTAGTCACATAACTAAGAGAAATAAGAAACACACACTCACGCACATATATTTCTGCACCAAGCCCCTCTCCTTTTCTTCCAACCTCAAGCGCACACATAATACCAATACACATCCCTCACACAGTAATACAAATCGCACAGTCACACGTACATTTCTTCTCAGCCCTTCTCCTTTTCTTTGAACCTTATACGCACACATTACAGGAATACACACCACTCACACAGTCGCATCTTTGCTCAGCCCTTCCCCTTTTCTTCCAGACCTCATATACACACATCACAAAAATCACACCCATCACACAATCATTTTAGAGAAATATCAATTACATACACACACAAAAACACATCCATCGCACTGCTGTATAAGTAAAATAAATACGAATCGCACTATTCCACACATACATTCCTATGCAGCCCTTGTCCTTTTCTACCATTATCATACACATCCCTCACACAGTCCTATAGGTGAGTGGTATTTCTTTCAGCAAATATACTATTCACACGCAAACACGTTCTAAGGATAGAGGCAATACTTATGCCAGGAACCCAGAAATTGAAAGTGCAATGCCATAAGTGCCCAGGTACCCTGTGCCTAGATTTTAGAGACAGCAACTGTAAAGATATCACTAGAGAAAGCATTTGTAAGTTATGTCAGATGGAGAGAAAACTCAGGTCTGTGGAGCAACGACATCATCGCAAGATGACTGTTGTAAGGGATCACGTGGGGTACTTAGAAGGAAATTGCCCCCAAGAGTTGCTGGAACTGAAAAACCAAGTCGGTCAACTCTGGGAGGAGGTTAGGCGCCTTAAACACATGATGGGGACGGGGACTTCCATGGGTGCAAGTGCGAGAGAACGTAGGAGAGATACAGAGATAGATAGGAGGAAAGGAAATAATCATAGATCTGGACAGGGAAGGGTTGGTACAGTTTGCTCTGTGGAGGGAAGAGGAATGAAGTAGAATAGGAAAGGGATCAAAGTGTTGGGGGGGGGCTGCTGTTTGCCCATTAGGGGGAATGGCGGGTAAAACTTTGATGTCAACTGCAGTTATGCTGATGTTGTGGCTTTGTCGACCCTTCCCAACAGGAACCCAACGCAGTCTGACATAGGTGAAATAACCACTACCTTTACTGAGGGGTTAGATGCGGGGAACCAATTTGCAACCTCTGGTTGGGCTCTTGTAAACCACAAAAAAAAAAATGAAAGAATGGGATGGGAAGTGGAGTTGCTGAAGCAGCCACGAGTGAATCAGTGACACCCTTGGGGTCACATAGGCAGAAACCACCACTTTGGCTGAGGGTATAGGTATTGGGAACCGGGCTGCAACCTCTGGTGCGCCTCAATTAAGCAAAAAAGAGTAAGTAAAGAGAATTGCTGCAGCAGCAATGGACGAATCGGCAACACCCGTCTGGGGGCACAGAGATGAAAAGTAAGTTGGGCTCTGGGAACACAAAAGAAAAAGCAACGCATCTGAACCAATTTGTGCTGTGGTCAATTGGGGAAAGGACAAAGCATTGTGATGGGAGACTCAAGCTCCAGGCCTAGAGACCCACCTTGGAGAAGGTTATGGGTACCAATGGGTGGTCTGATGCTTTCCGGTTTGGGGCAATGATGCACTCAGGAGGGAGGTCGAGAAGGTATAGATTACCTCCAGTAACTCTGTACTCATCTCGATGGTGAGTGTGAACGATCCCTTCCTCAAAGGAGGAAGGGTCGGTGACACTGAAGCCATGCGGATGATGTTCACACTAAGACCGACTGGGGATTGTACCCCAAAAGTTTGTGAATGGGCATGCAACTAGCAAACTTCTGGGTATCAATGAGAGATTAGGTCACCTATGTGCAATGATAGGCGGCAAATTTCTGGATATGTTTGATCAGTTCTTTGGATGTGACTACCTGTACACAGAGGATGGTATCCACTTCAGTAGCTGACGTAAAAGGGCTCTAGCCAATCTCATCGACCAGAACGCCTTCTGGCTGATGAGGGCAGTACAAGCATTACCGGTTGCGCACATGGAATAGAACAGGGTTAGGATTGAGAAGAGTAGGTTTGGGGGGGGGGGGTGCATCAATGGTGAACCCAACAGACCTTGAGTCGAGGCGAGTAAAGAGAACTCCTCCGCTGAGGAGGGCAGGGTTGGAGCTTAGGGAGAAAACATCTGTGTGACCGTTTCTGGTGAACATGCTTTATCTCAACCCAGGGAGTACAGGTCCTTCTAGTGGTGAAGAAAATCTGGGTCCTCATGGGGCAGGTCTCTGCAACTCGGGTGTCATTTGAGGTGCTGTACCTACCTCAGGGTACAACAACTCAACCATACTGCAGGGAAATGTGCAAGGGTAGTTGAAAGGGGAAGAATAGGTTGCGTTCCCTTAAATGCCTACTACTCTTCACTGCCAGGTCAATATTAAATAAATGGGACAACCTTGTGGTCATATTGTCCGGTGACACCTGAATAGATGTAGTTTCCATCATAAAAACCTGGCTTCGTGTTACGACTGGTATAGAAGATTAACCCAGTTAACAGCTGGTAACGTTGTCTGTTACGACTGGAGGAGGCACAATGTTCAGCACATCTACTTATACAACTGGTGAGGAAGTTTATGACTGGAGAAGGCACGATGCTCGATGGAAGAGACTACCAGTCACTTGAAGATATTAATCGGTTATGTCGAATTACACGGGACAGAAGGACGTAATGAGACAATTTCAAGGTGGTGGATTTTTGTGTGAGAGTCTCTTCTCTTTCACAAGAAGTTTTATAATTTTTTACATGCTCATTTCAAGTGTGTGTGGTTACATAATATATTAAACATAGTAGTACTAGTTTTATAATAATGGTTATATTTGATTTAATTACTAAATTTTTCAGATTTTTACAATTGAGTCAATGGTTATATAGAGCATTGAACACAGTAGGATGTTTTTTACAATAACTATCCAGCAATCTTACAAGTGAGCCAATGTGAATACATTTTGAAGATAGATGATATTCCTACTTTAGTATTAACTAATAATATATAATTCAAGTGGAGCCCGACAGTGAAACCCCAGGAAATTAGTCGGTAGTATTAAAGAAAATGGATACTTAAGAGGGAAGATTGCTTCTTGTTGTCATACCTCGTAAGGGGCGCTGCGATTTGCCATGCTGACGAGATCCAGCGCTCCGTCCGGCCCCAGCTTAGCCTCTCTTCCTTCCTTCAAATAGCCTGTATTTCTCTCCTACCTTGTCGCTTTTCATACAACCTCTCCCACAACTTTCTCTGGTCAGCCTCTAATTTCACTTGGTAGATGCTGACCTTCCTCTCAGCCAACCGCCCTGCATCGGGGCTGAGGGGGGAGGGGGCAATGTTCCCTAACCCCTGAGCTCCGGTCTGGGGTGGCTGGTTTTTAACAACCTGCTTCATCCCCACCCATACCTTCCTCACATCCCTTTTCCTCTCCTCTTCACATTCTATCAATTTTATGCCGTGTCCAAGGTGGAGCCGCCATGCCGATGGACTGCCAGGCCACCAGGCGGGAGGGGTTGTCTGAAATGGCTGCTCCTGGCTCTGCCAAGCCTGTAAGCACCTTGCAGTGCGGGCAACTGCAAGAGGTGATGAGCTATTGCGTCCCGTAGCACAAATAGGGTCACCATGCCCAATGATGTAAATAAAAAAAAAGAAACAACCCCTAACTTCCCCAAGAACATCCACGGAGCCGCCCTCGGGCAGCTCCACCGAGAAAATGGAGGTCTCCCCTTGTGCTTGCGCAGGGGACCCTCCATACTTCTTTAACCGGAGAAGAGGCTTACTCCTCTCCTATGCCTACGGGTTTAGGGGACTCCCCCTCACCCCCTTCTCTGGATGTGCTTTGGGCACCTCCCTATTTCAAGCGGCAGTCCCTCCTTTGCTTTCTAAGGGGACTGCCAAGAAAGCCAGCAGGTATCTCATTGCCGACCGCCCCTCGTGTAAGCTGCTCGGTAGGGAAAACCCCCTTAGGGGGGAGAGGGAAGCCAGGCCCCTTCGGTCGCTTCCCTCAAAAGACCTGCTGGCAAGAATATTAAACCTTGCCGGGTTCAAGGCCTGTGCCTCCCCACAAAAGACTCATGACGCTGCCAAGGGGACCTGCGATGTCCTGGGAGGGAATGGCCAACTGGAGGCCCCTCCTGTGATAGACATGGTCCTTGAGGAAAACCAGTCTCAGACGGTAGGGCCTTCCATGGGGGGGAATCCGGGCTCGGGGCCAAGCACCGAACCCGAATCCGCCCCTATGCAAGGTCCTCGTCAAATGGCTGGGGATTCTGAGGCAGTACAAGGAGGGGAGGGATCTCCTCCGGATGATGCCCCTACGACCACCAGGACCTCCATTTTGGAGAAGGACCTGGCTGAGGTCGGTACATCTGGCCTGGGGGGGGGGGCTTCTACCGGCGGAGGTGAGAAGCGGGTTCATTCCCCGCCCTCCTCTCCTAAAAAGCAAAAGAAGACAAGAAAGACTAAAAAGACTCGGGGCCCCTCTCCATCCGCGGGGGCTACGGGGACGGATGGGTCTGCTGCAACTCTGGCAAGCGACCAAGCCAAGATCGGCACATCCGGCCCCTCTGCCCCCCCCCGGGTACGGAGCTCCTGAACATGACAAAGATGAAAAGTGCGCAGGGCGGAGCCTCGATGACATTCGGGCCCCTTAGAGGTTACCTGGCGTTTTTGAGCCCGCTGGCTTCATACGCTTCCTTGTTATTCGCTCCACTGATGGCACCATGTTGTCCAAGGGCAACATGATCCATGAGAGGAGAGGATTTGCTAGTGCAATTGGTAGAGAGCCGAAGGTGACCCGTTTCTCGGACGGGAGCCTTCTGGCGAATGCTGTGAATCCCGCCGAGGCGGCCAAGATAAGTGCTCTTCGGACACTTCATGGCACCCCGGTGAGTGTGACGCCGCACTCTACCATGAACTTTGTGAAAGGAGTAGTTTATGCGAGGGAACTCGTTGACTACTCCATTGAGGACATCACCCTAGAGATGGCCGACCATGGGGCGGTCAAGGTCAAACGTATGATGAGAAAACAGGGAGGGACCTCGAGACCCACCCCTACACTCTTCGTCACGTTCGACTGTGACAAGCTCCCTGAGTCGGTGCGTGCCGGTTGGTACCGCTACCGCGTGAAGGCATTCGTGCCACTGCTGCGGCGGTGCTATTACTGTCACCGCTTCGGCCATACGAATCGCTCATGTAGACGTGCAAAGTCGGGGTCACCCGAAGTCTGTGTAAATTGCTCCAAGGTCGCACACGATGTGTCCAAATTGTGTGTGGCCATGTGTGTCAATTGCGGAGAGCCACACCCTGCTTCTTCGAAGAAATGTGGTGCATATCTCCTTGAGAAAGAAATCCTGGCCGTTCATGCCCAGGATCGACTCTCATTCAGCGAGGCTAAGTACTTGGTCCTAGCGCGCCCGGCTCTGCCTGGGACGTCATATGCCTCAATAGTTAGAAAGGCACCCTCTGCTCCTGGCCCATCCAGGCCAACAAGCACGGTTGTTTCCGGGCCCATTCGGAGCCCTTCTGCGGGCTCTACCCAACCCATGCGCACCCCTGGTAAAGCTGGCGGCAAAAAGAGTTCATACCCAACCCCGGCTAAAACCAGGGCTCCCCTCTCTTTCCCAGCGTGACCGTTTCCCGTAAGGCGAAACGGCCACGCGCCTCCACCGAGTCGTTAGACTCACAGGAGGCAACACCCCTGAAGATGGTCGCTAGGCCATCTTCCAGGGTTCCCAAAGCTGTCCCCCGAAAGGAGGACAGCAACAAAGGAGCTTTGGCTCCTTCGCCCACGCCCCGAGATGTGGCGATTGGCTCGGAGACGGTGGTTCCTCGAAAAGATGGCCCCCCCGCCTCCGAAGCCGCAGCGCCCGCTAATGGTTTTGAGGCCGAGGCAGGAAAAGACTCGCATGGCGAGCCCAACCTCCCCCAATAAGTCCTTGAAGGCGACAGCGCCTTCAGCGCTTTGTCCGGCCAACAGCGCCCGGGGTTCTGCCCCCGGGAAGTGTACGGCCATTCCCGTGAGGGTCTTCAGTTCGAGGAGGGCCCCCACATCTCCTCTGAGCTTGGCCTGGAGGGCATATTCCTTCAATGGAATTGCCGTGGACTCTGGGCCAAGTGGGAGGAGCTGCGGAGGCTCATCTCGTCCCGTTTCCCGTTAGCTATCTTTTTACAGGAGACCATGCTAGGCGCGTGCCCCCTGTCCGCCCCCCTGGGGTATAAGGGTCTTGAGACCCCACCACCCCGGGATGGCCGGGCTGGGGGATGCGCGGTTTACACCCGGCATGATGTCCCCGTTCTTCCTTTCTCTTTAGATAGCCCCTTCCAGGCAGTGGCTGTGCAGCTGCACCTGGATAGGAGGTATACTATCATTTCTGCGTACATTCCACCGTCAGCTGACTTCGACGCGGGGGACTTCCGCCGCGTCGTGGCACGGTTGCCGAGGTTGCTTGGAGATCTGAACGGCAGGCATCTTCTCTGGGGAGATTACTCCATAAATCCCAGGGGACAAGTCCTTGCTGATCTGATCGAAGAACTTGAGATGGGTGTCCTAAACGTGGATGAGTTTATGCATCACTGTCCGAGAACCGCTTCATTTTCTTGCCTTGACCTATCTTTGTGCTCTTCGGATGCACAGCCTGATTTTGATTGGGGGGTGGTCGATGACCTCCATGGTAGTGATCACTTTCCCATTCAAATATCATTTTCAGGGCAACTGCCTCCTGAGCGACCACCTCGGTGGTGCTTGGCGCGGGCGCGGTGGCCTGCATTTCAGGAAATGACTGAATTCTCTATCTCAATCGAGGAGTTTAGGTCGGTAGATTTGGCCGTTGAGTTCTTTCTGGCAACCTCATCGCCGTGGGCCTGACTACTATTCCTAGGACGTCTGGCCGTTCTGCACTCCGACCACTCCCATGGTGGTTGGCCGAGTGTGAGACGGCCCTCAAACAGAAGCGTTATGCCTATATGCGCCGCCCGAACGATTTCACTGTCGCTGAATTTCGTCGGGCTAGGGCTAGGTTCCGGTATGTTTCGAAGCACGCCCGCCGCTCTTCTTGGCGGGCATACGTGTCTTCACTTAACGGGAAGACCCCTTTAGCTGAGGTGTGGAAGCGAGTCAAAAGGATTCGGGGCAAGTTCTCGCAGGACCCCCCTCCCGTTCTCCAGGAGAATGGGACCGCAATCTCGGACCCCGCGTCCGTGGCGGAATCCTTAGCGACCGCTTTTTCCGCATTCTCTAGCCGTGATGCTGCTCCGCCAGCATTCAATGCACGTCGTGATGTCGCGGAAGGCCGCCGGCTGGACTTAACCTCCAGAGGCGGAGAACCATTCAACGACAAGGTTACTGTGAGTGAGTTGCGTTCCGCTCTCGCTTCGTGCGCGGACACCGCCCATGGTCCGGACGATGTCCCGTACGCCATGCTTCGACACCTGGGTGAGCGAGGCATGGCCTTTCTGTTAGATCTGTTCAACAGGATCTGGGTGGAAGGTCTTCTCCCAGACTCCTGGCGAATCGCTACTGTGCTCGCCTTTCGCAAGCCGGGGAGAGATCACTCTACTCCGACCGGTTTCCGCCCAATCTCTCTAACCTCTTGCGTGTGCAAGTTGATGGAGAAATTGGTAAATGTTAGATTAGCCTATTTCCTGGACAGCGGAGGCCATCTGTCTTCTGCACAGTGCGGCTTCCGTAAGTTTCACTCCACGTCGGATGCTCTGCTCCGACTGGAAAGTGCCGTCTGCGAGGCTTTCCTTCGTAGACAGCACTACGCCACGGTGTTTTTTGATCTGGAGAAGGCCTATGATACCGCATGGCGATACGGTATCATGGAGACTCTCCACACGATGGGGGCGAGGGGACGCCTCCCAATGTTTATATCTGAATTTTTGCGAGATCATCGATTCCGCGTACGGGTGGGGGGAGCCCTCTCTGCCCCAAAGGAGCAGGAAGAGGGTGTCCCGCAGGGAAGTGTCCTCAGTGTCACACTCTTTGCCCTGAGCATCAACGGCATCACCTCGGTTCTGCCAGAAGATGTTCTCGCTACGCTCTACGTGGACGACCTTTCGATCTCTTTTGGCGCGGCCCAGATGCCAACCCCGGAGCGTCGACTCCAACAGGCATTGAACCGCGTCTCTCGCTATGCCGAAGCGCACAGGTTTCGGTTTTCTTTGGCCAAGACTAAGGTGGTGCACTTCTGCCGCCATCCACGGCTTCACCCCGACCCAGATTTGTTCCTTAATGGGGTGCGCCTGGATGTGGTTGAGTCGCACCGTTTCCTTGGTCTTGTATTCGACCGACGCCTCACCTGGGAGGCTCATATTCGCAGCCTTAGGGTCTCTTGTACCCGCGCCATGGACATTCTCCGTTCCGTGACGTTCAGCGCTTGGGGCGCTGATAGGGCTACCGCCTTACTTTTTTATCGATCCTTTGTTCGCTCGAAGCTCGACTACGGATGCGAGTTTTATGCATCCGCAGCCGAGCGTTTATTGCGCAAGGTGGATTCAATCCACCACACCGGCCTTCGCCTTGCGACCGGTGCCTTCCGCACTTCCCCCATTGAGAGCCTGTTGGTCGATGCTGGGGAGATGCCACTCGCTCTGCGCCGCGTGCAGTGCATCACTCGCCTGTACGCGCGAGCTCGGCGCCTCCCTCAGTCGCCAACAGCTCTCACTGCATCCGCAGCTGATCTCGATGGTGCCTATGCCGCCGAGAGACGCCAGTCATACCCTAAGCCCTTTGGGTTTAGGGCCAGGAAACTCCTTCGAGAGGTAGATATAGCTCTCGGGCTGGTGGCGCCCCTGGTTCTGCCCAGGACGCCACCCTGGAGGGTACCACATTTGGCTATTTGTCGCCACGCCTCTACTCCCAAAGCTTGTACTGCGCCGGGAGTATTGCGTTCGACCTTTTTGGAGCACACATCGTGTCACGCTGGTACCGTGCCAGTGTATACGGATGGCTCCAAGTCCCAAGAGGGGGTCGGCTTCCACGCCGTATCCCCTCTGTTTGAAGTCAGCGGGGCTCTACCAGGCGCTGCGTCTGTCTTCACGGCCGAGCTGGTGGCAATACACCACTCGGTACGGGAGATTACGCGACGTGCCCGGTTCGGAGACCGGATTGTGATCTATAGCGACTCACAAAGCGCCCTGAGTGCTCTCGGGGCATTGGAATCTCCGCATCCCCTGGTTCGCGAAATCCGTGACGCCACGGTTTTGGCGAGCCGGGCAGATGTCGAGATTATCTTCTGCTGGGTTCCTGGACATGTAGGAATTGCTGGGAATGAGCGCGCCAAAGAGTCCGCGAGGACTCTGCGACCGGACCAGCGTTTCGCTCTTCCTCACACTGACTACATGGCAGGAATACGGGCAGCTCTTCGGACTGCTTGGCAAAGAAGATGGGAGACGTTCGAGGGGAACTTAAAGTTGCGTGCCATTGCGCCGCGACCGTTCCCATGGACCTATCCCCCAATGCTGCGGCGGCTTCAGGTTGCTTTCTGTCGTCTTCGAATCGGACACACTCGTGTGACGCATCGCTACTTGATGGAGCGCTCGCCTACGCCTTATTGCAACGACTGCGTCGTCCCCTAGACTGTTCGGCACATTCTTGTCGAATGTCCCAGTCTGGGTGATCTTCGCGCACGATACCTGTCCCGGTACCGGGATGGGCGGGGTCGCTACCGCCTGTCCCTTGTACTCGGGACGAGTGCGTGCACCATGACTAGTGGACTTATTGACTTTTTGAGGGAGGCTGGCCTTCTCCCTTTCATTTAACCCGGTTTGTTGTTGTTGTTGTTATTGTTTTTGTTATTGCTTATTTATTGTTATTGTTATTTCTTTTTATTGTTTCCTGTTTAATTTTTAAAGTAGCCTAGAACTAGGCTGTTTGTTTACGGCGACTAATGCCTAAGTCTGCAGTCGCCAGATAGCTCCTTAATTAAAAAAAAAAAAAAATGTTTCTTAATGTGGTGCGACTGGGCTGTGGTTGAGTCGCACCGTTTCCTTGGTCTTGTATTCGATCGACGCTCACCTGGGAGGCTCATATTCGCAGCCTTAGGTTATGTTGTACCCGCGCCATGGACATTCTCCGTTCCGTGACTTTCAGCGCTTGGGGCGCTGATAGGGCTACTGCCTTACTTTTTTATCGATCCTTTGTTCGCTCGAAGCTCGACTACGGATGCGAGTTTTATGCATCCGCAGCCGAGCGTTTATTGCGGAAGGTGGATTCGATCCACCACACTGGCCTTCGCCTTGCGACCGGTGCCTTCCGCACTTTCCCCATTGAGAGCCTGTTGGTCGATGCTGGGGAGATGCCACTCGCTCTGCGATGCGTGCAGTGCTTCACTCGCCTGTATGCGTGAGCCCGGCGCCTCCCTCAGTCTCCAACAGCTCTCACTGCATCCGCAGCTGATCTCCATGGTGCCTATGCCGCCAAGAGACGCCAGTCATACCCTAGGGCCAGGAAACTCCTTCGAGAACTAGAGATAGCTCTCGGGCCGGTGGCGCCCCTGGTTCTGCCCAGGACACCACCCTGGAGGGTACCACATTTGGCCATTTGTCGCCACACCTCTGCTCCCAAAGCTTATACTGTGCCGGGAGTATTGCGTTCGACCTTTTTGGAGCACACATCGTGGCACGCTGGAACTGTGCTAGTGCATACGGATGGCTCCAAGTCCCAAGAGGGGGTCGGCTTCCATGCCGTATCCCCTCTGTTTGAAGTCTGCGGGGCTCTACCAGGCGCTGCCTCTGTCTTCACGACCGAGCTGGTGGCAATACACCACTCGGTTGGGAGATTACGAGACGTGCCCGGTTCGGAGACCGGATTGTGATCTATAGCGACTCACAAAGCGCCCTGAGTGCTCTCGGGGCATTGGAATCTCCGCATCCCCTGGTTCGCGATATCCGTGATGTAACGGTTTTGGTGAGCCGGGCGGATGTTGAGATTATCTTCTGCTGGGTTCCTGGAGGGCGCCAAAGAGCCTGTGATGACTCTGCGACCGGACCAGCGTTTCACTCTTCCTCACACCGACTACATGGCAGGAATACAGGCAGCTCTTCGGACTGCTTGGCAAAGAATATGGGAGACGTCGAAGGGAACTTAAAGTTGCGTGCCATTGCGCTGCGACTTTTCCCATGGACCTATCCCCCAATGCCGTGGCGGCTTCAGCTTTCTTTCTGTCGTCTCCGAATCGGACACACTCGTGTAATGCATCGCTATTTGATGGAGCGCTCGCCTGCGCCCTATTGTAACGACTGCGCGTCCCCTAGACCGTTCGGCACATTCTTGTCGAATGTCCCAGTCTGGGTGATCTTCGCCCATGATACCTGTCCCGGTAGCGGGATTAGCGGGGTCGCTACTGCCTGTCCCTTGTACTCAGGACAGATTCGTGCACATTGCCTTGTTGACTTTTTGGGGGAGGCTGGGCTTCTCCCCTTTATTTAAGGTTTTTTTTTGTTATTGTTTTGTTTGTAGGTTGCACTCTCCTGCACCGGGGTGAGGGGGACCTTCCCTCACTGCCGGAGATTGCTTCCTGGTTGTTAAGTTTTTCCAATTTATATCATCGTTAAGTTTTCATATTTTTACTCTAAAGTAGCCTAGTTCTAGGCTGTTATGTTTTTCAGCGACTTATGCCCAAGTGGGTAGTTGCCAGATGGGCTCTATAAAATTTTTTAAAAAATAAAAATCTTTTTGTCATAGCGGTTAGCTCAAGTAAGGAGGTTTAGTGGAGAATGGAATGCCTGCATCAGATCCTGCACTTTTAGCCTCTGAAGATAATGTACATTTATGCCAATTTCTGAGCTCTTATGTCATGTCTATCTGATAATCTCTTAATTATTATCACTAGTGTTGTTATTATCATTATTAGTAGTATAACTTCATTCAAGTTTGATCATGTGTTAGGAATAAAAAGGTACCCAAAGCAGCCTTACAGTGGGCACGGAGAAGACAAAATGTACCAGAAAAGCTAGTTAAGCTGGTGATGGTACTATATAGTGAATTGAGGTCAAAAGTAAGAGTGGCAGGAGTAACATCAGGATCTTTTGATATTGGAGTGAGAGTACATCAAGGTTCTGCACTGAGTCCACTCCTGTTTATTTTGGTAATGGAAGAAGCAACAAGAGATGGTGTAGAGGATATCCTTGGGAGCTGTTGTATGCAAATGATTTAGTGCTGACTGCAGAGACCAGAGAGGAGGTGGAAGAAATGTTCAGACTGTGAAAGTCAAATATGGAGAAGAGAAGTATGAAGGTGAATATAGACAAAACAAAGATCATAGTGTTAGGGAAGCAGATTGTTAGGTATGCCTGTGCAGTATGTGGTCGAGGAGTGGGAGAAAATTCAATCCTGTGTGTGTTCTGCAACAAGTGGTGTCATAGGAGGTGCTCTGGCCTTGCAGACTTAGAGTAGTAAACTTCTGCTGTCCTACTTGCCTTCGGAGGAGGGAAGGAATTGTTGAGATGCCAGAGAGGGAAACAATAACGTGGATGGTGCTACCTTGGTGATATGCTGGATAGTGATGGGGGAGCTGAGAGAGCAGTGAGATCCAGGGTGGCCGCAGCATGGAGTAGATGGCGTGAAATATCCAGCCTGCTGTTAAACAAGGTTATAGCACTTATGCTTTATGGAGGAGAGACCTGGGTCCTAACAAAGAGAGTCAAGAGAGTGTTCATCAGTGCAGACTGGAGAATGTTGAAGTGCATGACTGTAATTACCTGGAGAGATGGATTGTCAAGTGCGCAGGTTGTAGGAAGATGTGGAATGAAAGATATAAGTCTGGTGTAGAAAACATCCAGGCTGAGATGGTTTGGACATGTTGTTAGAAGTAATGAGGGTGTGCCATTGAGAAGAATTGAAGGAGTGGTTGTGCCAGGCAGAACAAAGAAAACCTGGATGAGTAACATGGAGGAAGATTTACAGGAAATCGATGCTACCGGGGAGCAAGCATTGGATAGAGACCAGTGGAACTCCATCAAATGTCTAACCTCATAAATGAAAGAAAGAAGATGCTAAATGGATAAGACTAACTATAAGTAAAGAGAGACTAAAAAAAAAATAATTAAAGACTAGAACAACAATGATTGTTTAAATGCAACTACCCAAAATACAAAATAAAAAATTTAAAACATTTGAATTTATCATATAATAAACAAACCATAAAAAATTATTACAATAATAAAATGAAACACATTGCTTGACCTGGAGTAAATATGTTGGAACAAAGAAAAAAAAATCTTATATAGGTACAATATATAATGAAATGAGCTAAATTAACTAAAAATATGAAGTATATATCTTCTACTCTAATCCTATGTGGGTTTATTTGGAAACGTTATTATAATGTTTACTTTTAGTCCCAATGCCTAGCTTGAAAGGTGCGAACCAAATGTATTAGGGTTGTTAATGTAAAGAGAAGTGATTGAAGGCCAGGGAAAAGAGAAACCGATAAATGACAGTAAGGTTTTTGGACAGATAAAGGTGGTCTTTTCAGGGGAGATTCTCTAAGCGATGAAAGCTCAGAGAACCCTCATTACTTGACAGGTTAAATGAAACAGGGAAGATATAAGCCAAAATTTGAAGGACTTGTTCTGTTCTCCCATCAATGAGAAATTGTGTACATACCTTGAGTAGCTTCGGAAAAGAGACCTTACCATTGAAAACCACTTGACTACTTTGAAGGGGAGAAAATGGAATGAGTCAGGAGTCTTGAAGGAGATGTTTACGAGGCGAGATCAAGCACAATTGTGTCTGAGACAATCTCTAAAGTCTGAAATGACCTGGGAGTTGGTGAAGGAAAACTCCATTCCCCTGCATCATAGGAAGTCTTGGGGCAATAAGGGCACCACATGTGTGCTTGGGGAATAGCCAGGCAAATGCATGCTCCATTTTTCTTACAACTTTGTTAAAGATTGGCTCTAAACAATGATCATTGTTTAGCATGTAAATATAGGTGTGGCTGCGTATATATTATTAGACATCTTTCTTTTCAACCTTACTCATAGGATGCCAATGGCGCATATAAACATGGTACATAATGTGGCAGTGAGAAAATTAATTGGGCATATAATTTTTCTTACATATATTTGCTTGTGATAACTATTTAAGGGATCATCCCAAGTTGGTGGTGATTATTATTTTATTACCATTATCATTAACATCATTATTTTTACCATCAACATTATTATTATTATAACAGTACAGTTGGAGTTTAATCATATGTAAGGATGTAATCCTAACAGTTCAGGTCAATACAAAACAAGTGGAATGACCTTGTGGTCATATTGTCCTGTGACACCCGAATAGACGTAGTTGCCATCGTAGAAACATGACTTCGCACTGACACTCAAGATTTCAAGGGTGAGTATATGATTCCTGGTTACACGATGTTCCACCTTGATAACCCAATTGAGAAGGTGGAGTATTGTTATACGTCCATAACTGCTTTCCTGCAGTTGATTGCAATGTTAGAATGTCTACAAGATCCCAGGAGTAGACAATTCTTGGCAGCTCCCCATACTGACTTGTGGTGATATACTGCCTGCAAAGGCACCCTAAGGAAGCAGACTCAAACCTGTATGCTAAATTTGCTGAGTTGGTGGAAATTTGCCCAAGCCTGATTATGGGTGATTTTAACTACTGTGGAGTTTACTGCGTGATAGATTGTGCCACAGGGAGGGGAGATGACTCATAACTTCGCTGAAAATAACCTTTTTACTCTGGGTAGCAAAGCCGATGAGGGGTGAGAATTTGTTGGACTTCTTCACCACTGATGATGACATGGTCTCTGGACGAGTGTGGGTGAATGTCTAGGCAGTAGCAATCACTAAAGTCTTATTTACCATACACACCCTGTGTGGCAGTCCCTCTCCCATTGCTGCCTACAAACCTGATTACCACCACAGTACTTCACTGGTCTAAGGGATGCGATAGGTTGACTGAAACCTGCAAGTGGTGATAGCTCAGCCAACTGGCTGAGATTCAAAGACCGCTCCAGGAACCAGTAGTCCACATTCGTTTCCCCAAAATAGGTGAATAAAACTATGCTCAAGTGAAATGGTTCAATTGTGGCATCGCCTCAGCAATTCGCAACAGAAAAAAAGTAGTATTAGTAACAAAAATCTCATGCAGTACGGAAAAAATATATTAGAACTTTTTAAAATACTGGTGCGCCAAGCACCATGAGGAACTTCAGGTCGCGTCCCTCCCTTGGCAAACAGAATCTAGAAGAATTTTTCCTGAATGTAAATAGGTACAAACCAGTTTTCTAGCACATGGCCTTCTAGGAGATGACACAGATGTGTTGCAGGAGTCGAATTTGGCTATCGCTAATGTTTTGAATGATTACTTCACCTCTGTGTTTACAAGGGAAGAAAACAGTCCCACCCTAACATTGGGGGTGTATCTCAATGAAGGGGAGAACATAAGCGAGATAATATTAGACGAAGAGGAAGTGTAGGCTAGAATAATAAAGAACCTTAACCCGTACCAGTCTCCAGGTCCAGATGGCTTTCTCCCTAGAGTCCTTTGTGAAGTGAGCAGTTAGGTTGCTCCACAACTTAATGCGATCTTTAATGAAATGCTAGAAATGGCCCAAGTGGGGAGGTGCTAGAGGATGGCGACGTGACCCCATATTTTAAAAGGGAGAGTACGAAAACCTGGGTAACTACAGCCTATAAGTTTGACCTCCATTGTGGTCCAAATTTTAAAGAGCACATAGAAACAAACCACTTGATTCTGGATTCCCAACACAGGTTTTTCAGGAACTGAACGTGTTTCTCAAATCTACTAGAATTCTCTCTTGGCATTCTGGGTGAATACGGTCGTAGTCCAGCTGTGGACATCTTATACCTGGACTTTCAAAAGACTTATGATAAAGTGTTGTACCGCAAGTTGATGTGCAAAGTCCATGTGGTTGGCATCTCGGGGAGGGTGACTGACTGCATTGAGAACTGGTTGTCAGACAGGCGACAAAGAGTGAGAATAAATGGAGTATCCGTATCCTCGAGATGGGCCCCTGTAAATAGTGGGGTCCCCTAGGGTTCTATGCTCACTTCTATCTTCATCTATATAAATGATATAGACTATGTATTGCTTTGCTCAATATCCAAGTCCGCTGATGAAACAAAATTAAGAGGTAGCATGAGCTCAAGCAAAGGGATGGAAAGCCTACAAAACAGCTTTCAGAGGTTAGTAGAGTGGTCCGAGACTTGACAGATGCCATTTAACCTTGACAAGTGCTGTAAAGTGATGCACATTGGCAATGCCAATCCTCAAGAAGGCTACCACTTGTTGGGTAGAGTTCTGGAGGTGACTGACCTGGAAAAGGACTTGAGTGTTCAAATCTGCACCGACCTAAAGTTTTCCAGACAGTGTGCTGATGTGTAAAAGGAAAAAGCACAAATACTATTGTGATACATAAAGAGGCAATTTTGCTTCTGAAATGAGGAGATTGTCCTCAAAGTATAAGACTCAACTCTAGTAAGACCTCACCTAGAGTATGCCATTCAATTCAGGTCCCTTACACTGCGTAAGGAAATAGACTGGAATGTGTCCAGGCTAAGGCCACCGAGTTAATTCCTTCACTTATGAACAAAAGCTATCAGTGTCAACTTCAAGAATTGGGTCTTTTCTCTCTGGAGACCTGCCGATTACAAGGCTAGCAAATAAGACATTCAAGATTTTAAGGGGTGTCAAAAACGTGGACTACAGAAAGATGTTCACAAATTCGACTCATAACCATGGTTACAAGCTCGATTTTACCTCATTCCAGACTAGTTTTTGTGGGAACTACTTCTTGTATAAGATCTGCGGTATATGGAACCATCTTCTCGTCGAGGTGGTGAATAGTTTGTCTGTAGGACAGTTCAAATTTAGAGTGGACGATGCAATCCATGGATATGTATAGAATGTAGGGTCAAGTAGATTATAAAAGTAAGTTAAATAGGTTTCAGCTATTCTATTAAAATTTTATGATTGTGTCCTTTTTTACATCACAATCGGGTATCTTTTCCACTTTTTAATACTGCAAAAGTGGGTGTTAGGGGAGAGCTTTCAACTCTACTACGCTTTTTCTCATGCTAGATGTTAGGTCTTTCCCAAAAGAGTACCTCCTAGGTATGGTCAGCAATATCCTTTGAGATACTACTATTTCTTGTGACTGCTGGTTTTCATATAGATATATTCAGGGCCGTATTTAGGATGTGGGTGGCCTGGGACCCATTTTAGTGGGGAGCTTATTGTTAGCTGTTGGGCAGTGGTGGATCCAAGATTGTTTCAAGAGGGCGGGGGGGGGGGGGGAATAGGGCCCCTAAATCCTAATATATAAATATACACACAAAATGAAATGAACACAAGTTGTTCTTACCAAATTTATTTACAGAAATTCAGTTACAATTATTTAATTTTTCATGAAAAATTATAGTATAACTAACAACTAACAAGTAAACATAGTTCAAATCAGAGAATGGATGGAGTTATAACCATTACAGTCCAGACAGCTTTTCTCGATTTTTGTGTTGCAAAGTCGCTAATGATGTCACTGAAGTTCAATTCACGCAGTATATCTGACTCGATGCTCATGATAGCCAAATTTACAAGTCGTTCCTGCTTCATGGATGTCCGTAATCGGTTCTCAATTAATTTGAGTTTTGAGAAGGAGCGCTCGCCACTGCAGTTTGATACCATCAAGATAAGGTATATCCGTAGAGGTATCTCAATGTTTGGGAAAGTGTCCTGCACACCCCTGTCTCTGATAAGTCTGTACAGGGAAAGCTCAGTGCTGATATCTTTTGGCTCTTCGTCTGTGAAGATATTGGCAAATGTTACAAACTGACACAGTTCATCAATATATGTAATGTCCAAGTCATCTGGTGGGGAGGCCCCCTCTTGGTAGGTGGCCCAAGCCCCTGGCCCATTGGGCCCACCTCTTAATCGGGCTCTGGATATATTACTGATGTGAAACAAGTGAAGGCACCGCTTCCCCCCCATCACAATCAGCTCTGTGCCTTCAGCCTCACCAATGATTCTCATTTTGCTCTTGATCGGTACTCGGGATGAGTGCGTGCACCTTGACTGGTGGAATTCTAGACTGGGGGGGGGGGATCCTACCTTCTCACTTTTATTTAACCAGTTTTTTTTTCCCCCTTATAGCTCGCACATTCCTGCGCCAGGGGGGGACCTCCCCCCACCGCAGGAGCTTGCTTCCTGCCTTTTTGGCTTTTCCCTTTTTTGTAATTTTTGGTGTTGGGTTTGTGTGTTTTTGTGTCTCTCTTTTTTAATTTGATTTTAAAATAGCCTAGTACTAGGCAAGTTTTTAATACGGCGACTAATGCCCAAGTAGGCAGTCGCCAGATAAGCTCTTAAAAAAAAATTGCTCTTGATAATCATTTCATTATCCAATCAGGGAGGATCTCGTCCTCGCTGTGATGGCTGATTGTCATTACCAATTGTATGCCATCCCACCCCAAGCCCCCGCACTTTTTCCTCCCATCTCTAATGCTTGCAAGAGGATCTTCATCCCTTTTTTCTTTATAGATCACTTCTTCCTGTGTGTTACGGAATTGGTGCTATTTTACACTTTCAATCTAAACCCCAACCTAACTACCTACAGTTACCTCTTCTTATTTTTTTCCCCTATTCCACACTATGATGCACATTTACACAATAATATTGACCTCGTGATAACTTGCATTTCACTTTGATTAGGGTAGTTAAGTGTCTGTGATTGGCGATTAAGTGAAATGGGGGGAGAAGTGTTGGGGACCCACTCTTTGTATATTTATGACACAAATGCGGTCAACCACGTTGGAGTGAGAGACCAACAGTACACTACCAAAAATATGAGGGAAGAGAGGAATGAGTAAAAGTGCATAAATGTGGCTGAAACAGTATCTTTAGCTTGCCTATAATGGTTTGTGTCCCGTTAACTATTTGTGCAATTATCCTGTCACTCTCATGGCGCTGTTCAATCATTGTAGTTTGTTTAATTGATAAATTATAAGATGAACTCTGATTTTTTCCTTAACAGATTTAAAACGAGAGAGAAATGTTCCTAGCAACCAAACATCCCAAGATGTTCAAATTTGCTCCCTAAAAACAGAGCTGGAGAAGACCAAATCTGATCACACTACCCAAGGGCAACAATTACATTCTGCGACGGATCAACTCTTAGCCTCTAATACAAAAGCACAAGATCTAGAAATAAAGGTTTGTTGTTTTTAAGTTGCTCTCTTCCTAAAGCCCTGTTGTTTTAAGTTGCACTTCCTCTAATTGCAGAAAGATAGTAAGAAATAAAAGAGTGAAATCAATTTAAAAGTTTGTAATGAAAGTGGTTAATTTTTGGAAGGTAAAATTTATCGGAGGTTTTGTTTTTATTTGTTTAATGTCCTTCAACCACTGATCTACAGTTTAACATTTGATCCAATTACAGATCGCAACAGCTTTTGGTAACCAGTGAACCATTTAAAGTTATTTAAAGAGTCCACATCTAACTAATGACACACGCTACTATTGATCTGCAACATCCTCATGAAAGCCTTCCAGCATTAGCTTCCTTCCCACACAAATCTACAAGAAAATAAAAAACCTAAAAGAGTAGCCACCCCCATTCACCACATTACTGTACTCCGAGCCATCAAATCCCTCAAAAACCTTGGCAACTCTGCAATCTCCACCAGCACACAAACATTCAATTACTGGCTAAACAACGCAGTCCCCTCAATCTGGAAGAAAGGCCACACCACATCATACATATATTCAAGCCAGGCAAACAACTAACATAACCTAACTCATACTGTCCTATCTCACACTTGAAAAACTAATGCACAAACGAATTAGTTCAAATATCCCAATATTGCAATCACAACAAAGTTTCGGAGAAAGACCACTTACCCACTCACCTCAGGCAACAAATACTCAATGGTTTTATCAAGCAAGCAAGCGCGCGCACACCTCATGCACAATCTTTGCTGCATTTTACAGGAAAAAAAGTTTGACAGTGTCCAACACACACACACACACACACACACACACACACAACCAAAATCCTGACCACCACCCTCGCCAAACAAACTTCATCTTCGGCAGCCAAGGCCAAGTGACACGAATCCTGTATCCTGTTGCTTCATAATGGTGTCACCCAAAGGGCCATACTATGCCTTTACTTTTCAACTTTTTCATACGACATCCCACAACCGCAATCCTTAATGATCAACAGCAACGCCCATCATTTTCTCATTCCACATAGTGCACAATTCTTATTTGCCTCCTAAATACATAGTCGCACTAACAAGGTGTGTGACCCTTGCCCACCCCCCTTCCTTCGATATTAAAATTAATGCCTATTCTTGACATAATATTTTAAAAATCAGATATATTCCGAATGAAATAAATATCTCAAAATATAAAATTAGTATTTAGAAAATAAAATATTACCTTAATCCAATAATTCTAACATTTGAAATTAGTTTTTTTCATTAATATTTCCACTGTGAAAGCAGGAATTTGCTTCCTTGATTCTGGAACACTCATATATTGATGCCTATTTTCATAGCCGATACGATCTTGAGAAGCTTTTGTCACACAATTGACTGACCTTTCAACCCCTTGGATATAAGTGGAGGGAAGGACAGGTCACGAGCCCGTCACATGCACACAGCCAAAGCCAGGAGGCTGAGTTCCATTCCCACAAGACTTAACTGGCCTCAGAATACCCCACCGGGGACAATTACAGGAACACCTGTCCATGCGTGCACATGGCACTTAAATATTCCACCCACTGGCAGGGCAGCCTGCTAGGGCGCTACTCGTAGGTTCAGGCCGCCAACTATTGAGCGGAAGTGGTATCCGTAAAAACCACGTACCCTGTACCTCTGGCACACTCCAGGTCCTAGGACCCCAGTTCCAACCATACACATTATGACTAGAACCCCCCCCCCCCTCCTCGATCCGCCAAATAGGTAGCAGTGGCAAATTTTCATGGGCCACATGCTTTTGCTGACACCCGCCCCTGGTATTGGCTGAGGGCCTAGCCTTTTCCTAAAAAGGCTGTACACAGGAGGTTTTACAATCGGTTTCCTTCTAGCCTTTTCCTAAAAAGGAAAATCTTGCAAGGCAGCATGATGTTCTATGATCAGTTTCCTTTTCCTAAAAAGGAAGCCCCTGTGTCGCAGGGGATGTGAGGCTGAAAAGTTGTTTTGAACATCTAGCATCTTCTGTGGCAAGAGGAATAGGGTAAACTCAAAAGAGCATTCAAACATTAAAGAATTCCCTTCTAGGATCTCTTATTGTGAAAGTAAAATGTTCTCAGGATGGGTGAAGTAAGAGTTATTCTTAGCACTTTTTGCATAATCAGCTGATATTCTTCTTCCAACCCTCTTAGTTAGTTCTTTAGAAATTTAGTGCCCTTTATTAGCCATTGGGTGACATTTAATCCCAAACCAGCCTAGACTTGCAATACAATTTTCCCAATTTTTTGTCAGGGCTTTGCATTGAGAGGTATAAACATAAAATTTTATTGGCTCATGGGACTCAACTTTAAAAGTCTTGGGTCCTATTGTCCTACCTTTGATGATTTCTTGTAACATGGTCAAGTAAATATCTTCAGGTTCTCTAACTATTCCATAATGCCGTTCATTTTCCATACCTTGCAGTGTCTTTAGTTTGATCTTTCCTTTCATCAAATCCAATACACTCAATCTCATGATTTTGAGAATATGTTGTAATCTTGTTTTCCTTGCCAGCTTTGCGCCTTTCTCTTTCTCTAGCATGTTTTGTCATTTAGTATCCACATATTTTGTAAAGCTCCATTAACTATAGCTGCAGCAGCTATGAAACTTCTATGACCTCTTTCAGAGTTATAGATAATTTCTCAAACGAGAATCTGTTTTGATCATTTTCTCACAATTTAAAATCTGGAACAATGACATCTTCACTATAGCTGTTATTGCTTAAATTTCTAGAGAATACAATTCACTATTAGAAGTAACATATCGTAAGTTATCTTTGCTCTTCTGCTTTCAAGCTTTTGCATTCTTTGTTTAGTTTGTTTTTTGGCAGAATTTGTTGCTTTTAAATGTACATCTGATTATGCCATCTTTCAACCTTGATAGAAATTCCTTAAAAGCCAATATGAGGGAAAGAAAACAGTTTCCATATATCTTCTACATCTTTTTCTACAATTCCATAACATTCTTTCACAGTTTTTGTAGCATTTGATGCAATTTCTAACCTAATTCTAATGAACAAGTAGTTACAAATTCCATCACCTCTCGAAGGTATCATAAAAGTGGGAAATGTGCCTAGTTCATGACTTAACATTTAAGCAATGAATCCTTATTAAAATAATAATTATCTTAATTCATAATTTTAATCTGAAAGTAGATATAATGGAGTTGATAGATATTTAAGCAAATCTTTGGAAGCTTAAATGTACATATTTCATTTTAATGATGCTAAGCTATGATGAGGGTTTGTTAAGTATTTCAAATATCTACCAAATCCTCATCTAATTAATTAGACGATACAAACATTAATTATTTATATCAAAATGCTATAAATGAGACAAACTTTTCAATATTTTAATAATTTCACTTTCCTATTATTTACTAATAGATAAAGGCACAACTCATAGTGGAAAAATAAACAAAACCTAGTAAATACCCATGAAAAATTTAGGATGGGAAGGGGTAAGGGTACACAGGGTGTCACAAATCTAAAAATGTATACTTGTATTGGAGACATTCAACTCTGCCTAGTATGGAATGATAAAATGGAAAAAAATAATATAGGTTTGGACCCTCCCTATTATACAACAATTCATCTGCTCCACCCTCAACTACCCAGCACCAAACTCTCCCCAAATCCCACACAAACAAGTTTCAAACCATTTACAATCATCATAACAATCCCACCTCTACATGGTGAAACAAAAATACTTCCACTCAATGGTCACTTGAACATGATCAGGAACCCAACACCTCATCAGAGCACTGAATCCCTCCCGCCCCAACGACCATATCAAATCCCTAGCACAATACTTCCAACGCCTGTTCTGCCACTTATCCCCACTGCAACTTACTAAAACATCCACCCCACACCCAAATGCCGACCACCAAACACTATCCTAATTGACCATCCTGCCCCAATAAACCAATTAGAAATCACTACACTAGACACACAGTATAATCCTGGCCCAACTAAGGTCAGGTCATTCCACACTACTTCAATACAAACAATAAATTTCACCCCATCACCAACATGTACCAGATGCAACCAACACTAAACACCTTCACTGCCTGAACCTCGAACATTCATGCAACGCCCACAACATCTGACTGCAAGGACCTGTAGACCCATCCTTGTGACGTAGGCTTTCTAGGGGCTGGAAAGTGGAGTGTCCACTTAGATATGACTCTTTTGTATTCCATAGTGACTTGTCGCCTCCTGCTACACATTCCCTGCTTTGCATTATCCATGATGTCATGCCTCCTGTCTGTCAGGAGGACATTGAAATTGTATTCTAATGGCTTTCTGAACATCATATGTAGGGATTGCTGGAAAAGAGCACCAATGTGGTGGCCAGTCAGTCTCCACAAACTGAGCAGCTGGGTTAGCGTTTTGTTTTCCCCCACCTTGACTACATGGCAGAGATCAGGTCTGCCCTCCAGGATGCCTAGTAAAGAAGATGGGAGTTTAAAGTCATTGTGCCCCGCCTCATCCCATGGTCATATCTTTGAAAATCCCTTGATGATATTAAATCATTTTCTGTCGCCTCGGGATTGGACACACTCGCGGGACCCAGTCCCATTTGATGGACCACCCTCCTTGAACCTTTCTGTGAAGGATGCTTGGTACCTTGGGGCTGACTTAGTTGTTGATTGTTTATTGGTTTTATTATTTTTCTTGTATTCATTTTTAAATAGTCTAAAGAGAAGACATCGTTATAAGTTTTGTTGTTTGCCGCCAGAAGGGATACTAAACCCCCTCATGACCACCGCAGCTAGGCTATAGACCATATATGAAATGTATAAAGACCCATTGCCAGAAAAATATATGGAGCATTACTTTATGCAGGTAAACACCTTGGAGCAACGAGTGAAGCTCCTTCAGACTGAACTGGACTGTCAGAGGCAGAACAGTGAAACAGCCAAGCAGCATCTTGAAGAGAAGTTGAAGGAGAAGGAGAGAGAGTTCAATGCAGAAGTCTCACGTTTCCAGAAGGAATTAGGGACATCAGGTTAGTTGTTGAATTTGTTTTCCTTGCTAAAAGTTGAAACTCGTATAACCCCAAGTGTCAAAGGTTGTTTTCAAATAGTTGTCTTTGTACAATAAGTTGAGAAAATATGATGCCTATCTACACCGTAAGGGGCGCGGCGAATTGCCATCCTGGCCGCCGTGCTAACGGGATCCAGCGCTCCGTCCGGCCCCAGCTTAGCCTCTTCCTTCCTTCAGATAGCCTGTATTTCTCACCTACTTCCTCACTTTCCCTACAACCTCTCCCACAACTTTCTTTGGTCAGCCTCTAATTTAACAGGGTAGATGCTGACCTTCTTCTTAGCCAACAGTCCCGGATCGGGGCTGAGGGAGGAGGGGAAAATGTTCCCTAACCCTTGAGCTCCGTTCTGGGGTGGTTGGTTTTTAACAACCTGCTTTATCCCCACACATACCCTCCTCACATCCCTTTTACTTTTCTTAATGGGGTGCGCCTGGATGTGGTTGAGTCGCACCGTTTCCTTGGTCTTGTATTCGACCGACGCCTCACCTGGGAGGCTCATATTCGCAGCCTTAGGGTCTCTTGTACCCGCGCCTTGGGCATTCTCCGCTCCGTGACGTTCAGCGCTTGGGGCGCTGATAGGGCTACTGCCTTACTTTTTTATCGATCCTTTGTTCGCTTGAAGCTCGGCTATGGATTCGAGTTTTATGCATCCGCAGCCGAGCGTTTATTGCGGAAGGTGGATTCGATCCACCACACCGGCCTTCGCCTTGCGACTGGTGCCTTCCGCACTTCCCCCATTAAGAGCCTGTTGGTCGATGCTGGGGAGATGCCACTCGCTCTGCGCCGCGTGCAGTGCATCACTCGCCTGTACGCGCGAGCCCGGCGCCTCCCTCAGTCGCCAACAGCTCTCACTTCATCCGCAGCTGATCTCGATGGTGCCTATGCCGCCGAGAGACGCCAGTCATACCCTAAGCCCTTTGGGTTTAGGGCCAGGAAACTCCTTCGAGAGGTAGATATAGCTTTCGGGCGGATGGCGCCCCTGGTTCTGCCCAGGACGCCACCCTGGAGGGTACCACATTTGGCTATTTGTCGCCACGCCTCTACTCCCAAAGCTTGTACGGCGCCGGGAGTATTGTGTTCGACCTTTCTGGAGCACACCTCGTGTCACGCTGGAACCGTGCCAGTGTATATGGATGGCTCCAAGTCCCAAGAGGGGGTCGGCTTCCACGCCGTGTCCCCTCTGTTTAAAGTCAGCGGGGCTCTACCAGGTGCTGCGTCTGTCTTCACGGCCGAGCTGGTGGCAATACACCACTCGGTACGGGAGATTACGCGACGTGCCCGGTTCGGAGACCGGATTGTAATCTATAGTGACTCACAAGGCGCCTTGAGTGCTCTCGGAGCATTGGAATCTCCGCATCCCCTGGTTCGCGATATCCGTGACGCCACGGTTTTGGCGAGCCGGGCGGATGTCCAGATTATCTTCTGCTGGGTTCCTGGACATGTAGGAATTGCGGGGAATGAGGGCGCCAAAGAGTCCGCGAGGACTCTGCGACCGGACCAGCGTTTCGCTCTTCCTCACACCGACTACATGGCAGGAATACGGGCAGCTCTTCGGACTGCTTGGCAAAGAAGATGGGAGACGGTCGAAGGGAACTTAAAGTTGCGGGCCATTGCACCGCAACTGTTCCCATGGACCTATCCCCCAATGCCCCCATGGCTTCAGGTCGCTTTCTGTCGTCTCCGAATCGGATACACTCGCGGGACGCACCGCCATTTGATGGAGCGCTCGCCTGCGCCCTATTGTTACGACTGCGTCGTCCCCCAGACTGTTCGGCACATTCTTGTTGAATGTCCCAGTCTTGGTGATCTTCGCGCACGTTACCTGTCCCGGTACCGGAATGGGCAGGGTCGCTACCGCCTGTCCTTTGTACTCGGGACGAGTGCATGCACATTAACTGGTGGACTTATTGACTTTTGTTGGGAGGCCGGCCTTCTCCCTTTCATTTAACTAGGTTTAGTTGTTGTTTTTGTTATTGTTTTTTGTTATTGTTCTTTCTTTTTATTGTTGTTTCCTGTTCAAATTTTTTAAAGTAGCCTAGAACTAGGCTGTTTGTTTACGGCGACTTATGCCTAAGTGGGCAGTTGCCAGATAGCCCCTTGAAAATTATTATTATTATTTTTCCTTTTCTCATCACACACTATCCGTTTTATTCCGTGCCCACGGTGAAGCCGCCATGCTGAAGGACTGCAAGGTCACCAGGTTGGAGGGGTTGCCTTAAATGGTGGCCACCGTCTCTGCCAAGCCCGAACGCACACCTTGCAGAACGGGCTACTGCAAGGAGTGATGGGCTATTGCATCCCGTAAGAAAAAGAGGGTCACCATGCCCAATGATGAGTCTATTAAAAAAATCCCCTTAATTTCCCCGCAATCACCGTCGGAGCCACCCTCGGGCAGCTCCACAGGAAAAATGGAGGTCCCCCTGCCCCTGTGCCTGCGTAGGGGGCCCTCCATATTTCTCTACGGGTGTAGGGGACCCCCCTCACCCTCTTTGGAGGTGCTTTCGGGCACCTCCCTTTTTCCAACGGCAGTCCCCCCTTTTCTTTCCAAGGAGACTGCCAAGAAAGCCAGCAGGCAGCCCATAGCCGACCGCTCACCAGTGAAGTGGCTCGGTAGGGCAAACTTCCTTAGGGAGAAGAGGGAAGCCAGGCCCCTTCGGTCGCTTCCCTAAAAAGACCTGCTGGCAAGAATATTGTACCTTGACGGGGTCAAGGCCTGTGCCTCCCCACCGATGACAAGTGACAATGCTGCCAACGGGACCTGCGATGTCCTAAGGGGTGGATGACCAACTGGAGGCCCCCCCTGAGATAAACATGGGCCTTCCATGGGAGCGAAGCCGGGATCGGCGCCTAACACCGAACGCGAATCCGCCCCTATACAAGGTCCTACTCAAACGGCCTGGGTTTCTAAGGTAGTACAAGGAGGGGAGGGATCTCCCCCGACCGATGCCCCTGCGACTACCAGGACCTTCTCCATTTCGAAGAAGGACCTGGCTAAGGCTGGCCGACCTGGCCTGGGGGCTCATGCTGGCGGAGAGGAGAATGGTTAATTTCCTGCCCTCCTCTCCTAAAAAGAAAAAGACTAAAAAGACACAGGGCTCCTCTCCATCCGTGGGGGCTGCGGGAAAGGATGGGTCTGCTGCTCCGGTAAGCGATCCAAGATCGGCACATCCGGCCCCTCTACCCCCCCGGGTGCGGAGCCCCCGACTAAGACTAAAAGTGCGCAGGGCCGAGCCTCGATAACATCGGGGCCCCTCATTCAGAGTTTACCTGGCGTTTTCGTACCCACTGGCTTTAAAAGCTTCCTCGTTATTCGCTCCACTGATGGCATTATGTTGGCCAAGGGCAACATGATCCATCAGAGGAGAGGATTAGCTAGTGCAATTGGTTGAAAACCGAAGGTGATCCGTTTCTCGGACTGGAGCCTTCTGGCGAATGCGGCGAATCCCGCCGAGGTGGCCAAGATAAGTGCTCTTCGGACACTTCATGGCACCCTGGTGAGTGTGACGCCTCACTCTACTATGAACTTTGTGAAAGGAGTAGTTTATGCGACAGAACTCGTTGACTACTCCATAGAGGACATCGTCTTAGAGCTGGCCGACCATGGGGCGGTCAAGGTCGAACCTGTGATGAGAAAACAGGGAGGGGCCTGGAGACCCACCCCTACACTCTTTGTCACGTTCGACTGTGACAAGCTCCTTGAGTCGGTTCGTGCCGTTTGGTACCGCTACCGCGTGAAGGCATTCGTGCCACTGCCGCGGCGGTGCTATTACTGTCACCGCTTCGGCCATACGAATCGCTCATGTAGACGTGCAAAGTCGCCAGCATTTAATGCACGTCATGATGTCGCGGGAGGCGGTGAACCCTTCAATGACAAGTTTACTGTGAGTGAGTTACGTTCCGCTCTCCCTTGGTGCGTGGACACCGCCCATGGTCCGGACGTAGTCCCGTACGCCATGCTTCGACACCTGGGTGAGCGAGGCATGGCTTTTCTGTTAGATTTGTTCAACAGGATCTGGGTGGAAGGTCTGTGTGGAGTCGGTGTGTGCCGGTTGGTACCGCTACCGCGTGAAAGCATTCGTGCCACTGCCGCGGCGGTGCTATTACTGTCACCGCTTCGGCCATACGAATCGTTCATGTAGACGTGCAAAGTCGGGGTCACCCGAAGTCTGTGTAAATTGCTCGAAGGCCGCACACGATAAGTCTAAATCGTGTGTGGTCAAGTCTGTCAATTGCGGAGAGCCGCACCCCGCTTCTTCGAAGCAATGTGGTGCATATCTCCTTGAGAAAGAAATCCTGCCCGTTCAGGCCCAGGATCGACTCTCATTCCGTCAGGCAAAGAACTTGGTCCTGGCGCGCCCGGCTCTGCCTGGGACGTCATATGTCTAAATAGTTAGAAAGGCATCCTCTGCTCCTGGCCCATCCAGGTCAACGAGCACGGTTGTTCTCGCGCCCATTCGGAGCCCTTTGCGGGTTCTACTCAACCCGGGCGCTCCCCTGGTAGAGCTGGCGGCAAAAAGGGTTCACACCCAGCCCCGGCTAAAACCAGGGTTCCTCCCCCCTCTTTTCCCAGCGTGATCGTTTCCCGAAGGCGAAACGGCCACGCGCCTCCACCGAGTCGTTAGACTCACAGGAGGCAACACCACTGAAGTTGGTCGCCAGGCCATCTTCCGGGGTTCCTAAAGCTGTCCCCCGAAAGGAGGACACCAACAATGGAGCTTCGGCTCGTTCGCCCACGCCTACTGGTGGACCGAGTGGCTCGGAGACGGTGGTTCCTCGAAAAGAGGGCTCCTCCACCTCCGAAGCCGCAACGCCCACCTAATGTTTCGAGGCGGAGGGAGGAAAACACTCGCATGGTGAGCCCAACCTCCCCCAATAAGTTCTCGAAGGCGACAGCGCTTTGTCCGGCCAAAAGCGCCTGGGGTTCTGCCTCCGGGAAGCGTACGGTCATTCCTGTGAGCGTCTTCTGTTCGAGGAGAGTCCCCGCGTCTCCGTGCTAGGCCTGGAGGGCATATTCCTTCAATGGAATTGCCGTGGACTCCGGGCCAACTGGGAGGAGCTGCGGAGGCTCGCCTCGTCCTGTTCCCTGTTAGCTATTTTCTTGTAGGAGACCATGCTAGGCGCGTGCCCCCTGCCCGCCCTCCCGGGGTATAAGGGTCTTGCGACCCCACCACCACGGAAGGGCCGGGCTGGGGGATGCCCGGTTTACACCCGGCATGATGTCCCTGTTCTTCCTTTCCCCTTAGATACTTCCTTTCAGGCAGTGGCTGTGCAGCTGCACCTAGATAGGAGTTATACTATCATTTCTGCGTACATTCCACCGTCAGCTGACTTCGACGCGGGGGACTTCCTAAACGTGGATGAGTTTATGCATCACTGCCCGAGAACCGCTTCATTTTCTTGCATTGACCTATCTTTGTGCTCTTTGGATGCACAGCCTGATTTTGATTGGGGGGTGGTCGATGACCTCTATGATAGTGATCACTTTCCCATTCAAATATAATTTTCAGGGCAACTGCCGCCTGAGAGCCCACCTCGGTCTTGCTTGGCGCCGGCGCGGTTGCCTGCATTTCAGGAAATGACTGAATTCTCAATCTTAGTCGAAGAGTTTAGGTCGGTAGATGAGGCCGTTGAGTTCTTCGGCAACCTCATCGCCGCGGGCCTGACTACTATTCCTACAACGTCTCGTCGTTTTGCACTCCGACTACTCCCATGGTGGTCGGCCGAGTGTGAGACGGCCCTCAAATAGAAGCGTTATGCCTACATGCGCCCCCCGAACGATTTCACTGTCTCTGAATTTCGTCGGGCTAGGTCCTGGTTCCGGTATATTTCGCAGCACGCCCGCCGCTCTTCTTGGCGGGCATACGTGTCTTCACTTAACGGGAAGACCCCTCTAGCAGAGGTGTGGAAGCAAGTCAAAAGGATTCGGGTCAAGTTCTCACAGGCTCCCCCTCCTGTTCTCCAGGAGAATGGGACCGCAATCTCGGACCCCGCGTCCGTGGCGGAATCCTTAGCGACCGCTTTCTCCGCATTCTCTAGTCGAGATGCTGCTCCACCAGCATTCAATACTCGTCGTGATGTCGCGGAAGGCCGCCGGCTGGATTTTACCTCGAGAGGCGGAGAACCCTTCAACGACAGGTTACTGTGAGTGAGGTCCGCTTCCCTCTTGCTTCGTGCCCATGGTCCGGACGATGTCCCGTACGCCATGCTTTGACACCTGGGTGAGCGATGCATGGCCTTTGGTTAGATTTGTTCAACAGGATCTGGGTGGAGGGTCTCCTCCCAGATTCCTGGTGAATCGCTACTGTGCTCGCCTTTCGCAAACCAGGGAGAGATCACTCTACCCCGGCCGGTTTCCGCCCACTTTCTCTAACCTCTTGCGTGTGCAAGTTGATGGAGAAATTTGGAAATGTTAGATTAGCCCTTTTCCTGGACAGCGGAGGCCATCTGTCATCTGCACAGTGCGGTTTCTGCAAGTTCCACTCCACGTCGGATGCTCTGCTCCGACTGGAAAATGCTGTCTGCGAGGCCTTCCTTCGTAGTCAGCACTACGCCACACTGTTTTTCAATCTGGAGAAGGCCTATGATACCGCATAGCAATACGGTATCATGGAGACTCTCCACACGATGGGGGCGAGGAGACGCCTCCCACTCTTCATATCTGAATTTTTGCTAGATCGTTGATTTGGCGTACGGGTGGGGGGAACCCTCTACGGCCCAAAGCAGCATGGAGGGCCCTCAGTGTCGCACTCTTTGCCCCGAGCATCAACGGCATCACCTCGGTGCTGCCGGAAGATGTTCTTGCTACGCTCTACGTGGACGACCTTTCAATCTCTTTTGGCGCGGCTCAGATGCCAACTCTGGAGCGTCAACTCCAACAGGCATTGAACTGCATCTCTCGCTATGCCGAAGCGCACAGGTTTCGGTTTTCATTGGCCGAGACTAAGGTGGTGCACTTCTGCGACCACCCACGGCTCCACCCCCCACCCACAGCTCCACCCCCCACCCAGATTTGTTTCTTAATGGGGTGTGCTTGGAAGTGGTGGAATCGCCCCGTTTCCTTGGTCTTAATTTTGACCGACACCTCACCTGGGAGGCTCATATTCGCAGCCTTAGGGTCTCTTGTACCCCCACCATGGATATGTTGAGGTTATCGTCTGCTGGGTTTCTGGACATGTAGGAATTGCGGGGAATGAAGGCGCCAAAGAGTCTGCCAGGTCTCTCCAATTGGTCCAGCGTTTCGCTCTTCCTCACACCTACTATTTTGCAAGAATACGGGCAGCTCTTAGGACTGCTTGGCAAAGAAGATGGGAGTAGGTCAAAGGGAACTTAAATTGCGTGCTATTGCGCCGCAACTGTTCCCATGGACCTATTCCCTAATGCCCCCACGGCTTTAGGTCGCTTTCTGTCGTCTCCGAATCGGACACACTCATGTGACGCATCACTATTTGATGGAGCGCTCTCCTGCGCCCTATTGTGATGACTGCATCTTCCCCCAGACTGTTCGGCATATTCTTATTGAATGTCTCAGTCTGGGTGATCTTCGTGGACATTACCTGTCCCGGTACCGCGATGGGCGGGGTCGCTACCGCCTGTCCTTTGTACTCGAGACGAGTGCGTCACATTGACTGGTGGACTTTTTGACTTTTTAGGGGAGTCCGCCCTTCTCCCTTTTATTTAACTAGGGGTTTTATTGTTTGTTTTTTTTTTAGGTTGCACGCTCCTGCGCTGGGGGTAGGGGGAACTCCCCCCCCCCCCCACGCCGGATATTGCTTCCTGATTGTTGTGATCTTCCTTTTTTATCATTGTTTTCATATTCCTATTTTAAAGTAGCCTAGTGCTATGCTGCCTTGATTCCTGCAACTTATGCCCAAGTTGGCAGTCGCCACATAGGCTCCTAAATTAAAAAAAATAAATTGATGACTATCTAGATTTTAATACCCAAGTGGGTAAATAAGTTGTTTTGGTATGCTACTAAAGCAATGCATCTCAATTTAGCAAAACAAAGATGTACTTCTTCCTGTAGATGACATTAAACAACCATCAAACTTTAAAAAAAGCAAACTTGTTTTTTAGAAAATATCTAATTTTTGCAGTACTCTTTATCAGCACTTTTAAGCTGATAATAATTATTTGTATATTTAAATTATTGCACATTTATTAAAATGTCAGCATTTCAAAAATAATAAGAAAGAACTATTACTTGACTGTATCCAAAATCACGCCTTGGCCCTGTTTCTGTAGGAGGTGAGTTTCAGTTCCTAGAGCTTTGCTATTTGATCAAAAGGGTTAAATGAATGATGTGTAATTATGTATAATGTATTTTGTAATATTTTTCTTTTAATTTAATGTTTGAATCTTAAGGAACTTTCTTACCAAAGTGGCTTGTATTGCAAGGAGATAGTAGCTAAGGGTATTGCATCAAGGATATCCATCTATAGAATGATTAATGACTTTTAAAAAAACTGGTTACACTTGTGAAGAAGACACCTAGGAGCTTCCAATGAATGCAAGATCACCTCGTGGTTAGGTCCCAGGTCAAGGATCAGGTTGCCTCCAGTGCCAAGATTGCTCAAGATTGGGAAGAAGCAAATGTGAAAGGTTCAGCAAGCACAGTGAGGCGGAGTATTTTCAGAAAAGCTCTCAAGATGTGAAGGGGGTGCAACTAATTCTCATTCACCAAGAAAAACCTTATGTATGGAAATGTAAAGAATGGGGCAAAGTGATATTCTTTGATTAAGCTCCCTTCGGCTTGTTTGGAGCTTCTGGAAGTTCCCTTGTTAGGAAAAGAAAGGAGGAGTGCTTTCGCAAGTCCTCTGGAGTGCAAATGGTTAAGCATCAGGCCACAACCCTTTAGCACCAAAATATCCCAAATGGGATACTTAATTGCACCATTTTTAAATGACTGCCAAAAAGTTGTAATGGTCAGATGGTTGATTTTATACTTTCGGTACAAAGAAGAACTCATCATCTTTCAAATGCAACCAATCAGGTTTCAGTAATGTTCCCTGCCTTGTGGCACTAGAGCGCCAAGTTTACCAATCCTGTGCAAAAGCTGAAAAGACAAACATTTCATGTGAATTTTTCCTACATTCGATCTTCTTACGTCAATACCAGTGGAGGTAAGTTTATCATTACTTAACCTAACAACACAAAAAATGGAGATTTTTTAAAAATGCACAGGAGTATAAATATCATGTATTTGCCTGTAATTTAGCATCCTAAGAGCATTTTCCAAAGTTCTTAAGGAAAGGCAAACTGAACCTTAAAGGGCACTGGAGCATGAATAATTTTGCCCTAGAAAACTGCTATGAACTAAAAAATGGTACCAAAACATGCTTCATCATCACCTTTACCCAACACTTCAGTGCAAATTTGGGGATGATAACTATTTTTTAGCATCATGGTGCCCTATGTCACAAAGCAAAAGCAATATCAAAGTTGTTGGCTGAAAATAGCACTAAATTTTGGGGACCTTGGCCCTGGAATTAGCCAGATTTGAAGCCAATAGAGAATATAGAGAGATAATCGTAGTGGCAGTTGATAAATAGAAGCCATCCAATTGTGACCAATGAGGTTACTTATTGAACAAAAATGGCACAGTATCAGTCAAGATATCATGAAAAATTTGGTCTCCAGCAAGCAAAAGTGAATTGAAGCAGTCCTGAAGAACTCTATTAAATAAAATGGGTTTGGGCTCTAAATTTGTCTATATTTCACCTTCAAATTATTATCCAAACATATTAAAACAAAGTGAAATATTTGATTAATTCCAATGTGTATTGAATGGAGCTCCGCCAGCACTCAATACACATTGTGATGTCACTGAGGGTTGCCTCCTGAACTTTACCGCTAGAGGCATAGAACCCTTCAATGACAGGTTTACATTGTGAGAGTTTTCTTCCGCTCTCACTTCATTCACTGATACTGCCCCTGGTCCGAATGATTCCCAGTATGCCATGCTTTGACACCTAGGTGACCAGGGCATGGCCTTTCTGTTAGATTTGCTTAACAGGATCTGAACAGGAGATATCCTTCCAGATTTCTAGTGAATGGCGGCTGTACTCTCTTTTCACAAGTTGGGGAGAGATCACCTTACCCTGACCTATTACCGTCCAATCTCTTTAACCTCCTGCATGTGCGAGTTGAAATTGTTGCATGTTGGATTATTCTTTTTCATGGGTAGTTGGAGCAACCTGTCTTCTGGACAGTGGGGCTTCTGCAAGTTCCATTCCACTTGGATGCTCTTTTTTGAATGGAAATGTATGCAATATCTTCCTTCATACACAGCAATAGGCCACGGCATCTCTTGATCTGGAAAAGGCCTATGATACGTGTAGAGGTATAATAAGAGTTTAGTTTAGTGTATATATATATATATATATATATATATATATATATATATATATATATATATATATATATATATATATATATCTATATATATATTTATATATCCAGGCCAAGGAAATAATAACAAAAGACATCTGGGTTTAGCTTTGCCCCTCCGATGTTCTCTGGTAACAGGAGAATGTCCAAAAGGGTAAATGTTAAGAGACAGATTCCTGACCTCAGCTCAAAAGGCAGGCCCTTCGAGGGTGTACTTATAAACAATCCATTCAAAAGTGCAAACTGCCGATCTCGTATTACCCTCTCTCAGAGCTACAAGACGCCAAGCGCCGTAGACCAACCTGAGGTCTCATCTTGCGAGTCTCCCCTCCACCTCCCCCATTACCCTGTGGGAGTAATTTGGGTATATAACACGTTGACCCGAGGAAACGTCGCTTTTTGTTCATTCTAACGGAAGAGACAAGAAAGTCACAGGTTGAGAGATTTTTTGAGTTAGAGAAGAAAACAGAAAAATCACCAGTAGAAAGTTTTCTGCAAGTTAAGGAGAACTTGCAGTCCTTGTACAAAACCAGATTGTACCAAGGAAGCTCGGCGCCGTTTGAGCCCCACGATTATTGAGTATCAAGCTAACCATTTTGAGGACTCCAAATCTTACTCTGAGTTGGACAAACCCCAACTAGATAGAAAAAAAAGAAGAAAATGAGGTCAAGGTCTTCCCAACCGCCTAAAAAGTAGAAGGACTAAGCTTTCACTTGAGCATCCACCTACACCAGATCCCTTGTGATGTCACCTGTCAAATCAACAGGCAGGTCGACGAACGCCATCTATTCAGCAAACAGCCAACTACTTGAGCTACACCCCTCCGGAACAAAATCTCCGAAGATAGTCTAACTGGTCTCATGTATTTAATCTCCATTACCTTATGTGAGTAAAGAATAATCCTGTTGTTTATGTCCCCGTGCATAATAATTAGTTTATTGGATGTCTGGCCAAGGACAAAGATATTAACTTAAAATTGTTCCCCCGAAAATTCTATCTCGAATTGAGCTTCGAGAGCTCGCCCAGCAATCTCATTTTCTTTTTTTAAAACGTATTAGATCTGTATTTTTTTATGTTCATTAAAGTATTTTTTTTTAGTAAAAGCACTGTTTTAATTATCATTGAACAAGTTGAAGTGGCAATAATTGATAAAGTCAAGATAGAAACCTCTTTTATTTATTCACTAGAATAAAAATAAAGTTTAGCACTCTTGGAGGATGATCCTCAAGCCATCACCGAGGCACGAACCTATGCCTCAAGTCAAAGTTTATTTGGTTTATTAAAAATTAATAAAACAAATAATATATATATATATATATATATATATATATATATATATATATATATATATATATATATATATATATATATATATATATATATATATATATATATATATATATATAATCTTGGCTAACCTACCACAATACGGTATTGGGTAGACTTGCATGATAGGTTCGAGGGGATGTGAGTTTACGTTTCAGAATTAACAGTATCATCTTTGTGCTGTTAGAAGATGTTTTGGCTATGCTCTATGTGGATGACCTTCCAATCTCTTTTTGTCTGCCCCAGATACCAACTGGAGTGTAGATTCCAACCTTCTGCAGGTTTCAGTTTTCCTTACTCAAGACTAAGGTGGTGCACTTTCCCCCCCCCCCTCCCTACTTGTTCCTCAATGGGGCTCATTTGGAAGTGGTGGATTTGTACCATTTTCCTGGTCAGGTTTTTGACTGGTGACTCACATGCTGTCCTCGTATTTACAGCCTTAGGGTCTCTTGTACCTGCACCATGGACATTCTTCTTTTGGTGATGTTCACCACTGCATTAGTTTTCTACGAATCCTTTGTACTTTTGAAATTTGACTATGCAGGCAAGTTTTAAGATTATCAAGATTATCTTCTGCTTGGGTTCCTGAACATGTGAGAAGTGTGGGATTGAGCTTGCCAAAGACTTCATGAGGAGTGGGGGTCCGGACTAGCTTTTCAATCTTACTCACACCGACTATATTGCAGGAATCAGATCTGCCTGGCAAAGAAAATGGTAACTTAAAGATGCCTGCCATTATGTCACTACTGTTCCCATGAAATTAGTCACAAGGCCAAAATTGCTTCTGTCCTCTGAATTCAGGACATATCTCTATTTGATGGAATGCACTTTATGATGTTTTTTTCCCTGGACTGTTCGGCTCATTCTTGTTGTATGCCCCACTGCGTGATCTTCATTATGTGTTACTTGTCCCGGTTCCAGGATGAGCACAGTCACTATTGCTTGTCTATTGATTGTACTTGGGATGGGTTTGTGTATGCAGATTTTTGTGCTATCTCACTTTTTTCTGAATGGGTTTCTTCCTTTTTGACTCTCAGATGTTGTTGTATGATCTTGCACCAGGGGCAGGTGTGCCTCACCCTGATGCTGTGGCACGCTTCTTTCTTTTTTTTTTTAGGGTGTCAGATATTCTTTTAGCCCAAGTTTTTCAACTTGGATGATTGCCAAAGACTTCATGAGGAGTGGGGGTCCGGACTAGCTTTTCAATCTTACTCACACCGACTATATTGCAGGAATCAGATCTGCCTGGCAAAGAAAATGGTAACTTAAAGATGCCTGCCATTATGTCACTACTGTTCCCATGAAATTAGTCACAAGGCCAAAATTGCTTCTGTCCTCTGAATTCAGGACATATCTCTATTTGATGGAATGCACTTTATGATGTTTTTTTCCCTGGACTGTTCGGCTCATTCTTGTTGTATGCCCCACTGCGTGATCTTCATTATGTGTTACTTGTCCCGGTTCCAGGATGAGCACAGTCACTATTGCTTGTCTATTGATTGTACTTGGGATGGGTTTGTGTATGCAGATTTTTGTGCTATCTCACTTTTTTCTGAATGGGTTTCTTCCTTTTTGACTCTCAGATGTTGTTGTATGATCTTGCACCAGGGGCAGGTGTGCCTCACCCTGATGCTGTGGCACGCTTCTTTCTTTTTTTTTTTAGGGTGTCAGATATTCTTTTAGCCCAAGTTTTTCAACTTGGATGATTGGGGTTATTTGTGGGCAGTGGCCAAATAGGCACTTAAGAAAAAAAAGAGGCCTTTTTAATGATGGTGTCCTCTTAAGTAAATAAGTGATACAGTGTAGCTGAGTGGAATTAACAGTTCCATTTACAACGATTTAAGCCACATTGGAATCACAAGTTGCATAATCTCATCACATCTGCCTAATGCTGTAGATATCCATGGGTTCGAAACCACATTAACCTTTACATTCCCACTGAGAAATAAAAGGCATTATACTGATTCTAAATCGGTGGTGAAACTCCTACAAAATATTATTTAAAAATACCTAAAAGTCTTAAGACCAGGTGGTGATAGTTCTAAAAATCTCTTAGTCGCTTGAATGGCTCTCTAGTGCCACAGTACCTGTGCAAGGTTCTTAGTTGTAACTGTAAATATCCCCAACTTGGTATTTTTATGTTTGTCTCTTCCATGATCCTGTTTTGATCAGAATTGCAGCTCCAAGAACTCTCTGGCAAACTTCTGCAACAGGAAGCCTTCGCATTAGGCAATCAGAATTCTCTGCGAGCTTCCATCGATAAGCTTAGCTCTCAGCTCAGCTCCATGGAGAAGGAGAAAATTTTGGCTCAGAATCAAGCTTCGCAGTTTGAGTCTTCTGTGAATCGGCTGCAGAAATCTGAAGATGATTCCAAAGTGTTGTTAACTCAATTACGACAGGAAAGGGACATGATAAAAGCCCAGGTATGCTGTTCAACATATACCCGAAATAGCCAGAATTAATTCCCCCTTATTGAAAAACAGATTTCTTGTGTTTTCCTTTGTAAGTTTTGTGTCTGTTTTTAAACTCCATTTCTCAAACATGCATTTGCACTTTTAACTCACTATTTAAACTCTTCCAACCCTTCACACATCCAGACACTCCTATATTGCCTTCACAAGCCTGCAAGGCACCATCCCAACACCGGCAGCTGTCCAAATAGGTAACGAAGAGTCGTTAAGTAGTATCAGCGTTACAGAAAGAGACATTGAGATGCATTAAAAAACTTAGATAAAAAATTGCAACTAGCCAAACCGCTGTCGATGTTTAAATATTTGTTACAGACCGGAACAATAGCCAATGAGTGGAAGCTCACTATTGTAACACCAATATTTATAAAAGGCAGTAAATCTCTACCTAGTAATTATCGCCCAGTTAGTTTAACCTTGGTCCTATGTTAGAAACATTTATACCCAACAAACTTGTTAACCACTTGGAAGAAAAGAAGCTACTTAGAGACACCCAACATCGCTTTTGTAGTAAACGCTCTTGTCTAGTGAATCTATTAGACTTTTTAATGAATACAACAGGAGGAAAGCAGTCAACATAATTTACCTTGACTTCCAAAAGTCCTTCGATAAAGTTCCCCACAAATGTTTACCAACTAAGTTAAAAGCGCATGGAGTTCAAGGCGCCATAGTGAGGTAGATAGAAAACTGGCTGAGTAATCGTAGGCAACACAGTTATAAATGAAAAATCATCTAGCTGGACAGATGTCACTATTGGGGTACCTCAGGGGTCTGTTCTGGGACCAATTTTATTTCTAGTATACATTAATTACTTAGAAGAAGGCCTTTCAGTCATAATATGAAAGCTTGCTGACAACACCAAAATTGCGAATTCAGTACTCACTAACGCACAGATTAATGAAATGCAAAACAATCTCAACAAATTTTTGAACTGGGCGCAAATGTGGCAAATGCTTTTTAACGCGGATAAATGTAAAGTGCTCCATATTGGATACTGGAATGGCAAAGCTAATTACTCACTAAATGGTATTCAACTCTTCAGCGTTGACAAAGAGATGGATGGACCTAGGAGTAACAATATCAAACGACCTAAAAGCCAGTCAGCAATATTCGGAAGTCATTAAGAAAGCAAATAGAATAATGATTCATTGGTACAGTAAGCATTCAAGTAGAAGTCCAAAAATAGAATCCTTACTCTATAATTCCCTGTTCCATCCCATTATGGAAAATTGCATTCAAGCCTGGTGCCTTTACTACCAGAAAGATATACCAAAATTAGAACGAGTCCAACGAAGGATTACTAAAATGATACCAAGTTTAAGGAACAAAACATACGAAGAGAACTAAATCTATTTCCGTTAACTCTGCGTAGATTAAGAGAGGACCAAATTCAGGTCTTAAAAATGATCAGACATAGACAATATGGATTGCAATAAATATTTCAATAATGACCAGCAAATTACACAAGAGGAAACAGTTTCAAAAATTATAGGTAAACATTTTAACTTGCATGAATCTAAAGATTTCTTTTTTTAACCAAATTGTGAACTTATGGAATGGACTTCCTCGCAAAGTAATAGACTGCAATGCCATAGATAATTTCAAATATTGCATTGATAAATACTTTGAATATAATCCCCGACTAACAGCGTTTTCTAGCCAATAACTAACTCCCTAGCCTAGAGGTGACAGGTTCACCAAATTTCTCCTACTTTCCATCTTACCCAAATAAATTTTACTTCAAGATTTTTCTTGTGTTTCCTGTAGGACTAATGCAAGGAGTACTATCTGTCTTCCCCATAATCTTTATCCCAGGTCACCTAGTATGGACCACAAGGTCTGTTGTGACCGGTTTATCTATGAAACTATTTTTACCACTTTACAGATTCCTCACTCCAAACTTTCTTTGGTTTTTGCTTTTGATTTGGAAAAAAAAAACACCAACAAAAACGTGTCTTGCCATCCATTCTTATGACATGCCTATGACACGTAAGAACACCTCTCACTACCTCATTCCCACCCTTCTTCACCAATGCCGTGACAGTTTCAGGTTGCTTTCTGTCGTCTCCGAATCGGACACACTCGCGGTACGCACCGCCATTTGCTGGAACGCCCTTCTTCTTGAATGTCCCAGAATGGGCGATCTTTGCGCACGTTAGCTGAGCGGGGTCGCTACCGCTTGTCCCTTGTACTCGGGACGGATTCGTGCACACAGACTTGCGGACTATATGACTTTTGGGAGGACTCCACTTTTTTGGACTGTTTGCTGTAGGTCACATGTTCCTGCGCATGGAGGGGGGAGGCTGGCCTGTCCCGTATCCCATATCGTGCTTCCTTGTTGCCTTTTTGCTTTATTTTCATTTTCTTTTGTTTTTTAGGCCTCTGTCCCTTGTTATCGTTGTTATTTACATGTTATTTGTTTTTTAATATAGTCTAGTAGTAGGCTGTAGTGAATACAGCGACTTTTGCCCTAGTAGGTAGTCGCCAGAGGGGCACCCCCCCTCCTTCTTCACTATAAATGCCCTCTTACCCTCTTTAATCTAGCTACACTTCACACACCAAGCATTCCTCTCAAATTTTCCATTTACACCACTCTCCACCTTCTTCCATACCATATTCTCACTCCTATACACCAACGTCGGCCCCAGAATACCCTCGGGCAAATACTTCACTCAAACCCTTCACTTAGATGCCTTCAAGCTACTTAAAAACAGCTTCAGCTTTTATTAAGGGTGACACCATAGACTCAGATATCATACCACACCCCATTGTCACCCACAAGTTCCCTCTACCATATTCTTTTCTGTAGACACCTTTACCCACCTGTCCTCCCTACACCTACAAACAACCTCGCAAAGGCTTTGATTAACATTTCAAAATCGCTTTCATTCACAGCCACTAACGCCTCAATGTCATCAGAATATACGCCCATAGCTAGAACCGATGCCTCACTATTCCACAGCCATCTCTTTGCCCTCTCTGATTCCCATTCCTGCTTCTCTCAGTATTCCATTCATAGACATTAAAGGACTGTGAGTACATCTCACACTCTTCTTACTCACCTCACTTCACTCTGGCCCTTTTTCACCCCAAACTATGACTGGCGCCTTTATTACATCCAGGGACCCTCATTGAGAGACTACGTGGCATTTTCGAGCCCTCTGGCTTCAAAGGAGAGCTTGGCTCTCTTGATTGCTTGTGATATGAAGGTGACCCATTTCTCGGATGGGAGACCGGCCAAATGCTTCAGATCCCTCTGAGGGGGCCATGATTAGTGCCCCTCAGACACTCAATGGCTCGCTATTGTGATGCTGCTCTCTATAATGAACTTCATGAAAGGAGTGGTTTATGCGAGGGAACTCGTGGCCGACCATAGCGTAGTCAAGGTCAAACATGTGAGGAGAAAACGGGGAGGGGCCTTGAGACCCACCGTTACCCTCATCATCACATTCGACTGACAGGCTTGCTTAGTTTATGCGGGCTGGTTGGTATCTGACGGCATTTGTGCCACTGCCGTGGAGGTGCTGCTACTGCCACCGCTTCGGCCATATGAATGGTTTGTGTAGACGTGCACAGTCAGGTTTCCCCAGAAGTCTGTGTAAATTGTTCAAAGGCTGTACATAATGTCCCTATCGTGTTGTTGCAAGTAGTTCTGGTAACCACCAGACACCAAGATCCACTCACTCACTCACTTGAGACCCCTGCTAGATTGGAAGGAGGCTTAAGGAGATGATGATGCTTTTTCTTTATTATTACAAAATAGAATTACCATCCAGAGTAAATATTTAAGAAACGTATAACTACATAACTATTAGTTTATGAAAAGCACCACTTGTGTGCTTTGCCTCTTTCCAACCCTCTTGGAGCGAGTTTGGTATATTAAATGGTTCCTAAGTTTCTGTGTCGTTTTTTTTGTTGTATGTACTTAGCGGCGGTACTTTTGCTCTCCCTGAATGTGGAGCTGAGAAAAGAGGGTACTGTTTTGTGGTCTTTTTCAGGGGGCCAAGGTGATGGATGGCTGTTGTCCTTAAATTGTGCCACACTGATGGATTCGCCCTCCACACTTTCTGACTTTTTCTTTCTCGCTCTAAGATGAGAGCAGCGTGACCTTAGGAGCTGAACAAGGAGAACAGAAATTATCCCTATTCATTTTCTTAAGGTAGTTACATATTTCCCCCTCCCACATACACACACACTTCTCACTCATACATACTCATACCTGGCTTCGTCTTCCAGCTCCGTTTCTTTCGTGCATGTACCAAATAGTCTGACCTTCAATTGTCTTTTGTTTATCTCACTAAAAAACAATTCTTATAGAGTGGGGAAAAAATCTGAAGCGAAAGACGTGGGTCTGACCCTGCTTCCAGGCAGCTTTGTTCTCCCTTCTTCACTGAAACCCGATTTAATAGGTGTGCACACGTGAGTTGAGGCGAATAGAAAACACACTGTATCGCCTAGTGTGTCATTTGCTGATAGCCACAGATCATTTCTTTGAAGCAATGTGATGGGTATTTCCTGGAGAAAGAAATCCTAGACATTCAGGGTAAGGGCCGTGTCTCTCATTTCATGAGGCTAAGGACTTGTTCCTGCCCCCTCCAGACGTATGAGCGCACCCCCCCTTTCTGGTAGAGATTGTGGCACAAAAGGCTAAAACCAGGGCTCCCCTCCTCCTAACCCAGCGTGACTGGTTCCTGTAATGCGAAATGGTCCTGCAAGACGGCTGAAGGTCATCTTCTGGGGTTACTAATACTGCCCTCCAAAAGAGCTTCAGCTCCTACGCCCCAGCCTAAGGCTGCACTGGTTGGCTCAGAGACAGTGGATCCTCGAAAGAACGGAGCCCCCCAAACTGACCTGCCCACTGAAGGTTTTGAGGCAGAGAGGGGAAAACTTGCATAGTCAGCCCAACCTGCCCAATAAGTCCTTGAAGGTGACACCTCCTTCAGTGCATTGTTTGCCAACTGCATCCAGAGTTCTACCTCCTAGAAGTTGTTTTTTTTTAAGTAGCCCATTTGGGCCTCCTAGAAGTGTATGGCCATTCTTTTGGGGGTTTTCTCTCTCTTTGAAAAAGAGTCCCTCATCTCCTCTGAGCTATGCCTGCAGGGCATATTCCTTCAATAGAATTCCGCGGAATCCGAGCTCACTGAGAGAAGTTGCAGAGGCTCGTCTCCCATTCTCTTTTAGCTATCTTTTTGCAGTGGAGCATGCAAGGCCGGTGCCCCTGCCAGACATTCTGGGCTATAAAGGTTTTGTGACTGCACCACCACATGATGGGGGCTGGGCAGGAGGATGCGTGATTTACACTTGGCATGGTGTATGTCTGTTTTTCTCTTTGCTCTAAATACATCCTTTCAGGTAGTAGCACTGAGACTGCTCCTGGATTGGAGGTACATATACTGTTATGTCTGCAGACATTCCAGCATCAGTTGACATTGACGCAGGGGACTTACGCCGTATGGGGGCATGGTTTCCGAGGCCCGTTCTAGTGGTCAGGGATTTGAATGGTAGACACCCTCTCTGTGGAGACTACTCGACTAATCCCAGGTGTCAGGTCCTTGCCAACCTGATCATTGAGCTGTAAATAGGTGTCCTTGATGTGGATTACTGCCCGAAACTGCTTCAATTGCCTGTCTTGATCTCTCCCTATGCTCCCTGGATGAATACCTGATTTTTTTTTGGGGGGGGGGGTAGTTGATGACCTCCATGGTAGGGATCACTTTCCCATTCAAATATTATTTTCTGGATTGTTGCTGCCTACAGAACCCCCTATCCCTCCCAAATTAGTGCTTGACATGGGCTCATTGGTCCCATTTTCAGGAAATGACCAATTTCTTTGTCCCAGTCTAGTAGTTTCTCGGTGGATGAAGCCAGTTATTTCTCCGCTAGCCTCATCGCTGTCGCCCCAACTACTTTTCCTAAAATGTAAACTGTGTATAACGCTTTATTGCAGGTCAAATTTTGGCTAATATTTTGAATATTAAACATTGTACAAACGTGAAACTTGGTCCACTGAAATATCCTAGGTAGGTACATACGCAGGGCTTATGCCGTGGAGAGGGGGTCGGTTTCCATGTCTTATCCCTTCTGTTTGAAATCAGTGGGGTTCTTCCAGGCGCTACGTCTGTTTCACAGGCGAGCTGGTTGCAATACACCACTTGGTATATGAGAACGCAATGTGCTCGGTTTGGAGATGGGATTTTGATTTATAGGGACTCATTAAGCGCCCCGAGTGCTCTCAGGGCATTGGAATCTCCGCAATCCCTGGTTCGCAATATCCGTGAAGCCACGGTTTTGGCGTCACACCGATTACATGGCAGGAATAGGGTGAGACGGTTGAGGGTAACTTAAAGTTGCATGCTATTCTGCAGCGACTGTTTCCATGGACCTACCCCCAATGCCACGACGGCAGGGCTGGAAAAAACCCTGGACTAAACAAAAAACAACCCACTGTTGTTTTTTTTGGAGGGGGAGGTGGAATAAGGGTGCAACAAGATCAGAGCTTCCCTGCAAACATTGGCCAAATTATTGACAAAGTTGGCATATATCAGGAAACTCATCATCTCCTGACCCAACTAAAATATGGGAGCTGCTCTAGACAAGCTATGATATTAATATTAGTAATAATGAAAATATCAATACAGTACCAGTATGTACAGTACATAATTTCTGTTACTTCTGTTTTTAACTCAGGGTCCATAGATTCATGTCCAGCTAGTTCAGCTGCAATAGAGAGGTTATTTTCTTCATTTGGACTTAATGGAATAGAATGAGAAACAGATTGGGGAGTGAAAGAGTGGAGAAACTAGGGAAAATCTACCAACACTTTTTAGGAGAGCAACAGCATGATAAATGCTGATGTCTGATAGTAAAAGTTCTTTTTGTGTTAACTGAAATAAATTTCTCTCTAGTTTTTTTTCCCCTTTATACATTTATGTAGGAAAAGTGTCTATTTATTTAATATAGAAATTAAAAAGTTTGGCTGGATTAACATTTAATGTCTTGTATCATTATTCTTTATATGAAAGCAAAAACTAAAACATGAGGAATGAGACAAAGAACTTTCGATCAAGATTAAAAGAAAAACCCAGTTTGATTTTTTTTAGGAAGATTTTTTTTAACTATGTACATATATATATATACACATTATTTATCAATAAGGTATAAAACTAAATCTTTCTATGTCCCCCCCCCCCCTCCTTTCTCCCCCAATTCACTTAGGCTGTTTTTTTGGGGTGGGGGAGGGGGTCGTTTCTTTTAAGGCCAACCCTGGTTGTAGGTCGCATATTCCTGTGCTGGGGAGAGGCAGGCCGATGCCGGAGCGCGTCTCTGTTGCTTTTGTTTGTTTGTTTTTTTCAGTCAGTTTTTTTTCCTTAGCTTTGTTGCTTCTTTATCTTTTTTTCTTGTTTTTTTTTTAATATAGTCTAGTATTTTGCTTTCTGCTAATTACAACAACTTTTGCTCTAGTTGGCAGTCGCTAGATTTGCTCTAAATTAAAAAGAAAAGAAAATAGCTACACTGTGTCACGCTGGAACCATGCCAGTGTATATGGATGACTCCACGTTCCAAGAGGAAGGAAGTCAGTTTCCATGTCATATGGAATCCCCTTGTTCAAGCTATCCGTGATGCCACGAACGTTTTTGACGAGCCGGTCTGATATGGAGATTATTACCTGGGTTCCTGAACCTGTGCAAATTGCAGGGAATGAGGGTGCCAAAGAGTCTGCAAGGACTGGTCAGGTTTCGACTGTTCTCATGGCCATATCCCCCAATGCTGTGACTGCTTCATGTGTCTTTCTGTTATCTCAGAATTGGACACTCCCACAGGAACCTTATTGTGATGACTACCTTGAGCCCCAGACTGTTTGGCACATTCTTGTTGAATGTCCCAGTGTGGGTGATCTTCGTGCCCATTACCACGGGACGACCGGGGTCGCTACTGCTTGTCCTTTGTACCTGGGACTGGTTCATGTACACAGACTTGTAGATGAGGCTGCCCTACCCCTGATGCTGGAGCGTGTTTCCTTCTCGTTCCGTTTTTTTGTTTTTGTTTTTTTATCTTTTTAGTCTTATTTGTAATTTGCATGTTCTTTAATCTAGGCTGGTGTAAATATGGCGACTTTTGCTCTAGTAGGCAGTCGCCAGATGGGCTCTTAAAATTTTCAAAACCAATCTGGGTCTAAATAATCTCTTAAACTCCTTTCTACCAAACATAGACTTAAGAAATATTTGGTCACATCATGCACAGGTTGTCCTGGAAACACTTCAATGCAGTCACCATCCAAATTATAGACAAACTGCATTGGCATCATTATCTGCTTCCACCAGTAACCCAACATAGCCCTGCACATGTTTATAACATTCCCAACACTTTACTCCCAGGACAACTTCTACACACATAAAATGTTGGCCTTTTTAATCTAATGTTTGTTGTTGTTTATTCCTCTCCAGCAGCAGATGACATTTTCTCTTGACCATACATTGCACCGTTTTGGGCCATCTTCATTTTTCTCTCTTGCCTTATATCTTTTCCCCTAGGCACTTAGAGGTTCCCTTCTTTAGCCATCTTTCCTATTCTCCCTTTTTATATTTAATGACAGGTGGACACGCTGAAGGTGAAATTAAGCGATGCCGAGTCTCTGACGAACCGTCTGCAGTCGCAGCTGGCATCGTCGGAACAACTCGCTATTAACCATAAGGTGTCTCTGGAGGATGCGGTTGCTAGTCACAAGTCAGTCATTGAGAAAGAAAAGCAATCTCACAAGATAGCCATAGAGAACGTTGTCACTGAAAAGGACAAGGTACTTTTCCTTTGTTTGTTTTATTTTTTCTAGCAAACCTTAAGCTCAATAGCAACAAAGACCTTGTGCAGAAGTTATGTATGAAGATATCTGTAAAAAAAAAAGTGGTAAAGTTAGAGGAATTGAATTTTTTTGAAAGATATACATATATCCAGAAATCCACCTTCAGGCATTTATACCGGGAGGGGGGCACAATCCTTCATTGATCATCCATCACTTAGTCCCCCATGTTGCACCCAACACCCCTTTGTGGGAGAGGGCTTTGACCTTCCTTTGGTGGGGACTCATCCTGTGCTTTGAGATTGATTTCACCCCCTTTTCCCATATTGCATTGATTTCTTAGGTCCTTTTCAGAGGGGAGGGGTTACAATTTAGCTTGAGATCCCAACCAGCGTGGAGCAGTTGCCACAATGTCTGTCATAATAAGGATCTGCGTGGTAGGAGTGCACCCAGTGTGGCTTAGCTCCACTCACGACTCAGGGTTTCCACTTGAAAGATGAAGTGTTGTCCTCCCCATGGTAGATAGGAATGCCATCCTTCTCTTGGCCAGGGTGACACCCTCTAACCGATTAATGAAGCCACAATAAAGTTCAGCGTGTCAATCGCTAGGAAGCTCAAGAGCACCAGAAGCCAGTCTTCTTTGAAGCTGGGAAGTTTTTATTATTTTAACACGAATCAGTGACCAGGTTGGTACCTTCATCGCCCCAGGAAGGGGGACTTACTCCGCATCAAGGGTTTGTGGTTACAATTAACCACTGGCAGGATTTCTTGGAAAGAGGATTATGTTGTGCCTTGAAAATGGGAGAGGAAAGATAAGCGTTATTAGTGGCTGTGTATGTGATGGCCTGTAAAGATTTACCTACCTCCCACCAGGTTAAGCACAGTGCATCATCTACTACTCGGCGATCAGAGCTTTACGTGTGTGGATGTGTCTGCTCTTGCTGGTAGCATTTACCCAACACCTCGACATTAGAAGCCTAACACTGTATTATTTATTGTGCTCGCGAGAGCATCTCTGCCCCTGTAGTTGTTTATAAGAGTACATGTAGAGGAGGGGAAGTGTGAGGCAGACGATTTTTTTAGACCCCATCTGGCAACTGACAATCAGGGCAAAGGTTACTGTAATTACATTACAACCTAAGGGTCTGTTTCCAGGAAGGTTATGGTCATCTCTTCCCAGAAGACTCTTAGAGCCCCCTCCATATAGATCCAGAAGGCTATCTCCTACAATGGGATTGTTCTGGACTCTGGGCTAATCAGGTGCATCTTTGGAGGCTGCTCTTCTTGGTGGACGTCTCTCTTCATTCAATAGGAAGACCCTTCTTGCAGACTTGCAAAAGCGTGTCCACAAGATTAGGGGCAAGTTCTCACAAGTCCTCTTCCCATCCTTCAGTAGGACTGGACCAAAATCTTAGGTCCTGCGACAATGTTTGAGTCTTTGCCACTACATTTTCTCTCATCAAGATGCTCCGCCTACATTTAGAGCATATTTTAAGCTCACTGAAGGTACCTGACCTAACTTCACCTTGAGAGGTGAGAGCCCTTCAATGGCCTGTTAATACTAAGCAAGCTGCATTTGCCCTTGCATCCTGTGTGAATACCGCCTCTTCTGAATGATATCTTGAATGCCATGTTCTGATACCTGGATGAGCAAAGGAAGCATGGCCTTTAGGTTACCTTTGTTCAAAAGGACCTGAACTGAGAGTGCCATCACAAATTTCCCAACTTTCAACATCGTCCTAGCCCCACTACATGGTAGGCTTCAGGTTGTTTTCTTGCGCCTCTGAATGGAGCGCTACTCTGAACCTTACTGTGATAACAGCTTGGTCCTCCACACTTTCCAGCACGCTCTTGTAAATGTCCCAGCCTGAGGAATTTTGAACTTGCTACCTGTTCCAGTACAGGGATGGGTGGGGTCACTACCACTTGTTTCTAGTATTCAGGACTAGTTTGTGCTCTCCTGAATGTGGATTAGCTGATTTTCTGGATGAGGCAGGCTTCATCCATGGTATTCAATTATTTTGGGTGTTGCTTGCATGCTCTGGTCTTGGAAGGAGGCAGACCTGAGTGTACCTTTTTTCTTTTGGTTTGACTTTTTTTCCTTTTTCTTGTTCTTTGCTTATTTTATTTTTATATTAGCTTAAATATAAGCTTGTTTGTAATTTGGGTGGTTGTGCTCTTGGTTGCCACCAGAAGACTAAAAAGATTGGAATCAAGGCCCATGTCCAGTTTAGCTTAACTTTGCTCAATGTGAGAAGTGATGTTTCTCCTGATAGGCCATAACCGTTCCCTATTGTTTGACTAAGAATATCACCATCAAGGTGTAGAAAGTGACTAAATGCTATCAGAAAACACATGCTGAGACCTTAACATATAACATGCACTACCAAACCCTTAACCTGCCTGGTATTAGTGGTTCGGTAATTTGCAAGCCTCAACCTACCTTTGTGTATTATGAATACCGACACCTATGATCTTAGCTGTCTCTGAGTTAAGCCAGTCTCCTCAGGCCATTCTATTCTGTTCACAAATTCTCTGTCCCTGTAAGGGGCACGGCGGTTTGCTCTCCTGGCCGCCGTGCTGACGGTACTCAGCGCCCCGTCCGGCCCCAGCTTGGCATTCCTTTTTCTCCTTCCGCTAACCCCTACTTCCTCTTCTGTACCAATTCTCTTTCACCCTGCATCGTCCTTCTATCTAGGTTTGTTTGTCGATCTCTGTTTATCAGAGCTGTCCGTCAGGGTGCCCGACCCTTTAGCTGGTCCTGCCTGTGTTGGTAGGAGGGTGCCTGAGCCGTCGTGGCGCTCTTCGGGGTCTTTGCTTCACCAACCGGTAAATTTCCGGCCATTTTTAAAACGATGGTTGGGTTAGGGGTCGACGGGCTTACCCGCCCGGTTGGGCCGGCGCTCCGAGTAGGTGTCTCGAGGGTAGACAGTGACTGCGCTGCGCGAGTTCGCACCCCCTTTTATACTCTACTTCATATGGGTAATAATAAAAAAATTCTCGACTTCTGGTCCTCGTACTACGCCTGTCAATAAGTCCTCTTTGCGCGTTTCTTAGATCCCTTCGCCGAGAGATCCTGATTTGGATTATCCTCATTTCCTTGTTTCCCGTTATGTTGAGCTCCCCAGACATTGTTTTAATGGCCACCAGTTTGGCCATCTGAGCAGCAATTGTAAGCAGGCTCGTCGCTGTGTGGCCTGTGCGTTGGCGTATCATGGCTCCTCTTGTGGGAATCATGAATGTTGCGCCAATTGTGGAGGTTCCCATAGCGCGGCTTCGCGTTCTTCTCCAGTACTCCTTTTTGAGAAGTAGGTCCTGGCTCTTCGGGACTCGTTAAGGATGGATTTCCGTGAGGGTCGCCGTAGGGTGCGGGCACAGCTCGCCCCCTCAGGCCGTCTCTTCTCTGACGTTCTTCGGGATGCGGCGTCCCGCCGTCCTCCTCCCGGTCGTCCCACTCCTTTGTCTTTTCGGGGTCCCTCTATTGCTCCTCCGCTGCATTTGGTACCTCCGTTGCGCCCTCTCCTTTGTCATTGGTCTCTTCTCGTGTTCCTCTCTTTGTTGCGGACCGTGAGACGGACCAAGCTGAGACCCTGGAGAATATCCGGCAGCTTCTCCAGGCGTCTGCCCCTTCTGCTCCTCCCGTTCCTTTGCCTCAGCGCAAACGGAAGGGTTCCTCCTCACACCGTTCCTAGTCCAAGCACGCTGCCTCTAATTAGGCGTCTTCTGTTTTGATGTCTTCTCCTCCCCGGTTTGCGCTGCCCTCCCCCGTTGGCATCACCGATGTCATTGTCCGGGCGGAAGTTCACCCGGTTCCGTCTTCTTTGCCTCCTACCCCAGTCCCTTCTTCCTTACCCCTTACCTATGTGCAGTCTTCCTTGTCTCCTACCCCCAGTTTCGTCTTCCTTGCCTCCTACCCCTGTTCCTTCATCTTCTGAACCTGTTCCCTCCTCACCCTCTGACCCTGCTCCTTCCTCTCCATCTAATCCTATTCCTCCCTTACCCTCTGACCCTGTTTCCTTCTCACTTTCTGTCCATTTCCTGCCTTCTGTTCCATCTTCGCATCTTAGTTCTCGTCCGTCTCTGCTCGATCTCCCTATATCTCCTGGCCATGAGCCCTCCACGTTGGGGGTTCGGTCCGGCTCTCGAGAAGCTGTCGCCTCCCGCCGTTCACGCTGCCAAATCCGTGCCGGGTGCCTCCCCGGCTCACCGCGATTTGTCGCTTGTTTCCTCTGGGTCTTCTATTTGTCGGGAACCTTCGACGGTTTCAGTCACTAGAATCACGACGTTGGTGTCGAGATGACAGTAATGTCTGTCATCCTACAATGGAATTGTCAAGTGGTTCTCCCCAAGTGGGAGGAACTCCAGCTCTTGCGTTCGGCCCTCGGTGGTCTGCTGTTTGCGAGAAAATAAGCTTGAGGCTCGGCACTTCCGCACTTCCGGGTGTTTAATTCCATTCCCCCCGACCTGGGGCGTGTCCCATCGTGGTGCCTCGCTTTTAATTTCCCCTTCACTATTCTCTGCGCCACTTCCCGTCCGTATTACCTTGCAGGCTGTTGCTGCGAGGGTATTTACTTCCAAGCTTTTAACTGTTTGTTCTGTGGACATCCCCCCGGATTTTAGTTTGAGTCGGTCTGACCTTTTAGAGCTCACAAGTCAGTTACCTACCCCGTTTTTAGCACTCTGTGATTTTAATGCTCGCAACCCATCTTGGGGTGATACTGCCCTTAATCCTCGGGGCGGAGTGGTTGAGTCCCTCTTATTATTCGATTCCCTTTGTCTTTTAAATTCCGGCGACTTTACTTATTATGTTCAAACGAATTGGTTTATTGCTGTAGGGTAGACTTGTCCTTATGTTCGTCCGACTGTTTCCTCGACTTACGGTGGTCGATTCGGGACGACCTTTCCGATGGTGATCACTTCCCGATAGTCCTGTCGGCCGCCCTTTCTGGCCCGTGCCTTTCCCTCCCTCCTCGTTTGGATCTGCGGCGAGCAAATTGGGTTGGGTTCCAGGAGGCTTCCTCTATTGATGCCTCCCGGGTTTCCTTTGATACCGTAGATTCGGCGGTCTCATATTTAGAAGCTGCTGAGCGCTTCGTTCCGCGGAGGTGCCCTGTTGCGAAGTGCTCCACCGTCCCCTGGTAGTCGAAGGATTGCGCGTCGGCTATTTCTGCCTATCCGTTGTCCCATTCCCGTTATAGGCGGAACCCGACCGTCTCGAATAGGGTCGATCGAAACCGGGCTCGTGCCATCCGCCAAAGGACCCTCATCCGTGCCCGACGTGAGTTTTGGCGCTGGTACGTATCTTCCATTTCTTCTTCCACGCCACTCACTCGGGTTTGGAAGCGGGTTAATAAGATCCGTGGTCGCTACGCTGGTTATGCCATCCCAACCCTGGACATCGGAGGCTCGCTTGTGTCCGATGGCCGGTTGGTCAGCGAAGCTCTGGCTGACTATTTTGCCTCGGTGAGTAGCGCTGGTACTTATCCTCGACGGTTTCTCGATCATAAGGTCGCCATAGAATCTCGCCTTTTAGATTTTACCACGTGCGCCACCTACTCTTATAATGCTCTCTTTTCCGTCTATGAGCTGCGAGATGCTTTGTCTCACTGTGGCTCCACCTCTCCCGGTGATGATTGCATCCACTACGACTTTCTCCGTCGTCTCCATCCCCACTCCTAGTTATTTTTGGTTGACCTCTACAACCTGCTTTGGGTCAAAGGAATCTATCCGTCCTCCTGGCGTGTGGGGGTTGTTCTACCCTTTCTCAAGCCCGGTAGGGACTGTTTGGACCTCCAGTCACTCTCACCCGATTGCTCTTACGAGCTGCCTCAGTAAGTTGTTCGAGAAGATGGTCCAAGTTCGCCTCACTTGGTTTTTGGAGTCCAACTCGCTCCTCTCTCCATTTCAGTGCGGTTTTCGCAGCGGTCGTAGTACTCTTGACCACCTCATTCGTTTGGAAGACTCCGTTTTACGGGCCTTTCCTCCAGGTATTAGGTGTTAGCGGTGTTCTTCGACATTCAGAAGGCCTACGATACCACCTGGAGATATGGTGTTTTACGTCAGTTATATGATTGGGGTATGAGGGGCTTTTTACCGGTTTTTATTCAAGAATTTTTATCGTCCCGTAATTCCAAGGTCCGTATTGGTGATGCTTTCTCAGGCTTGCGGATTCAAGAGGAGGGTGTTCCCCAAGGGTGTGTTTTGAGTGTGACACGATTCGTCGTTGTCATTAATAGTCTGGTGTCTACTCTTCCAAAGGGGGTTTTGGCTTCCCTCTTCGTGGATGTCTTGGCGTTGTTTTGTTCATCTTCCCGCTTGTCTTCTGCTGCCCGTCGATTACAGCTGACAATTGATGCCGTGTCGGGTCGTGCTGTCTTAAATGGTTTCCGTTTTTCGGTCACCAAAACGAAGGCCATGCATTTTTATGGGGGTCGTGGTGTCCTTGGTCCCCCTCCCCTCTTCTTGGATGGCACGGCGATTGAATATTTCCCCGTTTTTTAAGTTCTTGGGTTTACCGCTTGATAGCAAGCTCACTAGGGTACCCCATTTGCGTCGCTTGAGGGCGTCCTGTTCGAAGGCTATGGATTTGCTTAGGGTTTTATCCCACCACTTGGGGTGGTGATAGGCGCACCTTGTGATCGCTTTATTCGGCACTGGTCCAATTACGGCTGGACTACGGTTGCCATGTGTATTCTTCAGCGTCTCCTTCAGTCTTGAATATACTTGACCCAATTCGTTTGCTTGGGGCCCGTCTTATTAGTGGAGCCTTTCGCACCTCGCCTATCCCTAGCCTCTTTGTTGATGGTGGCGTACTTCTTTTGCGATACCACTGGCTGCAGGTGTGCCTACGATTTCTGTTTCGTGTTCAGCAATACCCTTCATACCCAGTCCATTAGTGCCTTTTTGCCCCGTCCTCTTCGGCATCTTTTGATCGGCGGCCATCTCTATCCTGGCTTCTGGGGCTCCGGGTTGGGGACCATCTCTCCTCCCTGGATGTTCCCGGGGTATTGGCCATCCCATTCCCGCCGGCTCCGTGTTGGGGCGTCGCCCCTGCTGAGGTCTGTACTGCTTTTTGGCATTTCGAGAAAGGGTCTACTGGCCCTCGTTTATTAAAGTGCCTGTTTCTTGAACATGCGTCTTCTCATGCTCACCAGCGTCCCATCTATACTGATAGCTCGAAGTCGGACCTCGGTGCTGGGGCAGCTGCGGTGTCCTCTACGGAATCTCTTCGGTCCCTCCTGCCTCATGTAGCTTTTACCGCAGAGTTGACGGCCATTCTTTTGGCTTCTGATTTTATCCCTCAATTTTTCAGATGTTATTGTTTTTAGCGATTCCCGGCCTGCTTTGGAGGCAGTTCGTTCTTTTACGTCAACACACCCTTTGGTTCTATGGATTCGCTCCTGGTTGTTTAGAAATGCCTCCCATTACAGGGTGGCGTTCTGTTGGGGTCCCGGGCAACGAGGCGGCTGATCGGCTGGTCCGCTCAGCCGCCCTCGAGGTGCCGGATGTAGCCCCTGTGCCTTTTAGGGATTTCTACCCCGTAATCAGGACGATGTCTTTTGTTTGTGGCAGAGAGAATGGGATTCGTTCCCCTCTTCTAAGCTCTCCTTTATTAAAAGCTCTGTCCGTTCCTGGTCCTCTAGCTCTCAGTGACTCCGGTCTTGAGAGGTTGCTCTTTGCAGGTTGCGAATTGGGCACACGCGACCCACCCATGACTATTTAGTTTAGGGTGGAGGCCGAGTTGCCCCCGGTAGTCCCTTTTGCGGTGGAGAGCTGTCTGTGGCTCACATTTTAGTATTGTCCCCGCCTTGCTTCTCTTCGAATTTCCTGCTTCCCTACCCTTTCTGGCGTCGCCTTCCCTGCTCGACTTTGCTTCATTTTATCAGGGGACTCCTTTCGGTTGTCCTCCCTTCTTACATTTCTATCACGAAGTGGCGTTTTATCTCTTTTATAAATTTGTTCCAATTTTTGTGTTTAGGTTTATTGTTTTATCTTTTATCCTGTGCCCTCCCCTGCGGCTGGCGCATATCATTTGTTTATTTCCCAAGCCGCCCTTGTTTTTAGAATGCGTGATGTATGCCCGTAATTTAAGTGTGCGTGTCTGTGTGTTGTACTGTTTTTCTAATCCTTTGCTTTTCCCGATTTTTATCGAGTGTCTCCCACGCCTCTTCTGACTTTTTTCGGGCGACGCCGTTTTAGCAGTGCTGCCATTAAGAATCCATTAGGATTGGGCAGCTGCCGCCTTGTTTTCCCTTAACAACAAATTCTCTGACCACCTTTCTCATACTTAGGGATAAATGATGTATACTAGTTCAAGGTAGGTTTATTTATTTTATTTTTTTCTATAAAGCTTTTGAAGGAGGCCAAATGCAAGGTGTCTGAACTGGAGGCTGAAATGGCTGCAAAGAAAGAGGATTTTGTTTCTACACAAAATGAAAAAAATGAAGCTTTATTAAAACTGAAACAAACTGAGGAAGATTGCCTTCAACGATTAGCAGGTAGTTGGATTGCAATTTTTTTACTCTGCTATTTCTCACAAGTTTGACGTCTGATTTAATTAAATTGCCTTTAGCCTTAAGTCCTGCCCCTCGGACTGCTGACTCAGTGGACATGTGATTGCTGAGGGTGAATACAATATGGAGTGGTGGTGATCCATTTGGAGTGTTAAAAAGTTTAAATTTTGTGAAATATGTAAAAGAATGAAGAATTTTTAACTAATTTGTTTGCGCGTCTTTGGTAGGTATGTTCTTTGTAGGTATACACCCTACATCTTCCCAACAAGGAGATGTCTCGAGGAGTGGCACGCCCTCCTAGTCTGTTAATGCCCCTGACTATCAAACCAGATTGAGATTACCTGAACTTTTTTCTGTAGGCTTTTTCATTTTCCCCCTCTTTCTTAATAAGCCTCTTTTCACCTATTTTCTTGGCCAGTGGGGAGGATTTATTGCCTTCAATCTATAGTGTAATAGTAACGAGGCCATATCACACAGAAAATTGTAAGTGGGGTTGTGTAAAGAAAGTGGTAACAGTGTAGTGGACAGTCCCTGGAAACCCTTGCTACCAATGTCCTCTCACTCACTCAGCAATATATATATATAATCTATCCTTTTGCACACACATAAGTGGCTGTCATGTGTGGCATTGGCAATCTTGCTGCAGCTGACTTGGGGCGGATTTTCTGGCCTATTTCTTTCTTTCTTTACGCTCTCTCCTTACAAACTTCCCGAGGCATTTGCCTTTGTTGGGATTGCACTTTAAATTCGATTAGAAATACCACTTCCCCATAATAAGGTAACCATTTCCTACACATAGATAATATCCAATAACTGGCTCTTAATTACCACCTTATCACATACCAGTTGCTCTGACCAGGCTACAATGCAGATTCCACTCAAAACTAAACACAACTACTGCATTGGTCTGCCCCTTTTCACTACTGCAACACATATTTCCCATAGGCATAATACAAATGCACAGCGGGATAGATCTCTGGGTGAAGCCTGTCTTGTCATTGTTCTTCTAGGCTGCTGACCAAGGAAATGTACCTTAACCAGTGGCAATTTAAATTGGTAATGTTAGGACTAGGCAATGCCTAAAAATGCTGTGGGGAGGAAGATAGATAGGAACAAGGAGAAGAGCCAACCAGAACTCGAAATTACTCCAGTTGGCCTAAATATAGTACTCCCTATATGAACTGACATTGTGGCATTATAGGTACAGGAAGAACCAGGCAAGAGTGAAGGACAGTTGTTGTGAATTGCTCCCCATGAGCAGATGATCTCTGCTTTCCTTGACCGCTTGGGAGATACAGGGAGAAGGCCTTTGATCCTCCAGCCTGGGGGCTGTAGTCGCCTGTTAACATTATCACAATTAAGTGCGGCTGCGCCTTTTATGAGAATGTCCCGAGAGACCAGGTTATAGTGGAGGGAGGCTGTTGCATGCCCTTAGGAATTTTATAGCACCCCCTTTCCTGTGCTAGCGTTCCATGCAACAGCTAGGAAGTGGAAGTTCCATTTCAACTTAACCTCATTCAGGATACATCCAGTTGGGGGTGGTTTGTCATATCCATTTGGAAATGACTGACCACTCTACGACCCTCTTCATAAGGATGATAGGAGGGCTAGAGTTTAAAAAATATGCAGCCATGCCTGCTGGGCATGCTGCTCACCATTAGCAGTACGTCCTTATGCACTTGAGAACGGCCGCAGCTGAACTTGAAACGATTTCCCCATTAATCGTGTCCCAATGCCCAGGCCCCCTCAACCCAACTAGCTCTATTTTTCACTTTTCCATATATTTTGGTGTCAGTAAATTTAGATGTCCTTCTCAAAGTCAATATTCTTGTATTATTCATTGGTCTCTGCTGTTGAATTTGTTCACTTGGCTAACTTCTTGATTTGTGGTTTGCAGGAGTCTTTGAACTAGAAACCAAATGCAATAAATTAGCCATTAATGTAGAAGAAAAGCAAAAGTTGATTGAAAATCAAGAAAAGGTGTTACAAGACGAATTTGAAGAAACAAAATTCAAGTTAGGAAAGGAGGTAAGTTGTTAAATGCTTTGCATAAATGGATTTTTGGGTTATTAACTCGGTAAGTATTTGCACATACCTCCAATATGCCTCAAGGCCCACACTTAAACTCTTCGTCACTTTCGCCTGTGACAAGCTCCTGAGTCGATGTGCGATGGTTGCTATTGCTACCACTTGAATGTAAGGTGCTATTACTGCTACAAAGTTGGCCATATGAAGTGATCCTGTAGCTGTGCCAGGGGGGGGGGGGGTTGCCCATAGTCTGTAAGTTATTTGATAAGTCCCTCTCGTGTATGCCCATGTGTCAATTGCAGAGAGTCGCACCCTGATTCTTCAAAGCAATATGGAGTCTGTTTCCTAGAGACTAATATCCTGGCCATTCAGGCTACCGATCATCTCTCATTTCGCGAGGTTAAGGACTTGGTCCTGGGGCTGCCTGGGAGGTAGTATGCCTCAAATTTTTAAAAGGCGCCCTCCTCCTGGCAACTAGGCCTACGAGCACAGTCGTTTACACTCCCATTTGGAAACCTTCTTCAGGATCTCCCCACCCCTCGTACCCTGCTTGAGGTGGTGCTACTAAGGGGCTCACACCAGGCCTCAGGTACCCCCCCTCCCCATCACCCACCTTCTCCAGCACGACCATTTCTCGGCTCCCTCCGCGGGAGCCACGGTGATGGGCCGGTCCGCTGCTGTTTCGATAAGCGACCAAGTCAAATCGGCGCGTCCGACCCCAGTGATACCCCGGGTGGGAAGTCCCAGACAGAGACCAAAATTGCAAGTGTGCAGAGCGGAGCCTCGATTACATCGGGGGCCCCTCATTCAAAGGTTACCTGGTGTTTTCGAGCCCAATGGCTTAAACGCTTCCTTGTTATTCGCTCTAAAGGAGAGCTCTAGATAGCGTGTTTAGTAGAGAGCCGAAGGCGACCCGTTTCTCGGACGGGAGCCTTCTGGCGAATGCGTCGAATCCCTCCGAAGCGGCCATGATGAATGCCCATCGGACACTTGAGGGCACACAAAGAGTTACAAGTAGTTACAAGGAAAGAGAGTACCCTAGGAGACCTTACGGTCCATTCAAAAGGGTACTTTTTGACTAGCAATCGAGTGGGCATATGGCTGCTCAATTGTTTTGTGTCCCTAAACGGCCACTTTTCAACACTTTGTCTAGTCTTGACTTGAACTGGTCAACAGATTCACTGTTGACAACTTCCACTGGAAGTGCGTTTCCCTTACCGCAGATACTGTAGGTGAAAAAATTTCCAGACAGATTGCGGTTGTAACGCTTCAGTTAAGTTTGAAGCCGTGATTGCGCGTTCTGTTCTCACTCAGTGTGAAAATATCCCGGTAGTCAACATTGTCGAAGCCTCGAAGTATTTTGAAAACTTCGATGAGCTGACCACGCAGTCTACGGGTTTCCAGCGAGAACAGATCTAATTCCCTTAGTCTATCCTCATAACTTTTGTCGGATAGAGGGAATCAGTTTGGTTGCCCTAGCTTGTACGCGTTCCAACCTTGCGATGTCCTTTCGAAACGAAGGACTCCAAAATTGTACGGCATACTCCAGGTGCGGCCGAACGAGGGAGTTGTACAGACAAAGTACTATCTCCTTGTTACGGTATCCAAACTGGCGCTTTATGTAGCCTAACATCCTTTGGGCTTTCTTCTCTGCCTCGATGCACTGTTTCGAGAACTTGAGGTCGCTAGTGATAGTTACACCCAAGTCCTTCTCAGTATCACTCGATTCAAGAGCAGTACCCTTAAGGATATACTGAGATTGGGGGTTTCTGTGGCTGATAGGCATTAATTTGCATTTGTTCGCGTTAAAAGGCATTTGCCACGTGTCCGACCACTCCCCAATCTTCCCAAGATTTTCCTGCAGGCGGGCAGTATTTCCATCCTTTGCAACGTTCATACCAAGCTTGGTATCGTCGGCAAATTTGGAAATCTTGGATACCTTGTCACCGTCCATGTCGTTGACGTAGATGATGAATAGTAGTGGTTTCAGGACAGAACCTTGAGGCACCCCGCTAGTAACGGGCACCCACTCAGAAGCCTGTCCATTCACCACCACCCGTTGCCGTCTGCCACTTAGCCAGTTCTCGATCCAGCCGGCTACTTTTCCGTCTATGCCCAGCGCTCGCACTTCCTGGAGAAGGCGGCGGTGTGGTACCTTATCAAAGGTTTCTGAAAGTCTAAGTAGACCACACCCACCGCCTTGTCCCGACCGTGCTCACTGAAGACGAAGTGGAAGAATTCCTCAAGGTTCGTCAGGCATGACCGTTGCCTTCGGAAGCCGTGCTGGGAACTCCTCAGTAGCAGGTTTGACTCTAAATACGACGTCATTTTGTCCACCATGATGCTTTCCATGAGTTTACCGACTATCGAAGTCAGACTGATAGGTCGGTAGTTTGACGGATGGCTGGGGTCTCCTTTCTTGAAGATCGGAGTCACCTCCGCCTCACACCAGTCTCTAGGAACGCATCCGGTTTGGATTGATATGTTAAAGATAGCGCACAGATGTCGTGATACTTCATCGCACACTTCCTTCAACACCTTGGATAGAAACCCGTCCGGTCCAGGGGACTTATTCGTCTTTAGGTCAGCGATCTTTTTCTTTATTTCTCGTCCGGTGAAGTCCATTGCCTCCAGCTTTTCCCCCGAGTAGGAATCCGTCGGCTGGGGAATGGGACCACACTCTTCAGTAAACACGCTATTTGATGGAGCGCTCGCCTGCGCCCTATTGCAACGACTGCGTCGTCCCCCAGACTGTTCGGCACATTCTTGTCGAATGTCCCAGTCTGGGTGATCTTCGCGCACGACACCTTTCCCTTGTACTCGGGATGAGTGAGTGCACATCGACTGGTGGACTTATTGACTTTTTGAGGGAGGCCGGCCTTCTCCCTATTATTTAAGCAGGGTTTGTTTTTTTTTGTTTTTTGCATTTGTTTTTTTTCCTTTCCCCCATTTAGGGTGTTTTTTTTCTTCGTTTAATTTTATTTTTGAAGTAGCCTAGAACTAGGCCAGTTTTAATACGGCGACTAATGCCCATGTAGGCAGTCGCCAGATGAGGTCTAATAAAAAAAAAAAAAATCTTCAGTAAACACTGAAGAGAAGTAGTCGTTGAGGAGGTTAGCATTTTCTGCATCTGAATGCTTTAATGTCCCCTCCTCATTCCTCGAAGGGCCAATCGTTCGATGGATTGGTTTACGGCTGTTCACATAACCAAAAAACTCCTTGGGATTCTCTTTACAGAGTCTCGCCACTCGGAGTTCCTCAGACCGCTTAACCGCCCTTATGCTGGACTTCACCTATGAGTGTGAAGCCGCACTCTACCATGAACTTCGTGAACGGAGTAGTTTATGCCAGGGAACTCGTGGACTACTCCATAGATGAAATCATCTTAGAGCTGGCCGACCATGGAGCGGTCAAAGTCGAACGTGTGATAAGAAAACAGGGATGGTCCTCGAGACCCACCCCTAAACTCTTGGTCACGTCTGACCCTGACAAGCTCCTTGAGTTGGTGCTTGCCGGTTGGTATCGCTACCGCGTGAAGGTGGTGGTGCTACTACTGCCACCGCTTCGGCCATACAAATCGCTCTTGTAGACCTGCAAAGTCGGTGTAAATCTTTCTAAGGCCGCACACGATAATTCCAAATCGTAAGTGGTTATGTATGTTAATTACGGAGAGCCGCACCCCGCTTCTTCGAAGCAATGTGGTCCGTATCCTTGAGATGGAAATCCTGGCCGTTCAGGACTAGGATCGTCTATCATTTCGCGAGGCTAAGGATTTGGTCCTGGCGTGCCCGGTATTGCTTCAATTTTAAAAGATACACGGTCTGTTCCTGGCCCATCTAGGCATAGAAGCACGGTCGTTTCCGCGCCTATTCGGAACCCTTCTGCCGGTTCTACCCCTCCCTCTCACACTCTACTCCGACCGGTTTCCGCCCAATCTCTCTAACCTCTTGCGTGTGCAAGTTGATGGAGAAATTGGTAAATGTTAGATTAGCCTTTTTCCTGGACAGCGGAGGCCATCTGTCTTCTGCACAGTGCGGCTTCCGCAAGTTCCACGCCACGTCGGATGCTCTGCTCCGACTGGAAAATGCCGTCTGCGAGGCTTTCCTTCGTAGACAGCACTACGCCACGGTCTTTTTCGATCTGGAGAAGGCCTATGATACCGCATGGCGATACGGTATCATGGAGACTCTACACACGATGGGGGCGAGGGGACGCCTCCCAATGTTTATATCTGAATTTTGGGGAGATCGTCGATTCCGCGTACGGGTGGGGGGAGCCCTCTCCGGCCCAAAGGAGCAAGAAGAGGGTGTCCCCGCAGGGAAGTGTCCTCCGTGTCACACTCTTTGCCCTGAGCATCAACGGCATCACCTCGGTGCTGCCGAAAGATGTTCTCGCTACGCTCTACGTGGACGACCTTTCGATCTCTTTTGGTGCGGCCCAGATGCCAACTCTGAGTCATCGACTCCAACAGTCATTGAACCGCCGAAGCGCAGAGGTTTCGGTTTTCTTTGGCTAAGACTAAGTTGGTGCACTTCTGCCGCCATCCACGGCTTCACCCCGACCCAGATTTGTTTCTTAATGGGGTGCGCCTGGATGTGGTTGAGTCGCACCGTTTCCTCGGTCTTGTATTCGACCATCGCCTCACCTGGGAGGCTCATATTCGCAGCCTTAGGGTCTGTTGTACCCGCGCCATGGATATTCTCCGTTCCGTGACGTTCAGCGCTTGGGGCGCTGATAGGGCTACTGCCCTACTTTTTTATCGATCCTTTGTTCGTTCGAAGCTGGACTACGGATGCGAGTTTTATGCATCCGCAGCCGAGCGTTTATTGCGGAAGGTGGATTCGATCCACCACACCGGCCTTCGCCTTGCGACCGGTGCCTTCCCCACTTCCCCCATTGAGAGCCTGTTGGTCGATGCTGGGGAGATGCCACTCGCTCTGCGCCGCCTGCAGTGCATCACTCGCCTGTACGTGCTAGCCCGGCGCCTCCTTCAGTCGCCAATAGCTCTCACTGCATCCGCAGCTGATCTCGATGGTGCCTATGTCGCCGAGAGACGCCAGTCATACACTAAGCCCTTTGGGTTTAGGGCCAGGAAACTCCTTCGAGAGGTAGATATAGCTCTCGGGCCGGTGGCGCCCCTGGTTCTGCCCAGGACGCCACCCTGGAGGGTACCACATTTGGCTATTTGTCGCCACGCCTCTGCTCCCAAAGCTGGTATGGCGCCGGGAGGATTGCGTTCGACCTTTCTGGAGCACACCTCGTGTCACGCTGGAACCGTGTCAGTGTATACGGATGGCTCCAAGTCCCAAGAGGGGGTCGGCTTCCACGCTGTATCCCCTCTGTTTGAAGTCAGCGGGGCTCTACCAGGCGCTGCGTCTGTCTTCACGGCCGAGTTGGTAGCAATAGATTGGAGACGGTCGAAGGGAACTTAAAGTTGTGTGCCATTGCGCCGCGACTGTTCCCATGGACCTATCCCCCAATGTCGCGACGGCTTCAGGTTGCTTTCTGTTGTCTCCGAATCGGACACACTCGTGTGACGCATCGCTATTTGATGGAGCGCTCGCCAGCGCCCTATTGCGACGACTCCGTCGTCCCCCAGACTGTTCGGCACATTCTTGTCGAATGTCCCAGTCTGGGTGATATTCGCGCACGTTACCTGTCCCGGTACCGGGGTGGGCGGGGTCGCTACCGCCTGTCCCTTGTACTCGGGACGTGTGCGTGCACCATGACTGGTGGACTGATAGACTTTGGGGGGGAAGCCGGCCTTCTCCCTATTATTTAACCAGGTTTTTTTGTTTTGTTTTGTTTTTTTCCTTTCTAGGTTGCACGCTCCTGCGCCCGGGGGATCTCCCCCCGACGCAGGAGCTTGCTTACTACTCGTTTTCTTTTCCATTTTTTAATTTCTGTTGTTTGGGTTGTTTTTTTTGTGTGTTTGTGTTATTGCATTAGATTTTAAAGTATCCTAGTACTAGGCCGTTTTTATACAGCCACTAATGCCCAATTAGGTAGTCGCCAGATGAGCTCTTTAAATTTAAAAAAAAACTGCATCTTTGCCCTGAGCATCAATGGTATCACCTCTGTGCTTCTGGAAGATATTCTTGCTACGCCTCTTCGGGGATGACCCTTTGATCTCTTGGTGTGACCCAGATGCAACTTGCGTCGTCTCTAACAGGCAGAGACCCGCATTTCTCGCTATTTCAAAGCGTATATGTTCTGGTTTCCCTTGGCCAAGACTTAAGGTGTTGCATTTATGTCTCCATCCAGTGCTACATCCCCCAACCGGACTTTTTCCTAAAAGGGATTTTCCTTGAAGTTGTAGATTTGATCTGTATCCTTGGTCTTGTATTTGACCTGGGAGGCTCATATTTACATCCTCAGGGTGTGTTGTACACAGGGTCCGTAAAAAACCCAAAATTTTGAAAAAGCCCAATAAAACCCGGGTTTTATCCCGGGTTTTTTCAAAAATAAAAGCTAAAAGCATTAGAATTATATAGAAAAAAATAGCTATCTTTATTTTTATATAATATTAATAATTACTTAGTTTAATAATTATATTATAGTAAGAACAGATCACTGATTGAGAATTATGGGTGGATACCCATGATAGCCATAACCTGTAGAAGGACAGATGAATTATGAGTCAGTATCAGAGAAATAACCTTAATTTGATACATATTTGTTGAAATTATAAACATAAATTTGAATTTTGAATAAAATAATGATAAAGTAGCATTCATTTCTTAAAAAAAAAACCCAAACCGTTTTTTTTTCCAATTTTCACTTGAAAAAGCCCCCCAAAACCCGGGTTTTTTAGGGCTGGGGGTTTTTATTTGCCCACCCTTCTTATACCCACGCCATGTACAGTCTTAGTTCTGTGCTGTTAGGGCTACTGCCTCGCTTTTCTATTGATTTTGTTCATTCAAAGCTTTACTATGGGTGCGAGTTTTATATATTCGCAGCCCCATTGTGGAAAGTGGACTCGATCCACCACACCGTTTTTTACATGCCAACCTTGCCTTCTGCACATCCACCATTATTCACCCCTACGAGTGAGTGAGCCCATTGCCTCAATCAGTCACCAATGGCTCTCACTGCATCCACAACCACTCTCGACGGTGCCTAGGCCACAGAGAGACGCCAATCATACCCAGACCATTTGGGTTTAGGGCTAGGAAACTCCTTTGACAGCTCAGCGTAGCTCTGAGCCCTGGCGCCCCTTGTTCTGCCCAGGATGTCACCCTGGAGCTTACTATTTTTACTTTGTTGTCACGCCTCTGACCCAGTTTCCACAGTGCCTGGAGATTTAGGAAATCTTAAAAGTATTTTGTTGCTAAATCAGTCTGATGTTTCATTTGTTCGGGTGAAATATTAATTTTTCATCTTATCACATTTAAATTTGTAGGTGCAGATGTTGCAAATGTCACTCGAAAGGGTCAGGGAAGAAGAAAAGGCAAATTTGCAGGAAGTGTTGAAGAAAGTTGAAATAGAACATGAGCAAGAATTTTCCAAAGTTCAGCAGAAGGTACATGACAACTCGTTGCCGAGTGAGGGCAAGTTCAGGATACTTGCCAGTGCCCCAAGTATTTACTTCTGGGTACTCGGGTTGTGTTCCATCTTTTGATTTTCACTCCCTAACTATGTACCATTGGAATTACTTACCTACACATCATATCTTTGACAATATTTTTATAATAGAAAATCATTCTCTTATTTTACTGTGTGTGTGTGTGTGTGTGTGTGTGTGTGTTTGATATCGAGTACATTTGAATGATAAGGATTATTGGTGACAATAAAGGATGTATGTATTCCTTTGTTTGATAGGCCTTAAAATGGTTCTTTCTCTGACATTAATGCCTGCCAATCCCCATTTTTGTGTGAGCTTTGTGATACTTATAAGGTTGACAAACTCTTAGGAGTAGATTGTGACTATAAATCGCTCTGTTGGTGTCTCATTTGTTTGGGTGAAATGTTAATTTATCATCTCATCACACCACATATAAATTTGCAGGTGCAGATGTTGCAAATGTCTCTCGAAAGGGTCAAGGAAGAAGAAAAGGCAAATTTGCAGGAAGCATTGAAGAAAGTTGAAGAAGAAAAAGAGCAAGAATTTTCCAAAGTTGAGCAGAAGGTATATGACCTCTTGTTGCAGAGTGAGGGCAAGTTCGGGAGACTTGCGGGTGCTTCAAGTATACACTTTTTCTGGGCACTTGTGTTGTGTTTCATCTATTATTCTATTGATTTCCACTCCCTAACTTTACCGAACCTCCTTCAAATTCTGTGTTTAGCAATTTTATTAACTGATGAATTCATCCGACTGTGAAGTGTTTGCTTTAGATCTGTCCTGTCCTGCATCCTCGGAGACTTCGAATGTGGCCGTTCGCCTTTAGCTTTGATACTCTTTGTAGTTTGCCATCATAGTAATTTCCATTAGTGTACTTTTTCACTGTTAGTTTCCTTCTTAGTCACCATTTATTCCCGTTCTGCAGCAGGGAAAAGTGAGATGCTTTTCAGCCCTGTTGAAGTTGAGTCTTTAAATCTTTAAATGCTGAGAAGATGGAGCCCTTCGTCTCATCTCAGCAAGGTCGGCGATTCTAAACTCTATCGCTCCGCCCATTTATTTCCATCTAGTCCTTCCCTCCTCCACTTTAGTTTATTTTTTCAACATTCCTCCCTGTATGTGGTCAACTTGACTTTGGGTCTTACATGGTGTTAAATCATCATGAAAATAATAACACATGTGGCTTTCTCGGATTCGAGTCTTATCAGACGGTCTTGGTTTGTAAAACCACACTAAGAGGGGGTAGGAGAGTGGGGAAAAAAATTATAATAGAGTAGATGGCCCCTTTGGTTAATTAATGCAAGTTTCTCTCAACCCTATCCAAGGTCACTAAACGCGCTCCTTGGTAGCAATGTGCAAGATAACTGCTTTTCCACCCAGCAGCTTTACCCATTTTGTGCATCGGTGCAGTCACATATAATTGCTTTCTGAGGCTGGGCTTACAGCTCACCCTTTGTCAGTATGGGTGCCTATTTTTACTTTCCAAGTATCAGTTTTTTCTTCTGCCCGCGATTGTCGGTCTATATAGCGGGTGCTCATCCAGGTCGCCGATAAGACCCTTATGTTACCCTTTTTATTTGATTAGGCTGAGGAAATGGAAGAGCGCCTCTCCCTATCGCAAAAGAGCGAGGAAAAGGCGAGGAGCGAGAAGCTGGCGGTGGAGCTCAACATTTGGGAGCTGGAAGGAAGAATCGAGGGTTTGACCAAGGCGGAAATTAGCCTTCAACAACAGAACAAGGAACTCGTTGAAAAGGTGGGTGCAGAGAGGTGGTGTTATAGTGGTTCCGCCCCTTGGTTATGCACCTTTCACATTCTTTCACTCCCCTCTAACTATACCGCTGAAATCCTTGAAAACACGCCTTTCCTACATCATTCGCTTACCCCCCCCACCCCCATTAAAAATTCACCCAATGAAAGCGTTTGACTACCTCGCTCTATTAATAGTTTGGGCGGAGCTCTTGCTTGGGCAAATAGATAAGGCCTTGACCTCCCACCTGTGTCAGGTTAGAATACCGGCGAGAACAGGCATAAAAAAAAGTTGTGCTTGCACAGATTCGTTGCCTTCCTTCGTGCAGTGTGTCGAGTTCAGGCGCCATTTGCATCATCTAGCACATAGGCAATTGCAACACTGTTCTGTCTTCCTTCTCTCTTTGCACCCACAACACAACCACTTTCCCGTCACAGAATCTGACGAAAGGGCTGGGGTGGGGGGGGGGTTGTCTTCACATCCAGAGGTGAGTAGGTATTCCTGTGCAGTGTGTGGTCAAGGAGTGGGAGCAAATTCAATCCTGTGTGTGTTCTGCAATAAGTGGTGTCATAGGAGGTGCTCTGGCCTGGCAGACTTAGAGTAGTAAACTTCTGCTGTCCTGCTTGCCTTCGGAGGAGGGAAGGGATTGTTGAGATGCTAGAGAGGTCGGACAGTTCTGCTACCTTGGTGATATGCTGGATAGTGAAGAGGGAGCTGAGAGAACAGTGAGATCCAGGGTGGCCTCAGCATGGAGTAGATGGCGTGAAATATCCAGCCTGCTGTTAAACAAGGGTATACCACTTAAGCGAAGAGCTCAAGTCTATCAGGTGTGTGTTAGATCTACGATGCTTTGAGGAGAGTCCTGGGCCCTAACAAAGAGAGTCAAGAGTGTTCGTCAGTGCAGACCGGAGAATGTTGAGGTGCGTGACTGGAATTACCTGGAGAGATGGATTGTCAAGTGCGCAGGTTGTAGGAAGATGTGGAATGAAAGATATAAGTCTGGTGCTGAAAACATCCAGGCTAAGATGGTTTGGGCATGTTAGAAGTAATGAGGGGAAGGCATTGAGAAGAATCAAAGGAGTGGTTGTGCCAGGCAGAAGACCCCCTGGCAGGGAGCAGGTATTGGATAGAGACCAGTGGAACTCTATCATGAAAGGTTAACCTCATAAATGAGAGAAAGAAGACGCTAAATGAATAAGACTAAGACTCACAACGGCTGAGGCGAGTGGAAGCACCACTTTGAGTTTTTAGAAATTAAGAAACATCAGTTGTGGTTAGTTGCTGGGTGGAGTCCTGATTTAGGTTGATTTCCCAGTGGGTGCTATATGCTGTAGATACCTGTGGTTCAAATCACCTGTTAAACTCTAGGTCCACAATTTCTTCTTACCCCATGACAAGTAATGGCTGGCCTTCTCTTCGGCCACAAAGGGTTCCTTGAACCTAAGGGATAACATCACAAGTGCTTCCTTCCAACGAGGAACCGTTTCCATGGCTTTACCTTAAATTGTCATTCTGATCTTTATGTTATGTATCATCTGGCAGGAGAACCTTGTTCACAATAAAAAAAAACAACTTAAATGTGTTGATAGAAGAACTGAATGTAACCACATTTCAGATTTTCCAATTGGAAGATTCACTTAGAACAGAGAACAACGTTGCGGCTGCCAAGACTGCCGAGGTCGAAGGTTTGAACAAAAGGCTTCAAGAGATGGCAACCACCTTAGCTTCCCTGGTCGCAACATTGGAAGGAGTTAAGGTATGTATGCGACTAAATGCGCTTCGATTTCTGCGCCATTACATGCTGTATAATTTTCACCATTTTAATATATTGTATATAGTGTTGAGTGCGATTTTACCGCACATCTGCACTAGGGTTTTTAGGTCTATACCAGGGTGGACCCAAAGCGCTCATCTTATTGATATTTATTATTATTATGTATGATAAGTTATTTATTATGATTGCAGCTATCCACTCAATCTTTCTCCCCACACCGCACCAGAAGGAGTGTTTCCACCTGTTTGGTCCAGTAGCCATGAAGCCTCGGTGGACTGTAAGCCATCCTGAGATCACCTAACACCTGCTTGTTAGTGGACCCTCCTCTCTCTTCATTGCATACCCTCCTCTCTCTTCATTGCATACCCTCCTCTCTCTTCATTGCATACCCTCCTCTCTCTTCATTGCATACCCGCCTCTCTCTTCATTGCATACCCGCCTCTCTCTTCATTGCATACCCGCCTCTCTCTTCATTGCATACCCTCCTCTCTCTTCATTGCATACCCTCCTCTCTCTTCATTGCATACCCTCCTCTCTCTTCATTGCATACCCGCCTCTCTCTTCATTGCATACCCGCCTCTCTCTTCATTGCATACCCGCCTCTCTCTTCATTGCATACCCTCCTCTCTCTTCACGGCATACCCGCCTCTCTCTTCATTGCATACCCGCCTCTCTCTTCATTGCATACCCGCCTCTCTCTTCATTTCATACACGCCTCTCTCTTCATTGCATACCCGCCTCTCTTCATTGCATACACGCCTCTCTCTTCATTGCATACCCGCCTCTCTCTTCATTGCATACCCTCCTCTCTCTTCATTGCATACCCTCCTCTCTATTCATTGCATACCCTCCTCTCTCTTCATTGCATACCCGCCTCTCTCTTCATTGCATACCCGCCTCTCTCTTCATTTCATACACGCCTCTCTCTTCATTTCATACACGCCTCTCTCTTCATTGCATACCCTCCTCTCTCTTCATTGCATACCCGCCTCTCTCTTCATTGCATACCCTCCTCTCTCTTCACGGTATACCCGCCTCTCTCTTCATTGCATACCCGCCTCTCTCTTCATTGCATACCCGCCTCTCTCTTCATTGCATACCCTCCTCTCTCTTCATTGCATACCCTCCTCTCTCTTCATTGCATACCCGCCTCTCTCTTCATTGCATACCCGCCTCTCTCTTCATTGCATACCCGCCTCTCTCTTCATTGCATACCCGCCTCTCTCTTCATTGCATACACGCCTCTCTCTTCATTGCATACCCGCCTCTCTCTTCATTGCATACCCGCCTCTCTCTTCATTGCATACACGCCTCTCTCTTCATTGCATACCCGCCTCTCTCTTCATTGCATACCCGCCTCTCTCTTCATTGCATACCCGCCTCTCTCTTCATTGCATACCCTCCTCTCTCTTCATTGCATACCCTCCTCTCTCTTCATTGCATACCCGCCTCTCTCTTCATTGCATACCCGCCTCTCTCTTCATTTCATACACGCCTCTCTCTTCATTGCATACCCGCCTCTCTCTTCATTGCATACCCGCCTCTCTCTTCATTGCATACCCGCCTCTCTTCATTGCATACCCGCCTCTCTCTTCATTGCATACTCGCCTCTCTCTTCATTGCATACCCGCCTCTCTCTTCATTGCATACCCGCCTCTCTCTTCATTGCATACCCGCCTCTCTCTTCATTGCATACCCGCCTCTCTCTTCATTGCATACCCGCCTCTCTCTTCATTGCATACCCGCCTCTCTCTTCATTTCATACCCGCCTCTCTCTTCATTCCATACCCGCCTCTCTCTTCATTGCATACCCGCCTCTCTCTTCATTGCATACCCGCCTCTCTCTTCATTGCATACCCGCCTCTCTCTTCATTGCATACCCGCCTCTCTCTTCATTGCATACCCCCCTCTCTCTTCATTGCATACCCTCCTATCCTCAAAGGTTCTGGCTCACCTTTGTTGAAGCTTTGTCGAGTGGCATTGTATACCATGAGGTCCCTCCCTGCTGCAATGGTCGAAAACCCACTAGCCAGGGCAAGTATTAGATACAGGGTGTCCTGGACTGTCGATTGGTCACCTTCCTCCAGTACACACATGAGGTGGCTATGCTGGCACCATCCTCTATGCTCAAAGTTCAATTAGAATTTCACCTAAATGCCGGGTTGGGTTGACAAACCCCATCAATGTGGGACTGGGACCAATTATGTGTAAACATCACATTCTGGAATTTCTGATCCTCATAGGGAGATCATAGTATCTACTTTCCATGAGGCCCGTTTTTTCTTTTTTTGATCTGATCATGTTGACAAGTCGAAGCATTAGTAGGAAACCACATGGAGATCCACCTCGAAGTGTGGCCTCCTCTTCCCTCGGAGTGTCGAGGAGGATGAGGGAAATGTAGGCACCCTGTTGACCAGTAGAGGGGCTCTCCTCTCACCATCGCCATGTGGCAAAAGGGTTTCCCATGTGTCATCTTGGTAACCACTCTCAGGCCGCTGCGCTTGAGAAAAGGTGGTGCCCTGCTCCCAAAGAGGAGACTTACTCCTCTCCTAGCGTTATGGGTGCTGGGGTTTCCCCCTCATCCCCTTCTGTGGAGTCGCTCATGTACGACTTCATCTTTCGACCAAACGCAGTCGTCCTCGCCCATTCTATCACAGGGGAGTGCCAAGAGAGGAGGCAGGGGGCCCCTAATCGACTGCTCACGGGGGGAGCGACCTGATAGGGACGACCCCCTTGGGGGAGGGGGGGAGCGAGGGCCGTCGGGCCGTGCAATTGTGCATGTTGGCATAGCAGGGGGGGGGGTCTACGTGACTGCCTCCCTCTCTTCCCAGAAAGGAGGACGGCACCAAAGGAACTTTGGTCCCTATACTTACACCCACCCAGGGGTGGGCTGCCTTGGAATGGTGGATCGTCCCAGGGAGGGTCTCCCGCCCGCATAAGGATTCTAGGCAGGGGGAGTAAGAGACTCGCGCGGCGAGCCCAAACCTTCCCCGATAATTCCTCGAAGGTGACACCTCGCGTAAGGGGCGCGGCGATTTGCTTTCCTGGTCGCCGTGCTGACGGGACTCGGCGCCCCCTCCGACCCCAGCTTAGCCTCTTCTCCTTTCTGACAGCCTGTATTTCTCTCCTACTTCCTCACTTTCCCTACAACCTCTCCCACAACTTTATTTGGTCAGCCTCTATTTTCACAGGGTAGACACCGACCAGCTTCGACTCACCCAGCCACCCTGGATCGGGGCTGAGGGGCGAACGCCCCCTCACCCCTGAGCTTTGCTTTGGTGTGATAGGTTTTTAATAACCACCCTTACGCCAAGCCCAAAGTGAAGCCACCATGTCGGAGGGCTGCCTGACCCCTGGGGGGAAGGAATGGCTTTGAACGGTGGCAGCTTGCTTTTCTGCCCCGGTATTCAGCCTTTGCAGAGCGGGCTACTATGTAGGGTGATAGCGTTTGTATCCTGTCATACAAATAGGGTCACGATGCCCAAGGGTGGAAACGTACCCCCCCACCCCCCCCTCCTCATCCACTTCCCCGCTCTCAGGCAGCTTCATAGCAGAAAAAGACTTCTTCTCCCTCTAAGCCTCTGACCAGAGAGGAGGCCTTCGATGCAGGGGACTCCCCCCCCTAACCCCTTTCTCTAGAGTCGTCCTTGGGTGACTCCCCCTTTCCAGCGGCAGTCCCTTTTCTTTCACAGGGGTCTGCCAAGGTAGCACGCAGACGGCCCAAGATTGACCGCTTCCACTGGGAACGGTTCGATAGGCCCAACCCCCTTAAAGGGGCAAGGCCCGTCGGTTGGTGCCCCTAACGTCGTGCATTCTGAGTTTACAGGGTGTCACTGTATGTGCCCTCCTCTCTTCCCCGACGGATGCCGGTTCGTTGGCCCAGGATGAGGCAAAAGGGTCCTCGAATGGGATATGTGATATCTTGGGTGGGAGATGGCCACATGAAGGCCAACTCTTAGGTGGCCCAGCCCCAAACGGTAGGATCGAACCCAGGCTCAGTGCTAAGCACAGAACCTGAGCAAGCCTCTCCTCAGGTGGCTCGGGACCCCGAGGCCTCACAAGGATAGAAGGTATCTCCTCTCCTGGCTGGTGGTCCTGTGACAGCCAAGACTATTTCCATTTCAGAAGGATCTTGCCGAGGCGAGTCCATCTGGCTTAGGGGCTCCTTCCGTTAGAGGAGAGAAGAGGGTTCATTCCACATCCTCCTCTCCTAATAAGAAAATGAAGAGGGAAAAGACTTGGGGTTCCTCTTCCTCCGTGGGAGCCGCAGGGACGCTGCCGTTTCGGTAAGCGACCAAGCCAAGATCGGCACGTCCGGCCCCGTTGCTACCCCTGGTGGGGATTCTCTGACAAAGACGAAAATTGCAACATCCCACGGTTTCAGAGGCCCTTTCTACTGCTCGAGTATCTGAAATGTAGACACCCCATCAGGGGTCTGCTCTTTGCCGACCTGATCGACGGCCGAAGATAGGCGTCATGAATGTAGATGAGTACGCATCACTACCCGAGAAGAGCTTCATTTACCCCTCTTGATCTAGCTCTGTGCTTTGTATTCACAGCCTGATTTGGTGTGTTAGTCGATGTCCTCCATTGTAGTGATGACTTTCCCATTCATATATCATTTTCCTGACTGGCGCGGGCGCGGTGGTCCTCATTTCAGGAAATGACGGGATTTTTCAGTCGAGGACTTTGGGTCTAGAATGTCTGGCCATTTCGCACACCGGCGCTTCAGTGGTGTTCAGCCAAGTGAGAGACGGCCTTTAAATATGTGTTATGCCTACTTGCGCTATAATTCCCGCCATAACGATTTCACTGGGTGAATTTCGTCAGCCAGTGCTATGTTTCAGTATGTTTCGAAACGCATCCGCTGCTCTTCCTGGCGGTCATATGTTTCTTCACTTAACGGAAAGACCTCTTTAGCAGAAGTGTGGAAGCGAGTTGATACCTATAGGTCAACCGCATCTCTCTCTGTGCCACTTGTACATGTTTCCATGGACAAAACTAAGTTGCTGCACTTCTACCACCAACTACGGCTCCACCACGACCCGGAGAGTTGGACTTGTTCCTAAACCGGGTTCGACCGGAAGTGATGGATTCACACCGTTTCTTTGCTCTTGCTGTCAACTGGTGCCTCACCTAGGAAGCTCATATTCGCAGCCCTAGGGTCTTTTTTACCCGCGCCATTGACATTTATTTTTCGTTTAAACTTTGCATGCTAGATTTCTGCATTCGGAGTCGAGTGTGTATTACGGAAGGTGGACTCGATCCACCGTTCTCCCACTCCCTGCCACACATACCCTTGTGAGAACCTATTTGTCGATGCTTGGAAGACGCCACTCGCTCTTTCCCAGGCACATTCCAGTTTTCGCATGTATGCGTGAGCTCAGTCCCTCACTCAGTCGCCAAAGGCTCTTCCTGAATCCGCAGCTAATCTCAGTGGTGCATACATATGCCGTTCAGAGTCGCCACTCATACCCAAACACTTTGGCTTTATGGTTAAGAAACTCCTTCCCGAGCTCGGCGTAGCTCTCGGTCCACTGATGGCTCTGGTTCTTTATACTTTTCGCGGTATCCGTGACTCCACGGGTCGTACCAGCCAGTTGGATGTTGAGATTATCTTGGGCTGGGTTCCCGGAATTGCGGAGAATGAGGGTGTCCATGTTATTTGTTGTTTTTTTTGCAAAACAATCTTAATTACGGTGACATGTCCTTGAAGGCCGTCGCCAGTTGGTCGCTTAAAAAAATTGCTCCACATGCTAATAAATTTAACCCTGCATAACACAATAATGTGGTTAGATGTCCTATACTTGCACACTACTGGCCCCAATGCCTATAAGAGGACATCCGGCTATATATCTTCCACTATTTTCACTACTTTCTTTACAGATCTCTCTCTCTACTTTATGTCATACAGGCTCGTTGCTATAACGCTTTAAATTCGAGAGAGAGAAAATAATCTGCACATACCAGTGTACTCTACACAGGACACCTACAGTTCTCTCTCCACTCTAATTCCCTCCAGGTGTACCAAAATCCCAGAAGCTCTCCTTGGCTCTGTTACCTGAGCTTTGGTTGCATCTGGTGCAACCAAGCCACTGGTCTTTGCCTAGGAATTGTGAAGCTTGATGGTCATATTCCCCATTTTGTTTCCGAGTTTGATATCGAATTTTTGTTTTCAGGCGAAGCTGCAGTCGAGTGAAGATAGGGTCGCTGAAATGACCAAAGAGATCGACAGATCAAAGACGGAATTGGGTGACCGAGACTCGAAAATTGAATCTTTGATAGAGGAGAGGCTTCAATGCGACCTATCTCTGGTCGAGACTAATGCTCAATATGAGAAGTTAGCGGAGGAGAGTCGTCAAAATAATGATTGTAACATGAAAAGAGTTCAGTATCTATTGCAAGAAAAGCAGGCCTTGGTTCTCGAGTGTGAATCATTCGGTGCTCAACTCACTTCGGCCCAGAGCGAATGCCGGGCGTTGGAGGAAACGAGGATTCGTGAGCGCCAAGATTATGAAACCCGACTCAACACATTCGAATCGGAGCTTGAGGCGCTTAATCGAGAAAATAATGAGCTGAGACCACTTCAAGAAAGAGTCACTGAATTGACCGAAAATAAAAAGACCCTCGAGGAAACCTCTGCGCTGCACGAGAGTCACGCTAAACAACTGAAAGAAATGGTGCAAAATCTCACGGACAGTGTTATGAAGTTAGAGGAGCAGAAGGAATCCGAAACCCATAAGTACAAAGCGGAGATTGATTCTTTGATTCGGTCGAACGCCATTATTGAAAAAGAAGTCACTGAAAACGCCAGCACTTTAATTGAATCCGAAAAATACATTAAAATACTCCAAGATCAAAACGAAAGTTTGAGTCAGACCCTCGTTGAAACCAATGAAAACTTGAGTCAAGTGAACACTTCAATAGAAAGTCTCAAAGAAAATTTGGCCAAAGCAAGGTATGAGTGCGAACAAGTGACGCTAGAGAAAGATAAGTTTGTTGAGCAAGTGAATCAACTTCAGAAAGATTACGATCTCATTAAAGTACAACTCGAGCAATCCGATTCGAGACTCTCCGAACAATTGTCCTCTTCCCAGGACAAAGAAAAGGAGTGCGCCGAACGAACGCGACTTCTCGACGAGGTCACGACTGCCATGAACTCTCTCAAAGAACGCTTTTCGGCTATGACGGAAGAGAATAAGATTGAAGAGGAAGAACTTTCGCTCAAATTAAGCGAGCAAAAAGACATCAATCAGGGTTTGAGGCAAGACATTGACATCTACAAGGAAAAGTAAGTCTTTTTAATTCTCTAAATGCGTCCTTCAGATCCCTAACTCCCCAAGTCAGGCTCCTCTTTTGACTTCTCTCACTGGCTACTTACCTTCCCAAAATTTCCTCCCTAACTTCAACATTTTAATTGCCCCTGGCTTAGGGTCCGTCCCTAGGACCGCTCAAATTACGAGGTCAGGTGTAGCATGGACAGCCACACTGAAGCTGGTATCTGGACGATATTGTCCCCTTCCTCCCTGCCCATTACACCCGCAAGTGATTCTGTTGCTATCGTCCACACTTTTCACTACTTAATGGATATTCCTCTACTTACACTTTCTTTTGGAGTTGCCCTCGTTACTTTTCGTTTTGTAGTTTTAAGTATGTAATAACAGAAAGAGCCCACAGGGGCATCCTTGACCGGGTTCTCCCAAAGTCAGTCACTGCCGTCCAAGTGTCGGATATGTTTGAATGTTTTGTTTTAGGGTTCTAGATGGCAGTCAGTGGATGCGGACGGGTTTAGTTGTGGGTGATGAATGCAGGACTAGATGTATCGGGGGGGGGGGTTGTTTACTATCTAGATAAATTGCACTTGGCCGCGGTCCCGTTCATTTCTGGGCAGGACTTTTGTTTCTGAGTGTAGTGGTTCACTCCTCCCTTTTGGCGTTCGGTCGGTTTTCACCTGCCTCTTTTTTCTCTTCTCCCCATCTTACAATCCTTTTACATGTATAGCGTGGGCAACCTTGCTGCAGCTGACATCTACAGGATTGTGTCCACTTCCGACCTCAGCATCCACAGCTTACCCTCCGCCATTCTAGCTCCAATTCATGCAGGAGAATATGCATCTATATATCACCCACACATTTTCACTTTTTTTTTTTCTAGCGTCACTACCGTTTAATTCCAGATCTCCCCTTACCAACCATACCCCCTGTCCTTATGCACCATCGATAATATTGCACATTAAAGTATAGGGCTAATGCCCCCCATCCCACTACACCCTATTACTAACGGACCTCCCGATCCCCAACCTAACATAACACAATAAAACACCCATATTGCACTTCAAAACCAGGCCCAGGCTCCTGATTACCTGCAGTTGCACTGCCTGTCGCGTCAGCGAGTCTCTCTAGGTGTCCGAAGGGAGAATGAGAAGCGACCCTTTTCAAACTTTATTTATACACTAAAAACTTTATAGAAAAATGGTAAAAGGAGACACACACAAAAAAATTCTTGCAAAATTACTACCAATGATAAAGAAAAATCAACCAAATAGAAATACAACCCCCCAATGATATGAAAAAATGTTATAATCGTCTAAACGTGGCCATCCGCTTGGTACTGTTGCGACTATCCACAATTCTAAATAGGGTTTTGGAGGGGGCCCCACTCTATGAAAATGACCTGAATTCCCATTGGCAATCTTCTAGGAAATGGGTGTTAATTTCTGTGGTACTCTGGAGACTGGCTGTGCTGTGTGACTTGCATTTCCCAACTGCTAGGACACGATACCATGACCGGTAGAATGGATAAGAAATGGCATTCAGGGCCCTAAGGAGCTGGAAAGAGAAGGTGCCTTTAAATATCCACACCAATACCATCTACACCAACGATTCCTAACCTGGGGCCATGGCAAATTTCTGGTGGGCCACAGAAATTTTGGGGAGTGAGGGGGCCACAGAGCTTCATTTTCTTATAAAATTGTTATAGTAATTCGAAAATTATCTAATTATCAGCCTTTTGACAATATGGTATATTTGACTATATATAGTTAATCTAGTGACAAGTAACTATTTACGGTTTACTAATCCTAAAAAATTGAGTTTCTTTTTCTTCGATATACAACAACGTTGTAATGAATTAGTTATACGTTTGGCAACATCGTATCTATGTTCCACACCCACGACACCAATACTCGTTGCAGTTGCTAACTCAGTCAGTCAGTATCCATGTTCCAAGTTGTACCATGGATGTTATGCTTAGCCAAATTAGAGAAAGGTTTAATTGCATCTTACGAGATTTCCAAGCTAATAGCAAAAACTGGAAGACCCGATATTATTTGTGAAGATTTGATTTTGCCTGCAGTATCTGTGGTACTTTCTATTGTTATGCAACATAATTCTAAACAAATTACGGAGGTAATCCCGTTAAGCAACAATTCAGTATCAAGACGCATTGATTAAATGAAAAGGATGTAGAAAATCAACTAGTTGCATTTTTACAAGTAAAGAATCTTATATTACAAATTGATGAAGCATTTCTAAGTGATAATCAAGCCCTTATGTTGTATGTTAGGTTTTTGGATAATAATAGTGAACTCAGAGAGGAAATGCTTTCTGCTCACAGTCTTGTGACAGATACTAAAAGGGAAACAATTTTCCAAGAAAAAATTATTCCAATGGGTATCATTATGGCTTGCGCAACTGATAGTGCCGCTGCTATGGTAGGCAGATACAGGGGATTCATTGCATATCTAAAACAAACTGTGCCTAATGTTTTTTTGCATACACTGTGTGGTTCATCATCAACATTTGATTGCCAAAAAATTGGGAGGACGTCTGAAAGATGCTCTTGATAGTGTAATCAAGGCTACCAACCTTATCAAGTCAAATCCACTTCAAGACCGTTTTTTTTTTTTTCGATAACTCTGTTCAAACAATGAAGAAGAGTTTGAACAAACGTTTACTTTTCCATACAGAGGTAAGATAGCTTTCTAAGGGTAACTGCCTGCGTTGCTTCATTGAATTCTGGGAGAGTGTTGTACCATTTTTGAACGGTAAGGCACTTGGAGAAGAAATAGCTTCCAGGTGTGACATATTCTACCTTTCAGATATATTTGACAAGCTAAACATGTTAAACAAACAGCTACAAGGTAAAAACATAAATCTTTTAACTTTCAAAGAGGCAATCAGCTCTTTCCTTGGAAAACTTAATCTGCTTAAGATTAATATTGGGCGTAAGAAATTGAAACATTTTTCAACCCTCGCCACTATTGAAAAGGACCTGCATGAAGATGATATTTTAGTGTACATTGATTACTTGAAAAAGTTGCCAATGATATGGAAATTAGGCTCAAAGATCTCTTGGAAATGAACATTCCAAGTTGGGTGGTAGACCCATTTAAGACAAATGCCGCTGATGTTGACATCATACTACAAGAAAGCCTCATTGAGTTGCAGAGTAATCAAACTGCTCAAGCTAAATTTAAACATGGCCTCAATAACTTATTGACAAGTAGTAAAATTGCCATCAAATTCCCATTGCTTTGGCAAGAATTAAAATTATATTTCATTCCCTTTCCAACATCTTACCTAGTTGAGTCAGGTTTTAGCCCAGTTTCTCACCTATTATCAAAAGCTCGCAACCACTTAGAAATTGTAACTAGAGATGATTTTCGTCTGTCTCTTAACAACCATGGACCCTGACATTGAAAAACTTGCGCAACTACATCAGCCACAAGGATCTCACTCAAAAAAAACAAAGAAAGCTAATATTGCTAAAGGATTCTATTTTTTTAAGACAAAAGTTAATCTTTTTTTATAGGTTACTTATTTTCTCGGTGTCCATGGAACTTTTCGTTTTGCTACTCGATCAGAGGAATAATGTATGATCTTTAAATGGTTCTTTTATTGAACCCACAAAATATTTTTTTCTGTTAGTGAAATAGAATAAAGGAGAATCTATGTACAATTAATGCACACTGATACTTTTAGGAAAGGTATTATAATATTGAAGTACTATTTTTCTGCTAATAATGTCAAGGAGGCCACAGAAATATTAATGATCCCAAGGCGAGCCATGAACTAAAAAAAAAAAAAGGTTGGGAACAACTGATCTACACAATTGTACACAACTTAATCCTTAGCTTGCAACCACCCCAGCTCCTCTTGTTTTCATCAAATACACTTCTTGTGCACTCCTATCAATGTCAGCCAACCCACTCTCACTTAATCTCGGGCAATCATTGATAAATTAAAACAAATCACTTCTAAAATTTTCTTTATACAAAAACATTTTTAAAAACAGAAAGGGAACTAAATGCGGGGCATGAGGGACGTTCATCAATCCTCTCATCCTCTCCATTCGCCAACCTCTTGAAAAAGAAGATATGGATTATGCCGTTACATGGGCGAGGGGAGGCGAACATACAAAACCACAACAACACTGCTGTAACCTCCAACAACACAGAAACACTTCCCATCTTATCCTGTGCTGTAAGCAAGAAAATATACACTTTATTGATTGCCTGGAAGTAAGAAACACACTCCATTACCTCTCTTAGGAACCTGATCTTTACTTTGAGGATCAGCAGCATCACCTCGGTGCTACTGGAACATGCTCTCACTATGCTCTTCGTAGACGACCTTTCGATCTCTTTTGGTATTGCCCAGATGACTACACTACCCCGGAGCATTGACTCTAACCTGCTTTGAACTGCCTGGGATTCGGGTTCTCTCTGGCCAAGACTAAGGTTGTTCACTTCTGCCTGACTCTTCTTCCTAAAGAGGGTTAGCTTGGATGTATTAGAGTCACGCCGTTTTCTTTGTCTTGTTTTTTACGGATGTCTCACCTGGGAGGAGCACATTCGCTGCCCTAGGGATACACTTATACTAATCCTTTGAGTTCCCCGCATCCGCAGCCGAACTTAAATTTCGGGAGGTGGATTCAATCCACCTCACATGCCCTATGGTGAGCCTTCTTTTTAATGCTGGGGGGGGGACACCACTTGCCTTACGACATACACCGTACATTATGCGCCTATATAGAGGGTGTCCCGCAGGGAAGTGTCGTCAGTGTCACACTTTGCCCTGAGCATCAACGGCATCACCTCGGTGCTGCCGGAAGATGTTCTCGCTACGCTCTACGTGGACGACCTTTCGATCTCTTTTGGCGCGGCCCAGATGCCGACTCTGGAGCGTCGACTCCAACAGGCATTGAACCGCGTCTCTCGCGATGCCGAAGCGCACAGGTTTCGGTTTTCTTTTTGGCCAAGACTAAGGTGGTGCACTTCTGCCGCCATCCACGGCTCCACCCCGACCCAGACTTGTTTCTTAATGGGCTTTACCAGAAAGTGGTTAAATCACAAAGTTTCCTTAGTCTTGTATTCGACCGACGCCTCACCTGGGAGGCTCATATTCGCAGCCTTAGGGTCTCTTGTACCCGCGCCATGGACATTCTCCGTTCCGTGACGTTCAGCGCTTGGGGCGCTGATAGGGCTACTGCCCTACTTTTTTATCGATCCTTTGTTCGTTCGAAGCTGGACTACGGATGCGAGTTTTATGCATCCGCAGCCGAGCGTTTGTTGCGGAAGGTGGATTCGATCCACCACACCGGCCTTCGCCTTGCGACCGGTGCCTTCCGCACTTCCCCCATTGAGAGCCTGTTGATCGATGCTGGGGAGATGCCACTCGCTCTGCGCCGCGTGCAGTGCATCACCCGCCTGTACGCGCGAGCACGGCGCCTCCCTCAGTCGCCAACACCTCTCACTGCTTCCGCATCTGATCTCGATGGTGCCTATGTCGCCGAGAGACGCCAGTCATACCCTAAGCCCTTTGGGTTTAGGGCCAGGAAACTCCTTCGAGAGCTAGATATAGCTCTCGGGCCGGTGGCGCCTCTGGTTCTGCTCAGGACGCCACCCTGGAGGGTACCACATTTGGCTATTTGTCGCCACGCCTCTACTCCCAAAGCTTGTACGGCGCCGGGAGTATTGCGTTTGACCTTTTTGGAGCACACCTCGTGTCACGCTGGAACCGTGCCAGTGTATACGGATTGCTCCAAGTCCCATGAGCGGGTCGGCTTCCACGCCGTATCCCCTCTATTTGAAGTCAGCGGGGCTCTACCAGGCGCTGCGTCTGTCTTCACGGCCGTGCTGGTGGCAATACACCACTCGGTACGGGAGATTACGCGACGTGCCCGGTTCGGAGACCGGATTGTGATCTATAGCGACTCACAAAGCGCCCTGAGTGCTCTTGGAGTATTGGAATCTCCGCATCCCCTGGTTCGCGATATCCGTGACGCCACGGTTATGGCGAGCCGGGCAGATGTCGAGATTATCTTCTGCTGGGTTCCTGGACATGTAGGAATTGCGGGGAATGAGGGCGCGAAAGAGTCCGCGAGGACTCTGCGACCGGACCAGTGTTTCGCTTTTCCTCACACCGACTACATGGCAGGAATACGGGCAGCTCTTCGGACTGCTTGGCAAAGAAGATGGGAGACGGTCGAAGGGAACTTAAAGTTGCGTGCCATTGCGCCGCGACTGTTCCCATGGACCTATCTCCCAATGCCGCGGCGGCTTCAGGTTGCTTTCTGTCGTCTCCGAATCGGGCACACTCGTGTGACGCATCGCTATTTGATGGAGCGCTCGCCTGCGCCCTATTGCAACGACTGCGTCGTCCCCCAGACTGTTCGGCACATTCTTGTCGAATGTCCCAGTCTGGGTGATCTTCGCGCATGACACCTGTCCCGGTACCGGGATGGCCGGGGTCGCTACCGCCTGTCCCTTGTACTCGGGACGAGTGCGTGTAGTTTGACTGGTGGACTTATTGACTTTTTGGGGGAGGCCGGCCTTCTACCTTTCATTTAACCCGTTTTAATTGTTGTTCTTTTTGTTATTGTTATTTATTTTTATTGTTGTTTCCCGTTCAATTTTTTAAAGTAGCCTAGAACTAGGCTGTTTGTTTACGGCAACTTATGCCTAAGTCGGCAGTAGCCAGATGGCCCCTTAATTAAAAAAAAAAAAATGTTCCCATGGACCTATCCCCCAATGCCGCGACGGCTTCAGGTTGCTTTCTGTCGTCTCCGAATCGGGCACACTCGTGTGACGCATCGCTATTTGATGGAGCGCTCGCCTGCGCCGTATTACGACGACCGCGTTGTCCCCCAGACTGTTCGGCACATTCTTGTCGAATGTCCCAGTCTGGGTGATCTTCGCGCACGATACCTGTCCCGGTACCCGGATGGGCGGGGTTGCTACTGCCTGTCCTTTGTACTCCGGACGAGTGCGTGCACATTGACTGGTGGACTTGTTGACTTTTGGGGAAGGCCGGCCTTCTTCCTATTATTTAAGCAGGGTTTTTTTTGTTTTGTTTTTTTTTCCTCATAGGTCGCACGCTCCTGCGCTGGCGGGACCTTCCCCTGATGCAGGAGCTTGCTTACTGCTCGCCTACCTTTCCCATTTGGGGGGGGTGGGGGGATGTTTTTTATCCTAATTTTATCTTAAAGTAGCCTAGTTATAGGCCACTTTTTAATACGGCTTCCCAAGTAGGCAGTCGCCAGATGAGCTATTTAATAAAAAAAATTTAAAATGCGCCTATATGCACAAGCTGAGTTTCTCATTGGGTTGCCAACGGCTCATTTCGTCCAAGGCCTATCTCGACTGTGCCTATGGAGCATTGAAACACCAGTTATACACTAATCTTCTACACCAAGATATTGTGTTCTTGCTCTTTGGAGCACACTTTGTGTGTCATGCTAGATCCATAGCAGTGTACACAGATGACTGCTCTAAATGCGAAGAGGGGTTCCTCCCTCCCCCCCCTCCAGTGTGAAGTCGTCGGGGCTATACTGCTTATTGCAGTTTTCACAGCCGAGTTGGTTGCAATATACTACTCGATACTGGAGATTACGTATCAGGGCGCTACGCAGACCGCCCTGCGTGCTCTCAAACTATTGGAATCTCCCCAGACCCTGTTTCGAGGGTAGAGGATGCCGAGATTATTTTCTGTTGGGTTCCTGGATGTGTAGGGATCGCGGGAAATGAGCGTAATGATGAGGGCGACAAACAATCCCCAAAGACTTGGTGACCGGTCCAGTGATTTGTTCCTCCCAACGTAGTACATGGCATGTATCAAGTCGCTCTTTCTACTGCTTGACAAAGAAGATGGAAGATAGCCTAGGGGAGCCTAAAGTTGCGTTCCATCGTGCCACGCCTTTTTCTGTAGACCCCAATGCTTCGACCGCATCAGGTTGGTTTCTGTCGTATCTGAATCGGGCACACTCGCAGGACTCGTTGGAATGATGCCTTACACCTTACTTTGATGACTGCATGGTCTTCCGCAGTGTCCGACACATTCTTTTCCATTGTCCTAGTCTGGAAGATCTTTGCTCATCTTACCTGTTCCTCTGGATGAGCGGGGTTGCTACCGCTTGTCCTTTGTACAATCCTGGTTGTAGCTTGGTTTATTTCTGATTTTTATTATAAAAGTGTCAAAGTTTTGAAGATTTTATGATAATGAAAACATTTACATTAATAACACTTGATTATGAAATATAAAAAAAAAGTGCAAGATATAAACATAAAAAAATAATGCTGAACAATTATGCAAGATTGAAACCAATTTCCCTTGCCTTAAATAATTTACAAAGTGACAGCTGCAAATTCAGTAATGCTGTGGCATTGTGGAAGGAATTAGTACAAAAACTGAAAGAAATTCCTGTTCCTGACAACTTATTACCAAAGGTAGACAAGAGGTATGAACAAGCCCTCACCGATGCTCATTTGTTAGCCATAAAATTAGATCCTAGATACCATCATATCATTTACTGAAGATGAAGACAACAGAGCTATGAAACTAGCTGAAGAAGAATATCACCATCTTCCAATAATAATGCAACTTAAAGGAAAATCTGCACCTTTTAATAGGTCATATCTCTCAGAAAACTGTCCTATCTACAATAACTCCACGTGTGGTGGAAATCACTAAAAAACAAAGTTGAAAAGCAGGATCTAGATGATATATTGCACTTTTTAACAGCTTCTGAATCCAGTAGGAGTATAGAGAGGGTGTTTTCTGCTTTTGGATAAGTACATTTCAAGTTAAGAAACAGATTAGGAACAGAAAAAAAGCAGCTAAACTTGTGTTTATTCATAAAATGTTCAAGTTAAATATGCCTTTAAATTCAGATAATATGTAAAGGTCAATTTTTCTAACTATATCAAATGCATATTTTTAGGTTTGATTTCAGAGGATTAATTTAGCTATTCTTATTTTTTTATTTAAGTGTTGTTAACTTGGTTTTAACAGAACTGTGATACATTTTTATCAAATTCAAAGGATAGTATTATATAGAACTTTGTATGTGATATTGTTTTTATTTTATTTTAGTCAAGATGCTCCTAAATATAATACAATCATAAATAAATGAAAAATATAAATTTGTGTAACAATTTAGTATTATTTGCTCCTTTAACGATTTTTTTGCTTAAAATGTTTACAATTTAAACCTGCAGAATTCTGTATATTTTGCAGTTTGGGGATCTAGAACCAGTCTTTAGGTATATTAGCTAACCAATGTGTGTGTAATACAAGTAAAATGACTATAAATTAGTTAGAATAAATAATTTACTATTAAAACCATAAAAAAAACAATGGTTTGTTTTTTAAAACTTTTTTTTTCAACCATTGGTTTTGCCAACCCTGGAGGCAGTTCCCCCCTTCCCCCTCTATTTAGTTGTTTGGTGTTGTTTGAATGCTCGGGAGACTTTTCTTTGTTTTTTGGTGTGGGGGGCATTTTTTTTTTTATTGCTTTTTGTCTTATATCTTAATCACTGCTACTTTGATTGTGGTGACTTATGCCCCCCCATCCCCACCCCCGTCCTCACGCAAGGTGTCACCAGGAGAGATTATAAAAAAAAACCTTAGGGGCCTGGAATGTGCTGACGTTCCTGTGGGCCACCCACCTCACTGAAGAGGGTTAAAGAATCAAATTAATTCCTCTTTCTACAAGACCTTTGCGATATATCATTGGACTTTCCTGAGTCCTCCCGGGGTAGACTGACGTTACTCTGTGGGCCACAAAGCAATCAACCGAAGTTGATTGCTGTTGGTCTTCTTATGGGCAATGGTTTGTTTAATGACTTGTTGATGCATTGTTCATTATAAAGAAATTTAACAAACATTTTGGTTTGTTAATTAGGTTGTGTTGCAGCCAACATTTGAATCTTGTGATGTTAAATTGTAGGTTCATTGCTTCCTTCTGCATTTATTTGGAGTATTGATGTCATCAGTGTAGCTGGTGGAATGTAATTTTAAGGTCACTATGGAGTGTTTGTGGAGATTTAAGCAGGTGGGGGAGAGTACAAATTCCTTCGAAGCTATGTTACATGGCATCTAGTAGGACTTTTGGATTGATTTTGTTCAGTACTAGTTGTTCTGTGATTTGGAGGAGTTCCATAGAAACTGTTTCACTGTAAAACCATACTGGGTATGTTTAGTCACCTGATTGGAGTTGCAATCTGGGTTGACCCTATGTTGGCGGCCCACTCATTGGGTACATTTCCCACTGAGGAATTGAATGTGCGAATTGGAAGTAAAAACTTTTATCAAATTATTACCTTTCTGAAACCTTTCAGAAATTTAAATGCAAACAAAAAAAATCTCTTAGCTAGGCATATTGATGTTGGCTGAAAGATGTTATAAGAATCCAAAGTTTAATCCCTTGATTTTCCTACTTCCAGAATCGAGGCAAGTGAAGCATCGATCCAGGAATTGAGGGTAAATCTGTCTGCTAAGGATGTCAAAGTGACAGACCTGCAGAAATCAAATACTGACATAAAAGAAGAATTTACTTCAAAATTAACCAACTTTAACAAACAAGTTGATTCATTAAAGGATCAAATAACAGCTAAAGAGGAGCAGAGCGCACAATTGGAGAATGAGATTGCTCAGACGGTTCAAGTCTGCGATGAGGTGAGGGAGGTGTTTTTCAGAGTCTGCATCCTTATTATTTTGAGTTTTTATGCTTACACTCTAATTCATTGGCAATATTCAAATTTCTTTGATCCTTTTATTGAGTTTTTTCTTTGATCCTTTTTATTATTGAGTTTTTTTTTCTTTAGTATCCCCCTGTTGTTATTCTGTAAGTATGGATTAAATGTCTCATGTTCGCCTTTAGTTATTTACCTATTGTTAACCCGATGCTGGTAACTGACCGATGTCACATTATTATTCTTGCACATGCTTTTTGCTGGATCTTTGCCCATATTCTTTAGCATCTTAGGAGTTTGAGAGTAAAGTATCCATCAACCTCTATCATGCCTAATTTCCTGTTCACTTATTTCTAATGCTCAAGTAGTTTCCTCTTCCCCTACTTTTCACTCATTTCCTCTTCCCCTACTTTACTACCCTTTCATCACAAAACCCTTTAAAAAATTCTGGACACATGCCCTCGATGGTCTTGGGTTTCGGTTCTCTATAAATGGAATCTTTTGATGAAGACTTACGCTTTTGCTTATCCTGGGAACGCCTGCAATCAACTTGAGACAAGAGCGACAACGGGAAATTGAACTATGGTTAAAACTAGCAAACTCTTAAGAGGGAAAATTGCTATCAATATTCCAACAACTGAAAAGAATGTTGCGAAATAATTGATTTGTTCAAGAGTATTTTCTTAAGGTCACCTATTAAAAATGAAACTTTATTTTGTGGTAGCATATTTCCTAAAGCTATCTGTGTGAGAGGAAGCGACGTAGGAGAATATCGTGGGCATTTTGACAATGCTGCAGGTGCTGCTTCTTTGCTTTCGCATGACAGGGTTCAGGTGGTCTCTCCTAAGGCTTCTCTATCAGAACAACCTGATGCAACACACAACTAATTTCGCCCACACGAGTTTTACTCCTTATACCACAGTGCTTTGCTCATTTTGGTCCTTCGTTGGGCATTCCGTACAGGAATGTGTCCCCCAAGGATCCGTAAGTTAAGGCAGAAGTTAAGCTCAAGGTAATAACCAGATATATCATACTTGACCTAACCTTCACATTGGCGTTTTAACAAAGATCCGCAGCTTTGGTGCCTTCGTTGAGCCATTTTTTTATGACAGCCCTGTGCTCGGATTCCTAACAAAGCTGTATAGTAGCGCAGTCGAGGCGGTTAACTTGGCTTCCTGGAACAGCCTACCCGCCCTTTCCTACGTGTGTGTTTGTTTGTGTGCTGCAATGGAATTTCCCTATTGTCTTGAACCTAATTGGGGTTATTTAGACCTTTCAGTGCATGTGTATAATGCCAGATTGATTTTTTTATCCATTTTTGTTTCTATTAAAACTAATCAGATTTATTTGCCTCCCAAATTCTATATTTTCTGTCATATGTGGCCTGTTCATGAAAAAATAACATGTGTTTAGTTAGGACTTTACTCTCCCTTCGAGTAGGCACTTTTACTGGCCGCGTAACGTAATCCAGCATTCTCTAGGAATAAACTCTTTTCTCCAATTTCTCGGATCTCCAGAATTCACCACGATTAGGGAGCTTCCCGAACCATCGTTAAGCTCACAAATTTCTTAATCACAATCCCGATCCGCACCTAGGTGCTACGAGGAAGTGGACAGTAGCAGTTTTTTTCAACTCTTAATCTGCCTTACGAATAATACCCAATGGAAGGTCTAACATAACGAACATCATATGTTTTGCAAAACAATGCCACTGTCTATTCTTCCTCCTGTGTGGCCAAATCCGCACACAGGATTTTGTTCTTTCCAAACTCAAAACTCTGCTGAAGGGTTCCCGACGTGAGTCACGAGAAGACATCGTCGGTGTGGAGTATTCCCTGCTAGTGATAGTGAGAACCTGTGGTAGTAGAAAGAAAGCTGGACTATGTGTGTCGATTTAGTAGGTGCCTACTCCTGGGTAGATTGTGTCCTTGCACAATAAAATAGTTTTTATATTTTAAAATCTTGTAGTGTCTTGATAGTTTTGATACTTTTGTGGATATTTTCAAGGGAACTGCACAAATTTATTCCTGTTGTAGACTGCTCTTGCATTCTTATTGGACTTTTCCACTAGTCATTCCTTTTTCGTCATATCTCTGTCTTACATTCGCCATAGTTTGTTTCTCAATTTAAGCATGCCTCGGGTTCTTTGGTCACTTTGTTAAGTCCTGAAAGAACCTTTTATTCCCGATGCAGTTGAGAGCCAAGTTGAGTCATCAAGAAGACGTCAACCGATGCTTGTCTCTCGAATTTGAAGATTACAAAGAAGTGGCAAATATGATGAGGAGAGAGACGATTAATCAAGAAGTAAGTGTGTGTAAAACCTTAGTAGTCAGGTTTTGTTTGTAATTGTATTGCTTTGAAACCTTCCAAGATAGCGATCATATTGGCCGCCTGAACGAGGTAGGGGCGATGGTATCAACGTCGCATTGCCCCCCCCTCCCCCCGCCGCCGCAAGGAAAACTATCTTCATACAAACTTTTAAATGTTTCCACAAAGATGCTCTACTTTTTTTGCCTTGAAGTAAAAAAAAGGTCGGGTGTAATATGATGTGAAAAGCTGAAAAGGGGTGTAGTGCAATAATGGGGGCTAGAAGATTATAGATTTTAAGGAAAAAGGTACAATTAACTTTGTAGCCCTTAGTGATGGGGCTCTAAAGTTATTTAGTGTTGGAATGAGGTGACTTGACGATTTAGAAAGGGCATTTGTGTGAACCTGCAAGCTAGACGATGATGGGATGACCACAAAATAGAGAGGAAGAGCTTCCTTTTTTATGTGCCAATTTCAATACGTTTCCATTTATTCATTTGTTTTATGCCTTTCGCACCAGGTATCTACAATTTAACATGAATTGTGAACTAATTCGGCAGAAACCGCAATTTCGACTCGAAACTGGAGTTCATCCCGCTAGTAACCAGAGCCAATGTGGCTTAACTTCTCACATGAGGAACAGTGTTTCCATTTGGCTCGGCAGTAACTCGAAAGCATTGTTGCCACTGCAGAAATGAAGCTTTTAAGATTCTTAAGACCCCAACCCTTACCCTCCTCCAGCTCAAGATCCCTAAGTCCAGATATGGGGCCTGTGGTTTGGTAGACCGTGTCCTACAAGGGTTTGTCCGACGAGCGTGACAATGAGGGGGTATCGTGGACCATGTCCAGTCAGGCCGGTTAATTCGTATCGATCTGTGGGGAGACTGCAGAGGCTTGCTCTGTTTGAGACAAACAGGAAAGAAAATGATCAAGAGCTCAAAGTCAATTGTGTTGAAAAAAGAAACGAAATTGCGAGCTCTTTCGTTTTTATTTACCTTTTCACTGAATGAAACAAATAATCTGTTGTGGCAATTGGATTATTGGCCTAGTAAGCAGTCGCCAGATGGGCTCCTAAAAAAATGTAGTAATTGGGTCTAATGCACACAACCTGGGTGGGGTTCATATTGAAATTGGATATAAAGTTTCTTTATATTCACATGTTAGAATATTTCTGGGAACATTTTAATTGTGACATTAAATAATATAATCGGCGCTATCCCAGTTGATTCAGAAAATGAGTCAAATCCCTGCTTTCAAGCTTCTCTTTTCTTTACCATTTTGTTTCCGAAGGATCTATGCATCTACCCAAGATGCAGTATGAACCGCTACACCCAGCCCCGGAACCGACTTTCACTGCTCCCAATATGCTTGCGACATACCACAACAAACCCAGTGCCTATACTACATTGCTTCGATTCCCACTGAGTTATTAATATCTCATATGATTCGAGACATGGTTCATTTCATACACGGCTCGTATATATCTATACTGAATATTTCACGCTCCTCCATAGACTCAGCCCAAAATGTGCCCTCCCTCCCTCCCTTTAACACCCTTATAATCACAACCCCTCAGATCCTTTGATTGTGGCCTGTCTTTCAGTGATGTCTATGAGCAAGAGCGAGGTTGTTGGGGAATGAGAGGCGCTGGACAGACGGAACATGCTACAGCCAAGCTCCTGACTATGAGCATAAAGGCGGAGCTTTTGTAGGCCTTTTGACAAAGCAAACTCAAAATTGAACATTGGCCACTAACAGGCGCCATCTTACGGTAGCCATCATAGACACACTGGCCATTACCAGGAACCACCTCGTCGGAGCCATCCAAGAAACACGAAACAAACAAACCACCTAGGTTGAGGCATACAAGACACAGGAACCACCTCAATGGAGGCATCCAACACACATTTGGACATTAACAAAGACCACCTTGTTGGAGCAATCAAAGAGACGCTGACCACTAACAAGATCCACTTCTGTGGAGCCATCCAAGAACACTGGTCAGTAACAGGAACCAAATCGGTTTAGTAATCCAAGATACCATCTTCACTAACAGGAACCAACCAACTCTTTTTAGCCATCCAAGACTAGCCACTAACAGGAACTATCTCAGTGGAGCAATTCAGGATGCACACCCAGCTCAATGACACCATTCAAGACACGACACCAACATGAAACACATCGGTTGAGCGATCCAAGGCACTGGCCACTAACTGGAGCCCTCCAAGAGAGACTGGCCATTAACAGGAACCAACTTGCTGGATCCCCCAACGTACACAAGTGCACTTGCCACAAAGCTAACAGAAAGGCCATACTTCACACCCATGTATCGAAGCACGGTGTACAGGATTACGTCGGGACCAGGGCCAATATCCGCGCACAAAGCTAGGGTCGAACTCAGCTCGCTGAGTGAAAACAAGTTGAAGGATTATCCGCATCTGGTGGTCAAGTCCAATCCGCGGTGTCATGCTTGGGATGCTTTGAATATTGGAGCAGCAGCAGCATCTTGGTTTCCTGGAGAACGGAAGGTGTGCCCTGAACGCTTCCATACCTCTGCAAGAAGGGTTCTCTCAGTAAGTGAAGAGATGTATGCTCGCCGAGAAGAGCGGAGAATGTGCTTCGAAATTAAACGAAATTTGGCCCTCAGCGGATCACCCTTGTACCACTTCTAAGGGCCGTGTCGTACTTGGCCAATCAGCAAGGAAGTGACAACATGCAAAATGCTTGACGACTGGAAATCAGGCCCCTGGCAATGAAGGTGCCGGAGAAAAACTAAAGAACCTGTCATTATCGAGCCAAGATGCTGCTGCTCCAATATTCAAACATGGCACCGCGGATAATCGTTCAACAACTTGTTTTCACTCAGCGAGCTGAGTTCGACTCTAGCTTTGTGTACGGATATTGGACCTGGTCCCGACATAATCCTCCTGTACACCGTGCTTCGAAACATGGATGAGTGAAGTATGGCTTTTCTGTTAGCTTTGCTGAACAGGATCTGGTTGAGGGTATCTTCGCATATTCGTGGCGAATGACTGGAAAGTGCTATCTATCCGCGAGCCTTCCTTCATAGGTAGCACTTCATCATAGCATTTTTCGATTTAGAGAAGGCCTATGATACCGCATGGCCTCCGGTATGATGGAAACCCTCCATGATATGGAGGCAAGGGGCTGCCTCATGTGACAAGTTGTTTCTAGCTACTACTGGGAGTGGGGGGGGGGGCTTTCCAGATCCTTTGCGCAGTATCGCCTTTTTCTTGCTAATGGTTTTCGTGATGATTTACGTGGACGACTTTTCGATTTCTTTTGGTTGCAGCTCAGGTGGGGCGCCGCTCCCCTGCACCTTACTGTGACGACTGCGTTGTCCCCCAGACTGTTCGGCACATTCTTGTTGAATGTCCTAGTCTGGGTGATATTCGTGTACGGTACCTGGACTAGCAGGCTCGCTACTAGTTGTCCCTTGTACTTGCGACGAGTTCGTGCACACATACTTGTGTACTGACTTCTTGGGGGAGGATGACCTCCATTTTATTTGGTGTTGGTCACATGTTTTGGCGTGGGTTTGCTATACATGTTTCTCGCAGCACCCAACCCTTTTCAATCTCTCTGTGTGTAGCAAAAGCACCAGTTACCCCATCTCTCATTCTGATGATTTTTCATCCATTCATCTACAATCGATACCCGTTCCCATCCACTACTCATCCAGAATCTTTCTTTCTCAGCTTTACTATCAATACAAGATCCATGCACTACAACCACTAACAGTTTTTCCTTCCAAATCTCAGCCTCACTCATATAATTCCCGAGCTCACACATTCACCCCCTACCATTGCATCGCGCCGTTCTTCAGTCGAAAGCACTGCCACACCCTCTTACGCCTACCATCTTGATTGCACTTAATTCCTGTTCGGCACATTCTTGTCGAATGTCCCAGTCTGGGTGATCTTCGCGCACGACACCTGTCCCGGTACCGGGATGGGCGGGGTCGCTACCGCCTGTCCCTTGTACTCGGGACGAGTGCGTGCACTTTGACTGGTGGACTTGTTGACTTTGGGGGGGAGGCCGGCCTTCTCCCTTTCATTTAACCAGGTTTAATTGTTGTTTTTGTTATTGTTTTGTCATTGTTATTGTTGTTTCCTGTTCAAATTTTTTAAAGTAGCCTAGAACTAGGCATTTGTTTACGGCGACTTATGCCTAAGTCGGCAGTCGCCAAATAGCCCCTTAAATAAAAAAAAAGCACTTAATTCCACACAAACTATTCATTTCCTTTTATGTTTATCTCGCATAAAGCAAGCATCTGCAATCCGTTTTTTACACGTTAGTATCAATCCCTCTATTTGCCACCTATGTTCGGATTCCACCTTAATCAGTAAGTCCCTTCTGAGAAATAGATGTCACTGTTCCTTCGTTAGTGGTCGCCATAAAGAGGTCCCCCCCCCCTCACACACTCGCACACACACAAACTGGCATGGCTGGACAGGGTCGGCGTGAGCCGAATTACCGCAATAGCATATTGCCCTCCTAGTTCACAAACTTTCGGGTACGCGGGGTCCCGAGACTGACAGCCCCTTAACCCGACTTAGTCTCTTTGTTCGACATGGTCCGGAGAACGGTAGGGTTATCCTTCGTGCCCCAGACCCAGTCTCAAATTTCAGTTTTCCCCCAGTTAATTGGATTTTGATTTCACAATGTGATAAATTTTCACTACCTCCTCTCGAACTTGGTAGTTCTTAGTGGCTTCTATTTGATCTACCTTTAAATGTAGAAATTGAAACCTGAATCCTATTTATTATATTAGTTAATTTCCTTTTAATGGTTGGTTAACGATCCAAATTCGTGGTCGTTTTAGTGCTTCTTAATCCACTCCTTCATATTCTAAATTCCGCTCCGGTTATTTGCAGGAAACGATGAAAGAAGTTGAGCGCCTTCGTGATTTGAATGGGGCGCTTGAGACCAAAGTTTCGGACCTCAGTAAAAGTGTGATCGAAGTGCAACGCAAGAATTGTGAATTATCCTCACCTTCACTCCCAAAGAAGGACTTGAAGGACTCTGAAATCCAGGTGGATGGGCCCCGAGACCGCTGCTGCTCTCACTGTCAGGACATTACAAAACTGGAAAAGGAATTAAATGAGCGAGAGGCAGAAGTGGTGGAGTTGGGTGACAGGATCCAGGACCTCTTTGCTGAGGTCGACAATCTACAGATGGAAAAAGAAGATTTGAAGGTTAGTGTTTTTGGCTCTCCGCCTTCGACCGCCGCTATATAAGGCTGGAACCATGGCTGGCTCTATATGCAAAATCTATACATGCCCCTGCATACAGAACGTGAGAGTTCTTCTATAGGAATGCCATCACTCAAATCAGACCTCCCCCCTATTCAAAATCGCATGGCACGTCATCATGCTTTTAATTTCTTCATTCGACCAAAAGTTTCCCCCTCCAGCCTCCCCGGACCAGTAGCGAATCACCACGATCTCGAAAGTTATTTTCCTGTCAGTGCAATACGAAATGGGTGGTTGTTGCGAACCCTTTCCAGTCACTGATAATCCTTGTCGATGTGTGAATGGTGTTGGTGTATGAAATATCTGTGTATCTGATGAGGGGAAGGAATAGGAGTTCGTAAATGTTTTTAAAAGGAGGGATTTTTTTCAGATTGTTCTTGAATGCGAGAGAAACGTGAGTTTGTGTGGGATGGGGTATGTACGTCTCGGTGATGGAGTGCTCTAAGTCTAATGCACTGATTATATGAATGTGAATTAAAAAATTAATGGTGAATATCGAAGAGGAGGCGCACGTTGTAGAAGTGTTGCTGAAAACTTTCCAATCTGATGACTTAAAGGCAACAAAGTGGGACCCATTTTGTCCCTCATAAATCACAGAGCTACTGCTATTATTGCTCATTCATAGCGATGAGGTGCTACATGGTGTCGCATCTTGTCCACTTCCGATCTATCACTCGTGGAGTGTCGGGTATCCAAATATAAAATATTCCATTGGCAGGATTCCGAAACGGTGGTGTGCGGTGAAGACGCGAAGGGAAATGGTAGTGGTGTGATGACGTGTATAAAACACCAAACCCTGTGATGGTCGGTTTAAAACTTCGCCAATGCCGACATTTTATATCCACTCAACGTTAGAATCCAACGCCTTATTATCCACTAGAATGGACTCTCTCTCTCTCTCCCTTCTACATCCCCTGGTGGGGGTCACGCCAAAAATCCAATGGTGCCGCCCCATGCTGTGGACCATTTTTCCCACCGGGCTGGAGGGGCAATCCTTCGTGGTGTCGATCCGATCTTTCCTGCAATAGATTGGACTCCAGGGCGAGGGTTTCACATTTGCGTTCCAATGATAAAATGAGTCCGTCTTCGAATAATGAGCCAAACTTTTGATGGGTAAGGGGCTTTCCTGGCTAAAAGGAGTTCCCCCTTTACTATCTTCTCTCTCTGGGACTCGCCCCCTGGTAGCACCCCGTATGATTTTCAGGGTCTTCTAAAGAATATTTGGAGCAGGAGCAGGAAGAGGTTCTTGGACTCCCGAAGTGATTCCGAAACCAGAGCAGATCCCCGTAGAGGGACGCTCACTGGCAGACCTTTCTGGGACCTTACCTATCCCAATTGCTCAACCCCAGCATAGTCATATTCCTGGGATCTAGTTTATCAGTTTCTCTGTAGAGTACTCGGCGCAATCACCCCGCAGTGAGCGCCAAGGGACTTATGTAATCCATCCATCTGTGGAGTACTAGCGATAAATGCCTTTCCCTGATACTAGCTCTCCCAGATGTGAGGGATCCTTGATACCACATAGGGGGATGTCTGGATGCAGTACCCTCCGATGTGGGTTCCTAATTCAGAGACCGTGGTGGGATCATAGAGAGACCAACCCACAAGACTGATCCGACTCCAGAGTCGGTCCCTTCCTGGAAAGCACGAGAAACTACTATAACGACTGGTCTGCCCGGTTTCTTTGTTCCCACTGGCATCAAAAGTTTTGTTTAGTCATTCCCGCGTCTGATTGAAGGAGTTTGTCCGATGGCACATGTTTCGTTTCCTGGTAGGGAAACAAAGGTCCCTTATTTCTCCGACAAGACCACTATGGTCACTCTGGCCCATTCTACCAGAAGTGACAAGGAAGGAGGGAGGCGTTTCTAGAAGAAGCTTTCTCCCAATATAGGCTCCATGATTCCGTCCGTCTTGGCTGCTATCGACACCGCGTTAAGGATTAGTGCAGTTATGGCGGGGTTATTGTCGCTGCTTCAGCCACACTAATAAATCTTGGGCACATGCAAAAATTGACCAACCACAAATTTGTTTAAGCTGCCCAAGACCATGCTCCATGAAGTTGTTTTGTACAAGGTCAGGTGTGTCAAGTGTGAGGGATCGCATCCAACCTCTAAGCATTGCACTTCGACGAAAAGAAGACCTTGGAAGGGCAAACCGCAACCCGAATCTCGTTTTGCGAAGGTAAAGAAATGCCACGTCTCGATCTGCGCGACAAGGCTGTTCCTTCCCTCACTAAGAATGGTCGCTTGCATTCGAGGAAATGACTTTTTTTTTATCTCATTTGAGATGTTTAGGTAGATGAATAAGAAAGACCATCGAATGTCAGAATATGTTGCCGTTTCGCCTACCGTCCGCTTCCTTGGTGGTCGGCCTTTAACCATGACAAAGAACCCATTGAATAATTTCACGGCTGAATTGCGTCGAGCGAGGACTAGATTCCAGTGCATCTTCACTCAATGGGAGGACCCCGCTGATAGAGTTGGGGAGAGGCTTATGAAAAGGATTCAATCGAATTTTTCACAGGGCCCTACCCCTATCCTGTCGTCCAGGAAGATGGGACCGCCATCTCGGACTCTTGTGCCCTTGGTGGAATATTTCACAATCGCTTTCCTCACATTCTCAAGCTGGGATGCTGCTCCGCCAGCACTCCATGCGGATCCTGACCGGATAATGAAATAGACATAAAGGTTAGTATGACAATCGTATGTGGGAACCAGGGGTCGGTCCTCTTTCGGGACAGGTGCCAGGAAGTATTATGTTTTGACACGAAACCTCCTTCAGGTGGAACCTTCATCACCCCTGACCAGAGGGGGCTGTTCCGCGTCAGAGGTATGTGGATATTGATACCCATCAGCAGAATTCCTTGGAACAGAGTGTGTGTTGTGCTGCGAAGACGGGAGAGGAAAGAAAGCAGTCTTAATTGGCTCTATGGGTGATGAGAAGTGTAAGATCTACCCACCCCAGTACAGCGTGTCCACCAAATGGTAGCCAGATCTCCCCGGGCGCTGACGTTTGTGTCCGCTCATGCGGGGATCGAACCCATTACCGCGACGTTAGCGGACCAACGCCGTATCCACTCGGCTAGCAAGAGTTCCATTTATTCCTAGTAGAAGGCGGTGTTAGCTTCCCTACTAATTCTGCGGCCTCTATTCACTTCCGGCTTAAGGGCTTCCGGGAGTATCAAACTAGATTGAGATCATCTAGGTTTTATTGTGTCTAGGCCCCAAAGCTTTCGCACCACAAGGAGTTTTTGGAGTATGCCTCTTGTCACAACGGAACCGGCCAGTGTAGACAGCTTGAAATCCCAAGCAGGGGAGTCTTCCATGGTGCATTCCCCTAGTTTGAAGCCGGTGGGGCTCTTACGGGTGTTGCGTCTTCCCCCACAACCCAACTTTCCCGTTGACCTACTCCCCAATGCCTCGATGATTTCATATAGTTTTTGTCGCATCCGAATCTGACACACTCGCGGGACGCAGCGTCATTTAATGGATTATGCACCACTATGATTGAATCCCCTAGTCTGAGTTTGCTCCGTACCTCTTTATAAAATTCTTGAAGATAGTTAAGAAGGGGATTTCTGACCATCTAGAGTGTGGTAGGTTAATAAATGATGCTCAGAATGGTTTTAGAAGAGGTATATCGTGTTTAACAAATTGCCTAGATTTTATGGATGATGTTACTAAACAATTAAATGAGGGAGAGAATGTTGTTGTAATTTATTTAGATTTTAGTAAAGCTTTTGGTAAGGTTCCACATATGAGACTAGTTCACAAATTTAATATGCATCGGATAAGTTGTAAAGTTTTGAATTGGATATCTGAATGGCTGAAAGACAGGAAACAGAGTGTTGTACTGAATGGGGTGAAGTCACAGTGGAGGGACGTTATCAGTGGCGTACCTCAGGGATCCGTTCTAGGCCCTCTATTATTCATAGTTTATATAAATGATCTTGGGGAGGCTGTAAATAGCAGTGTCAATTTTTGCTGATGAGACTAAATTGGCAGTTGTAGTCAAAGAAGTTGAGGGTAGCTTTAAAGTAAAGAGTGACTTAAATAAGTTATTAGCTTGAGCTCAGAAGTGACAGATGACTTTACACCTTAAAAAATGCAAAGTTCTTAACATGGGAAGGGATAATAGGGAATTTAGCTATGAAATGGATGGGCATTGGCTGAATTCAGTTGACGATGAGAAGGACTTGGGTGTAGTAGTAGATAGGTGACTGAAGTCTTCAAAGCAGTGTATTGAGGCAAAAAAATAGAGCAAATAGGATGCTAGGATACATTAACAGGAAAGTTAACTACAAGAGTAATGAGGTTATTCTTAAACTCTACAACTCATATGTTAGGCCACATTTAGAGTACTGTATACAAGAATGGTCACCACATTTTAGACATGACATCAACCTGCTAGAGTCAGTACAAAGGAGGGCAACATAAATAATACCTTCCCTGAAGCACCTTGAATATGAAGATAGATTGAGGGTACTAAATATGTTCTCATTTGAGAGAAGATGTGTGAGGGGAGATATGATGCTATTTAAAACTGTTCTGGGATGCATAAGTTGGATTTTAGCAAGTTATTTGAGTTGGAAGGTAGTAATAGGACTAGGGGTAAGCACTTAAAAATTAAAAAACAGAGGTGCAGGTTGGATGTTAGAAAATATTTTTTCACCAATAGAGTGGTAGATTACTGGAATAGCTATCTGAGACGATTGACAGTCCAAACTCGAATGTTTTCAAACGCAGATTAGATGATTATATGGGGAGGGGGAGGGAGGGTTAACTTTGGGGGGGGTGTTCTGGACTCATTCCTGTGGATGCAGTTTTTTTATCATTGTATATTACGATTGATTTTGATGAGTCTTGATAATGCTTTTTTGTTTATAACACATTCGTGAAGAGGGATCTAATTGTAGATTCATGATCTGACACAATCCTATGGATGCATTTTGTGGTTGAGTTTTGACAGATGTGGATGACCTTTAATAGGCCCTTGTGGCTTTTGTCATCCGTGAATTTTTTTTTTTATGCCATGTTGCCTTGATGATCAGGTCGCTACTGGTTTTGCCTGGTAGGCTGACTCTTGCTCACTAGATAGTAGTCCACTTGGTTTTGTGAGGAATGTGGACCCTTTCTCTATCCTGATTTTTGAGGGGAGAGGAGGGATATGAAAGAAAGGTCTCCCCTGTGGTGGCCCTTAAGCCTACTTCTCTTTTGTTTATTTTTATTTGTTGTTACATTTTTATTGTTTTTTTTCGGCAGCTGTTGCATATGGTATCTGTCAGATAAGTTCACCCCCTAAAATAGTTTCCATAGTTTTTAACTACTCTCATTTTAGTGTTGATCTCGCCCGCAGTTTTTGTTATGGCGTCCTCCACCCCAGGTATTTCTCCTTTTATCTCTCCCTCAGACTACCCAAAATGTGGATTGGTCAATTAAGTTCCTTTTCATTTGTTCTCTTAAGATCTAGTGCAAACATTAATTTTCCACGCCTTTCGAAAAAAGGTGGGTACAGACAGCGATGTTTTTAGCTAAAATGGCTCACTACTCTTGTATTTGCAGAAAAGGCTGAAGGAGCAGGAAGTAATTACATCGCTAAGCGAAGACGGCAAACACAATATCTCATCCGGTGACTCTATTTTGATTGAAGCTCTTAAGGATGAATTAAACCAAACGAAACTCTACCTTCAGAGAGCTCAGGAGAAGAGCATTTTTAATGTCACTTTAGCCCAGGAATTGGATGAAAAAGTAATCAGTCACTTATGACATCTTGCATTGTTTGCACTCGCCTTATCTATCCCTGTGAGGAGTGTACTATCATGAAGAGGGGGAGTTCCTGGATTGGTCGGACTACTTTGAATATTTGAGAATCCACTATAAAAATATTTGCTTCACTTTTTCTTCTATATTTAATATATTTTATTAGTGTTTACCTCTGGTCTATATTTGCTATGTTGCGAGAGTTTGTTGAATTTGTTTGTACCTGTCTCGGTACCTGTCTCGGTACTGGGACGAACGGCGTCTCCACCGCCTCCCGCTGTTGCTTGGGACAAACTTGTGCTGTCATAGTTTTGGAGGAGGCGGGCCTCCCGCATTATATCTGAGCTTGCCTCTGAAGTCGAACGCTATTTTTAGCTGTCGGTGGCATAGAGTTCCTGGAGGAAGCAGGTCTACTTCAATGACCCGCGAGCCGTAATTACCCCTCCCCCTCCCCTACTTTTTATATCATGGATAAATGTTTGTATACTTAAATAGATTAAGAAATTAAACTTTATGTACTGTGGTGGCTCTGCCCTACGTTTCCATCCTGATTTGATTTGAATGTGCTGTGGCAACTCCTTTTTGTATTCTCTTCTATGTAAATGAATTGCTCAATTGTTCCTTAGACCTTGAATTCTAGCGGCAATCTTTTGTATCTCTTATGAACACCCTCAGGTTCTATGTTCTACTCCGAATACCAGTCATATCTTTCCTCTCATCCCGAGTACGATTTAATCCTTGATGTTAACTAAGTAGCGTCGCCTCATCGCCGCTGACTCATCTAAAGGTCGCTCGTCCAATTTCAGGTGCAATCTCTTCGCAATGAATTGAATCTCAAAGTGACGGCGGAGAAAGACCTTCGCGCGGGTCTCGACTCGGCTGTTAAAAGAGAAGATTTCGAACAGTTGGAGGGGGCATTTTGCAGGTCTGTTTCACCTTAATTGAACACGCCATGGTGGGGGGGGGGAGATATTTTCTTACACGTTGTTACATAAAGAGACAACATGCCCTTCTAGCTTTCGAACCCCTGCAATCTCAAACTAGATTGAGACAACCTATGCTTTATATCTTGTAGACTTTAAGCTTCTCTTTCTCCTCGTGTAACAGGAGGTGGGGAGGGGGCTTTGAATATGATTGCACTCCGCCTACCTTTTACCCCTTTCTGCTCACATGGTTCTTTTATTTTTTTATTTTTTCGCAAAGCTAAGCCCTATTGGGTCTGGTTAGTCGAAGGATGGACTGCCGATTATGGTAGTCTTCGCGCTGCTGCCATATGCTATAGGACCCGTGTTTCGGAACCCCTTAAATTCTGAGCCCCACTGAGAAAAAAGGCATCTTAATTGGGTGCAGATCGTGGGTATAAGACTCCTTCCAAATTCCTTTTTATTCCATCCTTTTACACCTAAGTCCTCGGCAACGACAGCGCGTTTCATGCCCAATGCCTACCCCTCGGAGGTCCGCCTTCGAGCTGCCACCGGTGATACCTATAAGACCTCCTCAGAAGTGTCCGACGGTTGCCTCAATATATGAGGCCATCCCACCACCACAAGATGCGGGCTGGGTAGAAGAATGCGCCATGTACACCCGGCATGATGATGCCGTTCTTATCTTTGTTGTAAATACCTCCTTTCAGGCAGTGGCTGTGCAGCTGCACCTGGATAGGAGGTATACTGTTATTTCCACGCACATTCCACCGTCAGCCGGCTTCGACGCGGGGGACTTCCGCTGTGTCTTGACACGGTTGTCGAGGCCTTTTCTCTTGCTCGGGACTCAGAACCCCATCCGGCCCCAGCTTAGCCTCTCTTCCTTCCTTCAAAACACTTGTTTCCTCTCTTTTCATACAACCTCTCCCACAACTTTCTCTGGTCAGCCTCTAATTTCACAGGGTAGATGCTGACCTTCTTCTCAAGCCAACCGTCCCGGATCGGGGCTGAGGGGGGGGGAGGGGACAACGTTCCCTAACCCATGAGCTCCGGTTCGGGATGGGTTTTTTTTAACAATCTGCTTCATCCTCACCCATACCTTCCTCACATCCCTTTTCCTTTCTTCTTCACACTCAGTTTTACGCCGCGTCTAAGGTGGAGCCGCCAGGCCACGAGGCGGGAGGGGTGGTCCCAAATGGCGGCGCCTGGCTCTGCCGGGCTTGCAAGCACCTCTTGCAGTGCGGGCAACTGTGAGGGTGGTGAGCTATTGCGTCCCGTGTAAAAAAGAGAGTCACCATGCCCAATGATGAATATAAAAAAAAACCCAACCCCCAACTTCCCCTTTGACATCAACGGAGCCGCCCTCGGGCAGCTCCTCCGAGAAAATGGAGTTCTTCCCCTTGTGCTTGCGCAGGGGACCCTCCATACTTCTTTAACCGGAGAGGAGGCTTACTCCTCTCCTACGCCTACGGGTTTAGGGGACTCCCCCTCACCCCCTTCTCTGGAGGTGCTTTCGGGCACCTCCCTATTTCCAGCGGCAGCCCCTCTTCTTTCTAAGGGGACTGCCAAGAAAGCCAGCAGGCAGCCCATTGCCGACCGCCCCTCGTGTAAGCGGCTCGGTAGGGCAAACCCCCTTAGGGGGGAGAGGGAAGCCAGGCCCCTTCGGTCGCTTTCCTCAAAAGACCTGCTGGCAAGAATATTGAACCTTGCCGGGGTCAAGGCCCATGCCTCCCCACACAAGACTAGTGACGATACTGCCAACGGGACCTGCGATGTCTTGGGGGGGGGGGGATGACCAACTGGAGGCCCCTCCTGAGATAGACATGGTCCTTGAGGAAACCCAACCTCAGACGGTAGGGCTTTCCATGGGGGGGAATCCGGGCTCGGCGCCAAGCACCGAACCTGAATCCGCCCCTATGCAAGGTCCTCCTCAAACGGCTGGGGCCTCCGAGGCAGTACAAGGAGAGAAGAGATCTCCGCTGACCGGTGCCCCTGCGACCACCAGGACCTTTTCCATTTCGGAGAAGGACCTGGCTGAGGCCGGTTCATCTGGCCTAAGGGCTTCTGTCGGCGGAGGTGAAAAGCGGGTTCATTCCCCGCCCTCCTCTCCTAAAAAGAAGAAAAAGACAAGAAAGACTAAAAAGACTCGTAGCTCCTCTCCATCCGCGGGGGCTACGGGGACGGATGGGTCTGCTGCCATTCTGGCAAGCGACCAAGCCAAGATCGGCACATCCGACCCATCTACCACCCCGGGTGCGGAACCCCTGACTATGACAAAGACGAAAAGTGCTTAGGGCGGAGCCTCGATGACATCAGGGCCCCTTATTCAGAGGTTACCTGGCGTTTTCGAGCCCGCTGGCTTCAAACGCTTCCTCGTTATTCGCTCCACTGATGGTACCATGTTGGCCAAGGGCAACATGATCCATCAGAGGAGAGGATTAGCTAGTCCAATTGGTAGAGAGCTGAAGGTGACCCGTTTCTCGGACGGGAGCCTTCTGGTGAATGCGGCGAATCCCGCTGAGGCGGCCAAGATAAGTGCTTCGGATACTTCATGGCACCCCGGTGAGTGTGACGCCGCACTCTACCATGAAGTTTGTGAAGGAGTAGTTTATGCGAGGGAACTCGTTGACTACTCCATTGAGGACATCACCCTAGAGCTGGCCGACCATGGGGTGGTCAAGGTCGAACGTGTGATGAGAAAACAGGGAGGGGCCTCGAGACCCACCCCTACACTCGTCGTCACGTTCGACTGTGACAAGCTCCTTGAGTCGGTGCGTGCCGGTTGGTACCGCTACCGCGTGAAGGCATTCGTGCCACTGCCGCGGCGGTGCTATTACTGTCACCGCTTCGGCCATACGAATCGTTCATGTAGACGTGCAAAGTCGGGGTAACCCGAATTTTGTTTAAATTGCTCCAAGGCCGCACACGATAAGTCGAAATCGTGTGTGGCCAAGTGTGTCAATTGCGGAGAGCCGCACCCCGCTTCTTCGAAGCAATGTGGTGCATATCTCCTTGAGAAAGAAATCCTGGCCGTTCAGGCCCAGGATCGACTTTCATTCCGCGAGGTTAAGGACTTGGTCCTGGCGCGCCCAGCTCTGCCTGGGACGTCATATGCCTCAATAGTTAGAAAGGCACCCTCTGCTCCTGGCCCATCCAAGGCCAACGAGCACGGTTATTTCCGCGCCCATTCGGAGCTCTTCTGCGCGCTCTACTCAACCCAGGCGCTCCCCTGGTAAAGCTGGCGGCAAAAAGGGTTCACACCCAGCCCCGGCTAAAACCAGGGCTCCCCCCTCTTCCCCCAGCGTGACCGTTTCCCGTAAGGCGAAACGGCCACGCGCCTCCACCGAGTCGTTAGACTCACAGGAGGCTACACCCCTGGAGTTGGTCGTTAGGCCATCTTCCGGGGTTCCTTCGCCCACGCCCAGTGGTGGAGCGAGTGTCTCGCAGACGGTGGTTCTTCGAAAAGAGGGCCCACCGCCTCCGAAGCCGCAACGCCCGCCTAAGGTTTCGAAGCGGAGGGAGGAAAAGACGCATGGCGAGCCCAACCTCCCCCAATAAGTCCTCGAAGGCGACAGCGCTTTGTCCGGCCAACAGCGCCCGAGGTTCTGCCCCCTGGAAGCGTACGGCCTTTCCGTGAGGTTGTTCAGTTCGAGGAGGGCCCCCGCGTCTCCTCCGAGCTAGGCCTGGAGGACATATTCCTTCAATGGAATTGCCGTGGACTCCTGGCGAACTGGGAGGAGCTGCGGAGGCTCGTCTCGTCCCGTTCCCCGTTAGCTATCTTTTTGCAGGAGACCATGCTAGGCGCCCCCATTGCCTGCCCTCCCGGGGTATAAGGGTCTTGCGACCCCACCACCGCGGGATGGCCGGGCTGGGGGATGCGCGGTTTACACCCGGCATGATGTCTCCGTTCTTCCTTTCTCTTTAGATACCTCCTTTCAGGCAGTGGCTGTGCAGCTGCACCTTGATAGGAGGTATACTATCATTTCTGCGTACATTCCACCGTCAGCTGACTTCGACGCGGGGGACTTCCGCTGTGTCGTGGCACGGTTTCCGAGGCCCTATCTCTTGCTTGGAGATCTGAACGGCAGGCATCCTCTCTGGGGAGATTACTCCATAAATCCCAGGGGACAAGTCCTTGCCGATCTGATCGAAGAGTTTGAGATTGGTGTCCTAAACGTGGATGAGTACGCATCACTGTCCGAGAACCGCTTCATTTTCTTGCCTTGACTTATCTTTGTGCTCTTCGGATGCACAGCCTGATTTTGATTCTGGGGGTGGTCGATGACCTCCATGGTAGTGATCACTTTCCCATTCAAATATCATTTTCAGGGCAACTGCCGCCTGAGAGACCACCTTGGTGGGGCTTGGCGCGGGCGCCGTGGCCTGCATTTCAGGAAATGACTGAATTCTCTATCTCAGTCGAGGAGTTTAGGTCGGTAGATGAGGCCGTTGAGTTCTTCTCTGGCAACCTCATCGCCGTGGGCCTGACTACTATTCCTAGGACGTCTGGCCGTTTTGCACGCTGACCACTCCCATGGTGGTCGGCCGAGTGTGAGACGGCCCTCAAACAGAATCGTTATGCCTACATGCGCTATAAGCGCCAACCGAACGATTTCACTGTCGCTGAATTTCGTCGGGCTAGGGCTAGGTTCCGGTATATTTCGAAGCACGCCCGCCGCTCTTCTTGGCGGGCATACGTGTCTTAACTTAACGGGAAGACCCCTTTAGCTGAGGTGTGGAAGCGAGTCAAAAGGATTCGGGGCAAGTTCTCGTTGGACGTCCCTCCCGTTCTCCAGGAGAATGGGACCGCAATCTCGGACCCCGCGTCCGTGGCGGATCCTTAGCGACCGCTTTCTCCGCATTCTCTAACCGTGATGCTGCTCCGCCAGCATTTAATGCACGTCGTGATGTCGCGGAAGGCCACCGGCTGAACTTTACCTCCAGAGGCGGAGAACCCTTCAACGACAAGTTTACTGTGAGTGAGTTGCGTTCTGCTCTCGCTTCGTGCGCGGACACCGCCCATGGTCCGGACGATGTCCCGTACGTCATTCTTCGACACCTGGGTTGCCGAGGCATGGCCTTTCTCTTAGATTTGTTCAACAGGATCTGGGTGGAAGGTCTTCTCCCATACTCCTGGCGAATCGCTACTGTGCTCGCCTTTGGCAAACCGGGGAGAGATCACTCTACTCCGACCGATTTCCGCCCAATCTCTCTAACCTCTTGCGTGTGCAAGTTGATGGAGAAATTGGTAAATGTTAGATTAGCCTTTTTTCTGGACAGCGGAGGCCATCTGTCTTCCGCAAGTTCCACTCCACTTCGGATAGTCTGCTCTGACTGGATAATTACGTCTGCGAGGCTTTCCTTCCTAGACAGCACTACGGCACGGTCTTTTTCGATCTGTAGAAGTCCTATGAAACCGCATGGCGATACGGTATCAGGGAGACTCTCCACACGATGGGGGCGAGGGGACGCCTCCCAATGTTTATATCTGAATTTTTGCGAGATTTTCGATTCCGCGTACGGGTGGGGGGAGCCCTCTCCGGCCCAAAGGAGCAAGAAGAGGGTGTCCCGCAGGGAAATGTCCTTAGTGTCACACTCTTTGCCCTGAGCATTAACGGCATCAACTCGGTGCTGCTGGAAGTTGTTCTCGCTACGCTCTACGTGGACGACCTTTCGATCTCTTTTGGCGCGGTCCAGATGCCAACTCTGGAGCGTCGACTCCAACAGGCATTGAACCGCGTCTCTCTCTATGCCGAAGCGCACAGGTTTCGGTTTTCTTTGGCCAAGCCTAAGGTGGTGCACTTCTGCCGTCATCCACGGCTTCACCCCGACCCAGATCTGTTTCTTAATGGGGTGCGCCTGGATGTGGTTGAGTCGCACCGTTTCCTTGGTCTTGTATTCGACGACGCCTCACCTGGGAGGCTCATATTCGCAGCCTTAGGGTCTCTGGTACCCGCGCCATGGACATTCTCCGTTCCGTGACGTTCAGCGCTGATAGGGCTACTGCCTTACTTTTTTATCGATCCTTTGTTCGCTCGAAGCTCGACTAAGGATGCGAGTTTTATGCATCCGCAGCCGAGCGTTTATTGCGGAAGGTGGATTCGATCCACCACAGCGGCCTTCGCCTTGCGACCGGTGCCTTCCGCACTTTCCCTATTGAGAGCCTGTTGGTCGATGCTGGGGAGATGCCACTCGCTCTGCGCCGCGTGCAGTGCATCACTCGCCTGTACGCGCGAGCTCGGGGCCTCCCTCAGTCGCCAACAGCTCTCACTGCATCCGCAGCTGATCTCGATGATGCCTATGCCGCCGAGAGACGCCAGCCATACCCTAAGTCCTTTGGGTTTAGGGCCAGGAAACTCCTTCGAGAGGTAGATATAGCTCTCGGGCCGGTGGCGCCCCTGGTTCTGCCCAGGACGCCACCCTGGAGGGTACCACATTTGGCTATTTGTCGCCACGCCTCTGCTCCCAAAGCTTGTACTGCGCCGGGAGTATTGCGTTCGACCTTTTTGGAGCACACATCGTGTCACGCTGGAACCGCGCCAGTGTATACGGATGGCTCCTAGTCCCAAGAGAGGGTCGGCTTCCACGCCGTATCCCCTCTGTTTGAAGTCAGCGGGGCTCTACCAGGCGCTGCGTCTGTCTTCACGGCCGAGCTGGTGGCAATACACCACTCGGTACGGGAGATTACGCGACGTGCCCGGTTCGGAGACCGGATTGTGATCTATAGCGACTCACAAAGCGCCCTGAGTGCTCTCGGGGCATTGGAATCTCCGCATCCCCTGGTTCGCAATATCCGTGACGCCACGGTTTTTGCGGTTGGGCAGCTGTCGAGATTATCTTCTGCTGGGTTCCTGGACATGTAGGAATTGCGGCGAATGAGGGCGCGAAAGATTCCGCGAGGACTCTGCGACCGGACCAGCGTTTCGCTCTTCCTCTCACCGACTACATGGCAGGAATACGGGCAGCTCTTCGGAATGCTTGGCAAAGAAGATGGGAGACGGTCGAAGGGAACTTAAAGTTGCGTGCTATTGCGCTGCGACTGTTCCCATGGACCTATCCCCCAATGCCGCGGCGGCTTCAGGTTGCTGCTTTCTGTCGTCTTCGAATCGGGCACACTCGTGTGACGCATCGCTATTTGATGGAGCGCTCGCCTGCGCCCTATTGCAACGACTGCGTCGTTTCCTAGACTGTTCGGCACATTCTGGTCGAATGTCCCAGTCTGGATGATCTTCGCGCACGACACCTGTTCCGGTACCGGGATGGGCGGGGTCGCTACCGCCTGTCCCTTCTACTCGGGATGAGTGCGTGCACATCGACCGGTAGACTTGTTGACTTTTGGGGGGAGGCCGGCCTTCTCCCTATTATTTAAGCAGGGTTTGTTTGTTTTTTTGTTTTGTTTTGTTTTTTGCATTTGTTTTTTTTTCCTTTAGGTTGTTGCACGCTCCTGTGCCGGGGGGACCTCCCCCCGACGCAGGAGCTTGCTTCCTTTCCCCCATTTGGGGTGTTTTTTTCGTTTCTTTAATTTTATTTTAAAGTAGCCTAGAACTAGGCCAGTTTTAATACGGCGCCTAATGCCCATGTAGGCAGTCGCCAGATGAGCTCTTAAAAAAAAAAATGTTGCCTTCGGGTCTTGTAGCTGCACCATGGATATTCTAACCCCCTTGACGTTCAGAACCTGGCGTGCCGATAGGGCCACTGTCTTGCTTTTCTATCGATCCTTTGTTCGTTCGAAGGTTGAATATTGATGCCGGTTTTATACATCCGCAGCTGAGAGTGTATTGCTGAATGTGAACACAATCCACCGCAACTGTCTCTGCTTGCCAGATGCCAATCGTTCTACGCTGTGTACAGCGCATTATGCGCCTTTACGCGCTAGCCCGGCGCATCGCTCAGTCGCCAACGGCTCTCACTGCATCCGCACCGCCTCTGCTGGCGAGAGATGCCACTCATACCCTAAGTCCTCTGTGTTTAGGGTTAGAAACTTCTTTGAGAGCTTGGTGTATCTATCGGGCTTGTGGCGCCTTGGCTCTTGCCAGGATGGTACCAGCTTTGACTATTTGTCTCCAACGCATCTGCTCCCAATGCTTCTACTTCACTGAGAGTATTGCGTTCGTCCGTTTTAGATCCTCGTTTATGTATATGGATGTCTCTAGTACCTGGAGGGGGGTGGGCTTCCATGCTGTCTCACCTCTGTTTGAAGTCAGTGTGCTCTACCGGGTGTTGCGTGTCTTCACGACCTAGCTGGTTGGAATACACGGCTCGGTACACGAGATAACTCATCGTTACCGAATTGCGATCTTTTGCTACTCGCAAAGACCCCTGAGTACTCTTGGGGCATTGGAATCTCTACACTACCTGGTTCGTGCTATCCATGAAGCCACATATATCGCGAGCCTGATCGGTGTCGATATTATCTTCTGCTGGGTTCCTGGGTTCCTCCTGACGCCGGAGAGTGCTTCTTTCTTGTTCTTGCTTTTCTCCTTGTTTTATTTTTTGTTGTTTACCTTTTTAAAAAAAAAATCTAACTGAGCATTAGGTTATAAGGTGATAACAGCAACCTTTGCCCTTGTAAGCAGTTGTCAGAATGGTTGTAATATAAAAAAATATATATATTGCACGTCTGTATCCTTGCTGGAGGCCTCCCTCCTCCATTCTTCCTGAGCGTGCTCCTGTGCCTTTGCCAGAGTTTAACTCAAAATCACCTCATTCGATCTTTTAAGTTGTTCATTTTCGGTCCTTTTTAGTCACATGCATGCCACTCGTATAAGTTACTATGTCTTGTCAGGTGGTAACTATTTTACTGTTTATTGTTTTTTAAACTCGTGTAGGTTGTAAGGTCAGATGGTATGTTTGTTAATTAATTTTACGTTTCTGTTTTTGTTTTTTTTGTTTTTTTCACAAAATTATTGAAATAATTGAGAGCTTTCGACTTTGGTCTATTGACTTTTTTCAGGTTGGAATTGAATTTAGGATCCATTTATATGTAATTACTGTAGTGTACTTGGGAAGAAGTCTTATTTAATTCAGCTCACCTCTTCACAAAGCTATCTGACCCCCCCCCCCCCACGCTCTCTCTCTCTCTCTCTCTCTCTCTCTCTCTCTCTCTCTCTCTCTCTCATATATATATATATATATATGTGTGTCTGTGTGTGTACCTGGATTATGTGGTTTTCATACAGTTTAACTTCCAACTCTACTACTTATCTCATCAAGCTTTTATCTAAAGGGTCGTTTCGAATGAGCATTCATAGTGTTTCTAGGTTTTTAAAATTTATCTTCCTTTTTTTTATTTTTTTTATTAAATTTAACAATTCTGATACTTTTGTAATTTTTTCTAGATTGAAGACGGAACACAAAAAACTTCAAGATGAGTTGAAGGTGACTCAAAACCAGTTGGAGAGCTCCTTCCCATGTGATAAAATTACCCAAAAAGAGAGGGAGTTGTCAGAGTTGACACAGGAATTGATTTGTGAAAATGGAAAATTAGAAGCTAAGAACAACGATATTATGAAAGAGAACGCCGATCTTGAGGCCCTAAAAGACATACTTAATAACCAGGTGGAAGAAAGCCTTGCCCAAAATAACATTTATGAGAGGGACATCCAGAATTTTCAACAAAAACTTGATGAATTCATAAGTGAGAATTCGTCCTTAGCCAATGAAAATCGCATGCAGAAACTTACGCTGGAAGAACTTGATATGGAAAGGTCATCACTGGTGGAGTCGAACAAGAAACTGTTAGGAGAGAACACCCAACTGATCAGCCAAAATGAAGATTTGAAAGAGAAACATAAATTGTTAGACGAACACATCCGTGTCTGCAAGAATGATTCTCGGAAATACATTTGTGAAATAGAATCAAAAATGGAGGAAACTTTAAAGGCAAAATCAAATGAAATAAAGGACCTCGTTAAGCGATCTAATACATTAGAAAAGGAATTAGAAGTTAAAGACAAACAAATAAGAGAATTAATTGCCCAGCATCTTACACGTTCCGAGTGTGTAGAAATGCGAACTGAAGAATGTGAGCAACAAACTTCGGGCTTGAATTCTCGTATAAGTGCTCTAGAAGAATTTTCTCTTGATGCTAAAGAGAGAGAATTCCAAGCACTGGAACAAAATTACCTAAAAGTTCAAAATGATATGGAAAACTCATTCACCAAACTTAAATGTGAAGTTGAAGACTTGTCTCTTAAACTCGATAATTCTGTTGAAGAGCTTAATCAATCTAAGATCAAAGAGGAAGAATTGAATTTAGCTATGGCGAACTTGACTCAAAAACTATCATTCCAGGAAGAAGAGAATAGGAAATTAAAAGAATTAAACCTTGAGTTGGGTGAAAAACAGGAAGAACTTAATAACAAGATCAACATAATAGACCAACTTGGGTCAACTATTACTAATCTTGAGTCTGATATCGCTAACTTGGCAAGACAATCTGAAGAATTGAAAATCCAAAATCAGTGTCTCCGCGAAGAAGTTGAAAGTAAATCGCTCCTGGTCAAGGAAAAGGACGAGATGGTCGCAAAACAGCAAAAGGACCTCCTTAATCTTACTAAACAACTGGAGGTTACTGCCAAACACGAGGAGACTCTTAATACAGACTTAAAAATTTTGCAAGAAGAATTGAATTCATCCGTGGCAAATTTGACTAAAAAATTATCATGCCAGGAAGAGGAGAATAGGATATTAAAGGAATCTAACCTCGAGTTGGGTGAAAAACAGGAAGAACTTAATAACAAGATTAACATAATAGACCAACTTGGGTCAACTATTACTAATCTTGAGTCTGATATCGCTAACTTGGCAAGACAATCTGAAGAATTGAAAATCCAAAATCAGTGTCTCCGCGAAGAAGTTGAAAGTAAATCGCTCCTGGTCAAGGAAAAGGATGAGATGGTCGCAAAACAGCAAAAGGACCTCCTTAATCTTACTAAACAACTGGAGGTTACTGCCAAACACGAGGAGACTCTTAATACAGACTTAAAAATTTTGCAAGAAGAATTGAATTCAGCCGTGGCAAATTTGACTAAAAAATTATCATGCCAGGAAGAGGAGAATAGGATATTAAAGGAATCTAACCTCGAGTTGGGTGAAAAACAGGAAGAACTTAATAACAAGATCAACATAATAGACCAACTTGGATCAACTATTACTAATCTTGAGTCTGATATCGCTAACTTGGCAAGACAATCTGAAGAATTGAAAATCCAAAATCAGTGTCTCCGCGAAGAAGTTGAAAGTAAATCGCTCCTGGTCAAGGAAAAGGACGAGATGGTCGCAAAACAGCAAAAGGACCTCCTTAATCTTACTAAACAACTGGAGGTTACTGCCAAACACGAGGAGACTCTTAATACAGACTTAAAAATTTTGCAAGAAGAATTGAATTCAGCCGTGGCAAATTTGACTAAAAAATTATCATGCCAGGAAGAGGAGAATAGGAAGTTAAAGGAATCTAACCTCGAGTTGGGTGAAAAACAGGAAGAACTTAATAACAAGATCAACATAATAGACCAACTTGGATCAACTATTACTAATCTAGAGTCCGATGTCACTAACTTGGCAAGACAATCTGAAGAATTGAAAAGCCAAAATCAGTGTTTCCAGGAAGAAGCTGAAAACAGATCACTCCTTGTCAAGGAGAAGGACGAGATGGTCGCAAAACAGCAAAAGGACCTCCTTAATCTCACTAAACAACTGGAGATGAGTGCTAAACACGAGAAAGCTCTTAATGAGGACCTAAAATCTATGGAAGCATCTAAATCTGAGCTTCTTACGAAATTGGATGACCTAACTAAAGTCAGAACAGAAATACAATCCTGTCTCTCCGCTGCCGATAGGAAAATTCAAATAGCAGAAAAAGAAATGACCATTTTGAGAGAGTCGAAGGCTGCGGTAATTGAAGAAAATGTTGGTCTTAACATGTTAAAAGCAGAGTTGCTGATGAAAATTGAGAATTATAAGGTAAAAGACAAATCTGAACAAGAACAGTCAATGAAATGGAAAGAGGAAGTGCAAACTGTTCGCTCATCTTTAAATGCTGCCGAGACATCTTTGCAGCACACCAGGAAGGAGGAAGAGAAGCTTGTTAACTTAATGAAAAGTAAAGAACTTCAAATTCAAGACCTTGAATCCTGTATAAAAAGAACAATTACCATTATGTTGAAAATGAAAGAGAATCTAGACGGTATCGGCCTTATAGTCCCCAAGAATTCAGTTCCTAATGTTAAAAATGACAATTCAATCCTAGAATCTTGTTCAAAAGAACATCCACCGACTCCCACAGAAAACTCTTCGGTGTGTGAAAGTACTGAAGTAGAAATGTTATGTCAAGAGCTAATTGCTAAGGTCAGCAATATTCAAAGTCATTGCAAAGAATTGGAGTCGCGAGTAGAGAGTTTACAGGGTGAGCTTAGACAGAGAGATGAGATGCTAAGTGAACGAAAAATTCAAATGGACGCCATTCAGAAAGAGTTGTTTGAAGTGAAAGAAGAAATGAGAAAAGAGCAACATAAATTCCAAGACAAATGTGCTGAGGTAAGGATGGTTGAGGTTCGTTCCTTTGGCTTCTAATGATTTGACTAATCACTCTCACTGCTGCTTAACTGCTTAAGAGGATTTCTAATTAATTCTTTGTCCTTACCCAGAATGATATTCTTAATGAAACCATAAAGAAAAGAAATGTCCAAGTAAGTATCTTACCCTAAATACTCGAATGCTTTTGAAGTAACCCAAAGTTTAAGGAAGGTTCCAAAGTTCAGATTTATTTCACTGAAATAAACAACTACAGAACATAAGTATACAAACAAAATAACACATGTAATGAACACACACTAACATAAGCACACACAAATATAGGCACCTGTACATTTTACAAACAAAGAATTGATATAAGTGGCATGATGTTGGTTTCCCAAACCTAGGAGTCCAGTTAGTAGAGGAACTGCAAGATCATCATCTCCATAAATGATGTACACCATCGCACATTACGACAAACTTATCTGTTTTAATTTTATTTAATATTCAAACCTACAAAAAAAAACCACTGGTTAGTTTTGAACTTAATAAATTATAACAGCTTTACACTTAATTGCTAGCTGTTGCGTGAGCCACTACCACAGGGGGTGCTATAAAATTCGCATAGCATGCAACAGCCTCCTTCCACTTGATCTGGTCCCTCAGGTCAGTCTCACAGAAGGCGCAGCTCCACTTATTGGGACTGTTGGCCTGTAGGAACAAAGGTTTTCTCTTTAGTCCCCCTCATGGTCTGAAGGGCCAGAGGTCGTCTGCTCAGGAGAAATAAACAACAACGATACTTAATTGATTCTTGAGTTTTTTATTTTTTCTATTTGAAAAATGTAAAAAGTTTATTATTTTTTAAAGCACTCGGTGTTGCTGTAAAGCGTGCCGTTGTTGCTAACTATATTGTGAATATGGGGCATTGGGCTATGGCTTAGCTGAGTCAAAGCACACTTGTGGCTAACAAATTTAGATGTTAGGTGGCCTTCCGATTCCGGTATAGTTCAGAACCTGTGGTTTGGATTTCACCTTAAACCGTAGGTCTTCCCTGAGGTGAAATGCCTTAAAAAAACTCGAGATTGGTGGTAAAACCCCCTTCAAGTGTGGGTGGCTCAAAATGACAATAGGATGCGTCTATGCCTGTTCAATCACATCATCATAGCCTTCTTAGGGTGATGTGTGAATGTCTCGAAACGGGTATGGGGCTGTTGGATTGGTCAGGTGATAGATAGGTATGGGGACGGGGGAGATATATACATCTTTTATATTTGTAGTGCCTGAGCTATCTCAGGTCCTCTGTGATGGTAGCAAACTATAAATTCCATTGAGGCTGCGCGCTCCTTTATTTCAGTGTAGGCAGCTTATTGGAGCCTGTGGCCAGATGTCAAGTACTTTGTGGTGTGTGCATGGTCGAATGGCAAAGCTATATAAGCATAAGAAAATGTGGGTGGATGTACTGATTGTATGTGTTAGTAATGGATTCCTCGGTATGCTGCCTGAGGTTGTGCTCATAGTGCATTTATTTTGGTTTGCTTCATGTGGAATGTGATGTTTATTGAATTTTACTTTTGTCCTAAGTGAGACGGCATTATTTTAGTGTATGCGTTAGTTACTTGCCAGCCTCCCTACCTCTCATCTACAAGGTCGGCAGCCACTATGATGGCCACCACATGCCATGGCAGGCTGTCTACTGCCCTTGAAATCCTTGAATTTGATGAAAAAGGTAGATGGTCCTTGAATTTAAAAAAATAAATCATTGAGTGATTGTTAAATGATTTTTCAAATTCACTATTTATATACTTTTTAATGTTAAGTTAATCTACCTACTAATGTGAGTGAACATATGTATGATTTGGATGCATTATATTTTATGATGGATGCTCACTATACTTGTGTGACTGTCGCTTGGATACCTCGTTCTTGTTTTTTTTGCACTGAGTTGATTTTGGTTATGCTTTGCTTATAACACATTTTTGCCTTAAATACCTTACCTTCATCAATGTCCCATAATATTTATTGCACTTTTTTAATTTAAAGAAAAAAAAACTGGCTAAAACCCATCCTTGATTATTTTTAAAAAGTCCTTGAATTCAAAGTCACCAAACGAGTAGACACCCTGCATCAGTGTGTCCACAGGTCAGTAAGAGAATTGAGATCGTGTTTGTAGTGGGTGCTAATGTGAAGTTTAGGCTGTCCATAAATAGGTGTTTGATATTGTCTGGGCTTTTGTTTCATATTGGCATCTAGGCAAATATTATTGTTTGTTTTATTGTAGTACAGATCTTCACACTCTTTAACCTCACTACTTTCTTTGTAGCTCCTAGCGGATATGGCGGTGTTGCAGTTCGCTTTATTAGTTAAGAGTAAATAATGGTAGCATGTTGGTTAAGGGCAACATGATCCATCAGAGGAGAGCTTTAGCTAGTGTGATTGGTAGAGAGACGAAGATGACCCGTTACTCGGATGGGAGGCTTTTGCGAATGCGTCGAATCCCACCGAGACGGCCATGATTAGTCCCCTTCGGAGACTTGATGGCACGCCTGTGAATGTGACGCAGCACTCTACCATACACTTCGTGAAAGGAGTAGTTTATTCGAGGGAACTCGTGGACTACTCCATAGACGACATCACCTTAGAGCTGGCCGACCATCGGGGGGTCAAGGTCGAATGTGTCAAGAGTAAACAGGGAGGGGCGTCGAGACCCACCCCTACAATCATCGTCGCGTTCGACCGTCTGGCCGTTTTGCACGCCGACCACTCCCATGGTGGTCGGCCGAGTGTGAGACGGCCCTCAAACAGAAGCGTTATGCCTACATGCGCTGTAAGCGCCGCCCGAACGATTTCACTGTCGCTGAATTTCGTCGGGCTAGGGCTAGGTTCCGGTATATTTCGAAGCACGCCCGCCGCTCTTCTTGGTGGGCATACGTGTCTTCACTTAACGGGAAGACCCCTTTAGCTGAGGTGTGGAAGCGAGTCAAAAGGATTCGGGGCAAGTTCTCGCAGGACCGCCCTCCCGTTCTCCAGGAGAATGGGACCGCAATCTCGGACCCCGCGTCCGTGGCGGAATCCTTAGCGACCGCTTTTTCCGCATTCTCTAGCCGTGATGCTGCTCCGCCAGCATTCAATGCACGTCGTGATGTCGCGGAAGGCCGCCGGCTGGACTTTACCTCCAGAGGCGGAGAACCCTTCAACGACAAGTTTACTGTGAGTGAGTTGCATTCCGCTCTCGCTTTGTGCGCGGACACCGCCCATGGTCCGGACGATGTCCCGTACGCCATGCTTCGACACCTGGGTGAGCGAGGCATGGCCTTTCTCTTAGATTTGTTCAACAGGATCTGGGTGGAAGGTCTTCTCCCAGACTCCTGGCGAATCGCTACTGTGCTCGCCTTTCGCAAGCCGGGGAGAGATCACTCTACTCCGACCGGTTTCCGCCCAATCTCTCTAACCTCTTGCGTGTGCAAGTTGATGGAGAAATTGGTAAATGTTAGATTAGCCTTTTTCCTGGACAGCGGAGGCCATCTGTCTTCCGCACAGTGCGGCTTCCGCAAGTTCCACTCCACGTCGGATGCTCTGCTCCGACTGGAAAATGCCGTCTGCGAGGCTTTCCTTCGTAGACAGCACTACGCCACGGTTTTTTTCGATCTGGAGAAGGCCTATGATACCGCATGGCGATACGGTATCAGGGAGACTCTCCACACAATGGGGGCGAGGGGACGCCTCCCAATGTTTATATCTGAATTTTGGCGAGATTGTCGATTCCGTGTACGGGTGGGGGGAGCCCTCTCCGGCCCAAAAGAGCAGGAAGAGGGTGTCCCGCAGGGTAGTGTCCTCAGTGTCACACTCTTTGCCCTGAGCATCAACGGCATCACCTCGGTGCTGCCGGAAGATGTTCTCGCTACGCTCTACGTGGACGACCTTTCGATCTCTTTTGGCGCGGCCCAGATGCCAACTCTGGAGCGTCGACTCCAACAGGCATTGAACCGCGTCTCTCGCTATGCCGAAGCGCACAGGTTTCGGTTTTCTTTGGCCAAGACTAAGGTGGTGCACTTCTGCCGCCATCCACGGCTTTACCCCGACCCAGATTTGTTTTTTAATGGGGTGCGCCTGGATGTGGTTGAGTCGCACCGTTTCCTTGGTCTTGTATTCGACCGACGCCTCACCTGGGAGGCTCATATTCGCAGCCTTAGGGTCTCTTGTACCCGCGCCATGGACATTCTCCGTTCCGTGACGTTCAGCGCTTGGGGCGCTGATAGGGCTACTGCCCTACTTTTTTATCGATCCTTTGTTCGCTCGAAGCTCGACTACGGATGCGAGTTTTATGCATCCGCAGCCGAGGTTTATTGCGGAAGGTGCATTCGATCCACCACACCGGCCTTCGTCTTGCGACCGGTGCCTTCCGCACTTTCCCCATTGAGAGCCTGTTGGTCGATGCTGGGGAGATGCCACTCGCTCTGCGCCGCGTGCAGTGCATCACTCGCCTGTACGCGCGAGCCCGGCGCCTCCCTCAGTCGCCAACAGCTCTCACTGCATCCGCAGCTGATCTCGATGGTGCCTATGCCGCCGAGAGACGCCAGTCATACCCTAAGCCCTTTGGGTTTAGGGCCAGGAAACTCCTTCGAGAACTAGATATAGCTTTCGGGCCGGTGGCGCTTCTGGTTCTGCCCAGGACGCCACCCTGGAGGGTACCACATTTGGGTATTTGTCGCCACGCCTCTGCTCCCAAAGCTTGTACTGCGCCGGGAGTATTGCGTTCGACCTTTTTGGAGCACACATCGTGTCACGCTGGAACCGTGCCAATGTATACGGATGGCTCCAAGTCTCAAGAGGGGGTCGGCTTCCACGCCGTGTTCCCTCTGTTTGAAGTCAGCGGGGCTCTACCAGGCGCTGCGTCTGTCTTCACGGCCGAGCTGGTGGCAATACACCACTCTGTACGGGAGATTACGCGACGTGCCCGGTTCGGAGACCGGATTGTGATCTATAGCAACTCACAAAGCGCCCTGAGTGCTCTCGGGGCATTGGAATCTCCGCATCCCCTGGTTTGCGATATCCGTGACGCCATGGTTTTGGCGAGCCGGGCAGATGTCGAGATTATCTTCTGCTGGGTTCCTTGACATGTAGGAATTGCGGAGAATGAGCGCGCCGATGAGGACGCCAAAGAGTCCGCGAGGACTCTGCGACCGGACCAGCGTTTCGCTCTTACCTCACACCGACTACATTTCAGGAATACGGGCAGCTCTTCGGACTGCTTGGCAAAGAAGATGGGAGACGGTCGAAGGAAACTTAAAGTTGCGTGCCATTGCGCCGTGACGGTTCCCATGGACCAATCCCCCAATGCCGCGGCGGCTTTAGGTTGCTTTCTGTCGTCTCCGAATCGGGCACACTCGTGTGACGCATCGCTATTTGATGGAGCGCTCGTCTGCGCCCTATTGCAACGACTGCGTCGTCCCCCAGACTGTTCGGCACATTCTTGTTTTATGTCCCTGTCTGGTTGATCTTCGCGCACGTTACCTGTCCCGGTACCGGGATGGGCGGGGTCGCTACCGCCTGTCCCTTGTGCTCGGACAGATTCGTGAACATTGACTTGTGGACTTGTTGACTTCTTGGGGGAGGCCGGCCTTCTCCCTATTATTTAAGCAAGGTTTGTTTTTTGCATTTGTTTTTTTGTCCTTTTGTTGCACGCTCCTGCGCCGGGGGGACCTCTCCCCGACGCACCAGCTTGCTTCCTTTCCCCCTTTTCGGGGTGTTTCTTTTTTCTCTCTTTAATTTTATTTTAAAGTAGCCTAGAACTAGGCCAGTTCTAATACGGCGACTAATGCCCAAGTAGGCAGTCGCCAGATGAGCTCTTAATAAAAAAAAAAAAATCCTGAGTCGGTTCATGCCGGTTGGTACCGCTACCGCGTGAAGGCATTCGTGCCACTGCCGCGGAGGTGCTATTACTGCCACTGCTTCGGCCATACGAATCGCTCATGTAGACGTGCACAGTCGGGTCAGGGTTACACGAAATTTGTGTAAGTTGCTCCAGGGCCGCACATGATAAGTCCAAATCGTGTGTGGCCGTTCAGGCTCAGGATCGTGTCTCATTTCGCGAGTCTAAGGACTTGGTCCTGGTGCGCCCGGCGCTTTCCGGGACGTCCTATGTTGAAAAAGACACCCTCTGCTCCTGGCCCCTTCAGGCCTACGAGCTGGTGGCACAAAGCGTTCACACCCAGCCCCGGCTAAAACAGGGTTCTCCCCAGCATGAACGTTTCCCGTAAGGCGCAGGCGCGCGCGCTCTCACTCTCTCTCTCTCTCTGCTTGGCGAAACTCTGTAAAGAGAATCTCAAGGAGTTGTTTAGATATGTAAGCAGCCTTTAAACCAATCCGTCGAACGATTGGCCCTTTGAGGAATGAGGAGGGGACATTAAAGCATTCAGATGCAGAAAATGCTAACCTCCTCAACGACTACTTCTCTTCAGTGTTTACTGAAGAGTGTGGTCCCATCCCCCAGCCAATGGATTCCTACTCGGGGGGGGGGGGAAGCTGGAGGATATGGACTTCACCGAAGGGGAAATAAAAAAGATCAGTGACCTAAAGACGAATAAGTCACCTGGCCCGGATGGGTTTCTACCTAAAGTGTTGAAAGAAGTGCGCGATCAAGTGTCACGACACCTGAGCGCAATCTTCAACATGTCAATCCGGACCAAATCCGTTCCTAGAGACTGGCGTGATGCGGAGGTGACTCCAATCTTCAAGAAAGGAGATCGTAACCAACCGTCAAACCACCGACCTATCAGTCTGACTTCGATAGTCGGTAAACTCATGGAAAGCATCATGGGGAACAAAATGACGTCGTATTTAGAGTAAAACCTGCTACTGAGGAGTTCCCAGCACGGTTCCGAAGGCAACGGTCATGCCTGACGAACCTTGTGGAATTCTTCCACTTCGTGTTCAGTGAGCCCGATCGGGACAAGGCGGTGGATGTGGTCTACTTAGACTTTCAGAAAGCCTTAGATAAGGTACCACACCGCCGCCTTCTCCGGAAAGTGCGAGCGCTGGGTATAGACGGAAAAGTAGCCGGCTGGATCGAGAACTGGCTAAGTTGCAGACGGCAACGGGTGGTGGTGAATGGACAGGCTTCTGAGTGGGTGCCCGTTACTAGCGGGGTGCCTAATATTTATCATCTACGTCAACGACATGGACGGTGACATGGTTGCTTCATCTCCACCCATACCTTCCTCACATCCCCCTTTCCTTCTCACCTCACATTATATCCTTTTTACGCCATGCCGAAATGCGGCACCTGGCTCTGCCAGCCCCCTACGCACCCCTTGCAAAGCGGGCCACTGTGAGGGGTGATTAGCGTCTGTATCCCGTGAATAAAAAAGGGGTCACCAGGCCCAATGATGAGTCTAACAAAAAATCCCCTTAATTTCCCCCCGTCCTGGCGCACCCCGCGCTGCCCGGGGCGTCCTATGCCTCAATGTTGAAAAAGACATCCTCTGCTCCAGACCTACAAGTAGGGAACCCTTCTGCGGGTTCTACCCAACAACGGGTGCTCCCCTGGTAAAGCTGGCGGCACAAATGTTCCAAAACCAGCCCCCATCCCCTTCCTACAGCGTGACTGTTTCCCTCAAGACGAAACGCTGTTGCGCCTCCACCGAGTCGTTAGACTCACAGGAGGAAACGCCCCTGAAGTTGGTCGCCAGGCCATCTTCCGGGGTTCCTAAAGCTGCCCCCCGAAAAGAGGACAGCACTAAAAGAGCAACGGGTCCTTCGCCCAACCCCAGTGGTGTGCTGGGTGCCTCAGAGACGGTGGATCCTCGAAAAGATGGGCCTCCACCCGCCTAAGGTTTCGAGGAGGATGGGGGGGGGGGAGACTTGCATGGTGAGCCCATCCTCCCCCAACAACGCCCGGAGTTCTGCCTCCGGGAAGCTTGCGCCATTCTTGTGAGGGTCTACTTTTCGAAAAGGGCCCCTGCATCTCAGAGCTAGGCCTGGAGGGCATATTCCTTCAATGGAATTGCCGCGGACTCCGGGCTAACTGGCCGGAACTGCAGAGGCTCGTCTCGTCCCGTTCCCCGTTAGCTATCTTTTTACATGCTGGGCGCATGTCCCCTGCCCAACCTCCATTGGTATAAGGCTTTTGCGACCCCACCACAACGGGATGGGGGCCGTGTGGTAGGATGTGCAATTTAGACCCGGCATGATGTCTCCGATTGCCTCTTCGCTTTAGATACCTCCTTTCAGGCAGTAGCTGTGCAGCTGCACCTTGATAGGAGGTATACTGTTATTTCCGCGTGCATTACACCGTCAGCCGACTTCGACGTGGGGGACTTCCGTCGCGGCACGGTTGCCGAGGCCCTTTCTCTTGCTCGTAGATCTAAACGGTAGACACCCCCTCTGGGGAGACTACTCTATTAATCCCCGGGGTCAAGTCCTTGCCGACCTGATCGACGGGTTTGAGATATGTGTCCTAAATGTGGATGAGTTTACGCATCATTGCCCGAGAACCGCTTTATTTTCCTTCCTTGATCTATCTTTGTGCTCTCCCGATGCACAGCCGATTTTGATTGGGGGGTGGTCGATGACGTCCATGGTAGTGATCACTTTTCCAATGAAATATCATTTTCTGGGATGCGATGGTTTGCATTTAGGAAATGACTGAATTCTCTATCTCAGTCGAGGAGTTTAGGTCGCTAGATGAGGCCGTTGAGTTCTCCGGCAACCTCGTTGCCGCGGGCCTAACTACTATTCCTACGTCTGGCCGTTTTGCACTCCGACCCCGCGTCTGTGGTGGAATCCTTCGCGACCGCTTTCTCCACATTCTCTAGCCGGGAAGCTGCTCCGCCAGCATTCCATGCACGTGGTAAGGTCGCAGAAGTCCGCTGACTGGACTTTACCTCCAGAGGCGGAGAACCTTTCAACTACAGGTAAACTGTGAGTGAGTAGCGCTCCGCTCTTGCTTCGTGCGCGGACACCGCTCATCGTCCAGCCGATGTCCCGTACGCCATGTTTCGACACCTGGGTGAGCGAGGCAAGGCCTTTCTGTTAGATTTGTTCAAAAGGATCTGAATGAAGGTCTCCTCCCAGATTCTTGGCGAATCGCTACTCTGCTCGCCTTTCGCTGACCGGTTTCCGCCCAATCTCTCTAACCTCTTGCGTGTGCAATTTGATGGAGAAATTAGTAAATGTTAGATTAGCCTTTTTTTTCTGGACAGCGGAGGCGATCTGTCTTCTTCACAGTGCCGATTCCGCAAGTTCCACTCTACGTCGGATGCTCTTTTCCGACTGGAAAATGCTGTCTGCGAGGCTTTCCTTCGTCGACAGCGGTACGCCATGGTGTTCTTCTATCTGAAGAAGGCCTATGATACCGCATGGCGATACGGTATCATGAAGACTCTCCACACGATGGGGGCGAGGGGAAGCCTCCCAATGTTTATATCTGAATTTTTGCGAGATCGTCAATTCCGCGTACGGGTGGGGGGAGCCTCCGTCGGCCCAATAGAGCAGGAAGAGGGTGTCCTGCAGGGAAGTGTCCTCAGTGTCGCACTCTGCCCTGAGCATCAACGGCATCACCCCGGTGCTGCCGGAAGATGTTCTCGCTACTCTCTACGTGGACGACCTTTCGATCTCTTTTGGCGTGGCCCAGATGCCAACTCTGGAGTGTCGACTCCAACAGGCATTGAACCGCGTCTCTCTCTATGCCGAAGCGCACAGGTTTCGGTTTTCTTAGGCCAAGACTAAGGTGGTGCACTTCTGCCACCATCCACGGCTTCACCCCGACCCAGATTTGTTTCTTAATGGGGTACGCCTGTCAGTGGTTGAATCGCACCGTTTCCTTGGTCTTGTATTCGACCGACGCATCACCTAGGAGGCTCATATTCGCAGCCTCCGCGCCATAGATATTCTTCGTTCCGTGACGTTTAGCGTTTTGGGTGCTGATAGGACTACTGCCTTACTTTTTTCTCGATCCTTTTCTACGTTCAAAGCTCCACTACAGAAGTGAGTTTTATGCAGCCGAGCGTTTATTGCGGAAGGTGGACTCGATCCTCCACAACGGCCTTCGCTTGGCGACCGGTGCCTTCCGCACTTTTCCTATTGAGAGTTTGCTTGTCGATATTTGAGAAATGCCATTATCTATGCGCCGTGCATAGTGCATTACCTGCCTGTTCGCCCGAGCGCAGCGTCTCCTTTTGCCGCCAACGGCTCTCAAAGCATCCGCAGCTGATCTCGACGGTGCCTATGCCGCCGAGAGACGCAAGTCATACCCTAAGCCCTTTCGGTTTAGAGCTAGCAAACTCCTTCAACAGCTAAATATAGCTCTCGGGCCGATGGCGCCACTGGTTCTACCCAAAACGCAACCCTAGAGGGTACCGCATTTGGCTATTTGTCGCCACGCCTCTGCTCCCAAAGTTTCTACAACGCCTGGAGTATTGCATTCGACCTTTTTGGAGCACACCTCGTGTCCCGCTGGAACCGTGCCAGTGTTTACGGATGGCTCCAGGTCCCAATAGGGGGTCGGCTTCCACGCTTTATCCCCTCTGTTTGAAGTCAGCGGTGCTCTGCCAGGCGTTGCGTCTGTCTTCACGGCCGAGCTGGTGGCAATACCTCACTCGTTACCTTAGATTACGCGACGTTCCCAGTTCGGAGACTGGATTGTGATTTATAGCGACTCACAAAGCGCCCTGAGTGCTCTCGGGGCATTGGAATCTCCGCATCCCCTGGTTCGCGATATTCGTGACGCCACGGTTTTGGCAAGCCGAGCGCATGTCGATATTATCTTCTGCTAGTTCCTGGACATGTAGGAATTGCGGGTAATGAGGGCGCCAAAGAGTCTGCGAGGACTGGGCGACCGGACCAGCGTTTCTCTCTTCCTCACACCGACTACATGGCAGGAATACAGGCAGCTCTCCGGGCTGCTCTGCAAAAAAGATGGGAGACGGTCGAAGGTAACTTAAAGTTTAATGCCATTGCGCCTCAACTGTACCCCCTAATGCCGCGACGACTTCAGGTTTCTTTCTGTCGTCTCCGAATTGTACACAATCGTAGGACGCACCGTCTCATTTGAAGGAGCGCTCGCCTGCGCCTTACCGTGAAGAATACGTTGTCCCTCGAGACTGTTCGGCACATTCTTGTTGAATGTTCCAGTATGTGCGATCTGAGCGGGGTCACCACCACTTATGCCTTGTACTCGGGACGGGTTCGTACGCATTGATTTATGGACTCTGACTTTTTGGAGGAGGCTGGCCTTCTCCCCTTTCTTTGTGCCGAGGGGAGGCGGGCCTACCCCCGACGCCGGAACAGGCTTCCTTCTTGAACTCTTACCTTTTCTCATTGTTTTGTATAGTTATTTGTTAGTTACATATCATTTGTTTTGTTATTTATTTTCTAATACCCTAGTATTAGGCCGTGTGGAGTACGGCGACTTATGCCCAAGTAGGCAGTCGCCAGATGAGCTCTTAATAAATAATTATATATATTTTATATTTGTCTCTCTCTATATTTTTCTTTTTTTCTCTCTCTCTCTGTCTGGCAGATGAGAAAGTATAATTAATGAAAAAGTTTATGGTCGAAAACGGCTCCATTTTCTTTGCTCTCATTCCTTCCCATCTTGGGGAATTTGCCTTGTTGGATTACTTTGAATCCTTGTTTATTCTCTGTAATTTATGATAGATGATGTTAAAGTGGAAGAATAATGATATATTTTGCTAGTTTTCTCCATTTTATTTTCAGTTAAAGGACTGCAGCAAACATGTGGGTGATGCAGAAGCTGATTTGGCCAAGCTGAAAGCCAAGTTTGTGACGTTGCAAACGTCTGGTTTAGAAAAAGACCAGGACTTATCAAAGGCACACACTGCCATCAACAAATTAGAGAGAGATGACAAAAAGATGAAAAAGAAGGTAAATCTCCATTTTTACATTCTTCTGAATTTTGCTTCACTCTTGAACTCTACTACATTACTTCACTGTTACTGTGAAAAGGGAGTGGTTTGGTGAATGGCTGGGATACAGCTTCTTTCTCTTTTGTGACAGGAGGAAGAATACAGAGGGAGGTGGGGTATCTCCTGTACATGGTTCCTCTTTTGCATACAAAAAGTTTATTTTTCTCTTCCTGCAAGGAGGCGCCACATGGACACTGTTATGCCTGGTACTTGGAGGAGTAGCACACCCTCCACCAGTCTCAAATTTGTTTGCCCAACCGGACCCTACAGGGGTGTATCATGTGTGCCAATCGCTCTGTGCCGTACACTATTATACACCTGTACACGCAAGCACGGTGCCTCCTTCAGGCGCCAGTCATACCCTAAACACTTTGGGTTTAGTGCTAGTAAATTTCTTCGAGAGCTTGGACCTCACCCTGGAGGGTACCACCTTTGACAATTTGTCGCCACGCCTCTGATCCCAAAGTTTCTACAGCGCCGAGAGTATTACGTTTTACTTTTTGGAGCACACTTCGTGTCACGCTGGATCCGACCGAGCCAGTTTACACGGATCGCTCCAAGTCTCAAGAGGTGTTTGGTTTCCACGCCGTATCCTCTTTGTGTGAAGTCAGCGAGACTCTACCAGACGGTGTGTCTGTCTTCACGGCCGAGCTGGTTGTAATACACTGCTCGGTACCGGGGATAGCGCGTCTTTTCCTGTTCGGAGACCGGATTGTGATCTTTAGCGACTCACAAAGCGCCTCAAGTGCTCTTGGGCCATTGGAATCCCCAAACCTCCTTGTTCCTCGTATCCGTGACACCACAATTACTCCGAGACCGGTGGAGTGGATATCGAGATCACCCCATGGGTTCCTGGACATTTGGGAATTTCGAGGAATGAGGGCGTCAAAGAGTCAGCGCGGACTGGGTGACCGGACCGGCGTTTCGCTCTCCGTCACACCGACTACATGACAGGAATCAGGGCGGCTCTCCTGGATGCTTGGCAAAGATGATTGGAACTTAAAGTTGCGTCACATTGCGAACTATTTGACCTCTTGGACAAAGTTGGCCTCCATTTTATTTTACTCTCTTTGGTGTTGCTCCCGCGCCGAGGGGGACCGTTCTACCCTGTTTTTTTGGGGGGGAGGGGGTCTTTTGCTCGTTTGTTTAATCTAGTCTAGATTTCTACAGCGACTTATGCTCTAATAGGCATTCGCCAAATGGGCGCTGAAAAAAAGATCCTTGATTTCTCATTCGCAGTGGCTTGGATGGTGTTGACAGGGGTAACATCCCCTTTGCAACTGAAAACTGATGGACAGCCCCGGCCTTCCACTCCCAGTGCCTTACTATGCTAATATATAATGGGTGATCACCCACCCTATCCCTGAGTGGACTCTCCTTTCTCATATACCCTAGTCTTCCTCCCCCCAAGCAGTCTCCAGAATAGCCCGTTATAAATACAATTTGAGGCTTGGATGGAGGTGGGGCTGCCGGTATCACTCCTCCTTGACTCCGGTTGGGCTAATCACCCCAAACCTCCCTCCACCTGTCATTTGTGAGTGAAACCTTTGGTAGTTTCCAATCATTTGTTAGGCAAGTAGCCACAATACCTTAATTGTTTCCTGGTTTTTACATTATATCTAATATTTACTGTCAATAAAAATTCGTAATTCGTTTTTGCCCCCTCATCCCCTTCTATTATCATTGGGGGTTTTCACCATCAATTGCTATTGTCGCTTTTCATCCCTTGATGACTTGGCTTTTTTTTTCTCTCTCTCTCAAGCTGAAAGAAATTCATATGGAGGCGAAGGAAAAGGAAACCAAGTTCGCTGGAGCTAAGAAAGAAATCGAAGATTGGGAACGAAAATTCCATCAAAAATCCGTTCAATTGCTTGAGGTGAGCTTAAAAGTTGATCTCTGTGCATTTGGGTCAGAGATGTCGGACTTGAAGACGGGGGGGGGGGGGGGGGGAATGCGTGTGACAGATGTGTATATCGAAGCCAATCCACATTAGAACTACTTGGGGTCGAAATTGAAAACCGCTCTGTTCGATCGACCCCTGTGTTGTGTTGGGAGTCAGTAGCGGGGGTCACTTTAAACAATAAATTCTAGTCGATTCGTCTGTTGTGAATTGAAGAAAATATTTCTCCTTATAAAATTAATCTGTATCATGAAAAATAAGAGGACATCGTGTAGGCCGCATAAAGGCGGGTTAGGTGGTACCAGCAAATCCTGCGACCCCTCCAACATCATTTAATGCATTCATGGGATTATATAAAAAATTGAATTCCAAACCCAGCTTCTTTCCCCATTTCACGCAGAGGTTCAGTCGCATTTAGTTGCCTTTACAACAGGCAGCTTTCCCCATGATTATAGTATTTTTACTCTCTTCATCTTTTTCATTCATATTTTTTTTCGGCAGTTGAAGGAAAAATGCCTGCAAAGCGAGAAAAATGCCGAAAGTCTCCATGAAAAACTGTGCAAACTTCAGTTGCGAAACAAACAGCTTCAATCGGATTTGGCGACGAAGCGCAAAGTTACCAAAGCACCCCAGCTTCTTTCGGACACTTCCTCTAACCTCTCTAAAGATTCCCAACAGACCACAGACATAGTTGACTGTTCTCAAAGCCAAGACAAGACGTTGAACGTGAATTTAGAGGCATCCGTGAAAAAGGCGGCGACGCGAAGGGCTGCTATGATAGGACAAACATCTAGTGATGTTAAGTCTACTAAAATAGGCACAAGAGGCTCTGGTCGTAAACTGCCCCTGAAGGCTGTTGAGTCGCAGCAGGAAATTCTTCAAGTTTCTACTCCCTCCGATCAGGAACCCAGTTCCTTTGAATTTCACTCAACCCGAAGAATTACTCGATCCTTCTACTCAGAGAAGAGGGCTATCCCCTCTTCTCGAGAGGAGTTTTCCGCCAAGAAGATCAGGCTCGGGGACTTGGAAGGGCTTCCCGATAAAGTGCGAAGAGGTAAATGGGGCTCAGTATCTCGTTCTCGGAATTATCTAAATGTGTCACTCTCATTGAGATAACATCTTTAGATAACTGGGACCATTGAGTGTTAGTAAGATTCTCGACCATCTTGCAGATTGGCGTTGTCATACAGAAGATCCAAACCACCTCCATAGCCATTAAACACATTTATTCATAATTACAAGAGTTTGCAGCCCTCAGCCCAGCTTCACCACATATCTTACCAATGGGTGCAAGGGATGCCACGCTAGAGATATTCTTACTCACACACGCACACATCACAGAGTTTTGAAAGCCAAATATGCTTTAAATTTAGGGAGGATTTTTTTTATTACTATATATTTTTTGTTGTGATTTTAGGAGAACGCATCTTCATTCCTTGTCCCTTCCTCCTTCCACTTGGCTGAATGCACCTTGTAAGGAATAAGTGGTTCTGGTTGTTCATCTTTGATTCTGCTCCTTCTACAGTGGTTTGTTCCATGTTAGGCCACATAATACATATCTCTGGCCTTTTTGTTCACTTCCGGTTCCATTCGTTTCTATGGTATTTTTTGTGTATTTCAGGACTGAATGATATTCCAGAAGGCCAGCAGAGCCCGGGAATCATTACGAGGCCTACAACACCTTTGAAACAGATGAGTGACAATGTAAGTAAACGTTTGTATCTATGTGATGTAATGCCTTTCCATTTTCCCCCAAACTGGGTCTAAATAGGCTATGAAAGGACAGAAGGGGGGGAGGAAACGAGGAGACAAAGAAACAATCAGGCTTGCCGAATTGTTTTGGCGGCTTTATCGCCAAAACTTGCATTACAAACTTGAGCCTCTCCCATTGACTGTAACAAATAACAGGTTTCATTTGCTAAGTACCAGGACGCGTATTCAATCTCCGGAAATGATGCCGCCTAAAGTACCAGTTGCAATCCCTCGTTCTTGCAGTTCTAATTCCTGTATGTGATACACTTGAACCCTAACGGGGCCGTAGGAAGTTGCTGTCCTTCACTGTTTCCTCTCTTTTCTACGAGTAACCCCTCAACCCTTTGTCTAGGCGTAAGGATCTGACTAGCGACCTCAGGTCGACTCAGAAGAGACTTTTGAACCTCTAGACAACAGACGAAGATTTGGAGAGTTTAGGGCGCGATTAATGGGAACTGTTTTGGCCCAATAACCTTCTGACCATTTTCCTGCGGTTGTTCTCGGGTGCCCCGTAAGGGGCGCGGCGATTTGCCATCCTGGCCGCCCTGCTGACGGGGTCCAGCGCTCCGTCCGGCCCCAGCTTAGCCTCTCTTCCTTCCTTCAGATAGCCTGTATTTCTCCCCTACCTCGTCGCTTTTCATACAACCTCTCCCACAACTTTCTCTGGTCAGCCTCTAATTTCACAAGGTAGATGCTGACCTTCTCAAGCCAACCGTCCCGGATCGGGGCTGAGGGGGGAGGGGACAACGTTTCCTAACACCTGAGTTCCGGTTTGGGATGGTTTTTGTTTAACAACCTGCTTCATCCCCACCCATACCTACCTCACATCCCTTTTCCTTTCTTCTTCACACTCAGTTTTACGCCGCGTCTAAGGTGGAGCCGCATGCCGATGGACTGCCAGGCCACCAGGTGGGAGGGGGGGTCCCAAATGGCGGCGCCTGGCCCTGCCAGCCCTGTAAGCACCTCTTGCGTGCGGGCAACTGCGAGAGGTGTTGAGCGATTGCATCCCGTTAAACAAATAGGGTCACCATGCCCAATGATGAGAAATATAAAAATCTCCGCTCAATTCCCCCTGTGTCACCAACGGAGCCGCCCTCGGGCAGCTCCACCGAAAAAATGGAGGTCTTCCGCCCTCCTGTGCTTGCGCAGGGGACCCTCCATATCTCTCTAACCGGAGAGGAGGCTTACTCCTCTCCTTCGCTTACGGGTGTAGGGCCCCCCCCCCTCACCCCCTTCTCTGGAGGTGCTTTCGGGCACCTCCCTTCTTCCAGCGGCAGTCCTCTCTGTTCTTTCTTAGGGGACTGCCAAGAAAGCCAGCAGGCAGCCCTTAGCCAGCCGATCCACATCGAAGCGGCTTGGTAGGGCAAACCCCCTTAGGGGGGAGAGAGAAGCCAGGCCCCTTCGGTCGCTTCCCTCAAAAGACCTGCTGGCAAGAATATTGAACCTTGCCGGGGTCAAGGCCTGTGGCTCCCCACACAAGACTAGTGACGATTTTGCGAACGGGACTTGCGATGGCCAACTGGAAGCCCCCCCGGAGATAGACATGGTCCTTGAGGAAACCCAGCCTCAGACGGTAGGGCCTTCCATGGGGAAGAATCCGGTCTCGGTTCCAAGCACCGAACCTGAATCCGCTCCTATGCAAGGTCCTGCTCAAACAGCTAGGGTTTCCGAAGCAGTACAAGGAGGGAAGGGATCTCCTCCGACAGGTGCCCCCACGACTACCAGGACCTTCTCCATTTCGGAGAATGACCTGGCTGAGGCCGGTCCATCTGGCCTGGGGGCTCCTTTCGGCGGAGGCGAGAAGCGGGTTCATTCCTCGCCCTCCTCTCCAAAAAAGAAAAAGACAAAAAAGATGGTCTGCTGCCACTTTGGCAAGCGACCAAGCCAAGATCGGCACATCCGACCCCTCTGCCCCCCAGGTTGCGGAGCCCCTGACTAAGACCAAAAACGCACAGGGCGGAGCCTCGATGACATCGGGGCTCCTGATTCAGAGGTTACCTGGCGTTTTCGAGCCCGCTGGCTTCAAACGCTTCCTCGTTATTCGATCCACTGATGGCACCATGTTGGCCAAGGGTAACATATCCATCCGAGGAGAGGATTAGCTAGTGCAATTGGTAGAGAGCCGAAGGTGACCCGTTTCTCGGACGGGGAGCCTTCTGGTGAATGCGGCGAATCCCGCTGAGGCGGCCAAGATAAATGCTCTCCGGACACTTCATGGCACCCCTATGAGTGTGACGCCGCACTCTACCATGAACTTTGTGAAAGGAGTAGTTTATGCGAGGGAACTCGTTGACTACTCCATTGAGGACATCACCATAGAGCTGGCCGACCATGGGGCGGTCAAGGTCGAACATGTGTGAGAAAGCAGGGAGGGACCTCGAGACCCACCCCTACACTCTTCGTCACGTTCGACTGTGACAAGCTCCCTGAGTCGGTGCGTGCTACTTGGTACCGCTGCGGCGTAAAGGCATTCGTGCCACTGCCGCGGCGGTGCTATTACTGTCACCGCTTCGGCCATACGAATCGATCTTGTAGACGTGCAAATTCGGGGTCACCCGAAGTCTGTGTAAATTGCTCCAAGGCCGCACACGATAAGTCTAAATCATGTGTGGCCAAGTGTGTCAATTGCGGAGAGCCGGACCCCACTTCTTCGAAGCAATGTGGTGTACATCTCTTCGAGAAAGAAATCCTGGCTGTTCAGGCCCAGGATCGAATCTCATTCCGCGAGGCTAAGGACGTGGTCCTGGCGCGCCCGGCTCTGCCTGGGACGTCATATGCCTCGATAGTTAGAAAGGCACCCTCTGCTCCTGGCCCATCCAGGCCAACGAGCACAGTTGTTTCCGCTCCCCTGGTAAAGCTGGTGGCAAAAAAGGTTTACACCCAGTCCCGGCTAAAACCAGGGCTTCCCCCTCCTCTTCCCCCAGCGTGACCGTTTCCCGTAAGGCGAAACGGCCACGCGCCTCCACCGCGTCGTTAGACTCACAGGAGGCAACACCCCTGAAGTTGGTCGCTAGGCCAACTTCCGGGGTTCCTTCGCTTACGCCTAGTGGTGGAGCGAGTGTCTCGAAGACGGTGGTTCTTCGAAAAGAGGGCCTCCCGCCTCCGAAGCCGCAACGCCCGCCTAATGTTTCGAAACGAGGGGAGGAAAAGACTCGCATGGCGAGCCCAACCTCCCCCAATAAGTCCTCGAAGGCGACAGCGCTTTGTCTGGCCAATAGCGCCCGGGGTTCTGCCTCGGGGAAGCGTACGGCCATTCCCGTGAGAGTCTTCTGTTCGAGGAGGGCCCCCGCGTCTCCTCCGAGCTAGGCCTGGAGGGCATATTCCTTCAATGGAATTGTCGTGGAGTCTGAGCCAACTGGGAGGAGCTGCGGAGGCTCGTCTCGTTCCGTTCCCCGTTAGCTATCTGTTTGCAGGAGACCATGCTTGGCGCGTGCCCCCTGCCCTCCCTCTCGGGGTATAAGGGTCTTGCGACATAACCACCACAGGTTGGCCGGGCTGGGGGATTCGCGGTTTACACCCGGCATGATGTCTCCGTTCTTCCTTTCTCTTTAGATACCTCCTTTCAGGCAGTGGCTGTGACGCTGCACCTGGATAGGAGGTATACTAGCATTTCTGCATACATTCCAGCGTCAGCTGACTTCGACGCGGGGGACTTCCGCCGCGTCGTAGCATGGTTGCCCAGGCCCTATCTCTTGCTTGGAGATCTGAACGGCAGGCATCCTCTCTGGGGAGATTACTCAATAAATCACAGGGGACATGTCGTTGTCGATCTGATCGAAGAGCTTGAGATGGGTGTCCTAAACGTGGATGAGTTTACGCATGACTGTCCGAGAACCACTTCATTTTCTTGCCTTTACCTATCTTTGTACTCTTCGGATTGACAGCTTTATTTTGATTGGGGGGTGGTTGATGACCTCCATGGTAGTGATCACTTTCCCATTCAAATATCATTTTCAGGGCAACTGCCGCCTGAGAGCCCACCTCAGTGGTGCTTGGCCCTGGCGCGGTTGCGGTGGCCTGCGTTTCAGGAAATGACTGAATTGTCCATCTCAGTCGAGGAGTTTAGGTCGGTAGATGAGGCCGTTGAGTTCTTCTCTGGCAACCTCATTGCCGCGGGCCTGACTACTATTCCTAGAACGTCTGACTGTTTTGCACGCCGACCACTCCCATGGTGGTCGGCCGAGTGTGAGACGGCCCTCAAACAGAAGCGTTATGCCTACATGCGCTATAAACGCCGCCCGAACGATTTCATACTGTCGCTTAATTTTGTCGAGCTAGGGCTAGGTTCCGGTATATTTCGAAGCACGCCCGCCGCTCTTCTTGGCGGGCATACGTGTCTTCACTTAACGGGAAGACCCCTTTAGCAGAGGTGTGGAAGCGAGTCAAAAGGATTCGGGGCAAGTTCTCGCAGGACCCCCCCTCCCGTTCTCCAGGAGAATGGGACCGCAATTTCGGACCCCGCGTCCGTGGTGGAATCCTTAGCGACCGCTTTTTCGGCATTCTCTAGCCGGGATGCTTCTCCGCCAGCATTCAATGCACGTCGTGATGTTGCGGAAGGCCGCCGGCTGGACTTTACCTCCAGAGGCGGAGAACCCTTCAACGACAAGTTTACTTTGAGTGAGTTGGTTCCGCTCTCGCTTCGTGCGCGGACACCGCCCATGGTCCGGATGATGTCCCGTACGCCATGCTTCGACACCTGGGTGAGCGAGGCATGGCCTTTCTGTTGGATTCGTTCAACAGGATCTGGGTGGAAGGTCTTCTCCCAGATTCCTGGCGAATCGCTACTGTGCTTGCCTTTCGCAAGCCGGGAAGAGATCACACTGCTCCGATCAGTTTCCGCCCAATCTCTCTAACCTCTTGCGTGTGCAAGTTGATGGAGAAATTGGTAAATTTTAGACTAGCCTTTTTCCTGGACAGCGGAGGCCATCTGTCTTCTGCACAGTGCGGCTTCTGCAAGTTCCACTCCACGTCGGATGCTCTGCTCCGACTGGAAAATGCCGTTTGCGAGGCTTTCCTTCGTAGACAGCACTACGCCACGGTGTTTTTCGATCTGGAGAAGGCCTATGATACCGCATAGCGATACGGTATCATGGAGACTCTCCACACGATGGGGGCGAGGGGACGCCTCCCAGTATTTATATCTGAATTTTTGCGAGATCGTCGATTCCGTGTACGGGTGGGGGGAGCCCTCTCCGGCCCAAATGAGCAGGAAGAGGGTGTCCCGCAGGGAAGTGTCTTCAGTGTCGCACTCTTTGCCCTGAGCATCAACGGGATCACCTCGGTGCTGCCGGAAGATGTTCTCGCTACGCTCTACGTGGACGACCTTTCGATCTCTTTTGGCGCGGCCCAGATGCCAACTCTGGAGCGTCGACTCCAACAGGCATTTAACCGCGTCTCTCGCTATGCCGAAGCGCACAGGTTTCGGTTTTCTTTGGCCAAGACTAAGGTGGTGCACTTCTGCCGCCATCCACGACTCCACCCCGACCCAGATTTGTTTCTTAATGGGGTGCGCCTGGATGTGGTTGAGTCGCACCGTTTCCTTGGTCTTGTATTCGACCGACGCCTCACCTGGGAGGCTCATATCCGCAGCCTTAGGGTCTCTTGTACCCGCGCCATGGACATTCTCCGTTCCGTGACGTTCAGCGCTTAGGGCGCTGATACGGCTACTGCCTTACTTTTGTATCGATCCTTTGTTCGCTCGAAGCTCGACTACGGATGCGAGTTTTATGCATCCGCAGCCGAGCGTTTATTGCGGACGGTGGATTCGATCTACCACACCGGCCTTCGCCTTGCGACCGGTGCCTTCCGCACTTCCCCCATTGAGAGCCTGTTGGTCGATGCTGGGGAGATGCCACTCGCTCTGCGCCGCGTGCAGTGCATCACTCGCCTATACGCGCGAGCCGGCGCCTCCCTCAGTCGCCAACAGCTCTCACTGCATCCGCAGCTGATCTCGATGGTGCCTATTCCGCCGAGAGACGCCAGTCATACCCTAAGCCTTTTGGTTTTAGGGCCAGGAAACTCCTTCGAGAGGTAGATATAGCTCTCGGTCCGGTGGCGCCCCTGGTTTTGTCCAGGACGCCACCCTGGAATGTACCACATTTGGCTATTTGTCGCCACGCCTCTGCTCCCAAAGCTTGTACTGCGCCGGGAGTATTGCGTTCGACCTTTTTGGAGCACACATCGTGTCACGCTGGAACCGTGCCAGGGTATACGGATGGCTCCAAGTCCCAAGAGGGGGTCGGCTTCCACGCTGTATCCCCTCTGTTTGAAGTCAGCGGGGCTCTACCAGGCACTGCGTCTGTCTTCATGGCCGAGCTGGTGGCAATACACCACTCGGTACGGGAGATTACGCGACGTGCCCGGTTCGGAGACCGGATTGTGATCTATAGCAACTCACAAAGCGCCCTGAGTGCTCTCGGGGCATTGGAATCTCCGCATCCCCTGGTTTGCGATATCCGTGCCTATATGGTTTTGGCGAGCCGGGCAGATGTCGAGATTATCTTCTGCTGTGTTCCTGGACATGTAGGAATGAGGGTGTCAAAGAGTCCGCGAGGACTCTGCGACCGGACCAGCGTTTCGCTCTTTCTCACACCGACTACATGGCAGGAATACGGGCAGCTCTTCGGACTGCTTGGCAAAGAAGATGGGAGACGGTTGAAGGGAACTTAAAGTTGCGTGCCATTGCACCGCGACTGTTCCCATGGATCTATCCCCCAATGCCGCGACGGTTCAGGTCGCTTTCTGTCGTCTCCGAATCGGACATACTCGTTTGACGCATCGCTATCTGATGAAGCGCTCGCCAGCGCCCTACTGCGACGACTGCGTCGTCCCCCAGACTGTTCGCCACATTCTTGTCGAATGTCTCAGTCTGGGTGATCTTCGCGCACGATACCTGTCCCGGTACCGGGATGTGCGGGGTCGCTACGCCTGTCCCTTGTGCCCAGGACGAGTTCGTGTACATTTACTTGTTGACTTTTGGGTGGAGGCCGGGCTTCTCCCCTTTATTTAAGTAGGTTCTATTTTTGTTTTTCTTTGTAGGTTGCACGCTCTTGCACCGGTGTGAGGGAGACCTCTCCCCGATGCCGGAATTTGCTCCCTAATTGTTAAGTTTTTCCAATATTTATCATTGTTATTTTTTCATAATTTTATTTTAAAGTAGCCTAGTTCTAGGCTGTCGTATTTCTGGCGACTTATGCCCAAGTGGGCAGTCGCCAGATGGGCTAAAAAAAAAAAGTCTCGCGTCCATAAATTAGGCTGTACTGTTCATCACACATTGATGCGAATTAATCAGAGTGGATGGACGGGGGGCGCGACACCCCCGCCCATTACATTCTACGCCAGTCGACGCTATTATTCCTCTCACTTAGGGGCTGGGCTACCGCTTTGCCGAGGCAGTGGCAACACTTCCGATTTTAACGAAGTTAAGCCACATTGGGTGCGATTTGTCACCGGATGGAGTCCGATTCGGGTCGCCTCCCCAGCTGTGTCCATACGCTGTAGATAACCTGGTTCGGAGCCCACTTTAAACCGTAGGTCTCCCCTATTGAGAAATAAAAGGCATCTTAAAATGGTTGCAGATCTGATTTAACTCCGTTTTGAATATTTATCCATTTCTTTGAACGGACCACCCTCAACGCCATCCCACATCCAGAACTCATCCACCTAACCTTGCACCAGGCAGTCGCCAGATAGCCCCGTTAAAAAAAAACCTTGCACCACTCAACACACCCTCATACTTCGAAGACATCGCCCCCCCCCCCCCTTTTTGAATTCCGTCCTCACACCCACTTTGGGAATGGCGATCATTTACGCTCTGGCTCACCTTCTTTCAGACCTCCCGAGGACCCCTAAAACTCCTCGATCCTAACTTTGAGCGCACAAAAAATTCCACAGTGTCGGACAAGATAAGCGAACCACGTCCAGATTCCGCCTCAGAACTTCCCAAGGACCGGGTTAAGGTTGAGATTCCGTCCCAGACTGACAGCAATACTGAAGCTGACAAACGAGACTTAGTCTCAAGATCTTCCTTTGCGAACCCCAAGTCTGGGGCCCTTAGAAGCCGAAATAAACTAAGAAAGCCCCAAAATGTTGATGATTGTAGAGCACAATAAGTTAACAAATAATGTGTTGGTACCTAACGAGCCTTGTATGTTTATGATAATCTAGCGGTTTTTTCACCTTTTGCTTTTAAGGAATGCCGAAAATCAGTTTTACCACCCCATATAATGTATCTATATCTATATATATAGTTTGCCTACTCCGTTTTTTAATAAAAGGAATAAGTTAGAACTGACGAATTTGTCCTCTGTTTTGTCACTTGTACCTTTCATAGATTTTGCTTATATTTTTACAAATACATTTTTTTTAAATGGCTTCCATTATCATTACCTTTCGCTCTTAGTGGATTTTCAGTTGCTAGACTGTTTACTAGGGACGACTATTGCCCGTATTAAATTAATTTAATCCCAGGTTCAAACCCCTTTTTAATCTCTGTCGTTTATATAAACAAAATAGGTCTTAGTTGAATTTTTTAATTTTATTAATAAACTGGTAAATGACGTGCACCTACACGTATTTGCTTCGCGGTTATTTAATGACTAAAATATAATCCAATACTAAGTCCTCAATGAAACAAATTAATAATATTTGCTTCATCTTCATCCACTTTCTCACAAATTGAGGTCACCTTGCATCAACGCTACTATAAAAACTACCCAACTTGCTGAGCGAAAGCAATTTTTTAGAATCGATCACACCATATCTTTGATCTAAAACGTTGGCAGAGTCCGCGACAGAAATTACGGTCGGTCTGGGACACCACCATCGTAAGGATGCTGGTGAAACAGTCGAACAAATCTAGGATCCTCTTTCGGGGAACCCTGCGCCAGAAGAGATTATGCTAAAGACTTGGCGGAGGGCAGCGAAGCCGATTGGTAACGGCAAGAAGTAGTCTCCCGTGGTCGTAGCTTTTCGTCACCTTGTCGAAGTGGTTGCGAATAAATAGCGGCCATTAATCAATTTTGCTTAAGTCGGTTCCTTTTAAGTTTTTAATTTAACTTGGAACTACCATTTATTTTTTTCTGGGTGGTTAACTATAATTAGGTCAATATAAAAAATGCCATTGATAAATCAAAGAATGGCAAATACTTAGAACATGTAACTGCATATGCTAGGAAGGGGGTCGTTGTACCCTGCCGAGACGCATACTGTCCCCTTCCGTTACCTCCATTTACTGAATGACCTCCTCGAGCGTACCCTTTCAAGTTTGACAGACTGCTCATGGTCCACTTGATAAGGACCCTTCCTTCGGCTCAACGCAAACGAGAAGATGGCGCTGTTCTACCAGTACTTAAAGCGAAGTATTTGTCCATGAGGAGTCATGGGTGACCAGGCTGGGCCTCACTGGCGGCGACAGTTTTGCTCTTGGCTGGACATTGTTAATTAACTTATGGCGTGAGTGTTTGGATGCCGATTGACGCAAATGCCTCCTCAGCGATGTCTTGTCAAGAGGGACGGGGAGAATGACTACGCAATTATATCTAGGGAAGTCCAGTATTAATGAAAAAGGATGAAATAGTACCGATGTAGAACAATGGACAATCGGCCACGATTAAGTGCAAGTGTTATGATTTAGGGTCGGAAGAGAGAGAGAGAGAACCAGCGGCGACGAGGAATAGAGTACGGGACACGGTGAATGGTACAGTAGATAGTAAGGAAATAGCAAGGCAGTTTTTTTTTCAACTATGCATATTACCTCACGTTAATTACACCTATAACGTGCATCTAGCTCGTCTTTAGACCAGGGCTTAGCAATCGGGGCGGTAGCGCCCAGCTGTAGGCGATTCGTATAATCAGGTGAGTGGTACACACTTTTGCCATACAATACAACATCGCGACCAGGCAATCATATCTATATTAATTCTTCATAGCGCACGACCCTCTTAAAGGAGCAGGTTTCGCTCCCATAAGTGGTACTTTTCTGTTGTGACCTTTGGCAACCTTTGTCTCTTTGCTACTTTTTCGTCTCGTTTAAGAAATGACAAGTATTCACAAGAATACTTGGCATATGGTTTTATCCAATCGCTTGTAGATAATTTGATGTCAATGTGTTTGTTATACTATAAATCTTTTTCAAAGGAAGCCATTTCAATTGGTGGGACATCATAACACAAAACATCCAGGCAAGAAAAACGCCTATTCAATTTTTTCAAGAATTTAAAAAACGTAAAACTTCTATACTTCGATGGTCCCATGATAAGAACAAAGATGGGTTCATTGCTAGTTACCGTCACGGCATTGGGGTGCTAGGTTCATGGAACGGTCGTGACGAAATGGCACGCAACTTTAAGTTCCCATATTTTTTGCCAAGCAGCCCATGCTCTGATTCCTACCATTTAGTCAGTGTGAGGAAGAGCCAGCCACTGGATACTTGTCTATTCCTCGTGGATTATTTTGCGCCCTCATTCCCCGAAACTCACATATTCAGAAACCCAGAACAAGATAATGTCAACATCTACCCAGACCGGGGCAACCGTGGCGTCATGGATACCGTAAACTAGGAGGTGTGGAGATTCCAATACCTCAAGCAATAAGGTCGCTTAGTCAGTCGCTAAAGGTATCAATCCGGTCTCAGAAATAAGTACGACGCGTTATCTCCTTCCTTTACCAAAGCGGTGTAATTCGACCATCTCGGCCGTAAAAAAAAAGACGCAGAGCCGATGCTGACTTCAAAGAGAGAGGATGTGGCTAAGAAACCGACCCCCTCCTGCGATTTAGAGCAATCCGTATACACTAGCACGAATCGTGCATGACACTAAGTGTGCTCCAAAAAGTCCGAACGCAATAATCCAAGCGTGGTAGAAGTCTGGGGAGCCGACTGTGCTGACAAATAGCTAGGCTACGGATGCATAAAATTCGCATCCGTATTCAAGCTTCTAACGAACAAAGGATCGGTTGAAAATCAAGGCAGAAGCCCTACTACCACTTCAGGTACTGAACGGCACGGAACGAACAATGTCCAAGGCGCGGGTACTAGAGACCCTAATGCTGCGAATATAAGCCTTTCAGTTAAATGGGCGGTGGAAAACAAGGCCAATAAAACCGTGCGAACCCACCAGTTCCTGACAAATCCCGTCTAGGAAGTCTGGTTCGGGGTGGAGACGTGTGTAGATAGAGGGGAGTAGGAAAGGGGCAAAGAAAAAAAATAATAGCGTAGGCGAGTTGCGAACAGCTTCCCGCGTCTCTGGATCACTGTTAGCCAGCGGCGAATTCACTCGGCCATCCTGAGTCTAAAAAGGACTCATTCAAACGAAGCTTTTAAGCCGCTCGCCTGCACTTCTCGTACGCTATACAACCCCCCTCCTAACGCTCCCCCTTCCGGGTCTGGGCACCATTGTAGATAGAGGGGAGTAGGAAGGGGCCAAGAAAAAAATAATAGCGTAGGCGAGTTGCGAACAGCTTCCCGCGTCGCTGGACCACTGTTAGCCAGCAGCGAATTCACTCGGCCATCCTGAGTCTAAAAAGGACTCATTCAAACGAAGCTTTTAAGCCGCTCGCCTGCACTTCTCGTGCGCTATACGTGGATGGCGACAGAAGTGCACCACTTTAGTTTTGGCCAGGAAAACCAAAGCCTGTACGCTTCGGCATAGTGACAGATGCGGTTCAATCATGCCTTTTTGAATCGACACTCCCGAGTTAAAATCTAATCTGGACGGCACCAAATGGGAGCGAAAGGTCGTACACGTATAACGTAGCGAGAACATCTTCCGCAGCACCAAAGAGATGCCGTTGATGCTCATGGCAAAAAGTGTAACACTAAGGACAATTCCCTGCCGCAAACCCTTAGAACTGTCTACTATGGAAGTCCTCACAGACGGCATTTTCCAGTCGGAGCAGAGCATCCAACATGGCGTGGAACTTGCGGAAGCCGCACTGTACAAAATTTAGGTCGCCTCCCATACCCAGAAAAAGACTAGACTAATTTTTCCTTTAACTATCACACCCAAGAGGTTAGAGAGATATGGCAGAGACCGGTCGTGATGGAGTAATTTCTCCTTGATTTGCGAAAAACGAGCACAGTTGCCATTTGCCAGGAGTCTGGGAAGTTACCCTTTTCCAAGATCCTGTTAAACAAATCTAACTGAAAGGCCATGCATCGCTCTAGAAAAAGTAGTGAGGCCCACGGTGAAGAGGTTACCGGAGAAGAACTCAACGGCCTCATTCACCGAGCCAAACTCCATGTCTGTGAACGTGAAATCAGTTATTTCTTAAAATGTGGACAACTGTGCCCTTGCCAAGAAGCCACCGTGTGGAGGAGGAGTCTGTGAGGTAGAAGAAAATTATATTTAGATGGGAAAGTGTTAACTACCATGCAAGTAATCTACCCCTTCCCACCCTATATCAGTCTGTGATCGGGAGAGCACACTGATTAACCAAGAAATTAAGTTAAATATGTAGATTGACGGCTCGAACGATGGGACGTAAACTATTTCGTCCGTGTTCCAATATGTTTCACGTTTTTAGAGTAAATTTAAGGGGATGGCTCGTGTGGCGGTAAACACAATGAGGGGACTATAGCGTACGAGAAGTGCAGGCGAGCGGCTTAAAAGCTTTGTTTGAATGAGTCTTTTTTGAGACTCAGGATGGCTGAGTGGATTCGCCACTGGCTAACAGTGGTCCAGTGACGCGAGAAGCTGTTCGCAACTCGCCTACGTTATTATTTTTTCTTTGCCCCCTTTCCTACTCCCCTCTATCTACAGGACCACCCTACGATGATATTGAGTTTCAATCAATTGAGGGGGGAGGGGGCACAGTCCCCCAGTATAGCGTTTTTTGTTTGGTTAGTTTCGGGCATTTTTATAAAAAATGGTGCTGGGTATATTTCAAATAGGGCTCCAACGCGCATGAATATTTAGGCAGTGGTGAACGAAATATAAACAAACCAAAATCCACTTTTCGGCCAAGCCACTAATCTACATGTTTACCGAAATTAAAATTAGGCGGTTCTCGCAGTGGTGCGTAAATTGATCCACATTCAGGATACCGCTTTCATGCTCCTCTATCAGGTCAATAAGGACCTGACATCTGGGATTGATCGAGTAGTCTCCACAGGTGGGTGTCTGCCGTTCAAATCCAAAAGAAGCAGAAAGGTTCTCGGCAATCTTCCCACGATGTGGCGCAAGTGCTCAGCCTCGATGTCTTTTAACGGTGGAATGTACGCAGAAGAATGTAGATATCATGCCGTGTGTAAATCGCATATCTTGCTGCACGGCCCCAACCCGGAATTGCCAATCTCACCGCGGGAATTCCATTGAAGGAATATGCCGTCCACGGCATTGGTCGCTCTTGGCCGGAACAAGTCGCTTTCGTTTTCGAGGACTTATTGGTGGAGTTTGGGCTCGCTATGCGAGTCTTTTCTTCCCTCCGCCACGAAGCCTTTGGTTGGTGGGTGGCCTTGGAAGCGTAGGAACCCAGGTGCTTTTTTTGGTGTTTTCCTCATTTCGAGGCCAGCTTTAGGAACCCCGGAAGACGGCCTCACGACGACTATCGGGGGGTTTGCGTCCTGTGAGTCTAACGGCTCGGTGGAGGCGCGCTGCAGTTTCCCCTTACGGGGAAACGGTCACGCTAGGGGGAGGGAGAGCCCTGCTTTTAGCAGAGATTAGTTGTGAACCCTTTGTGCTACCAGCTCTACCAGGGAAGCGCCCGAGATGAGTAGAACCCGCAGAAAGGTTCCGAATAGGCTCGGAAACCACCGTGCTCTTAGGCCTGAAGGAGCTAGGAGCAGAGTTGCCTCTAGAAATCTTTAAGTTTAGCTACTCGGGCGCTTTTTTTTTTTTTTCCTCGCCCAACTGAATGGAGGCGTGATTGTAAAAGTTTCGTTCACCGCGCATTAATATATTGTTGCTTGATTTAAAAAAAGAATGTGAAATAGTAAAAATCGAATTACTTTATTCTAAATAAATGGGAAAAAAATATTCGCGTTTCCTAAACTTATGCTCGTCGATTTCTACCACTTTCCCCACACCGCTCCCGTAAGAGGTACGGCGATTTATTTTTCTGGCCGCCGTGCTGACTGAACTCAGCATCCCGTCCGACCTCCTTCTTAGCCTCTTCTTCTTCCTAACACTCTGTCTTCTTACCCTGCTTCCTCACTTCTCATGCAACATATCCCACAACTTTATCTGGTTAACCTCTAATTCCACAGGTTATATGCCGACTAGCTTCCTCTCACCCAAACAACCCGGATAGGGGCTGAGGGGAGAGGAGACAAAGCCCCCTCACCCCTGAGATCCGGTTGAGGAGGGTAACAACTTTCTTCCTCCTCACCCACACCTTCCTCATATCCTCTTTCTTTCTCCTTTCAATGTCTATCGATTTTACGCCGAAAGTAAGGTGGAGTCGCCAAGCCACTAGGTGGGAATAGTGGCCTCAAATGGCAGCAGCTGGTTTTGCCAGCCACGTATTCACCCATCGCAGAGCGGACTACTGCGTGGGGGGCGTGATTAGCGTTTGCGTCCAGCGAAAATACCAGGGTTACCATGCCCATGAATGAAAAAAAAATAAAATAAAATCTTCCCCCTATTACTCCCCCTTCACCAGCTATGGAGTCGCCTTTGGGAGACGCCATCTTGGTAACACCTCAGTTTAGGGGTGCACGGTAGGTGGCGCTGTTTATAGGCTACAATTTTAGGCTACAATATATTACTTATGACGTCAGACGGTAGCGTCAGATGTGACCAATCACGACGTTATATATTTTTTGTATATGAGTATATACTGGGGGCTCTGCCCCCCAGACCCCCCAATTGATTAAAACTTAGGATCATCGTAAGGTGGTACCCCCGCAATGATACCTCCCCACGAGCAGTCCCCTTAAATTTACTGTTTTTTTCCTATTTTATTTTTCGTATTTTTTGTTTCGCTGTGAACGACAACAGTATTTTACTGGCAGAAAAAAAACTGGTAACCTAATGACAAATAATACTTACTTACTTACGTAAAACGATTAATTACGAAAAAAATATGAATTTTGAACAATGTCTTTTAAACTTAAATGGGAACCTGCGAAAAATGTACCCCTACTCGCTGATTGTTTGAAACGGCACCGCTGTTGCTTACTGTTTTCGTTTACCTATATTTTATCGCAACGAAACATTAAATTTTCTGAAAAATTTAAATTCGCACTGTATTTTGGGAATTTTATAGTTTTTTTCGATTAGTTTATGCGCCTCAAAAAAAATCTAAAAGTTTTTCGCGGTCATGCAAAATAAACCCGAATTCAAATAACGAAGAAGCCCTACTAGGGCACGAAGAAGCTATGACAAACCCGAAACATTTGCGCAGGGGGTCCTATTTATAGCTACGACGTTGCCAGTAAAAAGTTGTTATCGTTCGCAGCGAAACAAAAAAAAAAATAGGAAAAAAAATAAAAGACATCAAGAAACCTTACCTAACTTAGAAAAAAACTATAAAGGAGCAGAGGCGCAGATATCTTGTAAATAATACAGAATAAAGGTTACAAACCCCCAAAACAACAAAAAAATATAACGCCGTGATTGGTCACATCTGAAGCTACCGTCTGACTTCATAAGACATATATTGTAGCCTACTAACAGCGCCACCTACCGTGCGCCCATAATCTGAAGTATTACCACCATCTTCACAGTGGTAGTCCTCCCTTTACTTCCTCAGGGGAGTGCCAAGAAAGCACGCCATCGGCCCATAATTGCCCGGTCCTGGTCAGAGGATAGGACGAAAGCTACTTCGAAGGGGACCAGTGATGTCTTGGGGGGGGGGAGTTCCCCCCCCCCCTCCCCCGAGATGGACATGGTACCTGACGGTAGAATCTTTCATGGGATCAAACACGGGCTCGGTGAAGGCTTCTCCTCATACGGCACGGGTGCCCGAGGCCTAACAAGGAGAGGGGGGGATATCCTCCCCCGGCTAGTGCCCCCGTGACAGGCAAGACCTTAACCATTTCAGAGAAGGTTCTTGCTGAGGCCGGCCCATCCCGCCTAGGGGCTCATACCGGCGGAGGAGAGAAGCGGGTTCATTTCCCGTCCTCCTGTCCCAAGGAAAAAAAACAACAGGAAAAGACTCAGAGATCCTCTCCCTCCGCGGGAGTCACGGGGACGGACGGGGCGATGCTCTTTCATTATGTGACCGGCCCCGCTGCTCCCCCGCGTTGGGAGTCCCCGACAAAGACCAAAAGTGTGCAGTGCGGAGCCTCGATTACGCTGGGTCCCCTCATTCAGAGGTTACCTGGCGTTTGCGAGCCCGCTGGCTTCAAATGCTTCCTTGTTATTCCCTCCACTGAATGCAGCATGTTGGCTAAGGTCAACATGATCCATCAAAGGAGAGCTCTAGCTAGCGTGATTTGTAGAGAGCCGAAGGTGACCTGTTTCTCGGACGGGAGCCTCCTGGTGAATGTGTCGAATCACTCATAGGCGGTCATTATTAGTGCCTTTCGGACTAATCAGTGAGTGTGTCACCGCACTCTACCATGAACTTCTTTAAGGTGTAGTTTATGCGAGGGAACTTGTAGAGTATTCCATAGATGATATCACCTTAGAGCTGACTGACCATAGAGCGGTCAAAGTCGAATGTCACGTCGGATGAATAAACAGGGAGTTATCTATTTGCAGGAGACCATGATGGGCGCCTGCCCCCTGCCCACCCTGTCGGGGTATAAGGGTTTTGCCACCTCATCACCACGGAATGGGGACGGGCAGGAAGATGCGCTATTTACGGTAAATATGTAGACGAGCGGCCCGGCCGATAAGATGTACTATTTCGTCCGTGTTCCAAAATGTTTCACGTTTTTTGAGTACATTTATAGGGGGACGGCTCGTGTGTGGGGGGGGGGGGGTAAACACGATGCGTGGACTGCACTACGATGATCCTGAGTTTCATTAAATTTTGGGGGGGTCTGGGGGGCACAGCCCCCCAGTATATAATCCTAATTTTTAGAATGTTCTGACGTTTACAGAGGTGAATGCTTTAACTACATGTCAGTGCCTTTAATCGTTTTGCGAATTATAATAGGGGTTGGGGGTGGGGTATGACGTGAGAAATGACACGGGTGAACAATAATATTTACACAAAATAATTTTTTCCGGCTGGGCCGCTCATCTACATGTTTACCCTATTTACACCCGGTATGATGTCTCCATTCTTTTTGCTTAAGATACCTACTTTCAGGCAGTAGCTGTGCAACTGCACCTGGATAGGAGGTATACTGTTATTTTGGTAAACATTACAATTAGTGGCGCAAACGATGGGACGTAAACTATTTCATCCATGTTCCAATATGTTTCACCTTTTTGGAGTAAATTCAAGGGAACTGATTGTGTGGAGTTTAAACACTGCGGGGGGGAACCCCCCTACGATGGTCTTGAGTTTTAATAAATTGGGGGGTGCAGCCCCCCAGTATATAATCATAATTGTTTATAGAATAATGTTCTAACGTTTTTATTTAACCAAACGTGCATGAATATGCATGCGTGGGTGAATGAAACATACACGCAAAAAAATTACACTTTTTCAGCAGGTGCCCCATCGATCTTCATGTTTACCATTATTTCTGCGTACATTCCACCATCAACCTACTTTGACGCAGGGGACTTCCACTTTATCCCTTGATGTAGGCACTAGAGGTCACATATATAAAATTCAAGTTCAACACTCAGTCTGAATCCAGTAAACGTTTCTTCTCTTCAAGGTTGGTCGCAAGATGGAATTCTCTGCCCTCGGAGTAGTTGATGCTCTCAGCCTTCCAGTGTTTAAATCCAGATTGCAACTTTTCCTACACGAGGAACTATTCTCCCTGTAGCAATTAGTTGCTACTCCTATGTCCTTGTTTCTAGTAACCCCACAAGTTCTTTTGGTAAACCTGAAGATCCATACCCCGTGAGCCGTACTCTGGGTTGCTATGTTCAAGTATGTGTTTTGTATCTCTTGTTCATGTAACAATAATTCTCTGTTTCATTCTGTTCTGTTCCTTTCTTCACTTTAAACTCAAGAATTTAACCGCTGATAGCATGAATCTGGATAATAAAACCCTGGATGGTAGATGAAATCGAGTAATTGAAGTGAAGATTTGAGTAAGTGAAGAATTTTGTTTCTCTAATCAAAATAAAAATTCTAGGATTTGCCCCCCCCCCCCACTTGCCTAAAATCCTAGGTACACCTCTGTCCTCCCCTATCTTTACCATTGTTGGTTCTTCCTGCGTTTCTCCCGAGTCTGTATTCAGAAGTCGTCTCCACTCCTAATGAAACATGGCCAACTACGGAACAGAGGTGGGATCTATACCATTTCTTGGTGTAGCATTGTACCAATAAACTGCTTCCTGAGGAGAAATGTTGCCTCTTTCAACCATCCTCTTAATAGTGCAATGGTGTCTATTTATAATTCCATTTCCACTTAATTTGTATGCTGTCCTGAAAAGTGGCTTGACTATCCACTTACTCAGTACACATCCAACGATCTCTTACCTTATAATGAATGGGAGATCGATGAAAATAGTCAACACAGGAAGCAATTATATGCCTAGTCGAGAATACGCAAGTCCACAACTGACTGCACAACCAGTTAATGAAGCAAACACACACACCCCACAACCTACCAAGAGTGTGCTTACTAACCAACTTCTCTCGAATACCACTAAACGAATGTGCTCCTACCCCATTAACACCTCCTGCACTGGACCCCTCTCCAAAAACACTTTTTCAAGTGTTTTAGCAATTAACTCCACTCTCTCACTATTCAACTCTCTCCAGATGGCATATCTCCCAGGGCCACAATCTATAATTGACAAATAAGGAATTTCTTCCAAACTTCAGGAACGTTAAGCTTCCCACCCTCATGAATGGTGCATGTCATGCAATGACTTCAAAATCAACCTCTGCTGCAGCACCTATCTCACAATTTTCTTCAAAATTGTCCTTAGCATCAGCCAATCATCCTTAGCAAACTCTTATAAGACATCCGCTTTGTTTTTAGCTGTAGAAACCAATGTGACTGAAATAGTCAAACTAAATTCAACAATAAGGCTTTTCAAAATACTCAAATGTCTTTTCACTATCATCTCATCTGCACCTTTACTCCATACACACTTTTCTTCAGAGAAAACTGTACTTAACCAACTGCCCACTGTTGCTGAATCTGTAATTATCTCAATTTCAGACAGCCCCCACTTTATTGCCATATTTACTCCTTTTATGGCAGCCTCTAACTCAGTTACATTAATATGATTGAAATCTTTTTGTTTCCTCAACCATGCCGCATCTTCCACAATATTTCTATCAATCTCTACTGCAGCTCCCATTGCAATACTGCTTGCATCGCTCCAAACTCTTCCCTTAACAATCCAAGGAACATAGCACTTTACCTTAATAAGATCATCCCATCTCACTCTCAACAACACCTCCCGCAACATATCCACTGTCTTGATACCCACAAAATCCTCCCATCCTGATCCTCCAGCTGTCCTCTTGATGTAACTAAATGCCACCCTTAACCAACCAGCTACTGAATAGTGGCCTGTTAATTTCATTTGACTAAGACTAGTCAAGTCTTCCAGAATGGGGAATACATTACCTCTAAAAAATAACAATTCTCCCTGCTCATTCTTTTTCAGTTTCACCCCAATGCAGCACCACCATCTAAAAGCTCAGGAGCTTTGGTAACTAGCCCATAGTTGTGTAGATGCTTTATAAGTTCACCCAAGGTTACTTTGCTCTCATTGAGTAGAATATCATGAATATACGACTTAGTTTCATCAGCAATCCATTTGGTTTTATCCAAAACAGTTTTCAAAATTTTTGCCATTATTTTAATCCTGTCAGACAATATGTTTCTCCTTTATAATTCACCAATTGATACTGCCATAGCTCTCCCACTACTCTAATTTGTAAATAGGTGGATTTTAATCAACAATGGTTCCAGTCTCTTTTTGCCTCCATTCTCTAAGGGTTTCATTACAAACATCAGTTATTTCATCCCCTGTATGACAACTCACGTGTGTATTCATTTCTCTAAAATCCAATAAGGGTGTAATACCCATTTTCTTTCCAAGGTACTAGAATACCTTCTCTAATCCAACGTTTAACCTCTTCAAAACCCTCTTTCTTGTCACCCTGCAAACTCTTCTCATAGCGATCTATTTCATTAATGGAAACTGGTGGACAAAACTTCCAGCACCATTCCACGGTCCAATATTGCCCATCAAATATAGCATCAGGGTGTCTACTGGCCTTGAAATCCTTGAAAAGTCCTTGAATTTGATGAAAAAGGTACATGGTCCTTGAATTTTAAAAAAAATCATTGAGTGATTTTTCAAATTCACTATTTGTATATTTTTTTAATGTCTATTAGGAAAATAGTAATATTTAAGTTAATCTACTCACTAATGTTAGTGAACATATGTAGACTTTGGATGCATTATATTTTATGATGGATGCTCGCTATACTTGTGTGACTGTCGCTTGGATACCTTGTTCTTGTTTTTTTGCATTGGGGAGTTAATTTTGGTTATGCTTTGCTTATAACCCATTTTTTCGTTAAATACCTCACCTTCATCAATGTCCCATAATGTTTATTGCCCCTTTTTAATTTAAACAAAAAAAAACAGTGGCTAAAACCTGTCCTTGATTATTTTTAAAGAAGTCCTTGAAAACCTTGAAAAGTCCTTGAATTCAAAGTCACCAAACAAATAGACACCCTGAGCATTAACCCTTAACCGGCGGGTCTGGGTTGTGTCAGAGTTTGTGCCATATAGGGAAAAACAAGTAATTTTAATTTTTCTCAGAAGGTTATTTATTATTTAAAATATTTTATTTAAGTAAACATGCAATGTAAACTATATTTTATTATTCTAAATGTTAGAAAAAATCGTAAAAAAGATTATGAAAAAAATATAAACTATTTCTTTCGAAAATACGAGGGGCGGTCAATAAGTTTTGCAATTTGGATATAAGGAAATGAGATATGAGGAAAAGCTTTTTATTATTTTTCAATATAACTACCCTCGACTTCAATGCACTTGTGCCATTTGTCCCTGAGGCTTCGAATTCCCGAAAACCAGAAATCTCCTGACTGCTGTTCAATCCACTCCTGGATGGCGAGCTGGACATCTTCATCGTACCCAAATCAGCATCCACGCAGTGCAGCCTTGAGCTGGCGGAATAAAAAGTAGTCGCTAGGGTCCAGATCTGGACTGTAGGGAGGATGGTTGAGCTCCTCAAATCCACACTCGCTCAGGGCAGCTTGTGCAATTCTGGCCTCGTGGACTTTGACGACATTGAAGTCGATCATGGGGCGTGAGGTTTCTAGGGACCCAACGGGCAGAGACCTTGGTCATGGCCAAATTGTCGTGGATGATGTTGGTAACACTTCCATGTGATATTCCAAGTTCTTGCTTGATTTCTTCGAACTTCACCCATCGATTTTCGAGGATAATCCTCTCCACATGGGCCACATTGTCCTCGTTGGTCACGTCTGATGGGCGTCCTGGCCGAGGGTCATCTTCAAAGGACTCACGACCATGGTGGAACTCCCTATTCGAGCGAGCAATGGTTACATAGGAAGGGTTAGTGTCGGTGTACACTGCAACCATACATTCATGGATCTCTTTTGCATTCTTGCCTTCCTTGGTCAAAAATTTGATCACTGTGTGGTGCTCAACCTTCTCCATTGTTGAAAAATTTGTGACACGATCTGCGATCAGCTACTGCTTCTTAAATGGGTGAGGCAGGAGCGTGCGACTGCAGGTCCTGACTTGTCATAACTTGTCCTAACATCCCCACAAACATCCATCCCCCTTCCTCTGTTTTGCCCTACCGATTCGCAAAACTTATTGACCGCCCCTCGTAACTTTCTACGCTTTGGAAAATTTGATGACTTTGAAGCTTCAGACTCCATCTTTATACTGGACTGAAAAATGACACATAAATTAAGCTCAAGTGTGATTCTGTCAACTCTTTCACTCAAGGAGTTGCTAATTAGTAATAAAACAACGGAACATCAATTGACGATGCTCGTATGGCAGGAAACTCTTTGAATCATCAATTGATGTTACCCGCCGTTCTCTAAGGGAATGTCAATTGATGATGTCCGCCGGTTAAGGTTTAAAGTCTTTATCTTTAATTACTTCAAAAGTCTCCTCTAATTGTGAAATTTCTGGTTTGTGTACTGATTGCTCAGCAATTGCAAAACAGCTTTTGACTCCAGACTCTTCTACTCTAACTACAACACCACCCATGTGATCAACAATATCTATATCCAACACTACCTCAATACTAGGTAAAATTTGTTTCGTCACTACAGCTTCAACGTCAATTTTAACTCCTTTATTTCAATCCACACCAGATGTCTTCCTTGACATTTCACTTTTGAGCCATCAAAAGCCATCATGAAATTTATCCCTGCACAGTCTCTAACAATTTTGAGCTTACAACAGTTACCATACACCCAGTATCAACCAATGCCTTAACAATACTTCCATTCACTTCAACATCAATAATTGGTAATGAATGCACCCTTAATCCTCTAGTTGGGTGACTGCTGGCGCACCAGTAACCTGACGCTCATTTTCCTGATTGCACCATGATGCTATATGTCTGGGCTTACCACCCTTTGTTGTAGTGGGCCGAAAGCAACACTAAACCTGCGTTCCAACCGTATCCTAGGATTTATGGACCTTGAGAACCCCGAGGAAGAATTGATACGATTTGATATACAGTCCTTTACTTTACAAAAAAAAAGTACAGTTATAATTACAGTTTATATTTACAAACAAAATAAATAAACACCGGTGTACATACAAAATAAAGTCTTTTCAAATTAATCTTCTTCTACCGAAAACTTAATAAAATATGATAGGCTATACAACAAGGTCCACATGACAAATCAACACGACAACACCCGAACAAGAAGAGGCATATGCATATGACTTGAAGGCTGGGGTGGTGGTGGAAGTAGTTGGCGTCCAATAAGAAGGGCAAAGGCTCGTCAGCCAATGCAGGTAATGCCCTCCGTTTCAGATCTGGTCTGGGCGGATCACTTGCCTCGAGGATTTCTCTTGCAGTCCGCTGAAGCTTCACTCTTTGAAGATACTAGAAAGAGCCAGAGAAATTTTGGTATAGCGTTTTCCAAGAAAAATCTGATGATAGACGTTGCTATCTCTCGTTAAAATTAATTTTGAGCCTATTAGTACTTTACCTAGGGTAATATTCCAATGCGCTGGACAAACAATTATTTATATAGATATAATTTAACTATCTAAATATTTAGAAAAATTATATCTCTGAAAAGAGAGTACAATCAGTTATTATTTGTATTCATAATAAAAAAATCGGAAGGCAAATTATACCCACACACTCACACAGGGGTAGGGAATGATATATGTAAAGGGGGGGTGGGAGAATGGCCCTATAGACAGACACACACCGGTCTCATTTCCCTGACGCTCATTTCCCTGATTGCACCATGATGCTATGTCTGGGCTTACCACCCTTTGTTACAGTACTTTGCCATATGTGACCCTCCACAATTGAAGCAATGCACCTAACCTTCTCAACTTATTAGCATATTATGTCTATGGATTCGCCAATCCACCTCTTTTGTGATAACTTAGCAAAAGCTATGAATGCACTATCAGTAAATGCCGCTAATAGCTTTCACTCAATGTCATTAGCATCAGATTGCTCTGTATCACTTAACTCTAAATACAACACCAAGGCATCGCCCTCCAAGTATAAAGGCAAAAAACTTGCTAAATCCCAAGTTTTCTGCAGCTTTGCTACCAATTTAACTTTCTTCACCATGCTACTACATCTCCCTCACTGGTAAATGGTTTCATCATGTCACTTATTACTTTGGATGCCATAATAATGCTTAGATAGCTTGTGGGGGTGGAGTTCGAGTGACTGGTAGTTTGAATGAGAATAGGAGAGGGGATGGAGTTAGGTCTGTGGGGGTTAGGAATAGGAGTCTGACTGAAGTGCTTGTGATGGGTGATTCGCGAGTTAGATATTTAGATAGGAAGTTGAATGCAAGTAGATTGAATGGTTTGAGGGTGTGTTTGCCGGGTGCTGGAGTGAGAGATCTGTCTGATAGGTATGAGGAGCTGGTGTCTGGCTGTGCAAGGGATGCGGTTGTGATTACACATGTAGGAGTGAATGATGTGAAGAAAAGGGGGGCATGTGAGTTACGTGAGAGGTACAAGAGGTTGATTGAAAAGGTGAAAGAAAGTAGAATGAAAGGTGTTGTGACAGGTGTGCTTCCAAGAATGGATGTTGGGGTAGAATGGATGTCTCGTGCAATTGGGCTGAATGATTATGTGAGGAGGATGTGTGAGATGGAAGGTGTCATGTTTGTGGATGTGTGGGATAGGTTTGTTGGAATGAAAGAAATGTATGCGATGGATGGACTGCATTTGAGTAGGAGGGGGGTAGATGTGTTGTGGGAGGAGTATGATCGTGTTATTAGGTCTTTGCGGGCGGGGAAACTAGATACTAATAGTGGTCAGGGAATTATGAGAGGACATTATAGTACTGAAAGTAGAATGGACTTGGCAGATAACAGAAATAGGTTCCAAGGCGATAGAGGTGAGGTCATTCAAGTTTCAAGAGGTGCTTCAGGGATAGGGGGGTTAAATTGTTTCTATACAAATGCTCATAGTCTTAGAAACAAGAAGGATGAGCTATTTAGTTATATTAGCAATGAGGGTATAGATATATTATGCGTTACTGAATCATGGGTTAATGAAATAGAATTTAGTGACACTATAAGTGAATTTGATTTACAGGGCTATAATATGTACATTAGTCAAAGGACAGGTAGGATTGGTGGAGGAATAATTATCTATATAAAAAACAACATTGTTTCAAGTTTAAATACTTCAATAAAGCAGGATGGAGTTGAGTCACTTTGGATAGATATTAGGTTCAGTAAAAATAGAATGGTGCATTTGGGAGCTTTTTACAGGCTACCTGGGCAGACTGATGATATAGATGAACTAATGATAAGGGAAATAAGTAAGGGATGTGAAACAGATGCAGTTATTATTGGGGACTTCAACTTAAACTCTGTGGACTGGGAAAATATGATAGGTAGGGATAGAACAAGTGGCAGGTTCATAGAATGCTTTGAGGATAATTTTTTGAATCAATTTGTTAATGAGCCAACGAGGGGGGACAATATATTAGATTTAGTACTTTCTAACAGTGATCATTTAGTTCAAGAATTGACTGTTGGGGAAGCATTGGGAAATAGTGACCATCAGATAGTTCGTTTTAACTTGGGAATGGAGAAGGGTAAAATAACTGAGAATGCTGAAAAAGTTCCAAATTTTCATAAGGGAGATTATGTAAAACTTCGAAGCTTGCTAAATTTGGTAGACTGGGATATAGAATTCAGAGGTAAAAATGCTTATGGGATGTGGGATACTTTCAAGCATATAATAAATGTAGTCCAAGAACAATGTATCCCAATGAAGGCCATTAGGAACAAAAGTAGGAAACCATTATGGTGGAATCAGGAGATAGCTAGAAAAATTTCAGAGAAGAAAAGGGCATATAAAAAATTACAGGTAGAAAATAATATTCAAAATTTAAGTGATTAGAGAATCGCTAGGAATGAGTTAAATAAGATTATAAAGAAGAACAAAAGGGTGTCAGAAATTAAATTAGCTCAGGATAGCAACAAAGATCCTAGAAAGTTCTTTAGTTACTATAAAATTAATAACAAGTCTGGCAGAGTTAAAATAGGACCTATCAAATATGAAGGGTTTGTGAGAGAAACTGATGAGGAAATAGTTGAGGTACTAAATGGTCATTTTGCATCAGTATTTACAAAAGAGAAACTAAATAGTCCTATGTATAGTACTCATAGGTCAGGAAAAGAGGTGTTTACTAACATTTGTGTGGGTCGGAGGATGATAAAAGGACTAATAGGTGATTTAGATACTACCAAGGCCTCCGGCCCTGATAATATTCATTCTAGGATACTTAAAGAAGGGGTAGAAAGTATCTCAATAGCTCTGGACAAGTTATATACTAGGTCATTGGAATATGGAGAAATACCTGATGATTGGAAGAGAGCGAATGTAGTCCCCATTTTCAAGAAGGGTAGTAAAGAGGATCCAAATAACTTTAGACCGGTTAGCCTAACTCCTGTAGTCTGTAAAATTCTTGAGAAAATAGTTAAAAAAGGCATTTGCCAACATCTAGAGAGGGAGGGGTTAATCAGCGATGCTCAGCATGGGTTTAGATCAGGTAGATCATGTTTGACTAACTTACTAGACTTTCTGGAGTTTGTAACAGATCAAGTAGATAAGGGAGAGAATGTAGATATAATTTACTTAGATTTTAGTAAAGCATTTGATAAGGTACCACACAGGAGACTAGTTCATAAATTAAAAATGATTGGGATATGTGGGGGTGTTTCAAATTGGATAGCTGAGTGGCTGAAAGACAGGAAGCAAAGGGTAGTGCTAAATGGTGTAAAGTCAGAGTGGAGGGATGTTATCAGTGGGGTTCCTCAGGGATCAGTTCTCGGTCCATTATTATTTGTCATCTATATAAACGATCTTGGGGAGGCAGTTAATAATAAAGTGTCAATTTTTGCGGATACCAAATTAGCAGCTGTAGTTAAAGATATTGATGATAATTTTAAAGTGCAGGGGGACTTAAATAAATTGTTATCCTGGGCACATAAGTGGCAAATGACTTTCAACCTTGATAAGTGCAAAGTTATTAACATGGGAAAAGATAATAGAGAATTTAACTATGAAATGGATGGGCATTGGCTGAGCTCAGTAGAGGATGAGAAAGATCTAGGAGTAGTAATAGATAAGTCTTTAAGGTTTTCTAAGCAGTGTATTGAAGCAAGAAATAGGGCAAATAGAGTACTGGGTTTTATTAAGAGAAATGTCAGTTACAAAAGTAGGGAAGTTATTCTTAAACTCTATAACTCTTATGTTAGGCCACATCTAGAGTACTGTATACAGGCATGGTCCCCACATTTTAGACACGATATTAACCTTCTTGAGTCAGTGCAACGGAGGGCAACAAAGATTATTCCTTCCCTGAGGCACCTTGAATATGAAGATAGACTGAGGGTATTAAATATGTTCTCGTTCGAAAGGAGGTGTGTGAGAGGGGATATGATTGAGCTCTTTAAAAATTTTTCCGGGATAGATAAATTAGATGTTAGCAAGTTTTTTGAGTTAGATGATGGAAATCGGACTAGAGGTCACCACTTGAAAATTAAAAAGCAAAGGTGTAGGTTGGATTTAAGAAAATATTTTTTCACCAATAGAGTGGTAGACTTCTGGAACAAATTGCCGCAGAGGGTAGTAGGTAGTCCAAATCTAAATGTATTTAAGAGTAGGTTGGATGAGTTTATGGGAAGGGAAGGTTGTGATGGTTCCTAAGTTTTGTATATATTAATATTGTTTGTATATATCTATAGCTGCATGATTTAGTTCTTGACAAGCCTTGATTGGTGATACCCTTGTTTCTGGATGCAATCCTCTGGATGTAGTTTTCCTGGGAGTTTGGGTGCCTTGAAAAAGAGGCCGCTTGACTCGGATGACCTATGATGAGTCCTTGTGGCTTTTGTCATTCGTTATATTATATTGTGGGGGACTTTGATTTTGTCTTCCTCTGGTGATGGTGCTTTTTGTGGGTGGGTTTTGACGGAGGCGGATGACCTTTGATAGGCCCTTGTTGCTTTTGTCATCCGTGTAATTATGTTGTTATGTTATGTTACCTTATAATGATGGAAGATTGATGAAAATATTCAACACACATGAGCAATTATATGACGAGTTGAGAATATGAAAGTTCACAGCCAACTGCACAACCAGTTAATGAGGCAAATATAACACACTCCACAACCTACCAAGAGTGCGCTTACTAACCAACCTCACTTCTTGAACACCACTAAACGAATGCACTCCTACCCCGGCTAATTAACGCTGAAAAAAAAAGAAGCTACCGAAAATTATAAAAACTACCACACAAATACTTTTCACTTAGTGTTATTAGAAATGTTAAAAAAAAATCCCAGTATCAAAATAAACAAAACACAATCTATTTATATATATATTACCTTCCAGAATTCTTTTGCAAAGCTTGCAGGTAAAATAAGGTGCCTAAGGTTTGTCTTGATATCTAACTGGCATACTGAAATATGCCTTGTAGGCCTCTCACATTTTAGCAGATCTGTCTACAGAGTATTTTTTCGCTCTTGTCATAATAAATTCGCCGCAGACATTGCAAAATGCTAGAGTTAAACTGATTCATTGAGTAGAAATTCTTTATATTTATATAGTAATCTACATTGCAAGAATGTTCTAGAAATTCTTCAAACATATACAAACTTTTCAAAAGTTCTATAAAGCTCTACAGTTTATTTTTCAGCAAATTAGTGCTGAATCTATATGGAATGTAAGAGAACCTCCATTGCTGTCCAGGTTGCAAAAAAACCCAAAATATAAGGGAAATAATAGCTACTACTACTGTATTACTGTTTCTATAACTTTTTAAATACAGTATATCATATTTATACCATAACTGAAAAAAAACATGACCCTTGAAACTTTTATATATTTTTACTATTTGCATCAAAATAATGTTACCATAAATGGGCTAATTTAAAAATCCAATGTCCTAGCCACCCAAGCAAAGTTTTGGAATTAAAATTGACTTTTTTTTATTTAATAGAGCCACAAACAATTGGGAAATACCACTTTAACCCAAGGACAATTCAAAAGTGAAATTTTGTTACACAGTGTAATCAGTTGGCCCTCTAAGCATATAAGTGGTGGGATGCTCAGTGATCAAACCCAAACCAGGGAGCTAATTGGACTCGCAGATAATAACTTATCTAGAACATGTCATCAAGGAGACAACATGGTTGAACAATATGTTAGACCTTGTTTTTTCCAATGACTATGAGCTAATACATAGTGTTCACATTAGTAAAACAATTATGTCTGACCATAACATAATAGAAGTTAATACCAACATAGCAACATTTCCACTGAGAAAAGAAAAGCTCCTCATTTACACAGAAGAGTGTCTGAAAAACTTGAATTTCTTCAGTGAGAGTATAAACTGGGAGTCACTCAATGGGCTACGATGAGTGAATGGAACTGTTGAAGAAAGGCTAGTGTTTTTCATGAGAATTTGTTAAAATCTATGCAAGAAGCATATTCATAGTAAAAAAAATTTAATCACAGAAATAAAATACCCAGGGACCAAAAAGTCCTCATTAGGGCCAGAACAAAATTTTTAAAAAACTAACAAAAAGCCAATATCAGATATCGCTAGGGTAAGAGAAAACATTGAGACTAAAGTAAAAGAAATAGAAACCAAGCTAAAAAATCTATATGAAAAAGAAGGGTCAATCTTCAGAAAACCTATGCTGTATTTTTTAGTGTTATAAAAGTACTAATGGTCTTTTTAGGCATTCCAGTCATTATATATGGTTTTGGTTTGGCGCGGAAAGTACATATTTTTAAGATACTCCACCTTGATGGGGATAAAAATTGACTTTTAAATGCATCAGCCTTGCATTTTCTTAATGTGTAAATAAACCATTATTTTCATACACTGGCAACATTTAATTTACACTTAATTCACACATTGCCACCTGGATACAAGTGTTAATTAGAGCCCTGCTTTTGATTTTTGTGCCACTTCACATGAACACTTTTCACTCCCCTCGCTACTTCCCAAAAAACAACAAAAACCTCCTTGCATGCTATCTATCTGTCTCTCTTCTTCTTCTCTCACCTCATTGTTTTGTACCAAACCTCATCTTTTTAACATTCATAATAGTCTTGTGTTTTTTTTTGTATTTAAATTTTAATCTTTAATAAGACCTAATTCCTTCATAAATTTAATAGACTTTTATTAAAATTATAGCCTCATTTTGAAAGTGAAGTGTTGCAACAGGTGCAGCTTGATTATAATATCCCCAGCACTAAAAGTAAGTTTGTATTATCTTTGGATTAGAACCTAATACTAGATTTTCAAATTGTTAATACTACTTGTTGTTTTAGATAAGGTTTTGTTGTACTAATTGCTTGTTCTTCGTAGCATATACAAATAATCTAAAAATAAATGCTATTTAAAAACAGTACTAATGGTGTTTATAGACATTTTAGTCATCATTTATGGGTTTGTTTTTGCTTGGAAAGCAGTTATTTTTAAGATAGTATCACTGCAAATAGAATTGTACTCAGAGTGCTAATATCTTAAAAATGAGTGCTTTCTGTGCTGTAAATGATGACTAGTAGTACTGTTTTACTACAAAAAACACTGCATAGTTTTTCTGAAGTTTTACCAAGAAATAATGGCCATAAAGAAAAATCTAAAATACTTCTACTCCTATGCCCTAAAGAAACTCAAAACTCAAGTAAACATTGAACCTCTGGAGGACCAAAATAGAGAACTAATAGAGGATCCAGGAAAAATTGCAAATAGAAAAACAATACAAAAGTTTGTTTAGTGTACTTATAAAGGATAAGACAATAGTAAATCCCAGTTAATTTTTCCAAGTTGATGGCATTAATGCAGATAGAATAATAGATGCTATAAATGAAATGAGAATAAATTCATCAGGGGGGCCAGACATTATACCATCAGTGTTTCTGAAAGTGTAAAGCTGCATTAGCTACCCCAATCTATGTATTTTGGAAAAAATCACTGGACATGGGGGGCGGGGGGGGCATACCAACGAAACTGAAAAAAAGGATGAATCACCTCCATCTTTAAGGACCTGGCAGCTACCTCATGCGTCAGAAGAGAGGCTTTGGAACCTCTATAAACAACGCCAATCGACGCTCACTGGTTGCGAGAGACTAGGACTAGAGGTGTCCTAGGCGTTGGGGCATGATGAATGGGATGAGGGTAGTGTCTCGTTAACCCCTTCCCTGGCGCGTAATTATTGACCGTTCCTAGTGCCCGTTGATGGGTGCTTATGGTAGCATTGGTCCGAGGTGACGGCCCTTTGTTCCCATGTTGGTTGCCAGGCCAATAAAAAGCCTTGGGTCGAGTTCCTAGGTGTGGCGGGATATCCATTGAACGCTACTCCGAGATCCTGGCCGTTGTGAAGGGAACTAGTAGGAGTTTAGTACGGGGCGTGCTTCGTTGTTGTTCACCTGGTGAGAAATCGATGGCCCCTTCGGGGACCGTCAGTGCTGCTTGGTTGGGAGCCACGGCACGCCGAGGTTTGACGACTCGGTCGGACGAACAGCAGCACATGGAGCATGCCTTCTGAAAGATCCGAAACCTCTCCGATCGATAGGCGGGAGCGACTCACGCTGGGAGAACTCACCAACCCCCCTTTTTTATCATTGATTGGTCACGCGTTTTCAGAGAGAGAGAAAGCGCTCAAAATGACAGGCAAAAAAGGACCCGTTCGTCTCAAACACAACTGTGCAATATGCCAGTTAGAAAAGTGGTGCGTTGACTTTCCGGAGGGCTGCTATTCAAAATGCAGCCCTGAAAGTATCTGCACTACTTGCATATTGACGCGAGAGGTGGAAAAATTAAAAGACCTCTATAGAGCCTTAGAGGAGAGAGCTAAGGTCCTTGAGGGAAAGTTGGAGAAGCTCGAAGCCCTTAACGTAGCTCAGGTTCGATGCCTAGAAGAGGCGCCGCCCACTGACGTGTCGGAATCCCCTAGTAATGAAGCGGACATTCCGGCATCATCTGAGGCTAAGCCAGCTGAGGCGAGAGAAAAGGAGAAAAAGAAGAAAGGAGAAACGACGAAAAAAAAGAAAAAGAAGATAGTTGAAACAAAAGTAGAACCCAAAATAGAAGAAAAACAGATAAAGAAGAAGAAAAAGAAAGATAAGAATGTGGAGAGTAAAGAGGAAAAGGGGAGGCCTCTTCCACAAGGGAAGACCCCGTCTTCAGAGACCAAGTGTCCGAAGGTCACCCTCATTGGTGACTCGCAAACACGGGATCTGCAGCCGCTGCTAGCGGCCCGCCTTCGCACTAGTGTGAAGGTAAGCTGCCTGTCAGGACGGGGTAACCACACCATCAGAGTAGAGGCAGAGAAAGCTCAGGTTTCTGAGAATTCAGTCGTTGCTCTGATGGTGAGCGGCAATGACCTCTACCTCAGAGGGGGTAAGGTTGGCCTCAGTGGCAAGACCATCCAAACAGTGATGGGAGCCGTGGACGACATGGGGCTTAAAACCCGCAAACGTGTGGTGGTTGGGATGCTTCCGAGAAGAGGTCCATCCCAAACCGCTCACGAAAGAAACGTCGCAGTGAACAGAAGGTTGGCGGATCTCTGCATGGCAGAAGGAGTCTTCTTCGTGGACCCCTATCGTACCTTTATCGGTAGAGACGACCTCTACCAAAGGGACGGGGTACATCTCTCCTTTAAAGGGAAGGCCTTTCTCGCCAATCTAATTCAAGATGTCGTGGAACGCACCCAAAGGAGCGTTCGAAACAGCGCGAAAGCGGACGTGCGCCAGCATGCCCGTGTCACTCCTGGAACGACCTTCTCGGAGGTCGTCAAAAAGGGTGTGACCACGAAAACAGAGAAGCCGGGAAACGGAAGAGTGTAGGGAGTCCTACACTAGGGGACTCCCTCAAAGTTCTTCTGTTCAATGCGAGGTCAATCAGGAATAAGTTTCTTGAGCTCCGTGGCCTCGTAGTAACAGAGGAACCTGAGATGGTGGCCATAACGGAGTCGTGGATAAAAACCTCAAGCCGAGATTTTGAAGGTGAATTCACGATTCCCGGTTACCAGCTCTTCCTGAAAGATAGGCCAGACAGAGAAGGTGGTGGTGTGATGTTGTATGTCAAGGATACTCTGAACTCGACGGATTGCAACATCATATCCGACCATGAACTACTAGGTGTTGACCTAGAGATAGGTCCTGCCAAATACAGGACCCTGGTGCTTTATAGACCTCCTGCCCAACTCGTTGAAAAGGACAGAGATCTGTACCAGCTGCTAGGAGAACTTGTCGAAGACAGAGTGTGTATCGTCATGGGTGATTTCAACACACAAGTTGACTGGGAAACCAGAGAACCCTGTGGCGAGAACACACTACTCCTGGAGTTCACGAACAACGAGTTCCTCACTCAGTGGGTGAGAGAGCCAACGAGAGGAGACAATATCCTCGACTTGGTTTTCACCTCTGAGGATGACATCGTTGAGGACCTCTCTGTTGGCAAAGAGCTCGGTGGCAGTGACCACCGACTAATTAGATTTGTAGTCAAAGTCCCCAAGGCAGAGCCTGCAACTAGTAAATCAAGGAAACTGGATTTGAGAAGAGCAGACTTTGCAGGTCTACGTGCGGGGGACTGACTGACGCGAGGCTAGAAGAGTGCGATGCTGTTTAAGACTCTTGGACAGTTTCAAAACCACATTCATGAGTCTTCAATCGCGTTTTATCCCTCTGAAATGCCCCCGTCGGTCCTCTGTTCAACCAAAGTGGTTTAATCGAGAAATCGGCCAACTGCTTAGGGAGAAGAGAAATGTGTACCGGCAATCGAAGATCTCGGGTGACTTTGACGAATACCGGAGGCTAGCCAGGAGAGTGAAGTCCAGTATAAGGGCGGCTAAGCGGTCTGAGGAACTCCGAGTGGCGAGACTCTGTAAAGAGAATCCCAAGGAGTTTTTTGGATATGTGAACAGCCGTAAACCAATCCGTCGAACGATTGGCCCTTTGAGGAATGAGGAGGGGACATTAAAGCATTCAGATGCAGAAAATGCGAACCTCCTCAACGACTACTTCTCTTCAGTGTTTACTGAAGAGTGTGGTCCCATTCCCCAGCCGACGGATTCCTACTCGGGGGAAAAGCTGGAGGCAATGGACTTCACCGAAGGAGAAATAAAGAAAAAGATCGCTGGCCATCCTCTCATTCACACTTCCATCTCTCTCATTTTCCCCTTCAAACTATCTTTCTCTTCTCTCAACTGCACATTTTTTCTGTCTTTTTGCTGCAATAACTCATTCAATCTCCATAGCTCCAATGTTCTTCTTAACTTTCTCTTAAACACTTTTGAGGTGTGTGAGGTGAGAAAAACGAGCCTGTAATTTGCAGGAAGACCTTGTGAACCTCCTTTACAACAAGGAGTAACAACAAGGAAAGTAAGTACCCTAGGAGACCTTACGGTCCATTCAAAGAGGGTACCTTTGGACTAGCAATTGAGCGGGCACATGGCTGCTCAATTGTTTTGCGTCCCTAAACGGCCACTTTTCAAGACTTTGTCTAGTCTTGACTTGAACTGGTCAACAGATTCACTGTTGACAACTTCCACTGGAAGTGCGTTCCACATACCGCAGATACTGTAAGTGAAAAAATTTCCACACAGATTGCGGTTGTAACGCTTCAGTTCAAGTTTGAAGCCGTGATTGCGCATTCTGTTCTCACTCAGTGTGAAAATATCCCGGTAGTCAACATTGTCAAACCCTCGAAGTATTTTGAAAACTTCGATGAGCTGACCACGCAGTCTACGGGTTTCCAGCGAGAACAGAATTAATTCCCTTAGTCTATCCTCATAACTTTTATATCGGATAGAGGGAATCAGTTTGGTTGCCCTAGCTTGTACGCGTTCCAACCTTGCGATGTCCTTTCAAAACGAAGGACTCCAAAATTGTACGGCATACTCCAGGTGCGGCCGAACCAGGGAGTTGTACAGACAAAGTACTATCTCCTTGTTACGGTATCCAAACTGGCGCTTTATGTAGCCTAATATCCTTTGGGCTTTCTTCTCTGCCTCGAGGCACTGTTTCGATAACTTGAGGTCGCTAGTGATAGTAACACCCAAGTCCTTCTCAGTGTCACTCGATTCAAGAGCAGTGCCCTTAAGGATATACTGAGATTGGGGGTTTCTGTGGCCGATATGCATCACTTTGCATTTGTTCACGTTAAAAGGCATTTGCCACGTGTCCGACCACTCCCCAATCTTCCCAAGATCTTCCTGCAGGTGGGCAGTATTTCCATCCTTTGCAACGTTCATACCAAGCTTGGTATCGTCGGCAAATTTGGAAATCTTGGCAACCATGTCACCGTCCATGTCGTTGACGTAGATGATGAATAGTAGTGGTCCCAGGACAGAACCTTGAGCCACCCCGCTAGTAACGGGCACTCACTCAGAAGACTGTCCATTTACCACCACCCGTTGCTGTCTGCCACTTAGCCAGTTCTCGATCCAGCTGGCTACCTTTCCGTCTATGCCAAGCGCTTGCACTTTCCAGAGAAGGCGGCGGGTTAATCAGCGATGCTCAGCATGGGTTTAGATCAGGGAGATCATGTTTCACTAATTTACTAGACTTTCTGGAGTTCGTAACAAATCAAGTAGATAAGGGAGAGAATGTAGATGTAATTTACTTGGATTTTAGTAAAGCATTTGATAAGGTACCACATAGGAGACTAGTTCATAAATTAAAAATGATTGGGATATGTGGCGGTGTTTCAAATTGGATAGATGAGTTGCTGATAGATAGGAAGAAAAGGGTAGTGCTAAATGGTGTAAAGTCAGAGTGGAGGGATGTTATCAGTGGGGTTCCTCAGGGATCAGTTCTCGGTCCATTATTATTTGTCATCTATATAAACGATCTTGGGGAGGCAGTTAATAATAAAGTGTCAATTTTTGCGGATGATACCAAATTAGCAGCTGTAGTTAAAGATATTGATGATAATTTTAAAGTGCAGGGGGATTTAAATAAATTGTTATCCTGGGCACATAAGTGGCAAATGACTTTCAACCTTGATAAGTGCAAAGTTATTAACATGGGAAAAAATAATAGAGAATTTAACTATGAAATGGATGTGCATTGGCTGAGCTCAGTAGAGGATGAGAATGATCTAGGAGTAGTAATAGATAAGTCATTAAGGTTTTCTAAGCAGAGTATTGAAGCAAGAAATAGGGCAAATAGAGTGCTGGGTTTTATTAAGAGAAATGTCAGTTACAAAAGTAGGGAAGTTATTCTTAAACTCTATAGCTCTTATGTTAGGCCACATCTAGAGTACTGTATACAGGCATGGTCCCCACATTTTAGACACGATATTAACCTTCTTGAGTCAGTGCAACGGAGGGCAACAAAGATTATTCCTTCCCTGAGGCACCTTGAATATGAAGATAGACTGAGGGTATTAAATATGTTCTCGTTCGAAAGGAGGTGTGTGAGAGGATATGATTGAGCTCTTTAAAAAAATTTCCGGGATAGATAAATTGGATGTTAGCAAGTTCTTTGAGTTAGATGATGGAAATCGGACTAGAGGTCACCACTTGAAAATTAAAAAGCAAGGGTGTAGGTTGGATTTAAGAAAATATTTTTTCACCAATAGAGTGGTAGACTTCTGGAACAAATTGCCGCAGAGAGTAGTAGGTAGTCCAAATTTAAATGTGTTTAAGAGTAGGTTGGATGAGTTTATGGGGAGGGATGGTTGTGATGGTTCCTAAGTTTTGTATATATTAATATTGTTTGTATATATCTATAGCTGCATGATTTAGTTCTTGACAAGCCTTGATTGGTGATACCCTTGTTTCTGGACGCAATCCTCTGGATGTAGTTTTCTTGGGAGTTTAGATGCCTTAAAAAAAGAGGCCATTTGACTCGGATGACCTATGATGTGCCCTTGTGGCTTTTGTCATCTGTTATATTATATTGTGGGGGACTTTGATTTTGTCCTCCCCTGGCGATGGTGCTTTTTGTGGGTGGGTTTTGATGGATGCGGACAACCTTTGATAGGCCCTTGTGACTTTTGTCATCCATGAAATTATGTTAATTATGTTATGTCTATTTAAGAAGCAGTAGCTAATCGCAGATCGTCAGTCACAAAATTTTCAACAATGGAGAAGGTTGAGCACCGTGAAGTGATCAAATTTTTGACTAAGGAAGGCAAGATCCATGAATGCATGGTTGCAGTATACACTGACACCACCCCTTTCTATGCAACCATTGCTCGCTGGAATAGGGAGTTCCACCATAGTCGTGAGTCCCTTGAAGATGACCCCCATCCAGGACGCCTGTCAGACATGACCAACAAGGACAATGTGGCCTGTGTGGAGAGGATGATCCTTGAAAATCGACAGGTGAAGGTCAAAGAAATCGAGCGACAACTTGGAATATCACATGGAAGTGTTATCAACATCATCCATGACAATTTGGCCATGACCAAGGTCTCTGCCCGTTGGGTCCCTAGAAACCTCACGCCCCATGATCGACTTCAATGTCATCACAGTCCACAAGGCCAGAGTTGCACAAGCTGCCCTGTGCGAGTGCGGATTCCAGGAGCTCAACCATCCCCCCTACAGTCCAGATCTAGCCCCTAGCGACTACTTTTTATTTGGCCAGCTCAAGGCTGCACTGCGTGGACGCCAGTTTGGGGATGATGAAGATGTCCAGCTCGCCGTCCAGGAGTGGATTGAACAGCAGTCGGGAGATTTCTGGTTGTCGGGATTTCAAAGCCTCAAGGACTAGTGGCGCAAGTGCATTGAAGTCGAGGGTAGTTATATTGAAAATTAATAAAACACCTTACCTCATATTTCGTTTCCTTATATCCAAATTGCAAAACTTATTGACTGCCCCTCATATATGATATTATATCTCTCTCTCTCCACCTTTGCAAGGAGTAGAGTTTAAGATATTTAAGCCTCTCCCAATAATTCAGGGTGTCACTGACTAGCCTCCTTGTGAAGGCTCTCTGAACTTGTTCCAGCTCTTGTATGTCTTTAATTTTGTATGGAGACCATAGCTGGCACCCGTACTCCATTCTTGACATTATTAGCATCTTCCACAAGGGCAAGAAATGTTCAGGTTTTTTGGTTTTAAAAGTCCTGAGGATCCAACCACTTATTTTTCTGGCTGTCTTGGTGGTATGGATTATATGCTCTTTGAAGCTGCAGTCCTTACTCATCCACACTCCCAGGTCCCTCAGTGTCTCCTTGACCTCTATCTTGTCTTCACCTGCCTTGTATCTATAGTCTTTTAGATTTTAGTTTGTTCCATACTTAATTACCTCAAACTTTTTGTTGTTAAATTTCATATTGTTTCTGTTTGCCCACTGGTGTCATCAGCGAATGAGGAGACTCTGGATGATTTAACTCCCTGGTTGATGTCTCCTATCATTATTAGGAACAATAGCAGGCCTAGCACTGAACCCTCTGGTACTCCACTGATAACTGGGGACTTTCTTGAGTGTGTACCCTCAATCCCAACTCTTGGTTTCTGTCTTTTAGGAACTCATGTATCCAAAGTCTGTTTTCCTGTGATGCCAGTCATTTTCAGTTTGTGTAGTAGCACTCTGTGATCGACTTTGTCGAAGGCTTTTGCAAAGTCCAGGTACACTACATCCACATTTTTACCACTTCTCAGATCATCCAGTATTTCCTGGTATTGGTTTAGTACCTGGGAGGGCATGACCTTCCTTTGCAGAAACCATGTTGCCCTAGATTGAATTTTTCCATCTTCATAAAGCTCACTATATGCTTCTTCAGAACTTTAGAGAGGTGTGATGTGAGACAGACTGGCCTGTAGTTTGCTGCAAGGTCTCATGAGCCACTTTTAAATATTGGAGTGATCAGTCCCTCCTTCAAGTTTGTTGGTATGTCCCCATTATCCAGAGATTTTCTCCATATTAGGCTGATAGGGATAGATAGTGCATATTGACACTTTTTCCGGAGTATTGCTCGTAAGTTGTCTGGTCCAGCTGATGAATTTGTTTTAATTTTGCTGATCGTTTCTACAATATCTTTAGGTGTTCAGTTTCTTCTTCTGTTTAAAGAAAGCACTGGGATTTTTTATTACTTTTTCTTGTATCGGCTCACTGTATACAGTCTTGTATTGTTCTTCTAGAATGTTTGCTATATTTGGAGGGTCCTCTACTAGTTCTCCATCTTTTCCTTCCAGTGGTCCAACCTTTACTTGCATTTACAGTTTCTTTTGGGCATAGGAGTGAAGGTATTTGGGATTTTCCTTTATGGTTAGTAGGGCTTTATTTTCTTTGTGCTGTCTTTCTCTCTCATATGATTCCTTCAGTTTGAGTTCTATTTCCTTTACTTTTGTTTCTATATTTTCTCTTTCCCTGTCTGATTTTGGTTTTGTTAGTAGTTTCTTCAGTAGTTTAGTTCTGTTTCTCATGAAACTTTTCCTATCTCTAGGTATTCTGTTTCTGTGTTTGGTTGTTCTTTTTTGAGGGATATATTTTGCACACAGTTCTTCACATATTATCATGAAGGTCCTTAGCATTTCCTCCACTGATTGAGATTGGTTTAACAGCCCAATCTACCCTTGCTAGTTCCTTATTTATGGAATCCCAGTTTGCATCGTCACTAAAAAAGTTTAAGTTCTTCAAACTGTATTCTGTGATCCTAGTATTCACAGTATTTTTTTTGTTTTGGCCTTATCACATTTGTGCTTATTTCCACTAAATTGTGATCAGTTATGATGGTTTTAATCACCTTTGTACTGTGTATTAGCTCAGTATCATTTGTAAAGAGTAAATCTAAGATGTTTTCCTGGTGTGTTGGCTCTGTGATAATCTGTTCTAAAAAATGATTATCTGCAAGTCTGAGAAGATCACTAACTTGTCTTTGTTCACTCAGCTCCACCATTTATAATTCCAGAGGGCCAGCTTATTTTAGGTAAATTGAAATCTCCAAGCACTATTATTTTTATGTCACTTTCCTCTAGGTTTTCAGATTTTTAGTTAGAATATTGGAGAACTTATCTGGTTCAGTGTTATTAGGTGGGTGATACACTGTTGACACTATGAGATTCAGTTTAAGCACTTTTATCACGAGTAATTCATTTGATCCATCTGAGGCCATACTATGGGTTCTCCCTTTTCTATCTGTGCGGTACAGGGTGTAATTATCAATTTTTACTTCATCTTTTATGTCCTCCCTTAGATGAGATTCTGTTAGACTCATAAAAAGATAGTCGTTTTCCTTGGCCAACTCATTTAGGTAACTCACTTTTGTTTGGCTTTTGGTGGGATACAAACCCTGTATGTTGCATAGCATTATTTTTTAAATTACACCTCTTATGTTTCCTAGACTTGAGCTTGTGCTTGAGCTGCCCAGTGTCAGTTTGGATACCATTGTTGTGGCACTACATTCATCACCGGTTGCAGTTGATGAGTTATGATGCCACTGGTTGCTGAGGTGCAAATCTGCCTTGGTTCTGTAGGAGATATAGAATTTGACCCATTTGCATCTGTAGTGTGTGAATTTGTTTCTGGGTTTCTAACATGTACCTTGTTTGCTTTTCTTCTAAAAAAAATGGCCTGTTTGTTTTTCTTCATGAGACATATCCTGTTTCTGGTTTTCTGCATTTGATATGTTTCCATCCTCCTTGTCTTTGGATTTCCATCTTGATTTCCTGTTAGTTTTGGGGGCAGGGGAGAGATTGTTATGGGAGGATGTGCTGGAGATGTTAGAGGACCGTGAATTTAAAGATTATGGAAGGGAGGAGGCCTTTATTCACGCTGTGAGCAACTCAAGTATGAGTAAGTTGCCCCAGTTCCAGTCATACCAAGATGCATTAATTGAAAACCCCATCAAAGTTTGTGGAAAACTTATATAGACAAGATGAATGGTAGAGGGTGTATGTTGGCTGTAAGCTGAGTGGGAATAAAAGTAGGAGTGAGAGTCGGAATGGTTGGCGTATGAGTCAGAATGGTCGGAGTAGTAGTCACGTGAATGGTAAGAATGGCAGTAGATCTAGAGTGAATGAGCCTAGTTGGCTGCGGTGCAAGAAAGTTGGGCACATGAGGCCTGACTGTCATTGGTTGCTTGGGAGTTGCTTTGGCTGTGGACAAATGGGACATATGATTAAAGAATTGACTGTCAGGAAATCATTAGGAAATAGTGATCATCAGATGGTTCATTTTAATTTAGGAATAGTGAAAGGTAGAACATCAACAAACTCCAAATTTTATAGGGGCGATTACAATAAATTACGCAACTTGCTAAATCAGATTAGGTGGAATATTAAATTCAGTGGAAAGAATACTAATGAGATGTAGGACATTTTTAAAACTATATTAAACATAGACCAGGAGCAGTGTATTCCAATGAAGGCTATTAGGAAGAAATGTAGGAAGCTATTGTGGTGGAATCAGGAGATAGCTAGACAAATTTCTGAGAAGAAAAGGGCATACCAGAGATTACAGAGAGAAAGTACTTTTGACAGTTTAAATCATTATAGGTCGACCAGAAATGAGCTAAATAAGATTATTAAGAAGGGCAAAAGAGTAAAAGAAATTATTTAGCTCAAAATAATAAAGATCCAAGAAAATTCTTTAGCTATTATAGAATCAATAATGGTGATAAAATCGGGTCTCTTATATATGGAGGGTTTTGAAAGAATCAGATGAGGAAATAGTAGATGTGTTGTTAATGATCATTTTTCTTCAGTAAACAGAAACAAGTCACTAAAGTGGTTAAGGGGATACCACATTCATTTTTTTTAACTTTCTACTACGTTAGATTATCAGGTATGAAATTAAAGCTCATTAAAAGCCCCTTTTATTCCTGCCAAAATCATAATAACCTACGGCACCGTTTTTGAGGTACAGGGAGTTCTTTCAGACCACCCCCTCCCTGAAACCTGATATCATATAAATGGATATAGAATTACTAAAAATTAAGTATTTGAACTTAATTCATGAGCAAAATATGCACATATGATTTAGGTATCATTTGAAATCAGTTTTCTTTAGTTCCATGAATAGTTCTATTAATGGTAGACTAAAATATATTTTTCAGATAAGTTCAACTATAGGTTTTATTCTCAGTTGGCAAAGGGGGTGTCAGGTGAATAGTAGTGGTGTTCTGAATGCCCTGGAATTTAGTTTGATCTATATTTGAATGATGCTAAAAATATAAACCAGTTCTCAGGCACCATTTTTTTTTAGCAAATATTTAAAATTGCATGGTATAGTTTTGCGTTTTGTTCACAAATCAACTTTAAAAATCGATGGAGAATTTCCACAAATGTCTAAAATTTTCCATTATCATATTTTCACTATGTTCTAGTTATGTTGCTAAAGCAAAATATATACTATAAAATTTGCAATAAAATTATATAAATTCAATGGTATAGTTTTGTTTTGTTTTTCATAAATTAACTTTAAATATCTCCAAAAATTATCCATGAATGGATATAATTTTTCATTATCTTAATTTTCACTATGTTCTAGTCATGTTGCTAAAGAAATAATTATACCATAAAAATGCATAAAATTTGCAATAAAATGATATACAAAACCCCCAAAATGCAAATTTTGAACGGAAGAATTTGAAAAGTGACTAATGAAAAAATGTGCTTTTCCCTTAAATATTAGTAAGGCATCTTGGCCCAGACAACATTCATTCTAGGTTAATCAAAGAAGGTGTAGATAGCATTTCAGTAGCTCTTGAGATGATATATACTAGATCACTAGAGTTTGGAGAAATACCTAATGATTGGAAATTAGCGAGATAGCATTTCAGTAGCTCTTGAGATGATATATACTAGATCACTAGAGTTTGGAGAAATACCTAATGATTGGAAATTAGCGAATGTAGTGCCAATTTTTAAAAAAGGGGAGTAAAGAGGACCCAAATAACATTAGACCCATAAGCTTAACTTCTATAGTTTGTAAAATTCTTGAGAAGATAGTTAAGAAGGGAATTTCTGACCATCTAGAGAGTGGTAGGTTAATAAATGATGCTTAGCATGGGTTTAACAAATTATTGGATTTTATAGATTATGTAACTAAACAATTAGATAAAGGAGAGAATGTTGATGTAATTTACATAGATTTTAGCAAAGCTTTTGATAAGGTTCCACATAGGAGACTAATTCACAAATTAAAAATGTATGGGATATGTGGTAAAGTTTTGAATTGGATAACTGAATGGCTGAAAGACAGGAAACAGAGTTATATTGAATGGGGTGAGGTCACAATGGAGGGATATTATCAGTGGCTTATCTCAGGGATCAGTTCTAGGCCCTTTATTATTCATAGTTTATATAAATGATCTTGGTGAGGCTATAAATAGCAAAGTGTCAATTTTTGCTGATGACACTAAATTAGCAGCTGTAGTCGAAGAAGTTGAGGGTAGCTTTAAAGTGCAGAGTTGTAGCGGGCCGAAAGCAACACTAACCCCGCATTCCAACCTTATCCTAGAATTTATGAACCTGGAGAACTCCGAGGAAGAATTGATGCGATTTGATATACAGTCCTTTACTTTTAAAAAAATTACAGTGATAATTACAAATATAATTACAATTTATATTTACAAAAAATAAACACTGGTGCGCACCCAAACAATCAACCTATTCTGAATTCATTTACAAAAAAAAAGAAAAGTGTGCACACTACAAAATGAGGCCTAAGATCCCCAATCCAAACAAGACAAAAAAAACCTACGATGGGCGAAGAGATGAACAACTTTATATAACTATTTCTACACAACAACCAAAGTGACAAGGAAGACTGAATGGACAAAAAGTAGGTATGGGGTTATCACTCATCCATTGAGGGGGGTGGTAGTAGGCCTCCAAAAAGGGGGATATGCCTGTCTGTCAATGGAGATGGGCAGTGCAGGTAGCAAGCGAGGCAGGTAACACCCTCCGTTTTAGGGCTAGGCTGGGCGGAGCACTCGCCTCGAGAATTCCTCTCGCAGTCCTCAAAAGCTTCACTCTTAGAAGACACAAGATGCAATTTTAGGACACTCCTAACTTTCAGAAAATTATATAAATATTTATATTTATATACTGAAAATGGAAAACAATTGGTTAACATTATTTGTATTCATAATATAAAAAATTGGAGGGCAAATAACAAAATTGTCTACCCACACACTCACACATGTGTAGGGAAAGATATATGTAAAGGGGGGTGGGAGAATGTCCCTTCACACACACACACACACACACACACACACACACACACACACACACACACACACACATGCACCGCTCCCCTACACCCCTCCTTCCTTAATTCATTCAACCACAGTCACACGCAATACCTTCTCAATCACTCTTCACGGTACCACTTGTGCTCAATCGCACCCTTCTGCACCCATTCACACTCTTCTACTCGTCCCTGGCTACACGTAACAATCAGTCGGGATCGTTCATCAGTTGTCTTGTCAGTCTCGGTCTCCTTGTCACTATCAATCATGTCATCCACCATAGTCTTCACTTTCATTACTAACTTGCTCATCTCTCAACAGAACTCTTTCATACTTTTTCATTCAGAACCTTCACTCTTCATACCTCCATTCATCATCTCTTCACTCACAGCCCTCATCAAGCTCAAAGCACACTCTTGCGAAACAGACAGGTCACTGACATCCCCTGTATTCTCAACAGGCATACCAGAAACCCCTTTGACTGGTTCCCTCCAGAAACCTGAAAAATCAGCCACTTCATCATTCACTACATCAAACTCACCCTAATATTTCCATTCGTAAAACCCCCCAAATCAGCCACACTAGGTTCATTCTGCCCAAACACACTATCATTCATACTGTTCTCAAAACCAGAAAAATCTGGCACAGGCAGCTCACTTACTCATCTACTTACACCAGCCAAATCACTCAACTGTTTATGCAAACACTCAATCTCTCTTTCAAGCTCCCCCATATCAGAAAGACTCTGCTCAGACTTACTTTCATTCATACTTGCATTCTTCCTTTCACTCTTCTTTGTACGCTTTCTACTCCTCGAGATCAAGACAAGCTCTTTCCCAGACAGATCCCAACTATCACATTCCTTCTCATCATCATGCACCCTATTTCTCTCTTTGCACAATTCATACACTGGATGGCTCACCAGGTAGTCAGGAGGTTCTCTCCATCTCCTTAACTGACTCTGATGAGTCCGCACTCTCTCAGTCATACCATCATTCAAACTTTCCAAAACATATGTCACCCCATTTTCCCAAACTCCCACAACTCTATATAGTCCATCAAACTTTTCACTCATCTTCGACACATTCAACCTACCCTTCACTTCTTTCACCTTCAATACTTTCGCACCTAATTCAAATGAACAGAACCTTTCATGTGCCTCACGCCATACACTCTGCTTACTTTCATTCAAACGAAACCTATCTTTCACTTGCCTTTCAAACTTCATCATAAACTCACACAGGGACATTCCAGTTGCACTATGTACAGTCAAAATATACGCCCACAACACTCTTCCCAGCCATACATCCCAGTCATTCAATGTCGTACTCATCATTCTCAACATCTTACACAAGGTTCTTATCGTATGTTCAGCCAACCCATTTGAGAATGGTACATACAGAGTCATTCTCACATGCTCCACACCATTCTCTCTCAACATTTGCTTAAACAGTTCCCCTACAAATTCAGGCCCATTATCACTCAGACATCTTCTAGTCTTCCATACACACATAGGAAAAAAACAACTGCTCAACCACACGCGCAACAGTCACACTCCTTTTATCTCTCACAGTTGCTGCATACACAAACTTACTTTTATGATCAACCATAACAACCATACCAACATTCCTATCACTCGTACATGGCAAAGACACACAATCAATCACTACCAATTCAAACGGTTCTTTCGCATCAACTTTCAACATCGGTGGTTTCACTTGCACACCTTGCACCTTTCGCTTCTGACACCTTTCACACGTAGTTGCAACATCATTCACAACAGTTCTCAGAAAAGGATGGAACACACGCTCCTTCATACACTCCCACAGCTTAAACTTACCCATATGCCCATAATTATCATGCACAACCTTCACCAGACCAATCATCGCAACCAAGGACATCACAGGTACATACATATCATCACCACCCTTCACATGCCTCACAAAATATACAACATCCATGCAAACAACAAAATCCTTAGCATACCTTTTAAAATCACTTAAACACTCAGGCTATTCATTCAAATCAACACACGTCATTACACACCTCTTCAACTCACTGACAAAAAGACATCTCTTGCATCTCTAAAATATCATCATCACTTAAAATCTCATTCTCATCATCCATGACCAGCTCAATCATACTGCAAAATTTGACAACATTCTTCGCACACTCATTCAATCTCATCACCTCACATTCACCTTTTATAATAAAATCCTTATCAGTATCCAAAGACAAATCATTCAATCTCATAAAGTCTATACCAAACAGAAAACAACACAGCATTTGCTCATCTTTCAGAATCACAAAGTCATGCTTCACATTCACACCATTACCCAAACTCACTTTCAGAGTAACCTGTTCCCATGCCACTATCATGCCATTACCTAATCCACTTATCCATAACTTCAGAGGTTTACGCTTGCAACATCTAAACTCATCATACTTACTCAGAATCCTCTCATTCACTAAAGACACTTATGCTCCAGTATCAATCAAACCACAGAAGAACCTTTCACCAACTTTCACTCTCGCTTCCATCATATCAGGTCCACCATGTTTGCAATACACAGAAGGAATGAGCACACCAACATCAGCACTGATATCCACACTGTCATCAACTCCCCTATCATCACTTACCACACACTCATCTTCATCAAGACAATCCTCCTTCTCTCTCATATATGAACACTTTTCAATCACCTAATTGTAGTGCACACCGCTCAAACACTGCAGATGCACCACATTAGCATTCAAACCCTTCATCTTCTCATCTTTGTACACAATCGGCCTCTCACCACCAAAGTGCACATAAACAATCACTCCATACAATGACTCACTACAATCAACACTTCCTGAAATGGTGGGACCCCTTGCATACACATCGCTCTCAATTCTTTCATAAAGTTCCGCACCCTCACCATACCAATACTTTCAGGCTTCCTACATACTTCACTCATTACCTCCTTGCTTAAGTCATTCACACTATCGGGCACTCTCACATCTACTCCATCACTCTTCAAATCTTGTAAAACATTCCATACATTCTCAAACAGGGAATCCCCACCACCCTTACTCTCCTTTCCATTCATAATCCCTTTCGGCAAATACTCCTAAGGATCACTCACTTCACACACATTTTCATCATTCGTACCAGGATACCTTGACATCAAATCAGCCACTCCATTCCACTCACCAGGCACATATTTAATCACATAGTCAAAATCACTTGAATCTTCCAAAGTCCTTGCAATCCTACTATCAGCCCACTTCATGCGTTGTAAATACACAAGAGGTTGGTGATCTGTTTTGATCACAAACCTCACACCATACAAAAATGGATGCAACACTTTCAAACAATACCTTATCGCAGCCAACTCTCGCTCCACAGTTGAATACTTTCGCTCTGCCGCATTCATAGCCTTGGATACATACCCAATTATTTGCCTGACATTCTCTCCATTCAAACACTGCTCTTGCATTAGAAAACCTCCCATCAATACCCACTCGCATCTGTATACAATTCAAGCATTTTAGCATTCACACTATAATCCGGGTAAGCCAATTCAACATCTTCAGCTGCTGCTTCATTCATCTTATCATTCCACCTGACAACCGTACTACCTTTCTTTCCCATCCACTCAGTCAGAGGCTTACTCACACCAGAACAATCACGTATAAACTTTCGCTGGAACTCAATCAAACCCCAAAACGACTTCAGTTGCTTCACAGTTACCGGTTTCAGAAACATTTGCACCTTCTCAACATACTTCGGTGACTTTCGTAACCCTTCTCACTCACCATATGCCCAAGGAATTCCACTTCTTTCGCAAACCATTCACACTTCGCCACTTTCACCTTCACACCAACACTCTCCAATGTTCTCAACACATCATTCACCAATCTCATATGCTCCTCAAAAGTCTCAGTCATAATCAAAATATCATCTATAAACGCAATCACATTCTTACTCGCAAACTTACTCAACACAACATTCATTGCCCGCTGGAAGGCTCCGGGAGCATTAGCCAACCCAAAGTTGAGGTTCTGGAACTGATAATGCCTCTTTGAGGAAGAGAAGGCAGTTACCGGTTGGCTTTCCTCAGCAATGGGCATCTGGTAATACCCCTGTACCAGATCCAGCTTCGTAAACCACTCCATCCCATGCATACTATACACACACTCAGTTACCACACACATCAGAAACCTTTCTTTCACAGTCCTTTCATTCACCTTTCGATAATCCACACACAGATGCAATCTTCCATCCGGCTTACGTACAGGCACAATTGGACTATTCCATACACTCTCGCTTTCTTCAATCACCCCCAATTGCTCTAATTCCAAACACTGCTCCGCAATCTCATCAGCAACCAGATGTGGGAAATGCCTCGGCCACTGATAGATTGGGGCGTCCTCTTTCGGGACAATCTTGAATTCTTGGAGTTTTGCAACTTTGAAATCCAGATCACCCTTAATGAGGGCTCCCTTTCATTCAAATACCATTCGATACACATCCTCCCTTTCATACTCGGTCAAACATCCATCCAATTCCACCATGCTCTTCACTTCATTATACATCCATTCACACATCTTTTCATTTGCAACATTCACCCTGACATCCGTACTATCATCCATACCTACCTCATTGACAGTGGAGAGGTGACCCAGTACATCTCCGACTTGGATCTCCCTCACCTGTCCTTTCACACTGGGGTCTGCCTGCACACATACAAATGGACTATTCATTCTCATCAAGCCATCAAACACACAAGCAACATGCCTTACCTTATAACACGCATCCTTTCCATCCAATATCACAGTGTTCTCACCCACATTCCAACTCAATCCATACTCCAACTGACTCTAACAGACACCCTTTCACACTTCACAAGCATTACACTCTCCGTAGCAGTCACCTCAATACCAGTAACCACACTCCTCAAAACACTACCATCTTTTCCTACATACAACTTATACACCCCATTTTTACCAATCTTTTCCTCAATCTGATCACTCGCAGGATGCACAACCATACAGTTCACTTTCATAAAATCACACCATACTCACTACTCACCTTATCAATCACAGAGAATTCACATTCCTTCATCAACATAGCATTCCAATCACAGGCACTCTCCTACTACCAATACCTACCAAACTACCCTTACACTCAGACAGGAGGGCTTTCTCGTTCACCTTGTCATACACAGCTTTATACATCAAGCTCACCTTGCATCCAGAATCTATTAAAGCCAAACAATCAATCCCATTCACTTCAATCTTTACACTCAGACACTCATACTTCCTACCAGACAGCACTTTCACACTAGACAGACCTACCAACACATCTTTCACACTCACACCCCCAGAGGATACTTCACCAGGTACCCTCTCACGATTCACGCCAAAGAGTCCGCGAGGACTCTGCGACCGGACCAGCGTTTCGCTCTTCCTCACACCGACTACATGGCAGGAATACGGGCAGCTCTTCGGGCTGCTTGGCAAAGAAGATGGGAGAAGGTCGAAGAGAACTTAAGGTTGCGTGCCATCGCGCCGGTACTGTTCCCATGGATCTACCCCCCAATGCCGCGGCGGCTTCAGGCTGCTTTCTGTCGTCTCCGAATCGGACACACTCGTGTTACGCATCGCTATTTGATGGAGCGCTCGCCAGCGCCCTATTGCGACGACTGCGTGGTCCCCCAGACTGTTCGCCACATTCTTGTCGAATGTCCCAGTCTGGGTGATCTTCGCGCACGTTACCTGTCCCGGTACCGGGATAGGTGGGGTCGCTACCGCCTGTCCCTTGTGCTCGGGACGAGTTCGTGCACATTGACTTGTTGACTTTTGGGGGGAGGCCGGGCTTCTTCCCTTTATTTAAGGTTATTTTTGGTTTTTTTTGTTATTGTTGTTTTGTAGGTTGCACTCTCCTGCACCGGGGTGAGGGGGACCTCACCCCGCTGCTGGACATTGCTTCCTGATTGTTAAGTTTTCCAATTTATATCATTGTTATGTTTTCATATTTTTTTTTAAGTAGCCTAGTTCTAGGCTGTCATGTTTTTCGGCGACTTATGCCCAAGTGGGCAGTTGCCAGATGGGCTCAATAAAAATTAGAAAAAAAAAGTTCCACTGAAACATTCACTCACCTTTCTTGGGATTGTGTCCAGAAACTTCCTTATCAGTGGTTTACACTCATTCACTCCATCATCGCCATACCTCGTTCTTGCCATACTCTCAAGCCTATGTGCATACATATTCACCCCTTTGTTCTTACCCATACATGCCTTCTCAAATTCATTCACTCTCTTATATTTTACACTTTCATTCGCTTCACCTGTCCAATCATCCGCTTCTTCACTACATCGTACTTCGGCTCACCCACACTCGTTATCACTCGAAATAACTCTGACACTTTCTTATCCAAACTGAACACTCACCCAGTGACCCTTGTTCTGCGGGTACTTGAGCTTGCAGTACCGCTCAAAATCCCTGAAGAACTCATCCATACTCTTTCCTCCATGCAATCTAAACTTATCAATCCTAGGCACTTCCCTATTCAAAATTCCTTTCCACACATTCACTTCACTCTTCAAAGAGCTACTCTCGGTCTCACTCAATCAAATCAAATTCCTCCGGTTTCGAGATCTCAAGGTCCCTATTCGGGCGCCAAATGTAGCGGGCCGAAAGCAACACTAACCCCGCATTCCAACCTTATCCTAGAATTTATCAACCTTGAGAACCCCCGAGGAAGAATTGATATGATTTGATATACAGTCCTTTACTTTACATAAAAATTACAGTGATAATTACAAATATAATTATGATTTATATTTTAAAAAAAATAAATACTGGTGCACACCCAAACAATCAACCTATTCTGAATTCAATTACAAAAAAAAGAAAAGTGTGCACACTACAAAATGAGGCCTAAGATCCCCAATCCAAACAAGACAAAAAAAACCTACGATGGGCGAAGAGATGAACAACTTTATATAACTATTTCTACACAACAACCAAAGTGACAAGGAAGACTGAATGGACAAAAAGTAGGTATGGGCTTATCACTCGTCCATTGAGGGGGGTGGTAGTAAGCCCCCCCCAAAAGCTTTATATGCCTGTCTGTCAATGGAGATGGGCAGTGCAGGTAGCAAGCGAGGCAGGTAACACCCTCCGTTTTATGGCCGGGCTGGGCGGAGCACTTTCTTTGAGAATTCCTCTCACAGTCCGCAAAAGCTTCACTCTTAGAAAACACAGGATGCAATATTAAGTGTAATATCCGAATGCGCTGGACAAATTTTAGGACACTTCTAACTTATAATATAAAAAATCGGAAGGAAAATAACAAAATTGTCTACCCACACACTCACACAGGGGTAGGGAAAGATATATGTAAAGGGGGGTGGGAGAATGTCCCTATAGACACGCACACACATACACACACACTGCTCCCCCACAGAGTGACTTAAATTTAAGTTATTAGCTTAGGCTCAAAAGTGGTGATGACTTTTAACTTTAAAAAACATTGAAAGGGATAATAGGGAATTTAGCTATGAAATGGATGGGCATTGGCTAAATTCAGTTGAGAATGAGAGGGACTTATGTGTATTAGTAGATAGGTCACTCAGGTTTTTGAAGCAGTGTATTGAGGCAAAAATAGAGTGCTATGATACATTAAGAGGAATGTTAGCTACAAAAGTAAGGAGGTTATCCTTAAATTCTACAACTTGTATGTCAGGCCATATTTAGAGTACTGTATACAAGCATGGTCACCATATTTTAGACATGATATCAACCTGCTTGAGTCAATACAAAGTAGGGCAACAAAAATAATACCTTCCCTGAAGCACCTTAAATATGAAGATAGAGTGAGAGTACTAAATATGTTCTCATGTGAAAGGTGTGGTGTGTGAGGGGAGATATGATTGTGCTTTTTAAAATCTTATCTGGGATGGATAAGTTGGATTTTAGCTAGTTATTTAAGTTGCAAGGTAGTAATAGGACTAGGGGTCACCGCTTAAAAATTGAAAAAAAAACAAAGGTTCAGGTTGGATGTTAGAAAATATTTTTTCACCAATAGAGTGGTAGATTACTGGAATAGTTTGCCATCTGAGATGATAGACAGTCCAAACTTCAATGTTTTCAAATGCAGATTAGATGATTATATTGGGAGGGAGGATTAACCTTTTTGGGGCGGGATATTCTGGATTCATTCCTGTGGATGCAGTTTTTTATTATTGTATATTACGGGCGATTTGGATTTTGATGAGCCTTAATGATGATGCTTTTTGTTTTGATGCATTCCTGTGGATGGTTCAAATTGTATATAGTAGATGCATGATCTGACACAACCCTATGGATTGTTTAAATTGTATATTGTAGATGCATTATCTGACACAATCCTATGGATGCATTCTGCGGGTTTTGACAGATGTGGATGACCTTGTAGCTTTTGTCATCTGTGAAATTATGTTATGTTACTGTATTGTTTTCTGTTTAGGATTGATTTTTTGTGTAAGAATAAGATTTCAGTGGATGTAATGAGTGTTTAGTGAAAGATGGTTTAGCAGTTGGGAATTTGTAGAGTGAGCTTGTAGGTTCAACTGGATTTGTGGGAGTAGCAGTTGTTGACTTAAGTGATATGTTGCTGACTGCTGAAGATATAGAGAGCATGCAAGAGTCATTCCTGATGGTGCGTGAATTTAAAGATAGCGTGATGACCAGTGTTCCTGTGAAGGAATGGAGTTGCATATTAAGGAGCTTAAAAGTTTCGCTGGTAAGTTTGTGGTATGCAAGGATTTAGTGTATTTTGTGCAATGTATATATTCCGGCATTTTCTATGTGTTGCACAATTGGAATGGTGAAGATTGTGCATGATAGGTTTGGATATATGGGCAAGAATAAATTGTGGGAATGTAGGAAAGGATGTGTGTTTAGTCCCTTTTTGAGAAAGATTTGTGCGGATGTAGTGGCTATGCGTGACCTTTGCCAGAAGGCAAAGTATCAGTGTCTATGCTACCCACCAGTAATTGGTCCAACCACCCAATCCACTTGAGTCAAACTGGTAACCAGTAAAAGAACAGCTCTCATCAAAGAGTCAATTGAAATCAAGGATATGTACCCAGGGAAAATTATGTCTTGTGTCCGTTGCATTCTTAAGCCACCCATTCCAATTGGGAGAGTTGCCTGAGTCCATGAATCCGCTGGAAAGAAGATGTACTGCAGCTTAGATAAAGAAAATTAATTTTTTAATAGGGCCAAAGCTTGGTGTGGATCAATTAATTGGAGGAGGGATATCATTTGTTTGGGGGCTTCATGTTTTGTGTCTATAGCTTGTCAGATTGCTTCCCCAGTGAGGGGAGAGCTCAATACAGACAAATCATTAACATAACATAACATAACATAACATAATTTTACGGATGACAAAAGTCACAAGGGCCCATCATAGGTCATCCAAGTCAAACGGCCTCTTTTTTAAGGCACCCAAACGCCCAGGAAAACTACATCCAGAGGATTGCATCCAAAAACAAGGGTATCACCAATCAAGGCTTGTCAAGAACTAAAACATGCAGCTATAGATATATACAAACAATATTCATATATACAAAACTTAGGAACCATCACAACCTTCCCTCCCCATAAACTCATCCAACCTACTCTTAAATCCATTTAAATTTGGACTACCTACTACCCTCCGCGGCAATTTGTTCCAGAAGTCTACCACTCTATTGGTGAAAAAATATTTTCTTAAATCCAACCTACACCCTTGCTTTTTAATTTTCAAGTGGTGACCTCTAGTCTGATTTCCATCATCTAATTAAAAAAACTTGCTAACATCCAATTTATCTATCCCAGAAAAAATTTTAAAGAGCTCAATCATATCCCCTCTCACACACCTTTCGAACGAGAACATATTTAATACCCTCAGTCTATCTATATATTCAAGGTGCCTCAGGGAAGGAATAATCTTTGTTGCACTGACTCGAGAAGGTTCAAAGCCACCTTCTTGTTTTGAATTTTTGAAGAATAGCCTGAGTATCATCATCATTTATGACAATCAACTCGCATTTGGAGCTATTAAATCTCTAGCCCCATTTTGTTTAAATTCAGAAAGGATAGACTGAAGGTCATCAAAAACTTTTTGAGGGGTATCAGCAATTTAACCATCGTCTAAGTACCAAATATTAAGCTCTGATTTTAGGCTTTTAATGATCTTATCTATACCAAGCAAAAACAGTGCAGGTCCCAGTGGGTTTTCCTATTGTATGTTGTATGTCCAAGAGTATGCTTCATTCAACATTTTATTTAACCCTTTAAGCACCCAGCTAATTTGTTCGAACTCGCCCCAAGTAAAATTTCAAATGGTACACATTATCAAAAATAATTAAAATACAATATTTAAATCCTTTTTTATAAATCAAATAATATATTTTAATTGAAAAGAATTATTCTATTGATATAATTAAAAAATTATTAATAACCTTCTACCTATTTATAATTATGATTGATAATTCTCAGTTCTTCCATAAATTTTCATTGATACCCATGGTTATTTTATGCTTTTTAAATCAGTTACCGCTTTTAAATATGTTTCTAATTATAGAAAACAGTGCTTGTATTCATGAAAGACTATTTTGTATCTTAAATTTTATGAAAAATTTGCCTGGGGCCTATTTTCAACCTATAAAGCTGTATTTTCCAGACAAAATAGGCTTGCTGATTTGTGTGCTTTCAATAACATACTGAATTAAGGCATTTCCTCATTTTAATTGGATTAAAAACCTAAAACATAAGTGTATTTAACCTCCAAAAGGTTAAAGAATACAAACAACTGATAACATGTGGTCTGGTCACCTCTACATGGTAACCTTAAAATTAAAAAAAAAAGACCCTGCACAAAAATATGTCTCACCCATCTGTCATGGACTTGACATTCTGATATCAAATAACCTATATTAGGCCTTTTTAATTATTTATATTAAGGTTTGATCAACTAATTTATACAATGTTACTAAAAACAATACAAACTAATTTAATTTCCTGCAAGGAAAAACCTCATCAAAATAAAATAAATTATAACTCAAATATCTTTTAAATATCAGACAGAATAACTTACAATCTAACCCCTTTCCTATCTAACTTACTTACACTTCTTTTACATGTATTTAAGAGTAGGTTGGATGAGTTTATGGGAAGGGAAGGTTGTGATGGTTCCTTAGTTTTGTATATATTAATATTGTTTGTATATATCTATAGCTGCATGATTTAGTTCTTGACAAGCCTTGATTGGTGATACCCTTGTTTCTTGATGCAATCCTCTGGATGTAGTTTTCCTGGGAGTTTGGGTGCCTTGAAAAAGAGGCCGCTTGACTCGGATGACCTATGATGAGCCCTTGTGGCTTTTGTCATCCGTTATATTATATTGTGGGGGACTTTGATTTTGTCTTCCCCTGGTGATGGTGCTTTTTGTGGGTGGGTTTTGACGGAGGCGGATGACCTTTGATAGGCCCTTGTGGCTTTTGTCATCCATGTAATTATGTTATGTTACACAGAAAAGTTGGATGAAAGGACAGGCTAAGGAATAGTGGTGAAAATCCATTGTGGAAAAATGAGGAGAATGGTTCCCACATACACCTCTGTCACACACATTCAAAACAATTGGACATTTCCAGTCTCCTTGCTTTAAATACATCCTTGCAGTTTAGCTACACCTGGATAGGAGAGATGCTTTTATTTCCACTGTTTATATCACTATTAGCTGACTTCGATACTGCAGACTTCCACTGCATCATCGCACAGTTACTGAGGCCCTTTCTCCTTAGGGATTTGAATGGTAGACACCTTTTCCTCTGTGGCAACTACATAAACCATCCCAGGGGGTCCAGTCCTTGCTGACCTGATTGAAGAATTGGAGATTGGTGTCCTGAATTTGGATGAGTTTACGCATCACTGTCTGAGAACTGCTTCATTTTCTTGTATTGAGAGGTCCTTGAATGCTCTGGATACAAAGCCTGATTTTGAGTAGGAATTGGTCACTGCCACCTCCTAACACTACCTTGGTGGTGCTTGGAGCAGACATGGCAACTGCGGAAAAGACTTTCTCTGTCCCAATTAAGGATGTTAGTTAGTTTATGAGGCTGTTGAGTTCTCTGTCCACCTCATCACCAGGGGAATAATTACCATTTCTATAATGTCTGGACATTTTTCATTTTTCAGACCATCCACTTCCTTGGTGATTGGCTGAGTGTATGACAGCCCTCAGAGAGAAGTGATATGTGCAATAAGAGCAGCCTGGTAATTTCCTCAAGTTAGTGATAGGTTCCAGTATGTTTTAAAGCATCTATGCCGCTTTTCTTGGTGGGCATACTTGTCTTCACTTAATGGGAAGATCCCTCTGCAGAGGTGTGGAAGTGAATGTAAAGGATTTGGGTCAAGTTTTCGCAGGATTTCCCTCACATCCTCCAGGAGAATGGGATTGCAATCTCAGACCTTGTGTCCATGGCAGAGTCCTTTGTGACTGATTTATGTAGTTGGGATGCCGCTCTGCCAGCATTCATTGATGTTGTGAGGTCACTGAAGGCTGTTGACTGGATTTTACCTCCAGAGGGGGAGAACCCTTCAATGACATGTCTATATTAAATGAGTGGTGTTCCACCCTTGCTAAATGTAGCACCCTCTCGGGGTATAATGGTTTTGCGACCAAACCACCACAGGATGGGGGCCTGGCAGGAGGATGCGTGATTTATGTACACCTGGCATATCTCCATCCTTCTCTTTGCTTTAGAAACCTGCTTTCAGGCAGTAGCTGTGCAGCTGCACCTGGATAGGAGGTTTATTGTTATTTCTGCATATATTCCATCATCAGCCAACTTCAAGGCGGGGAACTTCCACTGCATTGTGGCATGGTTGCCGAAGCCCTTTCTCTTTCTCTGGAACTTGAACGGGAGATTACTCAATCAATCCCAGGGATCAGGTCCTTGCCAACCTGGTCGATGAGCTTGGGATAGGTGTTGTAAATGTGGATGAGTTTATGCATCACTGCCTGAGAACCGCTTCATTTTCCTGCTTCAATCTATCTTTGTACTCTTACTCTCCGGATGCACAGCCTGATTTTGGATGGGAGGTGGTCAATGACCTCCATGGTAGTGATCACTTTCCTATTCAAATATCATTTTCTGTGCTACTGCCACCCAAGAGCCCGCCTGGTGGTGCTTGGCCCAGTGTTCCTCATTTCAGGAAATGACCGATTTCTCTGTCTCAGTCAAGGGGTTTAGGTTGGCCGCTGAGTTATTCTCCAGCAACCTCATCAACATGGGCTTTTAACTACTATTCCTAGAATGTCTGGCCATTTTGTATGCCGACCGATCCTGTGGTGGTGAGCCTAGTGTGAGATGGAACTCACACAGAAGTGTTATGCCTACATGCGCTAGAAGTGCCACCCAAATATTTGACTTCACTGTCAGTGAATTTCATCAAGCTAAGGCTAGGTTCTGGTATATTTTGAAGCACACACGCCTCTCTTCTTGGCGTGCATATGTGTCTTCACTTAACAGGAGGACCCCTCTAGCAGAGATATTGAAGCGAGTCAAAAGGTTTCAGGGCAAGTTCTTTACTGGCTCCCCACCTCCTGTTCTCCACAAGAATAGGACCCTTCATCCATGGTGGAATCTTTTATAACCGCTTTCTCCCCATTCTCTAGCCAGGATGCTGTTTGCCAGATTTCAATGCACATTGTGATGTGGAATGCTGATGACTGGACTTAACCTCCAGAAGCGGAGAAACATTCAAGACAGGTTTACTTTGAGTGATTTGCGTTCCACTCTCGCTTCATGCGCGGAAACCATCCCTGTTCCAGATGATGTCCTATACACTGTGCATTAACACCTGGGTAAGCGAGGCATGGCTTTTTTGTTAGATTTGTTCAACAAGATCTGGTTAGAAGGTATCCTCCCAGACTCCTAGCGAATCGTTTTTCACAAACCAGGGAGAGATCACTGCTCTGGCCAGTTTCCACCCAATCTCTCTAACCTCTTGCGTGTGCAAGTTGATGGAGAAATTGGTCAATGTTAGATTAACTTTTTTTCTGGACTGCGAAGGCTATCTGTCTTCTGCACAGTGCAGCTTCGGCAAGTTGCACTCCAGTCAGATGCTCTGCTCTGACTTGAAAATTCCGTCTGCGAGGCCTTCCTTCGTAGACAGCATTATACCAAAGTGTTTTTTAATCTGGGAAAGGCCTATTATACCGCATGGTGATAGCGTATCATGGAGACTATGAGATGGGTGTGAGGGGACACCTCCCATTCTTTATATCCGAATTTTTGCAAGATCGTCGATTCCACATACAGGTGTGTGTGGGGGGGGGAGCCCTCACCGGCCCAATGGAGCAGGAAAAGGGTACCATGAAGAGAACTGTCCTCAGTGTCACACTCTTTGCCCTGAGCATCAATGGCATTACCTCAGTGCTGCCTGAAGATTTTCTCGCTATGCTCCATGTGGATGACCTTTTGACCTCTGTTGGCATGGCTCAGACGCCAATTCTGGACCATTGACTCCAACAGGCATTGAACTCTGTCTCTCGCTATGCTGAAGCGTTCAGACTTCTGTTTTCCTTGTCTAAGACTAAGATGGTGAATTTCTGCTGCCATCCTTGGCTTCACCCTGGCCGAGACTTGTCTCTCAATGGGGTATGCCTGGAAGTGGTGGACTAGCGCCGTTTCCATGGTCTTGTATTCGACCGACGCCTCACCTGGGAGGCTCATATTCACAGCCTTAGGGTCTTGTGTACCCGCACCATGGATATTCTCCCTTCCGTGACATTCTCTGCCTGGGGCGCTGATAGGGCTACTGCCATACTTTTTTAATGATCCTTTGTGTGTTGGAAGCTCTACTACGCATGCGAGTTTTATGCATCAGCAGGTGAGCATGTATTGCGGAAGTTGGACTTGATCCACCACACCAGCCTTCGCCTGATGATCGGTGCCTTCCGCACTTTCCCCATTGAGAGCCTACTTGTCGATGCTGGGGAGTTGCCACTTGCTCTGTACCAGGCACAGTACATTATTCGCCTGTATGCACAAACCGGCGTCTCTTTCAGTTACCAACAGCTCTCACTGCATTCGCATCTTATCTCGACAGTGCCTATGCCGCCGAGAGACTCCAGTCATACCAAAGGTCTTAGGGCTAAGAAACTCCTCTGAGAGCTTGGTATAGATCTTAGGCCTGTGGTGCCCCTGTTTTTTCTTAGGACACCACCCTGGCGGGTACCACTTCTGACTATTTGTTGTCTTACCTCTGATCCTAAAGCTTCTATAGCGACAGGAGTATTGCATTCAACCTTTTGGAAGCACACTTCCTGCCATGCTGGAACCATGCCAGTGTATATGGATGGCTCCAAGTCCCAAGAGGGGGTCGGTTTCCATGCCTTATCCCCTCTGTTTGAACACAGCGGGGCTCTGCCTTCATTGCCAAGCTGGTTGCAATACACCACTCGGTATGGGAGATAATGCGATGTGCCTGGTTCGGAGACTGGATTATGATTTATAGTGACTCACAAAGCACCCTGAGTGCTCCTGGGGCATTGGAATCTCCACATCCCTTGGTTTGCTATATCTGTGATGCCACAGTTTTGGTGAGCTGGGCGGATGTCGAGATTATCTTCTGCTGGGTTCCTGGACATGTAGAAATTGCGGGGAATGAGGGCACCAAAGAGTCTGTGAGGACTGGGTAACCAGACCAGCATTTCACTCTCCCTCAGACCAATTACAGGAATACGCGTAACTCTCCAGGCTGCTTGGCAATGAAGATGGGAGACAGTCTAGGGGAACTTAAACTTATGTGCCATTGTACCTCAACTGTTCCCATGGACCTACCCCTCAATGCCTTAACGGCTTCAGGTTGCTTTCTGTCGTCTCCAAATTGGACACACCGCCATTTAATGGAGCGCTCGCCTGCGCCTTACTGTGATGACTGTGTTGTCCCCTACACTGTTTGGCACATGCCATTCTTATTGAATCTCCCAGTGATCTTCGCACACATTAACCTGTCCCCAGTACTGGGATGAGCAGGGTTGCTACTGCTTGCCCCTTGTACTCAGGACTGGTTTGTGCACACTGACATGCAGACTATACAACTTTTTGGAGGAGGATTGCCTCCTCCACTTTATTTGACTGATTGTTGTGGGTCACATCCTCCTGCACCGGGGGAGGCAGGAGCGGGCTTCCTTCTTGTTTCCTTTTTGTTTTTTGCCTATGATTTTTTTTAGCCTTGTTTCTTTTTAATATAGCCAAGTCATAGGCTGTAGTGAGTACAGTGACTTATGCCCATGTAGGCAGTTGCCAGATAGGCTTCTTAAAAAAAAAAAATCTTCCCTTATGCATAGACACCATCCCTGGTCTGGATGAACTCCTGTATGCCATGCTTTGACACTGAAGTGAGTGAGGTATAATCTTTTTGATAGCTTTCTTCAACCAGATCTGGACTGAGGGTATTATCCCAAACTTTTGATGAATGGTTACTGTACTGCTTTTTGCAAGCCAGGGAAATGCCACTCTACCCTATCTATTTTCTGGCTGATTTCATGTCCAAGTTGATAGAGAAACTGTAAAAAATGTTAGATTAGCCATTTTCTTAGATAATGGAGGGTACCTGTTTACTGCACAGTGTGGCTTCTGTGAATTCCCTGTCAGATGCTCTGCTCTGGCTGGAAAATCTTATTTGCGAGGCCTTCCTTCCTAGCACTGTGACACTGTTTTTCATCTGGAGAAGGCTAGTGATGCCTCTTGGAGATACAGTATCATGGAGACCATCTTCTCCATGGGAGAGAGGAGAAGGCTCCCGATCTTCATATGAATTCTTGAAAGATTAGTAATTTCATGATAGTTGAGGGGGAGCCTTCTCTCACCCAATAGGGCTGGGAAGTGTCCTCAGTGTCACACTATTTGCCTTGAACATCAATAGTATTACTTTCAGTACCATGAATAGATGTAGACAACCTTTTGATTTCATATCTGAAGCAGATGTTAATTGAGCATTGACTCCAACAGGCATTTAACAGTATCTCCTGTTATGCTGAAGCCCACAGGTTTAATTTTTTCTTGGCCAAGATTAAGGTATTGCACTTCAACCTCCATCCATCACTCTTCCAAAACCTGGACTTCTTCCTAAATGAGGTTTGCCTGCAAGTGGTAGATTTGCACCATTTCCTTGGTTTCATTTTCAACCAGCTCATTCAATGAATTCAGCAGTTGGGGTCCTGATAGGGCTACTGCTTTGTTATTTTATCATTGCTATGTTCATTCAAAACTTTACTACAGATGCAAGTTTTACACATCAACCGCTAATATTGAATTGCTGAAGCTGGACTCAATCCATTGCACTGGTCTCCATTTGGTACTTCTGCACATCCCCTATTGAAAGCCTACTTATTGATTATCCCAAAGAGATGCTACTTACTCTGCATTGTACACAGTACATTATGTGCTTGTATGTGTGCACCTGCTTCCAGGGTTTTTTGTTGTTTTTTTTCAAAATTACATTTTTTTTTCAAGGTTATTTCTCTGATACTGACATAATTCATCTCTCCTTCTAAAGATAATGGCTATCATGGGACATGGGTACCCCAAGTTACTGTGATCTATTCTTACTATAATATAATTATTAAACTAAGTAATTATTAATATTATATAAAAATAGAGATAGCTATTCTTTTTCTATGTTATTCTAATGCTTGTAGCATTTGTTTTTTGAAAAAACCCAGAATAAAACCCAGGTTTTATTGGACTTTTTCAAAATTTGGGGGGGTTTTGCCAACCCTGCCTGCATCTTCCTCAGATGTCAATGGCTCTCATTGCATCTGTGACTGATCTTGATGGTGCCTATGCTGCAGAGAGATGCTGTTCATACCCTATGCCCTTTGGGTTTGGGCTAGGGAACTCCTGTGAGAGCTTAATGTAGCTCTTGTGCCAGTAGCACCTCTGGTTCTGCTCAGGATGCCACCCTGGAAGGTGCCACCTTTGACTCTTTGTTGTCACACCTCTGCTTCCAAAGTTTCTCCAGTGCCAGGAGTATTACTTTCAGGCTTTTTGGAACACATCATGTCATGCTGAATATGCACCCATGGTTTATGGTATCTACGATGCCACAGTTGTCACTAGCTGGACATATGTTGAGATTATCTTCTCTTGGGTCCCTGGACATGTAAGAATTACAGGAAATGAGGATGCCAAAGAGTCCACCAGGAATGGGTTACTAGACTAGCATTTCACTCTTCCCCACACTGACTACATGGTAGGAATCAAGTCAGCCCTCTGGGCTGCCTGGCGAGAGAAGATAACTGAGGGGAACCTAATGATTTGTACCATACGCCTTACTGCCTGGTCTTCCAGACTCTATGGCACATTCTTGTTGACTTCAGTTTGGGAGATCTTTGTAATCGTTATCCGTTGTATTACTGGGATTAGTATGGGGCACTACCGCTTGTCCCTTGTACTTGTGTTGGATTTGTGCACTCTGGACTTCATGTATGACTTTTTGTAGGATGTTGATCTTGTATTTTATTTAATCCTTTTTGGTATTAGATACATAGTCTATTGCCCAAGATACTAGGTGCATGTTTTTTCTTCTTGGTTTTTTAGTTTATGCATGATTCTCGCTGTGATTTCAGTTCATTTTTAATTATGTTAATTTTATCTTTTATTGTAGCCCAATAATAGCCTGAATTTTTTTACAATAACTTCTCTCCATGTAGGCAGTTGCCATGATGGCTGTTAAAAATCAAACTATAGTGTGTATGCCATTTTTGGCATCACATTTTAGTGTTAAATGTCTTATGCATTGGAATCTTTGGTAATCAGATAGTATTTTTTCTGAAGTCTTGCAAAGTATGGTCCCTCAGGTACATAAATGTTCTACTCATAATTGAGAAGAGTATTTAGCAAATGTAATTTTTAGAAAATAAAATGGAGATAAAATTTCCTTGTTAGGGTCATTTTTTGACTAAAACTCAATAAAGCATTGGTTTTATTTGTCTTATATTTATTTTTTATGCAGAAATGACTTTTTCATTACTATAATGTTCATTTCTTTCCATCCTAGGTGAAAACATTGGCTTTATTTAAATAATTTAATCATGGGGGATGACCTCCCACCTATTTTACCCAAAACAGAAGACCCTGATGAATTTTATTTTGAGTCTGAATCTTATGCTCTGCAAAATAATAAAGACTACAAAATGCTACTCAAAACGTTGGTTCGCCTTGAAGCCCAGAAAATTCAAGCTATTAAGGTGGGCAATCAATTCATTTCAATTATTCATGGATTGTATACGTACAATTATTTGGCATTTATTCTATGCGCTAGTTTTGTATATTCCAATCCTATATGTGCAAGATATTAAATGGTATTGACAATGTAATAGTTTAGCGAGATTATTTGTTATAATGGTCACCTACTGGTGACCATTATGATATAGGTATTGCATAAAGTTCTATCAATATGGAAAGAGGCTGGTATCAAAATGTTAATAAGTTTTAATTTTTCACTGATAAGGTGAAGTATTTTATATATGTATTTATGAAGCAGTGTGTATCCAAAATCTGATAAGGTGCCTGAAATCATGGACGCAGCTGCCCCCTGTGATATTAAACAATCGCAAGCTTTTCTTGGCCTATGTAATTATTATGAAGGGTTCATTCTAAACTTCACTAATGAATTTTCTCCTTTCTACACCTTGGTAAAGAAAAATGTTAAATTTTGTGGGGAAAAATCCAAGAAAAAGGTTTTACTAATGTTAAAAAATTGTTCACATCTAATAAACTACTGGTTATATAATCTTAAATATGAAACAATGTTAAAGACTGATAGTTCAGGTTACGGTACTGATGCTGTACTTATGCAAAGAAATATATCAATTCAGAATGGTTACCAGCACAATTTGCTTTGTGTAGATTGGGGTGGAACTCAAAGGAATTAGGTAGATGCACTTTTTTCCTGAAAATAAGTATTTAATAATTATAATAATTACTGTGTGTGTAATTCTGCCATAATACAGATGCCTAGGCCTGTAAGCCTAGGTGCTGCTGGTCTTCCAGCCAAAGCACTAATAATCTTTCCATCACAATAATGAGACCACTACGCTGTTTTTTAATTACAGTTGATTTCATAGGAGCAGATCCTTTCACACATTCAAGTATACACTTTTTATCATTGATGATTGCTGAGACAGTTGTGTGCAACTTAGGCTAAGCAACCGGCTAATTTTCATCTGTGTTTTTCCCCTTTGCATTCATTTTTAATCTAATTTCACTTCCATGGAGATGGCTCTCCTTTTCTTCAAAGCAATGCTATCAGAAGAGTCTGACTTAACCTTGGGAGCCATAATGAAAAAAGAAAAGTTCCCAAAGAGATGACACAAATGAAAGAAAGCAAATGCAACACAATCCAATATGGCGTACAACTGGTGAATGTAAACAAAGCTGTATCCTTCTATAGTGCCGCATTGCAAAATAACCACAAAATACCATAGGCTGAGTATGTTGTAAACTGAGGATCCCCTACTTTAATATTGAACTTGAAGCCAGGAAACTCCTTCGAGAGTATAGCTCTCGGGCCGGTGGCGCCCCTGGTTCTGCCCAGGATGCCACCCTGGAGGGTACCACATTTGGCTATTTGTCGCCAGGCCTCTGCTCCCAAAGCTTGTACAGCGCCGGGAGTATTGCGTTCGACCTTTTTGGAGCACACCTCGTGTCATGCTTGAACCATGCCAGTGTATACGGATGGCTCCAAGTCCAAAGAGGGGTCGGCTTCCACACCATATTTCCTCTGTTTGAAGTCAGCGAGGCTCTGCCAGGCGCTGCATCTGTGTTCACGTCCGAGCTGGTGGCAATACACCTCTCGGTATGGGAGATTACGCGACATGCCCGGTTCGGAGACCGGATTGTGATCTATAGCGACTCACAAAGCGCCCTGAGTGCTCTCGGGGCATTTGAATCTCCGCCTCCCCTGGTTCGCGATATCCGTGACGCTATGGTTTTGGCGACCCGGGCAGATGTCGAGATTATTTTCTGCTAGGTTCCTGGACATGTAGGAATTGCGGGGAATGAGCGCACCAAAGAGTCCGCTAGGACTGGGTGACCAGACCAGTGTTTCACTCTTCCAAACACCCACTACATGGCAGGAATACGGGCAGCTCTTTGGACTGCTTGGCAAAGAAGATGGGAGACGGTCCAGGGGAACTTAAAGTTGTGCGCCATTGCGCCGTGACTGTTCCTATGGACCTATCCCCCAATGCGGCGACAGCTCCAGGTCTCTTTCTGTCGTCTGAATTGGTCACACTCGTTTGACACAACGCCATTTGATGGAGCGCTCACCTGCGCCCTATTGTGATGACCTCATCGTCCCCCTGACTGTTCGGCACATTCTTGTTGAATGTCCCGGTCTGGGTGATCTTCGCGCACGTTACCTGTCTTGGTACTGTGATGGGCGGGGTCGCTACTGCCTGTCCCCTGTACTTGGGATGAGTGTGTGCACCTTGACTGGTGGACTTCTATACTTTTGGGGGAAGGCCGGCCTTCTCCCTTTTACTTAACCAGTTTTGTTTTTCTCTTATAGGTTGCCTGTTCCTGCGCCGGGGGGACCTTCCCCCAATACAGGAGCTTGCTTCCTGCTCATTGGCTTTTCCCGTTTTTTTAATTTTTGGTGTTGGGTTTGGGTTTTTTTTTGTCTTTGAATTTGATTTTAAAGTAGCCTAGTACTAGGCAAGGTTTTAATACGGCGACTAATGCCCAAGTAGGCACTCGCCAGATGAGCTCTTAAAAAATAAACAAAATTTATTCTGCAATCTCTACTGTCAAGAATTCATGATACTTCAAATAATGCATTCATAACCAAAAATATTCATCTACATGCACAAAGAATGTAATGAATTATTGCTGCTCCAAAATGTATGTTTATGACAGAAACATTTTCCACTTTAATCTTGTTTCTGACGTTTAACACCCCCAAAATGTTATGCATATTGGATGCAGTGGGTAGGTAATTTGTAGGTGTTGGCAACTTTAAATTCCATGCATGTATTGTCTGGCATCAGTTCTCTCTTCTTATAGTAGAGTCAGTTGTGCATTGTCTGTAAAGGAAGCAATACCATGGCTAATTCAATTCTGAAAAATTTAGAAAAGGCAAGCTGTGCTCTTGTTATTCACACTGGGAACTCCAATGCAAAGATCTCTGGAGTGCTTGGGTGTCAATCCGAGGACAGTGCAGAGGATCAGGAAAGATTTGGATAAGTGAGGCTGTGATTAAGAGAGTATATCAGCTTGTAATCCTCACTCTAAACATTCTTATACAAAAAGAACCCCCCCAACCCAAATTTGTTGCATAGATCCAGGCCATCATTGCCAATGATCCCAGCAAGTAAATAATGTCCATAGCCAGGGACAAGGGAGTGTCATAAAACATCTTCTACTACTCATACAAGGTGACAAAGGGAGAGCTTCTGTTGCAGAAGATGGGCAAGTAGAAGGAACGTGTTGCAAAGTTTATGAACAAACTGAATCAAGCCTGGCATGCTTTAGTTCTTCTCAGACAAGAAGAATTTCATGGACCATGTTCCTGGTCTTCATCATGGGGTGTTTTGGTTGGTGAGTGGCAAAAGCCACATTATGCTACTGTTTATCTTCCCTGGTAGTTACATCAAGTGCCTGGAGTAGTTGGTGTTGCCCTGGATCCAGGAGGTGGTTGCTGAAAGCATGCAGCAGGTTCTGCCAATGCCTTTAGGCCATGGTTGAGGCTGAAGGTGATTTTATTGAATATAATTAATAGTACAATACTTTGTTTAAAACTAGACTTTGGTAAATATAAATAAACTGTGTTATTTTATTTCATAGTGAAGTTAGGCAACAAATTACCCACTCCACCCTGTATAAAGATATTTGATAGGGCCTATTGAAAATCCCAACATTTATTGTACAATTCTTTTAGTTCCCTAGTTTAGTTTACATAAAAAGTGGTTAACATATTTATCCCTTCATTTTTCAGGGCTTAGAAGTTCTACATGAAACACGAGAAGCAATTTTAAAAGATCCATTTGCATTTGTGAAGTCTTTGCAAAATGGAGAAACTCTTAATCTCCCAGGACCACTTGATATTGTTGAGGTACTACCATTTAAATTCTGATTTCTTTAAATAATTGATTTTCTACCTACTTACTTGATGGCCTCCCTAACTCTCTTCAGTGAGGCGGGTGGCCCCAAAGAATGCCGCCATATCCCCAGCTGGGTCCATAGGTCCCTGAATTAGGAAAGTTTGTGTGAGGTTGAGCAATTGAGTAAATGTTTTAGGTCTCCTGCACCTGGTGCACTTTGTGGTTTGGGGGGTTTATTCTGCTTTTGTACTGTTGTAGAATGGTTGAGTGTCCCGATTGGTGTTCTATGGTGGGATTTTTCTTTGTGGCCAATGTTGTTTTGGGGGAGATTGTTTAGATTTCTGCTGGTCTGGATTGTGTGAATGTGTTTTATAATGTTGTGCTGAGGGGGAGGGCGTTATTTAGCTGGGCTTGATAGTAGTGTGTATGAGGGATTCATTGGGCAAGGTGAGGCATGCCCTGCTGGTGGTTCCCTCTGTAGTTTGTTACACTTGGTACCTGGAGAAGCTACACATCCTCCCAGCCCGAATGCAAATTAGGGAAGCCCCGTCACTGGGTTGACATGAACTCTCTGATGGAGCCTGGGAAAGGTTGTTGGTATGTTTTTTATTATTATTATTACGATTATTATTGTTATTGTCATTCATATTATTATTTATTAGTATGATTATTTATTTTTAGTATTATTTTTATATTTTTTATTATGTATTATAATTGTGTATTACTTTTACTGGGTATTATTATTATTAATTTTAGTTGCATGTTATTTATTATATTTAATAGTATTATTTTTATTATTAGGCTATCCCCTCAACCTTTTCTACACACTTTGTACCATGACAACTGTTCCCACCGGAATAGAGTTGAATACAGTAGCCATGGTGCCTTGGTGTACTGCATGCCACCGTGGGATCACCTAGTATCAGGGTATGATAATAATAGGTGATCACCCACCCTACTCGTTAGTGGACCTGCCTATCTCTTCTCTTTATTACCTTCCCTCCCTACCCCTTTCCAAATGTGTCCTTCTATCAACAGAGGTTCTGGTTTCCCACTGCATTTTCATTCTCTTAAGAGCCTTAGTCTAGTGGCAGTGTATACCGTAAGGTCCCTACCTCTTGCGCGGGCTGAAAGTCCACCGGTTAGGGCAAGTGTTAGGTACAGGATGTGTTGGGCCATCAACTCTGTTCCCCTTCCTCGATTAGAAATATAAGTTTGCTAAGCCAGCACCATCCTCTATGATTAAAGCTCCAGGACAATTTTGCTTGAATGGCCAACCATCAACCAGGGTGTCTACTCCCCTTGAATTTATTTTCCCCCCCTAGAAATCCTTGAAAAGTCCTTGAATTTGATGAAAAAGGTAGATAGTCCTTGAATTTCAAAAATAAATCATTGAGTGATTTTTCAAATGATTGTTCAAATTCACTATTTATATACTTTTTAATGTCTATTAGGAAAATAGTAATATTTAAGTTAATCTACTCACTAATGTGAGTGAACATAGGTATGCTTTGGATGCATTGTATTTTATGATGGATGCTCGCTATACTTGTGTGACTGTTGCTTCGATACCTTGTTCTAGTTTTTTTGCACTGGTGAGTTGATTTTGGCTATGCTTTGCTTATAACCCATCAATGTCCCATAATGTTTATTGCACTTTTTTAATTTAAAGAAAAAAAATGTCTAAAACCCATCCTTGATTATTTTTTAAAAGTCTTTGAAAACCTTGAAAAGTCCTTGAATTCAAAATTGCTAAACAAGTAGACACCCTGTCAACGCTGGACCAGGACTGATTATGTGTAAATGATCCTATGGAGACTTAGCATAGCTTCACCCTCCCCAAGTGTCAGGGAGGACAAGGTAACAAGAGACACCCCTTCGACCAGTGGAGGTGCTTCCCTCTCACCATCCGTATGCAGCAAAGTGGCTTGCTCTTTCCCATTTTTGGAGCTGCTCTCGGGCAGCTCTGCCTCTGAAAAGGAAGTGCCTCCCTCTGTTCATTCTCAGGGGCTGCTCCTCCTTTCTTCTACCAGAGAGGAGGCTTACTCCTCTCCTAGCCCTATGGGTGAGTTGGATTCCCCCTCACCCCCTTCTCTGGAGGTGCCTTCAAGTGACTCCATCTCCCTACCAGTAGCAGTCTCTCCCTTATTTGCCAAGAGAGCAGGCAGGTAGCCCAAAATTGACAGCTCCCAGTGGGAGTGATTTGATAGGGTCAATCTCCTTAGGGGCAAGGGATATCAGGACCCCATCTTTTCGGACCCCTATAGTCCTGCATTTACAGTTTGTAGAGGGTTGGCTTGCATGCCTGCCTGCCCCCTCTCTTCTCCAAAGGAGTTTGGTTTGTCAACAAGTGACATGAAAAAAATACCTTGGATGGAATCTGTGTTGCCTTGGGGGGGGAAGGGTGGCCACATAGAGCCCCCTCCCCACTCCCACTGAGATGGACTTGGTCTTGGAGGTGACTCAGACCCAGACAGCAGGATCTTTCATGTGGTTGAAGCCAGGCTCAGTTCTAAGCTACTCTGCAGATGGCTCATACCCCCCGAGGACTCAAGGAGAGAGGGGATCTCCTTCCCTGGCTTGTGCCCCTTTGACCTCCATCACAAAAAATTATCATGCTGAGGCTGGTCTATCTGGCCTAGGGCTCCTTTCCCCAAAAGAAAAGAAGCAAGAAAAAGACTAAGAGGACTAAAAGTTCCTCTCTCTCCACAGGGAATCTGGTGATGGACAGGTTGGCAAGTGACCAGGCCAAGATCGGCATATCCAGCCCTGAGGCTCCCTCGAGTGAGGCATCCCAGACTAAGACCAAAGCTTCAAGTGCGCTGAGCAGAGCCTCAATTATGTTGGGGTCCCTCATTGACAGACTAGCTGGCTACTTTTAGCGAGCTTGCTTCAAACACTTTAGTTATTTGCTCCACTGATGGCAGCATGTTGGTCAAGAGTAACATGAACCATCAGAGGAGAGCATTAGCTAGCTTGATTGGTAGAGAGCTAAAGATGTCCAGCTTCTCAGACAGGAGCCTTCTGGCAAATGCATTGGATCCCTCCAAGGTGGCCATGATTAGTCCCTTTTGCACACTTAATGGCTTGCTGGTGAGTGTGACGCCGCACTCTACCATGAACATCGTGAAAGGAGTGAGACCCACCACTACACTATTTGTCACATATTACTGTGACAAGCTCACTGAGTCGGTGTGTGCTACTACTGACACTACTTTGGATATACATATCCCGCATGCAGACATGCAAAGTTGGGTTTAACTGAAGTCTGTGTAAGTTGCCCTAATGCTGTACATGATAGTCCCTATCATCTATGGCAAGTGTGTCAATTGAGGAGAGCTACACCCTGCATCTCCAAAGCAATGTAATGCGTATTTCCTGGAGATGGAAATCCTAGCCATTTATACTACAGATCTCTCATTTTGCAAGGTCCTGCTGCTCCCAGTGCTGCCTGGGATGTATTATGCTCCTGTCTCTTCCAGGCCTAAGAGCATGGGCATTTCTATGCCCATTCGGAACCCCTCTGCGGATTCTACCCACCCTGGGCGCTCCCTTGGTAGAACTGGCTGCATAAAGGGTTCACACCAAGCCCCCACTAAACCAGGGTTTCCTCATCCCCCCAGTGTGAATGTTTCTTGCAAGGAGAAATGGCAATGCACCGCCACCAAGTCATTATTCTCAGGGGAGGTAACACCTCTCAAGGTGGTTGTGATGCTTTCTTCCAGGGTTCCTAAAGCTGCTCCCAAAAGAAGGACAGCATCAAAGGAGCTTCAGCTCCTACACTCCCACTAAAGTCTGGAATGGGTGGCTCAGAGACAGTGGATCCTTCAAAGTAGGGACCTCAGCCTTTGAAACTGTCCCACCCAATTAGGTTTTGAGGCGAAGAGAGGAAACAACTTGAATAGTAAGCTCAACCTCCCCCAGTAACTCCAAAACCTACAATGTTTGGGTTTCCTTGGCCAAGACTAACATGGTGCACTTCTGCTGCCATCCATGGCTCCAGCAAGACCTAGAGTTGTTACTAAATGGGGCTCACCTGGAATTGGTAGATTTTCATAGTTTCCTTGGTCTTGATTTTGACCGACGACTCACCTGAGGCACTTATATTCGCAGCCTTATGGTCTCTTGTACCCATGGCATGAATATCCTTTGCTCCATAACGTTCAGTGACTGGGATCCTTTGTTCGTTTGAAGCTCGACTATGGATGCAAGTTTTATGCATGTATTGTGGAAGGTGAACTCAATCCCACACACTGATCTCTGCTTTGCGACCAGTGTCTTCTGTATGTCCTCCATTGATAGCATATGGGTTGATGCTGGGAAGATGCCACTCACTCTGCGCCATGTCCAGTGCATTATTTACCTGTACATGTGAGCCCCGGGGTCTCCCTCAGTCTCCAACCGCTCTCACTAGGATCTCAACGGTGCCTATGCCGCCGAGAGAAGCCAGTCATAACTGAACCCCTTTGGGTTTAGGGCTAGTAAACTCTTTTGAGAGCTCGTTGTAGCTCTTGGGCCGGTGGTGCATCTGGTTGTGCCCAGGACATCATGCCTCCAGGGTGACTATTTGTCACCACCCCTCTGCTCCCAAAGCTTTTACAGCACTGGTAATTATAATTGTGTATTACTTTTACTGGGTATTATTATTATTAATTTTAGTTGCATGTTATTTATTATATTTAATAGTATTATTTTTATTATTAGGCTATCCTCTCAACCTTTTCTACACACTTTGTACCATGACAACTGTTCCCACCGGAATAGAGTTGAATACAGTAGCCATGGTGCCTTGGTGCATTATTTAACCTGTACATGTGAGCCCCGGGGTCTCCCTCAGTCTCCAACCGCTCTCACTAGGATCTCAACGGTGCCTATGCCGCCGAGAGAAGCCAGTCATAACTGAACCCCTTTGGGTTTAGGGCTAGTAAACTCTTTTGAGAGCTCGTTGTAGCTCTTGGGCCGGTGGTGCATCTGGTTGTGCCCAGGACATCATGCCTCCAGGGTGACTATTTGTCACCACCCCTCTGCTCCCAAAGCTTTTACAGCACTGGTAATATTACTTTGTCTTCTTGGAGCACACTTCTTGTCATGCTGAATCCATGCAAGTGTATATGGATGTCTCCAAGTCCCAAGAGGGGGTCGGCTTCCATGCCATATCCCCTCTGTTTAAAGTCAGCAGGACTTTGCTGGGCGCTGCATCTGTCTTCACGGCTGAGCTGGTGGCAATACACCACTCAGTACGGCAGATTACGCGACGTGCCCGGTTCAGAGACCAGATTGTGATGTATAGAGAGTCACAAAGCGCCCTGAGTGCTCTCGGGGCATTGGAATCTCCGCATCCCCTGGTTCGCGATATCCGTGACGCTACGCCTTTGGCGATCCGGGCGAATGTCGAGATTATCTTCTGCTGGGTTCCTGGACATGTAGGAATTGCGGGGAATGAGCGCGCTGAGGAGGGCGCCAAAGAGTCCGCCAGGACTCTGCGACTGGACCAGCGTTTCGCTCTTCCTCACACCAACTACATGGCAGGAATACAGGCAGCTCTCCGGGTGCTTGGCAAAGAAGATGGGAGACGGTCGAAGGGAACTTAAAATTGGGTGCCTTTGCGCCGCGACTGTTCCCATGAACCTAGCCCACAATGCCGCGAGAACTTCAGGTTGCTTTCTGTCGTCTCCGAATCGGACACACTCCCGCGATGCACCGCCATTTGATGGAGGGCTCGCCTGTGCCCTACTGTGAAGACTGCGTTGTCCTCGAGACTGTTCGGGATATTCTTGTTGAATGTCTCAGCCTGGGCGATCTTTGCACACGTTACCTGTCCTGGTACCGGGTGCGATCGCTACCGCCTGTCCCTTGTACTCGAGACGAGTTTGTGCACATTGACTGATGGACACCGACTTTTGGGGAGAGGCCGGCCTTCTTCCCTTTATTTAACTAGTTTTTTTGTAGGTCGCACACTCCTGTGCAGGGGGGGGGGGGGTCCTCCCCCCCGACCCCGGAGCTTAATTCGTGCTTGTTGCCATTTTGCCTTTTTTATTGTTTTTTTCATATTCTTATTTTAAAATAGCCTAGTGCTAAGCTGTTGTGAGTGCGGCGACTTGTGCCGAAGTGGGTTTTCTGCAGATGGGTTCCTAAAAAAACAAGAAAAAAAAAACATTCAAATATTTGATGGGCCAGGCCACTGCCGCCCAAGATCCCGCCCTAGGGATGCTTGGTACGGTGGTCCTCATTTCAGTAAATGACTGATCTCTCTATCTCAGTCGAGGAGTTTAAGTTGGTAGGCGAGGCCGTTGAGTTCTTCTCCCGGCAACCGCATCGCAGCGGGCCTAACTAGTATTCCTAGAATGTGCATCCGTTTTGCACTCCGACCACTTCCGTGGTGGTCAGCCGAGTGTGGGACTGCCCTCAAACTGAAGCGTTATGCCTACATGCGCTATAAGCGCTCCCCGAACGACTTCATTGTCGTTGAATTTAGTCAGGCAGGTATACATGTCTTCACTTAACTGGAAGACCCCTCTAGCAGAGGTGTGGAAACGAGTCAAAAGGATTCGGGGCAAGTTCTTGCAGGACCCCCTTCCCATTCTCCAGGAGAATGGGACTGCAATCTCAGACCCAGCATCTGTGGCGGAATCCTTCGCGACCGCTTTTTCCGCACTCTCTAGTTGGGATGCAGCTCCGCCAGCATTCACTGTGTGGCGCGCTGTCGCGGATGGCCGCGGATGGATATTATCTCCAGAGGCAGAGAACCCTTCAACGACGGGTTTACTTTGAGTGAGTTGTGTTCTGCTCTCGATTTATGCATGGCCAGAGCCCCTGGTCCAGACGATGTCCCGTACGCCATGCTTCGACACCTGGATGAGCAGGCATGGCCTTTCTGTTTTTCAACAAAGCTTGGGTGGAGGGTCTCCTCCTGTATTCCTGGCGAATCGCTACTGTGCTCGTCTTTCGCAAACCGGGGAGCGATCACTCTACTCCTGCTGGTTTTTGCTCAATCTCTAACTTCTTCGAATGTCTAAGTTGATAGAGAAATTGGTAAATGTTAGATTATCTTTTTTTCTGGATAGCGAGGGCCATCGGTCTTCTGCACAGTGTGGCTTCTACAAGTTCCACTCCACATCGGATGCTCTGCTCTGACTGGAAAATGCCGTCTGCGATGCCTTCTTTTGTAGACAGCACTACGTTACATTTTTTTCGATCTGGAGAAGGCCTATGATACCGCATGACGATACGGTATAATGGCGATTCTCCATACGAAGGGACGCCTCCCAATCTTTATATTTGAATTTTTGCGAGATCATCGATTCCACGTACGAGGGGGGGGAGGCTATCCGGCCCAAAGGAGCAGGGAATTGTCCTCAGTGTCACACTTTGCTCTGAGCATCAACGGTATCACTTCGGTGCTGCCGGAAGATGTTCTCGCTACGCTCTACTTGGACGACCTTTCGATCTCTTCCGGCGCGGTCCAGATGCCAACTCTGGAGTGTCGACTCCAACAGGCATTGAACCGCGTCTCTCGCTATGCCGAAGCGCACAGGTTTTGGTTTTCCTTTGCCAAGACTAAGGTGGTGCACTTCTGCTGCTATCCACGGCCACACAGCCTTCTTTCTTAATGGGGTGCTCCTGGAAGTGGTAAACCAGGGTGTCCCCCAACCTGGAGAACCTGGAAAAGTCAAAGAATTTATAATTAGTTAGGGAATTTATAATTGGTCAGGGATAACCTATAAAAGTCAGGGAATTTCGCCTTACCTACTGTAAATTTTTTAAAACAGGTTGTGTAACAGATTTATATAAATGACCTTGGGGAGGCTGTAAATAGCAAAGTATCAGTTTTTGCTGATGACACTAAATTGGCAGCTGTAATCAAAGAAGTTGAGTGTAGCTTTAAAGTAAAGAGTGACTTAAATAAGTTATTAGCTTGAGCTCAGAAGTGGCAGATGACTTTACACCTTAAAAAATGCAAAGTTCTTAACATGGAAAGGGATAATAGGGAATTTAGCTATGAAATGGATGGGCATTGGCTGAATTCAGTTGATGATAAGGACTTAGGCGTAGTAGTAGATAGGTCACTGAAGTTTTCGAAGCAGTGTATTGAGGCCAAAAATAGAGCAAATAGGGTGCTAGGAGGATACATTAAGAGGAATGTTAGCTACAAGAGTGAAGAAGTTATCCTTAAACTTTACAACTCGTAAGTTAGGCCACATTTAGAGTACTGTATACAAGCATGGTCACCACAATTTAGACATGACACCAACCTGCTAGAGTCAGTACAAAGGAGGACAACAAAAATAATACCTTCCCTGAAGCACCTTGAATATGAAGATAGACTGATGGTACTAAATATGTTCTCATTTGAGAGAAGATGTGTGAGGGGAGATATGATTGAGCTTTTTAAAATCTGTTCTGAGATAGATAAGTTGGATTTTAGCAAGTTATTTGAGTTGGAAGGTAGTAATAGGACTAGGGGTCACCACTTAAAAATGAAAAAAACAGAGGTGCAGTTTGGATGTTAGAAAATATTTTTTTACCAATAGAGTGGTAGATTACTGGAATAGTTTGCCATCTGAGAGAGTAGACAGTCCAAGCTTGAATGTTTTCAAACGCAAATTAGATGATTATAGGGGGGGGGTGTATTTTGGACTCATTCCTGTGGATGCAGTTTTTTATTATTGTACATATAGTATGATTGATTTTGATGAGTTTTGATGATGATGCTTTTTGTTTTTGTCACATTCCTGTAGATGGTTCTAATTGTATATGTAGATGCATGATCTGACACTATCCTATGGATGCATTTTGTGGGTGGGTTTTGACAGATGTGGATGACCTTTGATAGGCCCTTATGGCTTTTGTCATCCGTAAAATTATGTTATGTTACTTTTTATACTTTTTAGTTAGATGTATTTATATTTTGATATGAATAGTATTTTCTGTAGTGTTAAGGAGATTTTCTTTTTTGAGAAGTGAATATGAGTCAAAAATATGATTTTGTAACACGAGTTCTAACTTCTACACATCGCAAGAGTTGAGATGGGAATACACGACAAGTCTCTTAACTTCCGATGTTATTGAAATAGGTAAATAAGCCTTTAAATATGCTAGCGGCAAAATTCCCTTTCCTTTCTATTATTGCAAATCAATTTGAATGATTTTTGACAAAATTTCACAAAGATTTCCCATTGACACCACTCCCTTATGAGGAACTTTTTTGTTTACTAAAATATATCAGCAAAAGAATTCTGAAACACAAATTATATGAGGAAAATAGTAGTTGTTGTAGTGCTTTACTAAAAGGTGATAATCTTTTACATTTCAATGATATAGATTTGTCATTTACCACAAAAATTGCTATTAGAAACTCAGCAAGACAACCAACTGATGAAGAAATAAAGTTGTTCAGAAAAGATTGCTTGATTTTCTTTCAGAATACCATCTCAACAATAATAGAACGATTCCCATTGTGGTATAGTATAGTTAAAGGCTTTTCAGCTACATTTCTCCAAAGGTCATGATGTCATCTAAAGTAAGCTGTCAAAGACTTGATTTGTTGTTAGAAAACCTTATTAAAGTAAATCGTCTAACAGGAATAGAATCAGATTCCATAAAAGAATCTCATTCTAGATTGATTTAGAATCCTTTTGTTAAAGAAATATGTTGTAATTATGACTTTGAAATAGATCAATTAGCTTCATTTTTCTCAACAACTTTTAAATCGGTTAACATTACAAATGATTATCAAGATTTTGTTAATATGATACTTACAATATTTCATGGCAATGCTTCAATTGAGAGAGGATTTTCAATAAATAAATATTGCATGAACAGTAATTTACACAATTAGTTATTAGTTGCAAGAACTACAGTGCTCAACAAAAGTTTAGGCCGGGTGAGTGGGGTGGACTAAACTTATGTTTAAAAAAGAATGGTATAGATGAGAGTGATTTAATTTAGTCAGAAGTTTGGGCCGACTGCGTGACATCACTACATCCCTCAGTTTCCCGCTCAGCCTGCCAGCATGTGCTCAGTGTCGGCTTGTCCGCAGTAGTAAGAAGACTGTGCTGTTGTGTTCTCCTGACCCACACCATTTTGTTACTGAGTTTTATAGTTTGGGAGTGTTTGTGGCCTTATTATGGGGAAAGCGAGGCAGTTACAAGGGAAAGATGTCAGCACTCTCCGCAAGCTGGAGAAGGAAATTAGGGCTTGTTGGGATGTTATACCTACCCAGAAGCTATATGATCTTGCTATGTCCATGCCATGATGCCTGGGGAATGTCAAGAAATGCACAGGATGCCCAACAAAGTATTAAGGGTAAGATTAATATTTTTTAGGACACTTTTATCATATTGCAACTTGTCTTACACACACCCGGCCTAAACTTTTGTCAAGCACTGTATATGTGATGAAATCAGAGAGATGGATTGGGACCCATCTTGTTTTGAAATAGACAAATGGTTGTTATTAGGCTGTCATAATGCTTGTGGATATTATAAGGATTACCTCAAGGAACAAAATAAAAAGATTATGGAACAAAAAAATGCAGCTGCAAATAAAAGAAAAGCAATGGAAGAAATAACAGAATTTGAAGAAAAAAAAATGAAAATAATAGAAGAAAAAGAAAGAAAAGTTCAGATCCTAGAGGACCAAATTGTAACCTAGAAAAAATATTTTTGGTGAATTATGATTTTCTGTATATAACTTGCATATTGTATAACTTAGTGTGTATGTATTTTTTATTGAATATAAAACAAAAGAAAGAAAGCAGAGCATGAATCTGGTACCTTCATAAAATTTGTTATTGCTAAAAAATTGAATTTGGTTTTCTTATTTCTTTATTACTATTATATATTATTAGGACATTTCTTTTGTACCAGGTCAATATGGGGTGGGTCCTGGTGGGCTTTCTTTTATTTTTATAATTTTATCAAGATTTTGATTCTTTACTAGAATTTCATGTAGGTCAGGAAAATTCAGAGAATTTGAAATTGGAATTTTAGGGGACACCCTGTAGACTTGCACCATTTCCTTGGTCTTTTATTTGATTGAAGCCTCACCTGGGAGGCTCATATTCACAGCCTTAAGGTCTCTTTACCCACGCCATGGCTATTCTTTTTTTCATGACATTCAGCACCTGGGGTGCTGAACTGCCTTACTTTTTTATCAATCCTTTGTTCTTGCAAAGCTCAACTACGGATGCTTGTTTTATGTATCCACATCCGAGTGTGTATTGCGGAAGGTGAACTTGATCCACTCCACCAGCTTTCGCTTGGTAACTGGTGTCTTCCGCACTTCCCCCACCCCATTGAGAGACTGCTAGTCGATGCTGGGGAGATGCCACTCGCTCTGCGCCGTGTACAGTGCATTGTTCACTTGTATGCACGAGCCTGGCTCATCCTTCAGTCGCCAACAGCTCTTAGTGCATCCGCAGCTGATCTCGACAGTGCCTATGCTGCCGAGAGATGCCAGTCATACCCTAAGCCCTTCAAGAGCTAGGTATAGGTCTCGGGCCAGTGGCGCCCTTGGTTCTGCCCAGGATGCCACCCTGGAGGGTACCACCTTTGACCATTTGTTGCCACACCTCTATTCCCAAAGCTTCTACAGCGCCGGGAGTATTGCGTTCGCCCTTTTTGGAGCACACTTCATGTTACGCTGGAACCGTGCCATTGTATATGGATGGCACCAAGTCCTAAGTTGTGATATGAAAAATACTATTACTTGGCAACCCAGTTAACAAAGCCTAGTGCCAGTCATCTAAAACTATTCAATGTTTTATATAAGATAAATAATTTTATAATTAACTGACTTTTGTCCAAAACACTGAAAAATATGACATGACTAATTTTGGCAGTTGTACATCTGATACCATAGTGCCAATATCCTTATTCCCCTTACCACATATGGGCTTGTTGTCGTTGCTTAGCCCTAATCTGTTAGGCTGAATAGCCACAAGCTCCTGAGGAAGGCCACGGCCAGCAATGAGTACCCCCACAAACTTTTCATTATGTTTTATGGTGTGGGTGGATCTGCTACAAACTGGAAAGACATATATGATGGAGTCATCCAATCTTTTCTGCCACATCTCAGTCTGGCCAGGAGCGATGCAAGCTGGCTTCAGATTTGTGTATATAAATAGGTAGATAGAATTGTTCTTGCTTTGAGATGGTGGTATTAAGGTGGCCAATTGGTGGGCTGTTTTTTTTGGCATTGCTACACTGTACCACTGGGTAATATAAATAGAGTAGGAGAATACATTGAGTAACCTTGACATCTGCTCACTTTTTCTCTAGGTTCCAGAAATTGAATGGGAGAAATATGACATTCAACCCATCATTCAAGCATTCCGGCCTCAAACCCGAAGATTAGCTAAGGGAAATAATCATTCAACTGAATTGACAGAAAGTCGTGTAAGTCTTTATTGGTTCTTTGTATTTCCCCCAATATGTAGGGCCCCATGTAGTCTCCTCTTTTGGCTACCTAAACTATTTTTCTTTTCCAGTTTTTCACTCACCTAACTTTACCAGATTTTTTATGAGCCCCTTTTCAGGGGAAAATGGCACTTTGGGGATTTTACCTTAAAACAGTATGATCTTGCCATTATCCTTAAATACACCCATTGCTGTGCTTCACTGCCATAGAAAAAAAGGGACAATGGAATTTGGAATGAGAGGGAGAGATTCCATCCAACAGCATGGGATTATTATCCATAGGAAGTTAATGACCTACTGTCTTCATTTAATGCATAGGTGTACTCTATAACAAGGTGTTGATTAAAGTGCTCAAAGAAAGGGGCTTGATAGGTTTTTCAAGACTACAACTGTAATGGCTTTCCCACACTGTGATATCTATTAATCCCACTAAAAAATACATCCCCATCCTTATGGGGGGCACCATGCGCATTGATATCTTGCTGTTCCTTTGCCTTTCATTACCTCCCCCCCACACAGGGGGTACCTGTGTCGCCTCTTACACTTGGTACCTGGAGGAGCTGCAAATTAGGAAAGCTCCGTCACTGGGTTGACTTGAACTCTGATGATGCCTGTGAAAGTTCTTTGTGTGCTTCTCCTTCACTCCTTCTCTGTGCTACTTTTTTAATTTAAACCTTTGTCCAATACCATTTGTCTACTTGCACTTGGTATAATGGGGAAAATTTTCTCACCTTAACCGAGTGCAAATTATGGACCTCCCCGCCAGTGGGTTAAAAAGAACTCTTTTGATGGCCCCTGGGTAGGTCTTTGGTGTGATTCCTTCTCACTCCCTCTCAGCATTCCTTTTCTCTCTATCTCCTCAACCCAAGAAAGTGTGCAGTCCATTGTGGTGCCATGTTTGGTTCACTAAACATAGTGCCTGGGTGGATTGCACACCATCCCAGGATAATAATAGTTGATCACCCACCCTACTTGTTAGTGGATCCGCCTATCCCTACTTCTTTTTATCACTTACCCTCCTACTCACTTCCAAACTTGGTTCTTCTAACCATAGAGGTTTGGTTGCTTGGCACACTTTGGTCCTCTTATGGGTCCTTAGTTGAGTGGCAGTGTAGACTGAGGGCCAAACGCTTGTTGGTTGAGGGGAAGGATTATGTATTGGATGTGTTTGGCATCAACTCCATTCAGCACCATCTTTTATGGTCAATGCTTGAGGACAAATTCATGGGTTCAGTTATCATGGCCCATCCAAGCTCGAACCCATGAGCCGACTATGTGTGTGAATGACTGTAGTGTGTGGAGATCCGAGTGCAAACACAGCCTCGCCCTTACTAGGTGTTGGGGAGGATGTCAGAAATCGAGACACCATTTAAATTGGTGGAGTGGTTTCCATCTTTGGAGCTGCCAAAAGAAGAAAGAATTGAATGGAAAAGATCTGAGTGAGATTGGAAAGATGAGCATATTTTCCAGATTGGTCGGATTAAGAATTAGGAAAAGAAAGTTGGTAAGGATTATCAAATGAGTGTATTTTGAGAGAGATGAAAAATCTAAATGCCAAGAAGTGTTACTGAGACAGTGTGAAGGAAAGTTTTAGTTGGAAGGATGTGCATGATTTTCAGCTGCAAGCAAGAGGATTGATAAATGATTTAAGGAAAGGATGGATGGCATGAGTTATGTAACAAAAGAAGAATGAGCGAGTGACTTCAAATAAGACTAGTGTTGAAAGAGATTGACCCTGACAATTTGACTGAACAGACTAGGCAAACTGTTATGTGTGCCATGTACCATTTAAGCAATATGAATGGGTTCGATAAGAGTATTAAAGGTAGTGAGATTAATGGTGAGCGGTGAAAAAAATGGATTGAATGGCTTAAGGAAGGAAGGATGTTGTGAATGTATGAATGAGGTATGTGGGAGCTTATTCTCCACATTTTTTGTTTCTGAATTTTCACCACTTTGCCATACTCATTTTACTTTCATTTTCTTCATCTTGTTTATCTGATGATTTTGATCGTGAGTGTGCTTAGGTAGAATATTTTTACAGTTTATTTGATTGTAGTCAAATGGTTTAAAACCTTAATAATGAATCTTACTTGTAATAATAATTGTTGCTATTTTTTTTCACTCTTTGCATGCTGATAGATGTTTGTTATGAGATTAGTGGCTCTTTGAATTCTTAAATTTTGGTGTAAAAGAAATTGCAATGAAATGATAAAAGGCCTCACTTTGAATATGAGGCGAGGGGGATTGTATATTTTGGGGCGGGTTGCATCTTTTGTAAAAGTAATCTTTGTTTCTTATTTTTTACGCATATATGTAAATTTGTATTAATAAATTGTAACTTTGTAAATTGAGAATCTTGTTATTTTGTCAATAAATTTGGATAGGAAGATTGTCATCATGGATTTCAGCTGCAATTGCCACTCTTTTGGTGTTCTGAAATTTTGTAGTAAAATTGTGGAAGATAGAATTCCTCTTCAACCTATTCATTCACTCATATCTTCTATGACTATCAACTGATAACCATTCACACTTTTATCCAACCCTCGTTCCAAGTCATTCCAGAAACTCTCTTTCTCGCCTTTAACTTCTACCATTACAGAGTCCATACACTACAACCATGTATATTTTCATCATGGGAAAACTCAACTTTACCCTTATAATCCTCACGCTCACACATTCATCCTAAACTAATTTTTACTTTTAAGGATGGTGAAAAGAGTCAGGAAAACCTCAAAGCATCGGGGAAAACTGAAAAAGAACGATCAGAAACCTTTAACCTTCCATGGAGTCCAGATGAGCAAAGAAAGTAAGAGTTGTTTTATTTTATCAAGTGCGGAGCCTCGATTACGTCGAGGCCCCTCATTCAGAGGTTACCTGCTGTTTTGGAGCTCGCTGGCTTCTAACACTCCATCGTTATTCGCTCCACTGATAGCAGCATGTTGGCTAAGGCAACATGATCCATCAGAGGAGAGCTTCAGCTAGCGTGATCAGTGCCGGATTTATTGTGCTAGTCACCCCATAGGCTATACAAATTTAACCGGCCCCAATTCAAGCCCATATGATTTTTTATAGCTTATGGTCTAGAAGGAAGCAAAAACATGATTTGACATATATGCAGTGATTTATTTATACACTACATCAAAGAATTCGTGATGGGCAATGTCATTGGCCCATAGTTCAGTTATTCAGTACAATGAGGATATCCATAGTTAAACATTGTTACAAAGTTTAGAGAGTTTTCAAACGTGACTTTTGTTCAGCAAACGGGTTAATAACATTATCATAATCCAGGGATTTGGTGAGATCACACTCAATTGCAAGTATGGCAAGACTGTTTAAATTTTCTTGACATAATGTTGACCTCGGGTAGTTTTTTATCCTTCTTAAACGAGAAAACGACCGTTCTGCACTACAGTTGCCTGCTTTTGTACAAAGGAAAATTCTCAGAGCAATGGTAACATTTGGACAAACAGCTCCCAGCTAATTTGTGAAGATAAATTCTGCCAAGCAACTTATTGTGTTGATGAGTGTTTCAATTTGCAGCAGGTGTGTATGCAGGTGCATGGCTTCATCGACTATGCTTTGTTCAATGTCTCAGTCATAATGCTGCATGAGATTCAGTGTTTGACTCCTCAGGTCCTCTTTTGAGGCCGTAGTAATTTTTCAAAGAAAGAAAAGTAATGACCTATAACCAAGGGCTCTCTTTTCGATTTCAGATTGTTTCCTTTTTTTTCTAGAAGTAGGCTGATCATATTCATCCTGTCCAGAGCAAAGGCCTTCTTCATATTTATCAAAATCCTCTCTGCATTCATCTACAAATGTAATGAGACTGTTGTAGAGAGAAACCACACTGCCCATATCCACTCTAGCACTCTGCAAGCATGCGCTAACTGCTTTAAATCTATCCAGTATTGGGTTCCACAGTGCAACCATAATAGCAGTTTTGAGCCTGTCTATATAGTTTGCCAGTGATGCAGCCTCACTTCGTGTGACTGGTTTTTGTGACATATCATTTCTTAAACATGTAACAGCCTCTTCCCTAACAGACCATCTTGTAGTTTATAAAGTTTTCACAACTGGTCTCTTCTTCAGGTATGAAAGCAGAACTTCCCATCTATGGGTGGAGGCAGAGAAGAAGTTGTACAATGTTTGGATGGTACCAAAGAAAGAGACAGCTTCTGTACACCTCCCAGCTGCACATGTTCCTACAAGATTCAGTGAATGAGCAGAGCATGGAATGTAAACTACTAACTTATTAACAACGTTAATTCGAGCCTTGCAGCCCTGAATAATGGCCTAACATATTTCAGGCATTATCATAGGACTGTCCCCTGCAATTCTGGATATCCATATCATGTTTCTCAAGCATTTCAGTCACAGCATTAAACAACTCCTCTGCTTTATGTCCAGGGTTCTTGATGAAGCCAAGAATTCTCTCAGTTGGATGACCATCATGGCTTACATATCTAATGATGAATGACAGCTGGTACACGTGTGAAATGTCTGGTGTAGAATCCACACTAATTGAGTAATACTTTCCAGTCCTCACTTCGTTGGTAATAACCTTGATCACTTTTTTTTCTATGAACTCATTGCTAGTTGCTTTGGAGAAGAAACTAACTTTCCTGAACCAGCACCGCCATATCGTTTGATGTGTTCAGCAAGGAAGGGATCAAATTCAGCAATAAGCTCTAACAGCATTAAACAATTCCCATTAGAAGGTGTATTAGGTGATCCACATTGTTCAGTGGTGCTCCTTGAAAAGAGATCTTTCACAACAGCAACTACCTTCTTCAAAACCTCTCCAATATTTCTTCTCTTTTTGTTGCTGATCAATCATTTGTTTATCAATTCTGCTCCCTAAGGCAAATCTTTTCCTAAGCAACAAAACATTATCCTTATGAACTTGTGAATCTCCTCGTTCTTTTAAATGTTTCTGTTCATTTTTCCAGTCACAGAATCCTGAACATGAAGAAAACTGACATGTACCACCAAACTGGCGACAAGGAGTGAAAACACTGCTTCAGTTTTCTTTGAATATGTCAGCCAGATCCTGTGACTCACTTCACCATTCATCAGTTTATGATAAAAAAATGATTTGGACATATAAATATCTTGTCTGATCACTATACTTTCGTGCTGATGGTGCAAATCTTCTTTAGCATTCTGAGGAATTCCATTAAAAGCAATATGATCTATTAATTCATTGTTGATTTTCCATTCAGCTGGATCATCAGATGTTAGACTTTTTTTTTGAGGGATACTTCTTTCACCTCTCACTGTTTTGCTCAGCACCACATTCATCAGATTCAAATTCATCTTTTGCTTCTACTATATCCTCTGAATCTACATCATTGATTAGCAATGGACTGACAAGGAGCAGAGAAAGTATCTAACTTTGGTGTACTGGCCAATTGTTCTTCTAGACACTTTGTGTTTTTCTTGGCAAGTTCTCTGTAGGCATGTCCATTGAATGTTTTTTTTTCCAACATGTTTAATCTTCAAAGATAAACAAAAACACCAATCACAAACCACAAGGAATTAACATGAAATAACTGTTAAAAAAAATGCTAGTGGCTCAACCAAAATTGGGAAAGTTGAAAATAACAATACTATATAGTTTATGGTTTTAAAACAACCACACACTAAAATAATAAATTATTTATGGAGTACAGTTTACATAAACTTATAATGGAAATGAGTATAGTTTTTAAGTAAAGTTTAATTTTATAAGAAATTGAAAAGAAAAATAAATTATTTAATAAATGTAGAAAAACCTGATGGCCATCTGTCTTGTAAACAAAAGTATTGCATCAGCCAAATTCGAGAATATTAGGTTGGTTGTTTTCGCGCATTTGTACCGTTACAACCAAATTATGTAGAATTTTCATAAACTGCCGCCCTAGGGAAATCCAGCCCTAAGCGTGATTGGTAGAGAACCGAAGGTGACCCGTTTCTTAGACGGGAGCCTTCTCGCGAATGCGTCGAATCCCTCCAAGACGGCCATCATTAGTGCCCTTCTGACACTTGATGGCACGCCGCACTCGCTCTTCCTCACACCGACTACATGGCAGGAATACGGGCAGCTCTTCGGACTGCTTGGCAAAGAAGATGGGAGACGGTCGAAGGGAACTTAAAGTTGCGTGCCATTGCGCCGCGACTGTTCCCATGGACCTATCACCCAATGCCGCGACGGCTTCAGGTCGCTTTCTGTCATCTCCGAATCGGAGCGCTCGCCAGCGCCCTATTGCGACGACTGCGTAGTCCCCCAGACTGTTCGGCACATTCTTGTCGAATGTCCCAGTCTGGGTGATCTTCGCGCACGATACCTGTCCCGGTACCGGGATGGGCGGGGTCGCTACCGCCTGTCCCTTGTACTCGGGACGAGTGCGTGCACTTTGACTGGTGGACTTGTTGACTTTTGGGGGGAGGCCGGCCTTCTCCCTTTCATTTAACCAGGTTTAATTGTTGTTTTTGGTATTGTTTTGTTATTGTTATTGTTATTCCTTTTTATTGTTGTTTCCTGTTCAATTTTTTAAAGTAGCCTCGAACTAGGCTGTTTGTTTACGGCGACTTATGCCTAAGTCGGCAGTCGCCAGATTGCACCTTACAAAAAAAAAAAAAAAAAAAAAAACTGTCACGCCGCACTCTACCATGAACTTCTTGAAAGGAGTGGTTTTTGCGAGGGAACTCGTAGACTAGTCTATAGAGGACATCACCTTAGAGCTGGCCGACCATGGCGCGGTCAAGGTCGAGCGTGTGATAGGAAAACAGGGAGGGGCTACGCTCTTCGTCACGTTCGACTGTGACAAGCTCTATGAGTCAGTGCGTGCCGGTTAGTATCGCTACCGCGTGAAGGCATTCGTGCCACTGCCGTGGAGGTGCTACTACTGTCATCACTTCGGCCATACTAATCGCTCCTGTCGACGTCGACGGGGTTACCCGAAGTCTGTGTAAGTTGATCCAAGGCCGCACACGATAAGCCCAAATCGTGTGTAGCCAAGTGTGTCAATTGCGGATAGCCGCACCCCGCTTCTTCAGGGCAATGTGATGTGTATCTCCTGGAGAAAGAAATCCTGGCCGATCAGGCCCAGGATCGTCTCTCATTTCGTGAGGCTAAGGACCTGGTCCTGGCGCGCCCTCTGCTCCATCTCCATCTAGGCCTACAAGCACTGTCGTTTCCGCGCCCATTCGGAATCCTTCTGCGGATTCTACCCACCCCGGGTGCTCCCCTGGTAGAACTGGCGGCATAAAGGGTTCACACCCAGCCCCGGCTAAATCCAGGGCTTCCCCTTCTTCCCCCAGGGTGACCGTTTCCCGTAAGGCGAAACTGCGCGCCTCCACCGAGTCTTTAGACTCACAGGAGGCAACACCCCTGAAGTGGGTCATGAGGCCATCTTCCAGGGTTTCTAAAGCTGCCTCCCGAAAGGATGACTGCACTAAAGAAGTTTCAGCTCCTACGCCTAAGCTAGGTGACTCGACGGCGGTGGATCCTCCAAAGGAAGGACCCCGCCCGCCTAAGGTTCGAGGCAGAGGGAGGAAAAGACTCGCATGGCGACCCCAACCTCCCCCGATAATCCTCGAAGGCGACAGCGCATTGTCCGGCCAACAGCGCCCGGGGTTCGGCCCCCGGGAAGCGTACAGCCATTCCCGTGAGGGTCATCTCCTCGAAGATGACCCCCCGCGTCTCCTCCGAGCTAGGCCTGGAGGGCATAGTCCTTCACTGGAATTACCGCGGACTCCGGGCCAACTGGGAGGAGCTGCGGAGGCTCGTCCCGTTTTCCTAGCTATCTTTTTGCAGGAGACCATGCTGGGCGCGTGCCCCTTGCCTACCCTTACGGGGTATAAGGGTTTTGTGACCCCACCATCACGGGATGGGGGCCGGGCAGTGGGATGCGCCATTTACACCCGGCATGATGTCTCCGTTCTTCTTGTTTAGATAACTCCTTTCAGGCATTAGCTGTGCAGCTGCACCTTGATAGGAGGTATGCTATTATTTCTGTGTACATTCCACCGTCAGCCGACTTCGTCGCAGGGTCTTCTGCCGAGACCCTTTCTCTTACTCGGGGATCTGAAGGGTCCTTTCCGACCTGATTGACGAGCTTGAGATAAGTATCCTAAATGTGGATGAGTTTACGCATCGCTGCCCGAAAACTGCTTCATTTTCCTGCCTCGATCTTTCTTTTTGCTCTCCGGATGCACAGCCTGATTTGGGGGGGGGGGGGTCGATGACCTCCATGGTAGTGATCACTTTCCCATTCAAATATCACTTTCTGGGTCGCTGCCGCCTGAGAGCCCGCCCCGCTGGTGCTTGGCGCGTGCGCGGTAGTCCGCATTTTAGGAAATGATTGAATTCTCTGTCTCAGTCGAGTAGTTTAGTTCGGTAATGAGGTCGTTGAGTTCTCCGTGAACCTCGTCGCCGTGGGCCTAACTACTATTGCTTGAAGGTATGGCACTTTTCCACGCCACTGCTACCCTGGTGGTCAGCCGAGTGTGAGGTGGCCCTTAAACAGTAGCGTTATGCCTACATGCGATAGAAGCGCCGGATACTCTGTTCCGACTGGAAAATGCCGTCTGCGAGGCCTTCCTTCGTACATAGCACTACGCCACTGTCTTTTTCGATCTGGAGAAGGCCTATGATACCGCATGGCGATACGGTATCATGGAGACTCTACACACGATGGGGGTGGGGCGAAAGGACGCCTCCCTAGCTTTATATCTGAATTTTTGCGAGACCTTCGATTCCGCGTACGTGTTGAGGGAGAGCTCTCTCCGGCCCAATGGGGCAGGAAGAGGGTGTCCCGCAGGTAAGTTTCCTCAGTGTTACACTCTTTGCCCTGAGCATCAACGTCATCGCATTGATGCTGCCAGAAGATTTCTCGCTACGTTCTACCAAGACCTTTCAATCTCTCTTGGCGCGGCCCAGATGCCAACTTTGGAGCGTCGACTCCAACAGGTATTGAACCGCGTCTCTCGCTATGCCGAAGCGCACAGGTTTCGGTTTTCCTTGGCCCAGACTGACTAAGACGGTGCACTTCGGCCGCCATCCACGGCTCCGCCCTGACCCAGGCTTGTTTCTTAATGGGGTACGCCTGGAAGTGGTTGAATCGCACCGTTTCCTAGGTATTATATTTGACCGACACCTCACCTAGGACGCTCATATCCGCAGCTTTAGAGTCTCTTGTACCTGCACCATGGATATTCTCCGTTCCGTGACCTTCAGCACTTATCGATCATTTGTTCGTTCGAAGCTCGAGTACGGATGCGAGTTTTATGTATCCGCAGCCGAGCGTTTATTGCGGAAGGTGGATTCGATCCACCACACCGGCCTCCGCCTGTCGACCGGTGCCTTCCGCACTTCCCCCATTGCGGGGCTGTTGGTCGAGGCTGGGGAGATGCCACTCGCTCTGCGCCGCGTGCAGTGCATCACTCGACCTTACGCGCGAGCCCGGCGCCTCCCTCAGTCGCCAACAGCTCTCACTGCATCCACAGCTGATCTCGATGGTGCCTATGCCGCCGAGAGACGCCAGTCATACCCTAAGCCCTTTGGGTTGAGGGCCAGGAAACTCCTTCGAGAGGTAGATATAGCTCTCGGGCCGGTGGCGCCCTTGTTTCTGCCCAGGACGCCACCCTGGAGGGTACCACATTTGGCTATTTGTCGCCACGCCTCTGCTCCCAAAGCTTGTACGGCGCCGGGAGTATTGCGTTCGACCTTTCTGGAGCACACTTCGTGTCACGTTGGGACCGTGCCAGTGTATACGGATTGCTCCAAGTCCCAAGAGGGGGTCGGCTTGCACGCTGTATCACCTCTGTTTGAAGTCAGCGGGGCTCTACCAGGCGCTGCGTCTGTGTTCTCGGCCGAGCTGGTGGCAATACACCACTCAGTACGGGAGATTACGCTACGTGCATGGTTCGGAGACCGGATTGTGATCTATAGCGACTCACAAAGCTCCCTGAGTGCTCTCGGGGCATTTGAATCTCCGCATCCCCTGGTTCGCGATATTCGTGACGCCATGGTTTTGGCGACCCGGGCAGATGTCGAGATTATTTTCTGCTAGGTTCCTGGACATGTAGGAATTGCGGGGAATGAGCGCGCCGATGAGGGCGCCAAAGAGTCCGCGAGGACTCTGCGACCGGACCAGCGTTTCGCTCTTCCTCACACCGACTACATGGCAGGAATACGGGCAGCTCTTCGGACTGCTTGGCAAAGAAGATGGGGGACGGTCGAAGGGAACTTAAAGTTACGTGCCATTGCGCCGGGACTGTTCCCATGGACCTATCCCCCAATGCCGCGACGGCTTCAGGTCGCTTTCTGTCGTCTCCTAATCGGACACACTCGTGTGACGCATTGCTATCTGATGGAGCGCTCGCCAAGCACCTTATTTTGACGACTGCGTCGTCCTCCAGACTGTTCGCCACATTCTTGTTGAATGTCCCAGTCTGGGTGATCTTCGCGCATGTCCCCGTAAGGGGCGCGGCGATTTGCCATCCTGGCCGCCGTGCTGACGGGATCCAGCGCTCCGTCCGGCCCCAGCTTAGCCTCTCTTCCTTCCTTCAGATAGCCCGATTTCTCCCCTACCTCGTCGCTTTTCATACAACCTCTCCCACAACTTTCTCTGGTCAGCCTCTAATTTCACAGGGTAGAATGCTGACCTTCTTCTCAAGCCAACCACCCCGGATCGGGGCTGAGGGGGGGAGGGGACATTGTTCCCTAACCCCTCAGCTCCGGTTCGGGATGGGGTTTTTTTAACAACCTGCTTCATCCCCACCCACATCTTCCTCACATCCCTTTTCCTCTCCTCTTCACAACCTATATTTTTTACGCCGTGTCCAAGGTGGAGCCGCCATGCCGAAGGACTGCCAGGCCACCAGGCGGGAGGGGTGGTCCCGAATGGCGGCGCCTGGCTCTGCCGGGCTTGTAAGCACCTCTCGCAGTGCGGGCAACTGCGAGAGGTGATGAGCTATTGCGTCCCGTAATCAAAAGAGGGTCACCATGCCCATGTATGAAAAAAAACAAAAACCCCAACCCCCAACTTCCCCAAAAACATCTACGGAGCCGCCCTCGGGCAGCTCCACCGAGAAAATGGAGGTCCCCCCCCTTGTGCTTGCGCAAGGGACCCTCCATAATTCTTTAACCGGAGAGGAGGCTTACTCCTCTCCTACGCCTACGGGTGTAGGGGACTCCCCCTCACCCCCTTCTCTGGAGGTGCTTTCGGGCACCTCCCTATCTCCAGCGGCAGTCCCTCCTTTGCTTTCTAAGGGGACTGCCAAGAAAGCCAGCAGGCAGCCCATTGCCGACCGCCCCTCGTGCAAGCGGCTCGGTAGGGCAAACCCCCTTAGGGGGGAGAGGGAAGCCAGGCCCCTTCGGTCGCTTCCCTCAAAAGACCTGCTGGCAAGAATTTTGAACCTTGCTGGGGTCAAGGCCTGTGCCTCCCCACACCACCTGACTAGTGACAATACTGCCAAGGGGACCTGCGATGTCCTGGGAGGGGATGGCCAACTGGAGGCCCCTCCTGTGATAGACATGGTCCTTGAGGAGACCCAGCCCCAGACGGTAGGGCCTTCCATGGGGGGGAATTCGGGCTCGGCGCCAAGCACCGAACCCGAATCCGCCCCTATGCAAGGTCCTCCTCAAATGGCTGAGGGCTCCGAGGCAGTAGAAGGAGGGGAGGGATCTCCTCCGACAGGTGCCCCTACGACAACCAGGACCTTCTCCATTTCGGAGAGGGACCTGGCTGAGGCTGGTCCATCTGGCCTGGGGACTTCTGCCGGCGGAGGTGAAAAGCGGGTTCATTCCCCGCCCTCCTCTCCTAAAAAGAAAAAGACTAAAAAGACTCAAAAGACGAAGAAGACTCGGGGCTCCTCTCCATCCGCGGGGGCTGCGGGGACGGATGGGTCTGCTACCACTTTGGTAGGCGACCAAGCCAAGATCGGCACATCCGGCCCCTCTACCCCCTCGTGTGCGGAGCCCATGACTACGACTAAGACCAAGAATGCACAGGGCGGAGCCTCGATGACATCGGGGCCCCTGATTCAGAGGTTACCTGGCGTTTTCGAGCCCGCTGGCTTCAAACGCTTCCTCGTTATTCGCTCCACTGATGGCACCATGTTGTCCAAGGGCAACATGATCCATCAGAGGAGAGGATTAGCTAGTGCAATTGGTAGAGAGCCGAAGGTAACCCGTTTCTCGGACGGGAGCCTTCTGGCGAATGCGGCGAATCCCGCCGAGGCGGCCAAGATAAGTGCTCTTCGGACACTTCATGGCACCCCGGTGAGTGTGACGCCGCACTCTACCATGAACTTTGTGAAAGGAGTAGTTTATGCGAGGGAACTCGTTGACTACTCCATTGAGGACATCACCCTAGAGCTGGCCGACCATGGGGCGGTCAAGGTCGAACGTGTGATGAGAAAACAGGGAGGGGCCTCGAGACCCACCCCTACACTCTTCGTCACGTTCGACTGTGACAAGCTCCCTGAGTCGGTGCGTGCCGGTTGGTACCGCTACCGCGTGAAGGCATTCGTGCCACTGCCGCGGCGGTGCTATTACTGCCACCGCTTCGGCCATACGAATCGATCATGTAGACGTGCAAAATCGGGGTCACCCGAAGTCTGTGTAAATTGCTCCAAGGTCGCACACGATAAGTCCAAATCGTGTGTGGCCAAGTGTGTCAATTGCGGAGAGCCGCACCCTGCTTCTTCGAAGCAATGTGGTGCATATCTCCTTGAGAAAGAAATCCTGGCCGTTCAGGCCCAGGATCGACTCTCATTCCGCGAGGCAAAGGACTTGGTCCTGGCGCGCCCGGCTCTGCCTGGGACGTCATATGCCTCAATAGTTAGAAAGGCACCCTCTGCTCCTGGCCCATCCAGGCCAACGAGCACGGTTGTTTCCGCGCCCATTCGGAGCCCTTCTGTGGGCTCTACCCAACCTGGGCGCTCCCCTGGTAAAGCTGGCGGCAAAAAGGGTTCATACCCTGCCCCGGCTAAAACCAGGGCTCCCCCCTCTTCCCCCAGCGTGACCGTTTCGCGTAAAGCGAAACGGCCACGCGCCTCCACCGAGTCGTTAGACTCACAGGAGGCAACACCCCTGAAGATGGTCGCTAGGCCATCTTCCGGGGTTCCTAAAGCTGTTCCCCGAAAGGAGGACAGCAACAAAGGAGCTTCGGCCCCTTTGCCCACGCCCCGAGGTGGAGCGAGTGGCTCGGAGACGGTGGTTCCTCGAAAAGAGGGCCCCCCGCCTCCGAAGCCGCAACGCCCGCCTAAAGTTTCGAGGCGGAGGGAGGAAAAGACTCGCATGGCGAGCCCAACCTCCCCCAATAAGTCCTCGAAGGCGACAGCGCCTTCAGCGCTTTGTCCGGCCAACAGCGCCCGGGGTTCTGCCCCCGGGAAGCGTACGGCCATTACCGTGAGGGTCTTCAATTCGAGGAGGGCCCCCGCGTCTCCTCCGAGCTAGGCCTGGAGGGCATATTCCTTCAATGGAATTGCCGTGGACTCCGGGCCAACTGGGAGGAGCTGCGGAGGCTCGCCTCATCCCGTTCCCCGTTAGCTATTCTTTTGCAGGAGACCATGCTAGGCGCGTGCCCCCTGCCTGCCCTCCCGGGGTATAAGGGTCTTGCGACCCAACCACCGCGGGACGGCCGGGCTGGGGGATGCGTGGTTTACACCCGGCATGATGTCTCCGTTCTTCCTTTCTCTTTAGATACCTCCTTTCAGGCAGTGGCTGTGCAGCTGCACCTGGATAGGAGGTATACTATCATTTCTGCGTACATTCCACCGTCAGCTGACTTCGACGCGGGGGACTTTCGCCGAGTCGTGGCACGGTTGCCGAGGCCCTATCTCTTGCTTGGAGATCTGAACGGCAGGCATCCTCTCTGGGGAGATTACACCATAAATCCCAGGGGACAAGTCCTTGCCGATCTGATCGAAGAGCTTGAGATGGGTGTCCTAAACGTGGATGAGTTTACGCATCACTGTCCGAGAACCGCTTCATTTTCTTGCCTTGACCTATCTTTGTGCTCTTCGGATGCACAGCCTGATTTTGATTGGGGGGTGGTCGATGACCTCCATGGTAGTGATCACTTTCCCATTCAAATATCATTTTCAGGGCAACTGCCGCCTGAGAGACCACCTCGGTGGTGCTTGGCGCGGGCGCGGTGGCCTGCATTTCAGGAAATGACTGAATTCTCTATCTCAGTCAAGGAGTTTAGGTCGGTAGATGAGGCCGTCGAGTTCTTCTCCGGCAACCTCATCGCCGTGGGCCTGACTACTATTCCTAGGACGTCTGGCTGTTTTGCACGCCGACCACTCCCATGGTGGTCGGCCGAGTGTGAGACGGCCCTCAAACAGAAGCGTTATGCCTACATGCGCTATAAGCGCCGCCCGAACGATTTCACCGTCGCTGAATTTCGTCGGGCTAGGGCTAGGTTCCGGTATATTTCGAAGCACGCCCGCCGCTCTTCTTGGCGGGCATACGTGTCTTCACTTAACGGGAAGACCCCTTTAGCTGAGGTGTGGAAGCGAGTCAAAAGGATTCGGGGCAAGTTCTCGCAGGACCCCCCTCCCGTTCTCCAGGAGAATGGGACCGCAATCTCGGACCCCGCATCCGTGGCGGAATCCTTAGCGACCGCTTTTTCCGCATTCTCTAGCCGTGATGCTGCTCCGCCAGCATTCAATGCACGTCGTGATGTCGCGGAAGGCCGCCGGCTGGACTTTACCTCCAGAGGCGGAGAACCCTTCAACGACAAGTTTACTGTGAGTGAGTTGCGTTCCGCTCTCGCTTCGTGCGCGGACACCGCCCATGGTCCGGACGATGTCCCGTACGCCATGCTTCGACACCTGGGTGAGCGAGGCATGGCCTTTCTATTAGATTTGTTCAACAGGATCTGGGTGGAAGGTCTCCTCCCAGACTCCTGGCGAATCGCTACTGTGCTCGCCTTTCGCAAGCCGGGGAGAGATCACTCTACTCCGACCGGTTTCCGCCCAATCTCTCTAACCTCTTGCGTGTGCAAGTTGATGGAGAAATTGGTAAATGTTAGATTAGCCTATTTCCTGGACAGCGGAGGCCATCTGTCTTCTGCACAGTGCGGCTTCCGTAAGTTCCACTCCACGTCGGATGCTCTGCTCCGACTGGAAAATGCCGTCTGCGAGGCTTTCCTTCGTAGACAGCACTACGCCACGGTGTTTTTTGATCTGGAGAAAGCCTATGATACCGCATGGCGATACGGTATCATGGAGACTCTCCACACGATGGGGGCGAGGGGACGCCTCCCAATGTTTATATCTGAATTTTTGCGAGATCGTCGATTCCGCGTACGGGTGGGGGGAGCCCTCTCCGGCCCAAAGGAGCAGGAAGAGGGTGTCCCGCAGGGAAGTGTCCTCAGTGTCACACTCTTTGCCCTGAGCATCAACGGCATCACCTCGGTGCTGCCGGAAGATGTTCTCGCTACGCTCTACGTGGACGACCTTTCGATCTCTTTTGGCGCGGCCCAGATGCCAACTCTGGAGCGCCGACTCCAACAGGCATTGAACCGCGTCTCTCGCTATGCCGAAGCGCACAGGTTTCGGTTTTCTTTGGCCAAGACTAAGGTGGTGCACTTCTGCCGCCATCCACGGCTTCACCCCGACCCAGATTTGTTTCTTAATGGGGTGCGCCTGGATGTGGTTGAGTCGCACCGTTTCCTTGGTCTTGTATTCGACCGACGCCTCACCTGGGAGGCTCACATTCGCAGCCTTAGGGTCTGTTGTACCCGCGCCATGGACATTCTCCGTTCCGTGACGTTCAGCGCTTGGGGCGCTGATAGGGCTACCGCCTTACTTTTTTATCGATCCTTTGTTCGCTCGAAGCTCGACTACGGATGCGAGTTTTATGCATCCGCAGCCGAGCGTTTATTGCGGAAGGTGGATTCGATCCACCACACCGGCCTTCGCCTTGCGACCGGTGCCTTCCGCACTTCCCCCATTGAGAGCCTGTTGGTCGATGCTGGGGAGATGCCACTCGCTCTGCGCCGCGTGCAGTGCATCACTCGCCTGTACGCGCGAGCCCGGCGCCTCCCCCAGTCGCCAACAGCTCTCACTGCATCCGCAGCTGATCTCGATGGTGCCTATGCCGCCGAGAGACGCCAGTCATACCCTAAGCCCTTTGGGTTTAGGGCCAGGAAACTCCTTCGAGAGGTAGATATAGCTCTCGGGCCGGTGGCGCCCCTGGTTCTGCCCAGGACGCCACCCTGGAGGGTACCACATTTGGCTATTTGTCGCCACGCCTCTGCTCCCAAAGCTTGTACTGCGCCGGGAGTATTGCGTTCGATCTTTTTGGAGCACACATCGTGTCACGCTGGTACCGTGCCAGTGTATACGGATGGCTCCAAGTCCCAAGAGGGGGTCGGCTTCCACGCCGTATCCCCTCTGTTTGAAGTCAGCGGGGCTCTACCAGGCGCTGCGTCTGTCTTCACGGCCGAGCTGGTGGCAATACACCACTCGGTACGGGAGATTACGCGACGTGCCCGGTTCGGAGACCGGATTGTGATTTATAGCGACTCACAAAGCGCCCTGAGTGCTCTCGGGGCATTGGAATCTCCGCATCCCCTGGTTCGCGAAATCCGTGACGCCACGGTTTTGGCGAGCCGGGCAGATGTCGAGATTATCTTCTGCTGGGTTCCTGGACATGTAGGAATTGCGGGGAATGAGCGCGCCGATGAGGGCGCCAAAGAGTCCGCGAGGACTCTGCGACCGGACCAGCGTTTCGCTCTTCCTCACACCGACTACATGGCAGGAATACGGGCAGCTCTTCGGACTGCTTGGCAAAGAAGATGGGAGACGGTCGAGGGGAACTTAAAGTTGCGTGCCATTGCGCCGCGACTGTTCCCATGGACCTATCCCCCAATGCCGCGGCGGCTTCAGGTTGCTTTCTGTCGTCTTCGAATCGGACACACTCGTGTGACGCATCGTTACTTGGTGGAGCGCTCGCATGTGCCCTATTGCAACGACTGCGTCGTCCCCCAGACTGTTCGGCATATTCTTGTCGAATGTCCCAGTCTGGGTGATCTTCGCGCACGATACCTGTCTCGGTACCGGGATGGGCGGGGTCGCTACCGCCTGTCCCTTGTACTCGGGACGAGTGCGTGCACCATGACTGGTGGACTTATTGACTTTTTGGGGGAGGCCGGCCTTCTCCCCTTTATTTAAGGTTCCTTTTTTTGTTATTGTTTTGTTTTAGATTGCACTCTCCTGCACCGGGGTGAGGGGGACCTCCCCCCGCTGCCGGAGATTGCTTCGATTGTTAAGTTTTTCAAATTTATATTGATTGTTAAGTTTTCATATTTTAACTTTAAAGTAGCCTAATTCTAGGCTGTCGTGTTTTTCGGCGACTTATGCCCAAGTGGGTAGTTGCCAGATGGGCTCTATAAAAAAAAAAAAAAAAATCTTCGCGCATGTTACCTGTCCCGTTACCGGAATGGGCGGGATCGCTACCGCCTGTCCCTTGTACTCGGGACGAGTTCGTGCACATTGACTTGTGGACTTGTTGACTTTTGGCGGGGAAGGCCGGGTTTCTCCCCTTTATTTAAGAAGGTTCTATTTTATTTTATTTTTTGTTTGTTATTGTTTTCTTTGTAGAAAACAATAATTGTTAAGTTTTTCACATTTTTATCATGTTTTCATATTTTTATTTTAAAGTAGCCTAGTTTAGGCTGTCGTATTTCCGGCGACTTATGCCCAAGTGGGCAGTTGCCAGATGGTCTCTATAAAAAAATTAAAAAATATACTGTCAAAATAGTGAAAATTAAATGTATTCATAAATACAATAATTACTTTCAAATATATTTCAATACAATATAAATACTATATTCATAATTTTTCATGAATACTGAATACACCATGAATACTTAAAAATGCTTTATTCATGAATACTGAATATGAATACCCCAACCCTGCGTTGGAGCGCCCGTCCTTCCATTTGCCTTTTTGTTTTCTTGTGTTGTTTTTTAGCCTTTAGCCTTTTTTAGCGTTGTTATTTTTTATTTCTATATTATTTATTTTTTAATCTAGCCTATTGGTAGTCTGTAGTGTGAGTATGGCGACTTTTGCCCCATTAAGTAGTCGCCAGATGGGCTCTAAAATAATAAATCAGACATGTTGCACATTGAAATTTTAATATATTGTTTTTGTAATATTTGTTTTATACTATATTTTTTGAAGACCTCTCATATTGCTAGGTATTATTTAAATAACTTTTCCTATCCCATATGTTCTAAGTGGCCTCCCCCCAATCTTTTTCTTCTCCTCTAAACCTTCATTTCCTGTTGGTACTTCTGGACCTCTCAACAATATTTCACCTCTTCACCCCCACCGTTCTACTTCATTGCCTCTGTGAATTCTGGGAGTCTCTAGAACTGCCATTGACTGGTCCTCCTAACTGACCCTATCCCTGCTCATAACCCTACTCTTTGGCTGTACCCCCATATTTTGTAGTACTCTCATTTTCCTTGAAGACTCTCCTTTTCTCTCTACCTATTACTTAGTTGTTTGGCACTTTGTCAAGGCCCATTGCCCTGAGGATCACAACCAAATAAGAAGATAGTTTTGTCTTTACTCTGTTACTGTTCAACTTTTTTTGTGTTCTGATTTTCTTTGTCATTATTAAGGTTCAATTACATCATTGTTGTGTAATGGTATTCGACATTAGAATAGGAAAAATTGAAATAGTATTGGGGAGTAGAAATACCACCACCATGATGTTGGCCACATGTAGAATGCAACTAAATGTGTGTAATGAGTGGAGATGCTGGCCTGAGACCTCAGTCTCATGAATGCATTAAAATCCTTAGAATTGATATTGGGGGAATATTCCTCTTCATTGGTGAAATTGCCCTATTTTATGCATTTATTCCATATTTTTTATGTACAGACTAGAAGAACTGCTTATTAAATATCCTGATGAACCAATGTCTTCGAAGCGCTGGGCGAAGATTGCCAAGGAGCTGGGTGAGTATGTCCAGATTAAGGGTCCCCATTGCTTTGCCTAGCACTGCGACCATTTTGAATCTGTATTCCTCTTGTGCCTGCATCGCATTTTGAAGTTTTTCTCATTGTTTTAGGAACTAATTTGAGGGCTTGATGTAGCTCTCTCGCAGGGGGCCCTTCAAGTTCTGTCCACTCTAACCACCCCTGAATGTTTGTTGTCACACCTCTGCTCACAAAGCTTATACAGTACTAGAAGGACCCCTCAAGTCTTGGTCTCTTGTGACCTGCAAGCGTTAAAGGGCATTTATAAAGGTTCCAAAGACTTTTCTGACTTGTCATAAAGTAACTGGTCAGGTCCTTAAGCCTAGACCAAGGATTGAGGAGATACAATACCCCCTCTGCGGTGAGGGAGATAGGGAGAGTTGGCACAGAAAGGTAGATCGTTAGTGGAGGGAGGAGAGGCTAAGCTGGTATGATGCAGGCAGAGGCAGCCTCATTATCCAAGGAGTGATTTAATGCCGTTCATTTTGGTGTCAGGCTGAGTTTGTCAAGCAGCAAGCCATTGTGCATTAAGGATCTTTACATGTGGAAGGGGGATTTGGAGTGCTTGGATGGAAGTGGATTGAGCATCTTGATCCAGCTACTTCGTAGTCACACACCCCAACATGGTAGGGCACCGAGCTGAAAGTAACAAGCTTATTAGATGAGCGCAAATATCTGTGCATGAGCACAGACAGAGTGCAAAAAAATCGTGCTTTGTGAATCCATAAACAGGACAAATTCACTGGTAAGAAGTAGGTGTACAATATCGATGGTTTCGTAGATCTTCTATAGCTCTGTTGTGTATGATGAACACCTAAGGGGAATCGCAAGAGGAGTGTCGAGGCACCATCTCTAACACAGCAATGGACAAGTCGTGGAGTGAGCAGGAGCCATCAATGAAAGTATGAGAGTAGGTGACCCATAGCTAAGGAACTCTAATAGGGGTGCCAATTGGCTAAAAAGACTTGCCTCCTGGTGTCTACAGATTATTGCTGGAGGCATCACCACAGAGGAATACCTGTGAAAGAGATCTGATAGTTTGTTTTGAATTTCACATTCCCTTCTGGTAGTTTCCAGAAGGGAAAATTACAAAGAGGCCTCCAGGGGGTCTATCCCTATTTAGGCTTGTAGTCTACTTTAAAATAAAAAAAAAGGGCATGCCTTGATTCGTTTGGGAAGGCATACCTCCCTCAGGGATCTAAGGAAGTCACAAGAAAATTTGTCAAGAAATTAATCTGATAAAATTTTTAGAAGACAAAAACATGCCTTTAACATTGTTTCAATTTTACTGCAAAGTTGTTTACAGATAACTGTAGGAATTCTTAGGATTTTTTTAAAGTTAGAAGAATGGTGTTTGGGTGCCACATGATCTGCCTAAAGGACATTGTATTGACTTAAAATGCCTGTGAACCATTTCAGGACAAAATTGTTACAGGAGATGAAAAGTGGTTTCTTTACTGCAATATTAAATAGAAAAAACAATGGCTTGATTCCTAACAAAACCTAATTCCTACTCATAGATATGTTGCCTAACCACAGATGGCTATGCTTTGCATTTGGTGGGATATGGAAGGAGTTTTTATGAGTTCCTCAATAATAAGAAAACAGTTACTGCAGCCCTCTATACTCAAAAAGTTACCCCACTGGCCATTCAACCAAAAAATGGCCTACAGTCTAGAGGACCAAGCAGACATCATAGAAAGGATTGGATTCGAAGATGACACAAAAGAACGTTATACCATCTAGGCAATCAGGATAGATAGGCCCACAGGACGAATTGAGCTGCAATGGCATGCAACTTAAAAGTTTCACATGCCTCCTCCCATCTTCTTTGCCATACAACCTAAGGGCTGACCTTATCCTTCCTCTATGACGTGAGTGTTGGGGAAAAGTGGAATACCAGTCCATTTGCCTGATCTCTGTTGACAGCCTGGCCTTTTCATCAGCATACTCACATTCCCTACATGTCCAGGAACCTAGCAGAATACAATCCCAATGTCCTCCCAACTCACAGCTGCTGACATGTGGAATCAGTGGATGTGGAGATTCTAATGCCTCGAGGAAACTTGACATACTCTGTGTCACTATGAATTAAGAACAGCCTCCAAATTGGGTGCATAATCTCCCATACCAAGTGGTATATTGCAACTAGCTTGGCTGTGAAGACATGTAGTGCCTGGAAGAGGCCTTGCACCTTAAAACAAGGGGGAAGTAACAAGGAAGCTAACTCCCCATTCCGATTTGGACCCATTCCTGTACAGCTCTTGTATTACCCTACAAGAGCTGCTACAAGGAAAGTGTGTGCAATTCACCCAGTGGCATGAAAGCTCTAGGAAAAGAGGTGGGGTGACAAATATTCAAAGATGGTATGTGTAGAGTGATATCTTGGGTCGAAAGATAGCAGTGAGTAGATGAATTAAGTTGTACCTTGGAGTCATCCTCCACATTCTTATTTTGGAATCTTAACACCTTGATTTATCTTCATTTTGCTCTACTTTTCTTCCTTTGTTTGGTGTGATTGATGAGAGGGTATGGGAAATTGTTTTTGTTTTGTACCCGAAAACTGTTTAGAATTTTTGTTACTAAATTTGGATATTGATGATTTTACTGTTATATATATTTATGCCTTCCACAGAATATTTTAATCATTCTTTTTCCAGGAGGCTACTTTAAGTAGGCTGTTACACCTGGCATCCAGATGAGCGACACATCCTCCTAGCCTGAGTATGGACAGGGAAAGCCTGGGTCACTCAGTTGATTGACTTGAACTTTTTGATTGGGTCTTGGGAGCTGGCGCAGTCCCCATTTTCCTTCACTGCATACACTTTTCTCTCTGGGTATCTCATTACTTTTTATACCTTGGATTAAGGCTACACAAGAGGAATACCGATACACATGGTGCCTGGAAGAATGTGCCCCATCTAGGCCAGCGACTCCTGGTCCACCCCACTTATCAAGGGCAAGGGAGTCAAGCAGAGATTCATTGCAATTCTTGTTTAAAGAAATCTTTGTTTTCAGGGACTCGGACTTTGTTGCAGGTTCAAAGCAGAGTTCAGAAGTACTTCATTGCTCTTAAAAAGGAAGGCCTCCCGGTCCCTGGGAAGGATCCTAAGAGAGCAGTACTAGGCAATCAACCTGTAAGTTCTATAAATGACAGAATTCTTTTTCTCACATTCTACTGTGATTTTTTTTGTTGAAGCGGTGTAATATAATCATTAAATGAATAAAACTATCCTAATAAGCATTTGAAAAGTAACCCCATTTTTGTTTCCATCCCACTTTGGGGCAGACCCGCAAGAGGGGAGGTCAGTCACTCTCCAGGACATACATGAGGGCCTTTGATTTTGATTCGATCCCCACCAATGGAAACGTCTCTTCTGACCCTTGTGAGCATGTCAAATATGTTGAGGCAAAGGATGATTTATCAGTAAGTTTTTTAATATAACTTTTATTCCATTAAGTCTCGCAGTGTTATTTAATATAACTTTTATTCCATTAAGTGTTGCAGTGTGTTATTTAATATAACTTTTATTCCGTTAAGTCTTGCAGTGTGTTATTTAATATAACTTTTATTCTATTAAGTCTTGCAGTGTGTTATTTAATATAACTTTTATTCCATTAAGTCTTGCAGTGTTATTTAATATGACTTTTATTCCATTAAGTCTCGCAGTATTATTTAAAATACTAAAACTCCATATCCGTAAAAACCATTAACTTCTATCCCACAAGTTGAGGTTGGTGTGCATTAATGCCATTGCCAGCATAATGACAGTCCATTACTGGCATTGCTTATTGTACTTGCTTTCCAGGGCACCAACCACTTTCCGGTCTTGTCATCTTTTAAAACATGGACCGGTGAATTGTCTGGGTATTCTTCTTGACCCACACCAGAGTAAAACATCAGTTAAATATACAGGTACAAATTAATGATGAGTCATGTGAAATGCAAGCCCCTTTTTTTCTGTTAAAGGATTGCTTTCATTACTGAACAGTGGCAAGTTCAGAAGCGTTGCACCCTTTCCTTGTTCCTATTAGTCTTCCTTATTAGATACTTGAGCTATTTACCTTTCACATTCTTTTTTCCTAACTTCACTTTTTTATATCCCTTCAAAAATTCTTTGTTAGAGATGATTGTAGTGTGTTTTTATGTGATCAGTTCGTCCTATGAGGAGGAGGCAAGAATAACACCGACCTGGTGTCATCCGCCGAGCATCGTAAAAGATGACTAGAGGTGACTGTATCCATGTGTGAATGGTAGGCTCAGTCTCCGATCCTGTATAATCATTACCACTATATCTGTGTTGAGGCAGTTCTCATATATTAATCCTCTGAATGACCGTATATTTGATACAGGGACTCCACAAGGGGGTGGATGGTGAAGCAGGGATAACACCCCTGTTACAAGGGTCAGGGCGGTGTCTTGACCTTGCATCTGTGCCGATGGGACTCAACACCCCATCTGGCCCTATCTTGGCTTCCTTCTTCCGCTAACATCTACTTTTCTGTACCAACTCTCCTTATTTCCTTCACCATAATGGGTACCCTGTTCAGCCTGTTACAATTGGTCCTCCCAGCCTGAATAGAAATTAGGGAATCCTCATCATTGGATTGACTTGAACTCCCTGAGAGAGGTGTGGGAAGTTATTGCGCTCCCACATCACTCCCATCACCATTCTTTTTTCCCTACTACTATCCCCTCAACCTTTTGTCTAGGCTTAAGGACCTGACCAGCTTCCTCATGCCATATCAAAACAGAGGCTTTGGAACATTTATAAATAATGCCCTTTAAAACCTACAGGTTACAAAAGACGAGGCTTGAGGGGTCTTTGGAATCGGGGTACAATTAATAAGATGTGTAGTTTGAGTACCAGTAACCCATTGCCTCCTATTCTGGCCTGACCATCTTCCCGCAACCATGAGTGCATAATGCTGTACTGCCTATGGTGACCAGGCTGTTCATTGGGTTCTGTAGCATCCTCTTGAGAACCTGACTGACTGCTCAGAAACTGCTAGTCAGAGTAGCTGCGAGAATGGTGCAAATATTATCATTAATCCACCCAGGGAAGTAATCTTTGAAAATTTGAGAAAAATGGTGTGGAGGACTTCATATTAATTGATTTTTTAAAAATTGTTGGTGGATCCTTGAGGTAGGTAGATCTATCAATGAGACGCAGGTGCCTCTCTTTTTTTTTAACTTTTGATGAATTGTTGGATCTAACCCCGTAAGGGGCGTGGCGATTTGCTATCCAGTCCAACCCCAGCTTAGCCTCTTCTCCTTCCTTCAGAACACTTGTGTTCCCCCCCCCCCCGTTTCCTCGCTTTTCACCCCGTAAGGGGCGCGGCGATTCGCCATCCTGGTCGCCGTGCTGACGGGACTCAGCACCCCGTCCGGCCCCAGCTTAGCCACTCTACCTTCCTTCAAAACACTTGTTTCCTCCATTTCATACAACCTCTCCCACAATTTTCTCTGGTCAGCCTCTAATTTCACAGGGTAGATGCTGACCTTCTTCTCGGCCAACCGTCCTGGATCGGGGCTGAGGGGGGAGGGGACAATGTTCCCTAACCCCTGAGCTCCGGTCTGAGGTGGTTGGTTTTTAACAACCTGCTTCATCCCCACCCATACCTTCCTCACATCCCTTTTCTTCTCGTCTTCAAAATCTATCTTTTTTACGCCGTGTCTAAGGTGGAGCCGCCATGCCGAGTGACTGCCAGGCCACCAGGCGAGAGGGGTGGTCCCAAATGGCGGCGCCTGGCTCTGCCAGGCCTGTAAGCACCTCTTGCAGTGCGGGCAACTGCAAGAGGTGATGAGCTATTGCGTCCCGTATAAAAAGAGGGTCAAATGCCAATGTATGAAAAAAAAACGAAAAAAAAACAACCCGCAACTTCCCCTGAAACAGCGACAGGGCCGCCCTCGGGCAGCTCCAGCAAAAAAATGGAGGTCCTCCTCCCTGTGCCTGCGCAGGGGACCCTCCATATCTCTTCCACCGGAGAGGAGGCTTACTCCTCTCCTACGCTTACGGGTGAAGGGGACTCCCCCTCACCCCCTTCTCTGGAGGTGCTTTCGGGCACTTCCCTCTTACCAGCGGCAGTCCCCTCTGTTCTTTCCAAGGGGACTGCCAAGAAAGCCAGCCGCTCCACATCGAAGCGGCTCGGTAGGGCAAACCCCCTTATGGGGGAGAGGGAAGCCAGGCCCCTTCGGTTGCTTTCCTCAAAAGACCTGCTGGCAAGAATATTGAACCTTGCTGGGGTCAAGGCCCATGCCTCCCCACACAAGACTAGTGACGATACTGCCAACGGGACCTGCGATGTCTTGGGGAGGATGGCCAACTGGAGGGCCCCCCTGAGATAGACATGGTCCTTGAGGAAACCCAACCTCAGACGGTAGGGCCTTCCATGGGGGGGAATCCTGGCTCGGCGCCAAGCACCGAACCCGAATCTGCTCCTATGCAGGGTCCTCCTCAAACGGCTGTGGTTTCCGAAGCAGTACAAGGAGGGGAGGGATCTCCTCCGACCGGTGCCCCCACGACTACCAGGACCTTCTCCATTTCGGAGAATGACCTGGCTGAGGCCGGTCCATCTGGCCTGGGAGCTCCTTCCGGCGGAGGTGAGAAGCGGGTTCATTCCCCGCCCTCCTCTCCCAAAAAGAAAAAAAAAAGACAAAAAAGACTCGGGGCTCCTCTCCATCCGCGGGGTTCTGCCCCCGGGAAGCGTACGGCCATTTCCGTAAGGGTCTTTAGTTCGAGGAGGGCCCCCGCATCTCCTCCGAGCTAGGCCTGGAGGGCATATTCCTTCAATGGAATTGCCGTGGACTCCGGGCCAACTGGGAGGAGCTGCGGAGGCTCGTCTCGTCCCGTTCCCCGTTAGCTATCTTTTTGCACGAGACCATGCTAGGCGCGTAACCCCCTGCCTGCCCTCCCGGGGTATAAGGGTCTTGCGACCCCACCACCGCGGGATGGCCGGGCTGGGGGATGCGCGGTTTACACCCGGCATGATGTCTCCGTTCTTCCTTTCTCTTTAGATACCCCCTTTCAGGCAGTGGCTGTGCAGCTGCACCTGGATAGGAGGTATACTATCATTTCTGCGTACATTCCACCGTCAGCTGACTTCGACGCGGGGGACTTCCGCTGCGTCGTGGCACGGTTGCCGAGGCCCTATCTCTTGCTTGGAGATCTGAACGGCAGGCATCCTCTCTGGGGAGATTACTCCATAAATCCCAGGGGACAAGTCCTTGTCGATCTGATCGAACAGCTTGAGATGGGTGTCCTAAACGTGGATGAGTTTACGCATCACTGTCCGAGAACCGCTTCATTTTCTTGCCTTGACCTATCTTTGTGCTCTTCGGATGCACAGCCTTATTTTGATTGGGGGGTGGTCGATGACCTCCATGGTAGTGATCACTTTCCCATTCAAATATCATTTTCAGGGCAACTGCCGCCTGAGAGATCACCTCGGTGGTGCTTGACGCGGGCGCGGTGGCCTGCATTTCAGGAAATGACTGAATTCTTTATCTCAGTCGTGGAGTTTAGGTCGGTAGATGAGGCCGTTGAGTTCTTCTCCGGCAACCTCATCCCTGTGGGCCTGACTACTATTCCTAGGACGTCTGGCCGTTTTGCACGCCCGAACGATTTCACTGTCGCTGAATTTCATCGGGCTAGGGCTAGGTTCCGGTATATTTCGAAGCACGCCCGCCGCTCTTCTTGGCGGGCATACGTGTCTTCACTTAACGGGAAGACCCCTCTGGCAGAGGTGTGGAAGCGGGTCAAAAGGATTGGGGCAAGTTCTCGCCGCACCGCCCTCCCGTTCTCCAGGAGAATGGGACCTCAATCTCGGACCCCGGGTTCGTGGCGGAATCCTTCGTGACCGCTTTTTCCGCATTCTCTAGCCGTGATGCTGCTCCTCCAGCATTCAATGCACGTCGTGATGTCGCGGAAGGCCGCCGGCTGGACCTTACCTCCGGAGGCGGAGAACCCTTCAACGACAAGTTTACTGTGAGTGAGTTGCGTTCCGCTCTCGCTTCGTGCGCGGACACCGCCCATGATCCGCACGATATCCCGGGCTCCATGCTTCGACACCTGGGTGAGCGAGGCATGGCCTTTCTGTTAGATTTGTTCAACAGGATCTGGGTGGAAGGTCTTCTCCCAGACTCCTGGTGAATCGCTACTGTGCTCGCCTTTCGCATGCCGGGGAGAGATCACTCTACCCCCATCGGTTTCCGCCCAATCTCTCTAACCTCTTGCGTGTGCAAGTTGATGGAGAAATTGGTAAATGTTAGACTAGCCTTTTTCCTGGACAGCGGAGGCCATCTGTCTACCGCACAGTGCGGCTTCCGCAAGTTCCACTCCACGTCGGATGCTCTGCTCCAACTGGAAAATGCTGTCTGCAAGGCTTTCCTTCGTAGACAGCACTACGCCACGGGGTTTTTCAATCTGGAGAAGGCTTATGATACCGCATGGCGATACGGTATCATGGAGACTCTCCACACGATGGGGGCGAGGGGACGCTTCCCGGTCTTTATATCTGAATTTTTGCGAGATCGTCGATTCCGCGTACGGGTGGGGGGCCCTCTCCTGCCTAATGGAGCAGGAAGAGGGTGTCCTCAGCGTTACACTATTTGCCTTAAGAATCAACGGCATTACCTCGGTGCTGCCGCAAGATGTTCTCGCTACGCTCTACGTGGACGATCTTTCGATCTCTTTTGGCGTGGCCCAGATGCCAACTCTGAGCGTCGACTCCAACAGGCATTGAACCGCGTCTCTCGCTATGCCGAAGCGCACAGGTTTCGGTTTTCTTTGGCCAAGACTAAGGTGGTGCACTTCTGCCGCCATCCACGGCTCCACCCCGACCCAGATTTGTTTCTTAATGGGGTACGCCTGGAAGTGGTTGAATCGCACCGTTTCCTTGGTCTTGTATTTGACCGACGCCTCACCTGGGAAGCTCATATTCGCAGCTTTAGGGTCTCTTGTACCCACTCGATGGATATTCTTCGTTCTCGTCCCTTGTACTCGGGACGAGTGCGGGCACATTGACTGCCTTACTTTTTTATCGATCCTTTGTCCGTTCGAAGCTCGTTTACGGATGTGAGTTTTATGCATCCGCTGCCGAACGTCTATTGCGGAAGGTGGACTCGATCCACCCCGCCGGCCTTCGCTTGGCGACCGGTGCCTTCCGTACTTCCCTATTGAGATCCTGGTTGTCGATGCTGGAGAGATGTCATTATCTATGCGCCGTGCACAGTGCATTACTCGCCTGTACGCTCGAGCGCAGCGTCTTCCTTTGTTGCCAATGGCTCTCAAAGCATCCGCAGCTGATCTCGACGGTTCCTATGCCGCCAAGAGACGCAAGTCATACCCTAAGCTCTTTGGGTTTATGGCTAGGAAACTCCGAGAGCTAGATATAGCTCTCGGGCCGGTGGCACCCCTGGTTCTGCCCAGAACGCCACCCTGGACGGTACCACATTTGGCTATTTGTCGCCACGCCTCTGCTCCCAAAGCTTGTACAGCTCTGGGAGTATTGCGTTTTGCCTTTTTGGAGCACTTCGTGCCACGCTGGAACCGTACCAGTGCATACGGATGGCTCCAAGTCCGAAGAGGGGGCGGTTTCCACGCCGTATCCCCTCTGTTTGAAGTCAGCGGGGATCTACCGGGCGCTGCGTCTGTCTTCAGGGCTGAGTTTTTGGCAATACACCACTCGGTACGGGAGATTACGAGACGTGCCCGGTTCGGAGACCGGATCGTGATATATAGCGACTCATAAAGCACCCTGAGTGCTATCGGAGCATTGGAATCTCCGCACCCTCTGGTTCGCGTTATTTGTGATGCCACAGTTTTAGTTAGCCGAGTGGATGTCGAGATTATATTCTGCTGGGTTCCTGGATATGTAGGAATTATGGGGAATGAGGGCGCCAAAGAGTCCGCCAGGACTGGGCGACCGGACCAGCGTTTCACTCTTCCACACACAGACTACATGGCAGGAATACGGGTAGCTCTTCGGACTGCTTGGCAAAGAAGATTGGAGACGGTCCAGGGGAACTTAAAGTTGCGTGCCATTGCGCACGAGTGTTCCCATGGACCTATCCTCCAATGTCGCGACGGCTTCAGGTCGCTTTCTGTCGTCCCGAATCCGGCACACTCGTGTTACGCATCGCAATTTGATGGGGCTCTCGCCTGCACCCTATTGTGATGACTGCGTCGTCCCCAGACTGTTCGGCACATTCTTCTAATGTCCCAGTCTGGGTGATCTTCGCGCACGTTACCTTTCCCGGTACCGGAATGGGTGCGGTCGCTACCGCCTGTCCCTTGTACTCGGGACGAGTGCGTGCACATTGACTGGTGAACTTGTAGACGTTTGGGGGGAAGCCGGCCTTCTCCCTTTTATTTAACTAGTTTTTTTTGTTGTTGTTTTCTTTGTAGGTCGCACGTTCCTGCGCCGGGGGGACCTCCCCCCGACGCAGGAGTTTGCTTCCTCCTTGTTACGATTTTCCCTTATTATTGTTGTTATTGTTTTTCATTCTTATTTTTTAGGTAGCCTAGTGCTTGGCTGTCTTGAGTGCGGTGACTTGTGCCCAAGTGGGTAGTCGCCAGATAAGCTCTTAATTTTTTTTTTTTAATCTTTGCATCTATGGTAGAACCCTATCCAGTTAGTTCTGCTATAGTTAAGTGAAAACTCCACTTCCAGCTTCAGCAGTGTCCTATCGAGTCATTCCTATTTCACATTGAGTTTGCAATGGTTCAGGCCCCGCATATAACTATAGGCCTCTACTGAGAAAGAAAGGCTGAAAAATGAATGAAGATTGGTAATAAAGCTCACAGGCCGCTGTTATCTTCCTTAACAGGAAGAGCTTGGTTACACAGGCACCCCTGCGGGGGTAGGGGGGGCTACGGCCTTATTTGCTAATCTTAACCGCCTTTTTTAATCCCCTTTATAGACTTTATTTTAACACCTTGAACACACTTTTCTTCTTCTTCTTCTTCTTTCTTCCTTTTCTTCTTTCTTCCTTTTCTTCTTTCTTCCTTCTTCTTCTTTCTTCCTTCTTCTTCATTTTTCTTCTTTCTTCCTTCTTATTTCTTCCTTCTTCTTCTTCTTTCTTCCTTCTTCTTCCTTCTTTTTCTTCTTTCTTCTTCTTCTTCTTTCTTTTTCTTCTTTCTTCTTCTTCTTCTTCTTCTTCTTTCTTCTTCTTCTTCCTTCTTCTTCTTCTTCCTTCTTCTCCTTCCTTCTTCTTCTTCCTTCTTCTTCTTCTTTGTCAACTAAGCAAAAAAAATCATTTATAAATTTTCAAAAAATCCCCATCTTAAATTACAGAGTTATAGATAAAGAAAGCCCAGTCTATGTAGTTCATTGAAGTCTCCTTTTTACAAGTTTTATTTATCGGATCCTTTATTCATTCTATTGTTGTAATAATGCCTGCCAAGTTATCAATCTGTACAATTTTCAAAAGTTCACCACACCGGCAAATCCTTTTCGAGTGCGACTAATTAAACAGCTAACTTTTGTTCCCGTTCGCTTCTCCGCAGGATGAGGAAGACATTTGCGATGAGCTCCGCAGCACCAAGGAGTATCAACAGCTCCTCCTCCTGAAGAGGGCCAAGAAGCTTAAATTGAGAGAAATACACACTGGAGAAATCAACCATTACGGATACAAGGTAAGAAAGGACCAGTCCATTGAAGGGGGGGTGGGGTGCATAGGAATGAATAGATTGGGTACCTTTTGCCAATGAGAAGAAGGCCACAGAAATTGTACAATATTTTCATTTCATTCTATTGTATGGTGCCAATATGTTTTAGGGCTTGGATGTACAAATGTGTTAGGCATAGGAAATTAAAAAGGTAAGAGTGTGATTGATCTGTTCCTAGAAAGTCCCTCAAAGGGGTACCTTATGTAGCCCATAACACCTGGTACCTCAAAGAACTGCACGTTTCCCAGCCAAAATGTCAATAGGGAATGTGTGGTGGAGTGGGTTGGTTAAATTCACTCCCCTTTCCCACTCTGAGAATCCTTTCTTTATTTTCTCTACCTACCATTAACTCGGCAGGGAGGGGTGGAGGTACCCTGTGTAGCCTGTTGTTGCACTTGGTACCCGGAGTACTTACACATGCTCTTGGTCTAAGTGCAAATTAAGGATGCCCTGTCACAAGGTTAATTTGAACTCTAACGGGGCCGGGGAAAGTTGTTGGTGCGCTTTCTATCTTCCTCCCTCTCAGCATGACCTTATTTATTATTCTTATTATTATAAACATCGCCAGCGCAAAACACATTTCTACCACACTACCCGAGAAAAATATCTACCACTAACTTGACTCAAGAAATCTCCGACTGCATCAACACCCGAAACACCCTAAAACAAACAGGGGTGCATCACAACACCCGAAACACCCTGAAACAAACAGGGGTGCATCACAACACCCGAAACACCCTAAAACAAACAGGGGTGCATCACAACAACAAAGACAAGATATCCAACACTGATATAACATCTCTAATTGCAAAACAACAAACAGAAAACTGGAGACAATACATAAGCACAATCAACCACAAAACAAAGACAATCCAACTCTGGATAACCCTAAAGAAAGTCCACACAACTCTCTCCCCCCACATGAAACATTGATCACCATTAACAACCAAATAGCGACCCCAAAACAACACTCTAATATCTTTCTAAAACACTATTCCAACACCAACTTTTTACCCGTCGACAAACAAAATTCCCCTTAAGGAGCACGGCGATTTTCTTTCCTGTCGGACACCCTGTCTTATTACCCTACTTCCTCACTTTCCACACAACCTCTCCCACTACTTTCTCCGGTCAGCCTCTAATTTGACAGGTTAGACTCCGACCAGCTTCCTCTCACCTAACCATCCCGGATCGAGGAATGAGGGGGAAGAGGACAACGCCCCCTCACCCTGACCTTCAGTTTGGGGTGGTGGATTTTATAACCCCCTTCACCTCCACCCACACCTTCCTCACCTACCCAGCCCAAGGTAGAGCGGCCAGGCAAAAGGGCTGCCTGGCCATTGGCTGTGAGGAGTGGTCCTGAATGGCTTCAGCTGGCTTTTCCGGCCCCGCATTCACCCCTCGCAGAGCGAGCTACTGTGGTTGGGGGGGGGGAGTGATTAGCGTGTACATCCTGTGATACTAATAAGGTGCGATATGATGTTAATAAAAAAAAACACTCTCCACTTTCCCTTTACCACCGTCGGAGCCGCCCTCGGGTAGATCCACAGTAGAAAAGGAGGTCCTCCCTGTGCTTTCTCAGGGAGCCCTCCAAACTTCTTTTACCGGAGAGGAGACTTACTGCTCTCCTAGACCTACGGGTGTAGGGAACTCCATCTCTTCTACAGCGGCAGCCCCTCCTTTGCTTTCCCAGGGGACTGCCAAGAGAGCAGGCCCTGTGTGAGCGGCTCGATAGGGTCAAACCTCTTATCGGAGCAAAGGATAAAAGGGCCCGTCAGCCCGTGCCCCCTAATGTCGTACTTGTATGCTTGACAAGTTTACGGGGGAGGGGTCAGTGTACCTGACCGCTCTCTTCCTCCACGGATGCCGGTTCGCCGGCATTAGACGAAAAAAAAGGAACCTCGAATGGGATCAGTGATGTCTTTCGAGGGGAGTGGAGATGTCCACATGGAAGTCCCCGTGAGATGGACATGGTCCCTGAGGTGACCCAGCCCCAGACGGTAGGATCTTTCATCGAGTCGAACCCGGGCTCAGTGCGGCTTGGATCCCGAGGCCTCACAAGGAGAGTATGGATCTCCTTCCTGGGCAAGTGCCCCTGTGACAGCCAAGACCTTCTCCATTTCAGAGAAGGATCTTGCTGAGGCCGGTCCATCTGGCCCAAGGGCTCCTTCCGGCGAAGGAGAAAATCGGGTTCATTCCCCACCCTCCTTTCTCTCATGAAAAGAAAAGAAACCGCAAGACAAAAAAAGACTAATGGCTCCTCTCCACATGGAAGTCCCCGTGAGATGGACATGGTCCCTGAGGTGACCCAGCCCCAGACGGTAGGATCTTTCATCGAGTCGAACCCGGGCTCAGTGCGGCTTGGATCCCGAGGCCTCACAAGGAGAGTATGGATCTCCTTCCTGGGCAAGTGCCCCTGTGACAGCCAAGACCTTCTCCATTTCAGAGAAGGATCTTGCTGAGGCCGGTCCATCTGGCCCAAGGGCTCCTTCCGGCGAAGGAGAAAATCGGGTTCATTCCCCACCCTCCTTTCTCTCATGAAAAGAAAAGAAACCGCAAGACAAAAAAAGACTAATAGCTCCTCTCCACATGGAAGTCCCCGTGAGATGGACATGGTCCCTGAGGTGACCCAGCCCCAGACGGTAGGATCTTTCATCGAGTCGAACCCGGGCTCAGTGCGGCTTGGATCCCGAGGCCTCACAAGGAGAGTATGGATCTCCTTCCTGGGCAAGTGCCCCTGTGACAGCCAAGACCTTCTCCATTTCAGAGAAGGATCTTGCTGAGGCCGGTCCATCTGGCCCAAGGGCTCCTTCCGGCGAAGGAGAAAATCGGGTTCATTCCCCACCCTCCTTTCTCTCATGAAAAGAAAAGAAACCGCAAGACAAAAAAAGACTAATGGCTCCTCTCCACATGGAAGTCCCCGTGAGATGGACATGGTCCCTGAGGTGACCCAGCCCCAGACGGTAGGATCTTTCATCGAGTCGAACCCGGGCTCAGTGCGGCTTGGATCCCGAGGCCTCACAAGGAGAGTATGGATCTCCTTCCTGGGCAAGTGCCCCTGTGACAGCCAAGACCTTCTCCATTTCAGAGAAGGATCTTGCTGAGGCCGGTCCATCTGGCCCAAGGGCTCCTTCCGGCGAAGGAGAAAATCGGGTTCATTCCCCACCCTCCTTTCTCTCATGAAAAGAAAAGAAACCGCAAGACAAAAAAAGACTAATAGCTCCTCTCCACATGGAAGTCCCCGTGAGATGGACATGGTCCCTGAGGTGACCCAGCCCCAGACGGTAGGATCTTTCATCGAGTCGAACCCGGGCTCAGTGCGGCTTGGATCCCGAGGCCTCACAAGGAGAGTATGGATCTCCTTCCTGGGCAAGTGCCCCTGTGACAGCCAAGACCTTCTCCATTTCAGAGAAGGATCTTGCTGAGGCCGGTCCATCTGGCCCAAGGGCTCCTTCCGGCGAAGGAGAAAATCGGGTTCATTCCCCACCCTCCTTTCTCTCATGAAAAGAAAAGAAACCGCAAGACAAAAAAAGACTAATGGCTCCTCTCCATCCGCGGAAGCAACTTGGACGGGTGGGTCCGCTGCCGTTTCGGTAAGTGACCAAGCCAAGATTGGCACGTCTGCCCCCAGTGCTCCCCGCGTGGGGAGTGCCTGAAATTGCAAGTGCGCAGATCGGAGCCTCGATTACCAGAGACTACCTGGATTTTTTGAGTCGGCTGGCTTCAACGCTTTCTGGTTATTCGCTCCACTGATGGCAGCATGTTGCCCGGCACATGTTCCATCAGAGAAGGTGAACCGTTTCTCGGAAGGGATCCTTCTGGCGAATGCATCGGATCCATCTGAGGCGTCCAAGATTAGTACTCTTCGGAAACTTGATGGCACGCCGGTGAGTGCGACCCCGATTCATCGAAGCAAATAGGTTGCGCATCTCCTCGAGAAGGAAATCCTGGTCGTTCACGTCCAGAATCGTCTCTCGTTTTGTGAGGCTAAGGACTTTGTCCGTGCGCGTCCCTGGTAACCCTGGCCGCACAACGTGTTCAAACCCAGCCTGGGCTAAAACCAAGGTTCCCCCTCTTCCCTCCGCCAGTGTGACTGTTTCCCGTAAGGGTTCGTTCACACTACAAACAGAACAGAGCGGATCAAAATATCACCAAATTAGCTTTTCTGGGGTCCTTGAGGAAACCCAGCCTCAAGAGGGTAGGGCCTTCCATGGGGGGGAATCGGGGCTCGGCGCCAAACACCGAACCCAAATCCGCCCCTATGCAAGGTCCTCCTCAAACGGTTAGGGTTTCTGAGGCAGTACAAGGAGGGGAGGGATCTCCTCCGACCGGTGCCCGTGCGACCACCAGGACCTTCTCCATTTCGGAGAAGGACCTGGCTGAGGCCGGTCCATCTGACCTAGGGGCTTCTACCGGCGGAGGTGAGAAGCGGGTTCATTCCCCGCCCTCCTCTCCAAAACAGAAAAGGACGAAAAAGACTAAGAAGACTCGGGGCTCCTCTCCATCCGCAGGGGCTGTGGGGACGGATGGGTCTGCTACCACTTTGGCAAGCGACCAAGCCAAGACCGTCACATCCGGCCCCTCTGCCCCCCCTCCTCCACCCGGTTGTGGAGCCCCTGACTAAGACCAAAAGTGCACAGGGCGGAGCCTTTATGACATCGGGGCCCCTCATTCAGAGGTTACCTGGCGTTTTCGAGCCCGCTGGCTTCAAACGCTTCCTCGTCATTCGCTCCACTAATGGCACCATGTTGTCCAAGGGCAACATGATCCATCAGAGGAGAGGATTAGCTAGTGTAATTGGTAGAGAGCCGAAGGTGACCCGTTTCTCGGACGGAAGCCTTCTGGCGAATGCGGCGAATCCCGCCGAGGCGGCCAAGATAAGTGCTTTTCGGACACTTCATGGCACCCCGGTGAGTGTGACGCCGCACTCTACCATGAACTTTGTGAAAGGAGTAGTTTATGCGAAGGAACTCGTTGAATACTCCATTGAGGACATCATCCTAGAGCTGGCCGACCATGGGGCGGTCAAGGTCGAACGTGTGATGAGAAAACAGGGAGGGGCCTCGAAACCCACCCCTACACTCTTCGTCACGTTCGACTGTGACAAGCTCCCTGAGTCGGTGCGTGCCGGTTGGCACGGCTACCGCGTGAAGGCATTCTTGCCACTGCCGCGGCGGTGCTATTACTGTCACCGCTTCGGCCATACGAATCGTTCTTGTCGACGTGCAAAGTCGGGGTCACCCGAAGTTTGTGTAAATTGCTCCAAGGCGCACACGATAAGTCGAAATCGTGTGTGGCCAAGTGTGTCAATTGCGGAGAGCCGCACCCCGCTTCTTCGAAGCAATGTGGTGCATATCTCCTTGAGAAAGAAATCCTGGCCTTTCAGGCCCAGGATCGACTCTCATTCCGCGAGGCTAAGGACTTGGTCCTGGCGCGCCCGGCTCTGCCTGGGACGTCATATGCCTCAATAGTTAGAAAGGCACCCCCTACTCCTGGCCCATCCAGGCCAACGAGCACGGTTGTTTCCGCGCCCATTCGGAGCCCTTCTGCGGTCTCTACTCAACCCGGGCGCTCCCCTGGTAAAGCTGGCAGCAAAAAGGGTTCACACCCAGCCCCGGCTAAAACCAGGGCTTCCCCCCTCTTTACCCAGCGTGACCGTTTCCCGTAAGGCGAAACGGCCACGCGCCTCCCCCGAGTCGTTAGACTCACAGGAGGCAACACCCCTGAAGATGGTCGCTAGGCCATCTTCCGGGGTTCCTAAAGCTGTGTCCCGAAAGGAGGACAGCAACAAAGGAGCTTCGGCTCCTTCGCCCACGCCTCTTGGTGGAGCGAGAGGCTCGGAGACGATGGTTCATCGAAAAGAGGGCCCCCCGCCTCCGAAGCCGCAACGCCCGCCTAAGGTTTCGAGGCGGAGGGAGGAAAAGACTCGCATGGCGAACCCAACCTCCCCCAATAAGTCCTCAAAGGCGACAGTGCCTTCAGTGCTTTGTCCGGCCAACAACGCCCGGGGTTCTGCCCCCGGGAAGCGTACGGCTATTCCCTGAGGGTCTTTTGTTCGAGGAGGGCCCCCGCGTCTCCTCCGAGCTAGGCCTGGAGGGCATATTCCTTCAATGGAATTGCCGTGAACTCCGGGCCAACTGGGAGGAGCTGCGGAGGCTCGTCTCGTCCCGTTCCCCGTTAGCTATCTTTTTGCAGGAGACCATGCTAGGCGCGTGCCCCCTACCCGCGCTCCCGGGGTATAAAGGTCTCGCGACCCCACCACCGCGGGATAGATAGGATGCGGGATGCGCGGTTTACACCCGGCATGATGTTTCCGTTCTTCCTTTCACTTTAGATACCTCCTTTCAGGCAGTGGCTGTGCAGCTGCACCTGGATAGGAGATATACTATCATTTGCCGCCGGAAAGCCCACCTTGGTGGTGCTTGGCGCGGGCGCGGTGGCCTGCATTTCAGGAAATGACTGAATTTTCTATTTCAGTCGAGGAGCTTAGGTCGGTAGATGAGGCCGTTGAGTTCTTCTCCGGCAACCTCATCGCCGCGGGCCTGACTACTATTCAAAGGACGTCTGGCCATTTTGCACGCCGACCACTCCCATGGTAGTCGGCCGAGTGTGAGACGGCCCTCAAACAGAAGCGTTATGCCTACATGCGCTATAAGCGCCGCCCGAACGATTTCACTGTCGCTGAATTTCGTCGGGCTAGGGCTAGGTTCCGGTATATTTCGAAGCACGCCCGCCGCTCTTCTTAGCGGGCATACGTTTCCTTACTTGACGGGAAGACCCATTTAGCTGAGGTGTGGAAGCGAGTCAAAAGGATTCGAGGCAAGTTCTCGCAGGACCCCCCTCCCGTTCTCCAGGAGAATGGGTCCGCAATCTCGGACCCCGCGTCCGTGGCGGAATCCTTCGCGACCGCTTTTTCCGCATTCTCTAGCCGGGATGCTGCTCGCCAGCATTCAATGCACGTCGTCATGTCGCGGAAGGCCGCCGGCTGGATTTTACCTCCAGAGGCGGAGAACCCTTCAACGACAGGTTTACTGGGAGCGAGTTGCGCTCCGCTCTTTCTTCGTGCGCGGACACCGCCCATGGTCCGGAAGATGTCCCGTACGCCATTCTTCGACACCTGGGTGAGCGAGGCATGGCCTTTCTGTTAGATTTGTTCAACAGGATCTGGGTGGAGGGTCTTTTCCCAGATTTCTGGTGAATCGCTACTGTGCTCGCCTTTCGCAAGCCGGGGAGAGATCACTCTACTCCGACCGGTTTCCGCCCAATCTCTCTAACCTCTTGCGTGTGCAAGTTGATGGAGAAATTGGTAAATGTTAGATTAGCCTTTTTTCCCTGGACAGCGGAGGCCATCTGTCTTCTGCACAGTGCGGCTTCCGCAAGTTCCACTCCACGTCGGATGCTCTGCTCCGACTGGAAAATGCCGTCTGCGAGGCTTTCCTTCGTAGACAGCACTACGTCACAATGCTTTTCGATCTGGAGAAGGCCTATGATACCGCATGGCGATACGGTATCATGGAGACTCTGCACACGATAGGGGCGAGGGGGCGCCTCCCAGTCTGTATATCTGAATTTTTGCGAGATTGTCGATTCCGCGTGCGGGTGGGGTAAGCTCTCTCCGGCCCAAAGGAGCAGGAAGAGGGTGTCCCGCAGGAAAGTGTCCTCAGTGTCACACTCTTTGCCCTGAGCATCAACGGCATTACCTCGGTGCTGCAGGAAGATGTTCTTGCTACGCTCTACGTGGACGACCTTTTGATCTCTTTTGGTGCGGCCCAGATGCCAACTCTGGAGCGTCGACTCTAACAGGCATTGAACCGCGTCTCTCGCTATGCCGAAGCGCACAGGTTTCGGTTTTCTTTGGCCAAGACTAAGGTGGTGCACTTCTGCCGCCATCTACGGCTCCACCCCGACCCAGATTTGTTTCTTAATGGGGTGCGCCTGGATGTGGTTGAGTCGCACCGTTTCCTTGGTCTTGTATTCGACCGACACCTCACCTGGTAGGCTCATATCCGCAGCCTTAGGGTCTGTTGTAGCCGCGCCATGGATATTGTCCGTTCCGTGACGTTCAGCGCTTGGGGCGCTGATAGGGCTACTGCCTTACTTTTTTATCGATCCTTTGTTCGTTCGAAGCTCGACTACAGATGCGAGTTTTATGCATCCGCAGCCGAGCGTTTATTGTGGAAGGTGGATTCGATCCACCACACCGGCCTCCGCCTTGCGACCGGTGCCTTCCGCACTTCCCCCATTGAGAGCCTGTTGGTCGATGCTGGGAAGATGCCACTCGCTCGGCGCCGCGTGCAGTGCATCACTTGCCTGTACGCGCGAGCCCGGTGCCTCCCTCAGTCGCCAACAGCTTTCACTGCATCCGCAGCTGATCTCGACGGTGCCTATGCCGCCGAGAGACGCCAGTCATACCCTAAGCCCTTTGGGTTTAGGGCCAGGAAACTCCTTCGAGAGCTAGATATAGCTCTCGGGCCGGTGGCGCCCATGGTTCTGCCCAGGACGCCACCCTGGAGGGTACCACATTTGGCTATTTGTCGCCACGCCTCTGCTCCCAAAGCTTGTACGGTGCCGGGAGTATTGCGTTCGACCTTTTTGGAGCACACCTCGTGTCACGCTGGAACCGTGCCAGTGTATACGGATGGCTCCAAGTCCCAAGAGGGGGTCGGCTTCCACGCCGTATCCCCTCTGTTTGAAGTCAGCGGGGCTCTACCAGGCGCTGCGTTAGTCTTCACGGCTGAGCTGGTGGCAATACACCACTCGGTACGAGAGATTACGCGACGTGCCCGGTTCGGAGACCGGATTGTTATTTATAGCGACTCACAAAGCGCCCTGATTGCTCTCGGGGCATTTGAATCTCCGCATCCCATGATTCGCGATATCCGTGACGCCACGGTTATGGCGAGCCGCTCAGATGTTGAGGTTATCTTCTGCTGGGTTCTTGGACATGTAGGAATTGCGGGGAATGAGCGCGCCGATGAGGGCGCCAAAGAGTCCGCGAGGACTCTGCGACCGGACCAGCGTTTCGCTCTTCCTCACACCGACTACATGGCAGAAATACGGGCAGCTCTTCGGACTTCTTGGCAAAGAAGATGGGAGACGGTCGAAGGGAACTTAAAGTTGCGTGCTATTGCGCCGCGACTATTCCCATGGACCTATCCCCCAATGCCGTTACAGCTTCAGGTCGCTTTCTGTCGTCTCCGAATCGGACACACTCGTGTGACGCATCGCTATTTGATGGAGCGCTCGCCTGCGCCCTATTGCGACGACTGCGTCGTCCCCCAGACTGTTCGGCACATTCTTGTCGAATGTCCCAGTCTGGGTGATATTCGCGCACGTTACCTGTCCCGGTACCGGGATGAGTGGGGTCGCTACCGCCTATCCTTTGTACTCGGAACGAGTGCGTGCACATTGACTGGTGGACTTGTTGACTTTTGGGGGAAGGCCGGCTGTCTTCCTTTCATTTAACTAGGTTTAGTTGTTGTTTAGTTATTGTTACTTCTTTTTATTGTTGTTTCCTGTTCGAATTTTTTAAAGTAGCCTAGAACTAGGCTGTTTGTTTACGGCGACTTATGCCTAAGTGGGCAGTCGCCAGATAGCCCTTTTCTGAACATACGGCTATTATATACGAGTATCTTTAAATTGGTCCGAACTATGCACAATCTGGTCAATTTTTTGTAATTTTGGCTTCAACAATAAAAACTCATCTTTGTAGACAGCTTCTTGGCCATGTTGATTTAAGCGTGGAGGACCGCTAGCTGCGAGTAGCCCCCAAAATACAGCCTTTAGGTGAAACGGCCGCTCACTTTCGCCGAATCGCTAGACTCGCAGGAGGCAACATCCGTGAAGAGATGGTCATGAAGCCTTGTTCCGGGGTTCCTAAAGCTGCCTCCCGAAAGGACAGCTCCTACGCCCCCACCCAGGTTTGGGCCGTGTGGCTCGAATACGGTTGATCTCCCTAAAGAGGGACCCCTGCCTTCGAAGCCGCCCCATCCGCCTATGGTTTCGAGGCGGAGGGGGGAAAAGACGTATAGCGAGCACAACCTCGCCCGATAAGTCCTCGAAGGCGACAGCGCTTCGTCCGGCCAACATCGGCCGGAGTTCTGCCTCCTTGCAGCGTACGGCCATTCCCGTGAGGGTCTTCTCTTCGAAGAGGGCTCTGCATCTGCGAGCTGGGCTTGGAGGGCATATTTCGTCAATGGAATTGCCGAGGACTCCGGGCAAACTGGACGGAACTGGGGAGACTCGTCTCCTCCCGTTTCCCCTTAGTTTCTTTTTTTTTGCAAGAGATCATGCTGGGCACGTGCCCCTTGCCCACCCTCCTGGGGTATAAGGGTTTTGCGACGCTACCACTACGAGATGGGGACCGGGCAAAAAGATGCGTCATTTACACCCGGCATTATGTCTCCGTTCTTCTCTCTGCTCAAATTGCCTTTTCAGGCAGTATACTGTTATTTCTGCGTACAATCCACTACAGCAGACTTCCCGGCATCGTGGCACGGTTGGCGAGGCCCTTTCTACTGTTCGGTGATTTGAACTGTAGACACCCCATTCGGGTAGAGTAATCGATCTCTCTCAGGTGTCAGGTCCTTACCGACCTGATCGACGAGCTGGTGATAGGTACTAAATGTGGAAGAGTTTACGCATCACTGCCTGAGAGCCGCTCCATTTTCCTGTCTTGATATATCCTTGTGCTCTTCGGATTCACAGCCTGATTTTGGGTGGGAGGTAGTCAATGACCTCCATGGTACTGATCACTTTCCCATTAAAATATCATTTTCTGGCCCCTGTTGCCTGTAGAACCCCCAGTGGAGATTTGCGCGGGCGCGCTGTTCCGCATTTCAGGAAATGACTGATTTCTCTGTTTCAGTCGAGGAGTTTAGGTCGGTTGATGAGGCTGGTAACCTCATCGCTGTGAGTCTAACTACTATTCGGCCCTCAAACAAAAGCGTTAGGCCTACATGTGCTCTAAGCGCCACCCGAACGACTTCACTATAGGGGAATTTCCTCGAACTAGGGCTAGGTTTCAGTATGTTGCGAAGCATACCCGCCGCTCTTCCAACGGACATACGTGTCTTGACTTAACGGGAACACCCTTCTACCAGAGGTGTGGAAGAGAGTCAAAAGATATGGTGTAAGTTTTTGCAAGACCCCTCTCCCGTACTCCAAAAGACTGGGACAGCAATCTCTGTCCCCGCGTCCCTGTCGAAGTTGTTTGCCATCGCTTTCTCCGAATTCTTTACCCGGGATGCTGATCCGTCAGTATTCAATGCACGTCGTGATATCGCTGAAGACCGCCGACTGGAATTTACTCCAGAGGCGGAGAACCTGTCAACGACATGTTTGCATTGCGTGAGTTGCGTTCCACTCTCGCTTCATGCGCGGCCACCGTCCTGGTCCGAACGATGTCCCGTATGCCTTGCTTTGACACCTAGATGAGTGAGGCATGGCCTTTCTGTTAAATTTGTTCAACAGGATCTGTACAAAAGGTATCCTCCCAGACTTCTAGTGAATGCATACTGTGTTCCTTTTCGCAAACCAGGGAGAGATTACCCAACCCGGCCGTTCTCCGAACTATCTCTATCTTCTTGCGTGTGCTCGTTGATGGAGAAGTTGGTAAATGTTAGACTAGCCTTTTTCCTGCACAGCGGAGGCCACTTTTTTCCGCACAGTGCGGCTTCTGCAAGTTCGAATCAACGTCGGCTGCTCTGTTCCGACCGGATAATCCCGTTTGCGAGGCCTTCCTTCGTATATAGCACCACGTCACGGTGTTTTTCGATCTGGAGAAGGCCTATGTTAGCGCATCGCGGTACGGTATCATGGAGACTCCACATGATGGGGTGAGGAGACTTCTCCCAAATTTTATTTCTGAGAGATCGTCGATTCCGCTTACGCCTAGGAAGACCCGTCTCTGGCCCAATTGGGCAGTAAGAGGGTGTCCCGCTGGGAATTAACCTCAGTCTCACACTTTTGCCCTGAGCATCAACGGTATTACATCTGTGCTGCTGGAAGATGTTTTCGCTACGCTCTACGTGGGTGACCTTTAAATCTCTCTACTGCGGCCCACATACCAACTCAAGAGCGTCAACTCCAACATGCATTGAAGCGCATCTTTCGCTATGCCGAAACGCAAACACTTCCTTCCGACGTTCAGCAGCTCAGGTGCTGGTAGTGCTACTGCCTTATTTTTCTCCCTTTTTTTCCCACAGCCGAGCATGTATTGTGGAAGGTGGACTCGATCCACCACACTGGTCTCTGCCTGGCGACCGGTCCCTTCCTCACTTCCCCTATAGAGATCCTACTTGTCGATGCAGGAGAGATGCAACTCGCTCTGCGTGCGCCATACACAGTGCATTCTGCTCCTGTACGCGCGAGCCCGGTGCCTCCTTCACTCGCTAACGACTACATCCGAAGGCGATCCTGAAGGTGCCTATGTCGTCGAGAGCTCGGTGTAGCTCTCGGGTCAGCAACGCCTCTGGCTCTGCCCAGGCTCTCAAAGTTTCCACAACGCCGGGAGTATGTCCATCTAATTTTTTGAAGCACACTTCGTGTCACGCTGAATCTGCGCCAAAGTACTCAGATAACTTCAAGTCCCAGGAGGGGGGTCGGCTTCCAGGTCATATCCCCTTTATTTAAAGTCAGCAGGGCTCGGACAGTCGCTGCGTCTGCGTTCACGGCCGAGCTGGTTGCAATACACCACTCGGTACGGGAGATAACGCGACGTTCCCGGTTCGGAGATCAGAAGTGTGATTCTTAGCGACTCACAGAGCCCTGAGTGCTATCGGGGCATTGTAATCTCCGCATTTCCTGGTTGGTGATATCCGTGACACCAAGGTTGCTGCAAGCCGGTTGGATGTCGAGATTATATTCTGCTGGGTTCTAGGACTTGTGTGGATTTCGGGGAATGGGGGCTCAATTGAGTCTGCGAAGATTGGGCGACCAGACCAGCGTTTCGCTCGGTGGCTTTAGATCGCATTCTGTCGTCTCCGAATTGTGCGCACGCGCAGGATGCGCCGCCATCCTCCATAGTATATATTTCTTTGACCGTTGGTTGCATATTCGAAGCTGCTGTGGGAGTGCTAGAAGTAGGCTTGTTTATAATAATGTTGGTATGGAAGATGATGCAAATGTAAATATGATTGGCTTTGTGGGTGAAAATTGTGTATCGTATTGGTGCATAAAAGAAATAAGCATACAAGAGATTGTTGTTGTTGTGAAAGATCTTGAAATGGGAACGCAGCTCTAATAGAAGTATTAAAGTCATTGAAATGCTAAAAGTTAGTAGAGATTGTGTTATGGAATAAATCTGGTAGCTGTGTTGTAAGGCATTTGGAAGTGTAGGAGTGCTTGAAGAGCAGAATAGTGAAGTAATCGTGTTGTTGCATATGGATGAAGGAGAGTAAGGTAAATGGAAGAAGTAGGTTAAGCTTATGTGCAAAATCTGATTGGGTGTATAAGGATAATTGAGGGTTTAATGTGTGATGAATTAGGGCGATTTAGACCGGGGGAGGGGGGGCTGTTCACTGAGTCATCTGAGAAATGTGGATGCTGGGTTCCTGCTGGATCTGGAGAAAGCTTATGATTGTGTAGATTATTTATGTTTCCCCCGGTCATGGCCCCTCCTCTAACCCAGCAGCAATGATGAAGAGGACAGGCTTCTCCTAAAGATCTCCCAGTGATTGTATGCCTTGCTGTGTGTGGGTGATGGGGACATGGTTTCGGGGGGCGGGGGGATTGCTTGGAGATTTAGCATGTTGAGATGCATCGAAGTGGGATGTTGCAGTTTATTTTGTTTAGTGCTGACGTTTCATGATTTTGGAGTGGGTATCGGGTGGAAGGATTGGGTAGCATGATGCAGGGTCGTGGGCATTTTGTTTAGCTTTAAGATGGGTATGATGTGAGCAGATTTCTAGACCAATGTTGTAGTTGATGGGGGAATTCCTTGAATTGCATTTGTTTGTTTCACATACCGTTGATGTTTAGTTATATGAGGCTGAGTCTTTCTTGGTAGTGTGTTCGGGGTCTCATGGAGGGTTAAAGGAGGTGGCGCTCTGCTATGGGGAGTGGATCGGGAGTATGATTTATCCCTTTGGTTTAGGTGAACTAGGTTTCATGTGGATGGTCTGTACCGGATACCAGCACTGCGTGTGATTTACTGGAACCAATCTCTGCAGGGTGTAAAATATACCATTATTACTGGTGCTAGTAATGTATGGAGTGAGTGATAAACTTTGTATATAATCTTTATGTTGGATGTAAATGATGCGCCAGGGTAAGTTTGACATACATGGCGGGGGGATGTCCTGTGGCTGTTTCACATCTTTATGGCTATTGAGAGAAAGAAGTACGTATGGGAGTGAGGGAAAGGGGTGAGAGTGAAGATGGGGTCAATTTATGTTGGTATGAGGGGCGGTCAATAAGTTTTGCGAATCGGTAGGGCAAAACAAAGGAAGGCGGATGGCTGTTTATGGGGGTGTTAGGACAAATTATGACAAGTCAGGACCTGCAGCCGCACGCTCCTGCCTCGTCTATTTAAGAGGCAGTAGCTGATCGCAGATCGTCAGTCACAAATTTTTCAACAATGGAGATGGTTGAGCACCGCGCAACGATCAATTTTTTAACAGGAAGGCAAGAATGCAAAAGAGATCCATGAACGCATGGTTGCAGTGTACACCGACACCGCCCCTTCCTATGCGACCATTGCTCGCTGGAATAGGAAGTTCCGCCATGGTCGTGAGTCCCTTGGAGATGACCCCTGTCCAGGACGCCCGTCAGACGTGACCAACGAGGACAATGTGGCCCGTGTGGAGAGGATGATCCTCGAAAATCGACGGTTGTAGGTTGAAGAAATCGAGCGAGAACTTGGAATATCACATGGAAGTGTTATCAACATCATCCACGACAATTTGGCCATGACCAAGTTCTCTTGCCCGTTGGGTTCCTAGAAACCTCACGCCCCATGATCGACTTCAACGTCGTCAAAGTCCACAAGGCCAGAGTTGCACAAGCTGCCCTGCGCGAGTGCGGATTCGAGGAGCGCAACCATCCCCCCTACAGTCCAGATCTGGCCCATAGCGACTACTTTTTATTCCGCCAGCTCAAGGCTGCACGGCGTGGACGCCGGTTTGGGGACGATGAAGATGTCCAGCTCGCCGTCCAGGAGTGGATTGAACAGCAGTCGGGAGATTTCTTGTTGTTGGGAATTCGAAGCCTCAGGGACAAGTGGCGCAAGTGCATTAAAGTCGAGGGTAGTTATATTGAAAAATAATAAAACACTTTTCCTCATATCTCGTTTCCTTATATCCGAATTTCAAAACTTATTGACCGCCCCTCGTATATGCTGATGATCTGGTGGTGTTGGTGGATGAGAGTGAGGGGGATTTGGATATGTATCGAAGATTTTGACAAGGTATGAGAGAATTGGTATTAAAGTCAATTCAGAAAAGAGTAAGTTGTTGGTAGATATTTATGTAGGTGTGAGAATGGGGTGGGGTGTAATATATCCGACGCTGTTGTCGCCCTTGAACAAGTGTGGTGTTTGAAGTATCTCGAATGTGCTAAGGGAGGGTGAAGGTTTGGGTGTGGAATGCGCCAGGAAACTGCGTGAGTGCGTGCTGGTGCCAACGTTAGTGTATGGGAGAGAAAGAGCTGAGCGAGGATGTTGTGGATGGAGGGGGTTTCTGAGGGAGCGTGATAGGGGCCTTATGTCCTGGGGTGAACCCTGACTGGACGAGATGCTGCCCCACACAGCACCCCATTGCTCTCAAGGGCCAATTTTGTAAGGGGTGGTAGGGACTAGTATAGTGGCGTTGATGTGTGCCAACCATGCCCTTTCTAGGTAACTGGGTGATGTGAAGTCAGTCTCATCCAATTAACGCTGAGTTTTCTAATTGGTTTTATCCTAAGGGGCTCAATTAACTATTCTTATCCTTCTCATTCCCCCCCTCCTCCATCAGTACGACTAATTACAATAAGATCCAAGTGTGGGGCACGAAGACAGCTTTCGGCGTATGTCGTAAAAGGCGGCTAAACCCGGACATGGGGCATGGGAAGCCGCACATCCGAAAGGCTTGTTCATGCGAGTGCGGTAGGCAGTGAATGGCGTTGATGCGCTCTAACCACTCAGGGAAATCTGTCGATGATGATGCCATTGCCCCGCGGCTGTTCCCATGGACCTACCCCCCAATGCCGCGACGGCTGCTTTCTGTCGTCTCCGAATTAGACACACTCGCGGGACGCTTCGCCATTTGATGGAGCGCTCGCCAGCGCCCTACTGTGAAGACTGCATTGTCCCCGAGACTGTTCGGCACATTCTTGTTGAATGTCGCAGTCTGGGTGATCTTCGCGTACGCTACCTCTCCCGGTACCGGGATGGGCGGAGTCGCTACCACTTGTCCCTTGTACTCGGGACGGCTTCGTGCACACATACTTGTGGACTATACGACTTTATGGAGGAAGCTGGCTTCCTCCACTTTATTTGGTTGTTTGTTGTAGGTCGCATGTTCCTGCGCCGGGGGTAGGCGGGCCTACCCCCGACGTCGGAGCCCGCTTCCTTCTCGTTACCTTTTTGCCTTTTCTTTTTGTTGTTGTTTTTTAGCCTTTGACCTTTTCTAAAGTTGTTATTTACATATTGTTATCTGTTTTTTTTTTAATATAACTGTGGTGAGTACGGCAACATTTACCCTAGTAGGCAGTGCCCAGATGGGCTCCTAAATCCTTAAAAAAAAGGAAAGTCGATAATGATGGTGACTAATTCGCATTCTTACTCTCTTTCCGGCAGTGCGATGGTTGCTCCATTAACCCGATCTCGGGCAGTCGCTGGCACTGTACCGACTGCCCCCCGAACCCCGGCGTCGACCTCTGCGAATACTGTGCGAAGCACTTTGAAAACGAGACCCACCTCCCTTCGCATATCCTGCGCCCCGTCAGGGCGCTCTCGCTTCGGGATACGTCCGCTCAAAATCATCTCTGATGGGGGGGGCGCGGCACCACGTCGCCCCATATTGTGCAAAGAGCTTCGAGCCCCAATGAACCGGGAGGGCCTCAGGAGGCAGAGAAATCACGGGAGTCTCGTGACCCAAATGAAGACGTTTGGTAGATATTCTCGACCCTAGGGCTGGTTTGCTGCTGAGATTTTGTGGGAAGAAGCTCATCGATCCTCCGTTTCTCCGTGCATTTGGGGAATAAATTTGTCCCTGTGGAACGTTGAAAATCATTCACCCCCCCTCCTGCTCTCCCCTCTTGGAAAAAATTCACCATTGCTAGGTAGGGATTACCGAGCGCGTGTCGTAAAAGGTGACTAAGGTACACCCGAAAGTTGGGGGGTTTTCTGCGAGAGCAATACGCAAAGGTGGGATTCCAGTCATGCTAATAGTGGTGTTGATGCACGCCAACCTCACTTTAAAGTAATTAAGGAGCGTTTTATGTTTCCAGAACGATAGAGATTAATTGGGGGCAATGGCCAATTTCCCTATCGCTTCAGCCCTATTTGTAATGACTAATAATGAAACCTTTGGATTAATAAAGATCCAAACCGGTTTTATTGGGCGAGAATTTCATTTGAAATAAAAATTCAACGGGGGCATTTGCCGCACAAAGTGTGTAAGGAAAGAGCCGTAAAACGGGTGGAGATTTTACAGAATTACGAACCAGCAAAGACTCCCAGATCGACTCAGGGATAGTTCAGCAAAGGGAGATGGTGGAAGTCCTGGGAAAAGGGGAGGTAAATGAAAGATAAAACATTATTGCCTATTAGAGGAGGTAAAATGTGGAAGTTATATAGCCACAGATCCTTCAACGGACGTTGGGGCCGAGAGGAAAGGCAATAATCCAGATGTCACCCCGGGCAAAGGGGTACCCTGTGTAGGGTCACCCGTTCATGACGAGAGCATTTAGATCCTCTAGACCTCGTTCTACCCAGGACACCACCTTTGAATGTTTTTCACTATGCCTCTGTTCAGAAAGCTCCAGCACCATCGGGAGAGGTACTGCGTTAGTATTTCTTTGACCTGACAGGCACACTGGAGTCGTGTCAATGTGCACTGGTGGCTCCAAATCCGAAGTGGGGGTTTACTTCGACGCTTTCTCCCCGATATTTGAAGCCGTGTGGCTGATTCGCAGGCGCCAAAGACCACTTCAGAGCTCCGACGAGGTTGATATCTGATAACCTGCCGTAAAACCGAGGGCTCAACGGAATGCAGCCATCCCATTCTGACTGCCAGAGTGACCGAATGCAGTCCCTAATAAGAGAATAAAAGTCACAATAAGGCGAACTGCAACAAGTCGGTATCCGTGTGGCCGAAATTCAAGTTGCCTCATCGCCCTGCCTGTTACCTTGCACTCCGATATAACTGAACCCAGCAAAACTGCTTTGTATCTGGAAGCAGTAAAAATTCCTGGTGGATAAAAGGCGTAAGGATAATCAAACTATATAAAGCTCGGCGTTAAAAATGGAAGCTGTCCACGGTAACGACTGGGAGACTAGATCCCTGTGAGACCACAGCAGCTCTCACACCATCGTCCGTTTTTGACCTGTTTATCTACATGGGAGTTGCGTGGACCTAAACTTAAAATGTGTTCCGCTACACGAAGACCCAAGCAGCCACAGACCCTGGTGAGAAGACGCTATTGTAGACTTCAGCAATGGAGCTGATGAATACGGAAAATATACCATAGATAGACCTGTAGGTGGTTGTGATGGAGCGGGAAAAAGCACCCTAAGCATAAATGCTAGATAAAGAGACGAGGAATATGCGGCTGGATAGACGGAGGGTCAGTTTGCGAGGAGGTGAGGGAGAGGTCAACCAATACACCTCACTACCATGGTCCAAATTGGTCTGGACTAGGGAGGTGTATAGCCTCAACAGCGTGAGCCTATCGTTTCCACAAGCTGTATGGCAGAGCATCTTTATTAGGTCCATCTTTCGGAGACATCTCGGTCGCAGGGCACGAAGATTCGGACACCCAGTAAGTTTGGAGCCAGATTAGCCCAGTGGGCAAAAAGGGGCTATAAATCCCTAAAATTAAAAAAGTAAGTTTGGGATCTAGGATCATAGTCAGCAACCGTATATCTTAGACAAATTCCAAGGGGTTAAATCTGTATGAATGAGGGAGGGGGGAGGCATTGCCTTCGTCTTTAAGGCAGAGAAGCGGTGGATGGTATCAATCGCCAACTGGAGGCTGCGGATGCCGGGCGTGAGGGGTAGAAATAAAGAGCGAGGTCGTCTACAAATAAGGTTGCAGACGCCTCTTAGAGCAGAGATAATACCAGGCTATTTGGCGCAATAGCGAACAAAGTAACACTTAATACACTGCCTTGGAGGACACCCTCCTGAACAAAGAGATAAGAATAAGTGTTACCAACCCTTACCAGGAAATTGTGTGTGGCAAAAAATTGTGAATAAAAACTGGTCAAATTGCCCTCAATCCTCACTCAAATAACTGGCAGAGAACTCCATGGCATAACGTGGTGTCACAGGCCTTCTCGATATCGAAGAAGAAAGCCACGAGCAAAGTCGGTCCTAACGGAGCGTACTTTCCAATCGGACAAGATCTGTCGTACTCTGCTTCTTACGGAAGCCACACCGGTATGGAGTTAGGAGGCCATGGTATTCTAGAAACTACCTCAAACTCAGCAAGCCTTCACCATTTTCTCCCAAAACTTGCTGAGACAGCTGGTGATGACTATAATGGGACTATAGTGCCAATAATGGGAAGGAGACGAGTCGTCTCTTTGGGGTTTCAGAAATTGTAGGACCAACGCAGTTGGATAAAATGTATAGATCCAAATCCAGTTATACATATCTATTAGGAGAGGTAAATGCCGAGAGAGTCGTATCGGACATTGTCTAGGCCTGGATACAGGATCGCTCCGAGACGCGCTTAACGCATCTCGGCGGTAGTGACCAGACAGTTGTAGGGTTCCTGTACATCGGCCGAGAAACGCCCAGCTTCGCCCTCTAGCTCGAGTTTGATAAGTCAAAATCCGGCCGGGTAGCGCTCAACGTTGCTAACATCGGCAAAAAGGTGGCCAATATATCGAGGACGCTGGCGGGATCCCAGATTATAAAACCATTTATCTAAATGCTTAGGGTGGAATGACCAGCGTACCGACCCATGATTTTGTTAATTCTCTTCTACGCCTGAGCTGAAGAGATAGTGGGAGACAAGGCAGACGCATATGCTCTTCAGGAGTCAATGCGCGCCTGACGTAAGGTTTGCTAGCGAATGGCTCTACTGTAGTTTGATCTCAGTCAATACGGTTCGGAAGGTTTGGGTTTCGGCGGATCCGCGCATGAGACTTTTAACAGGCCGCCATCACTCGGGTGCAATCAACATTATACCATGGGACTAATGTTCTGCCCCGGCGGGACCGAGTACTATGAATTTCGGACTCTGCTGCATTAAGCACTGAACAGGAAAAGTAATGTATAGCCGCATCAATATCTACAAAATATCATGGAACCAGTCGGCCCTTCTAACATTCCATTTGGGGGATATGAAGGGGACGGGAAAAGTGTCGTATGTTTCAAGACATTAGGGAAGTGGCACTTCCATGCAAGTCATCTAAAACAGACCACATGAAATCAGAGATACAGTCGGTGAAGCCTATAGATAGATCCATGCAACTGAAAGAACGTAACATGATAGAGTTAAGAATTGTAAAAGGACTAGTGGATAACAGAAATCCAAGGAGACGGTCGCTAACTCTATCACCCCATCGGAGTGTCTGGCATTAAAGTCACATATGTATAACTAGAAATGATGTAGAAAGCCGAGATAAAAGATCTAAAAATATTCCTTGAACGGGTCTCATCTGGGGAATATATATCGAAAAAAAGGTATCATTTTTATCTGTAAGATGAACACTGGCTGTGACTACTTGAAGAGTAGTCCGCAGAGCTGAAGGCGTTCAAAAGTAATTGGTGCTCACCAGGAGCGAAACATCACCATGGGCCACCCCGCCAGGGTGTGGCAGAGAGTTATAAACGGTGAAATGATTAAACTTATGGAAAGGACGTTTCGTGAGTTTGGTTTCCTGCAAGCATCTAACGGAAGGTGCTACTTCAGATACTAAAGAGGAGAATTGCTCCCATTTTTGAAAAATACCCTGACAGTTCCATTGAAGAATTACTGCCATCACTCAGACCGGTGATAGACTGCGGTCGAGATCGGAGGAGCTCTGATTAACGGGTGCCGTGTGAAAAGAACTTAGTACGGGCGTTAGAGAAGGAGGCTCAGAACGGCGATGCAATCCCGATTTAGAGGGGCGGGGAGCTAGCTAGTATTTCGAGAGCTAAGTTTGTTTCGACAGACCAATTTCAGTGGGTCGTGACCCGGAGGAAAGAGTAAAGAAAAGAGAGATGGGGTATCGTTACACCAATGGCGGGGATGATCATCACTCTTAATAGAAGGCGTGTAACCCTCTGGAGGGAAGTTAGAAGCCTCAGTAGGAGCTTCGTTCTGACGTCTACGTTCTCCGGAATGTGATCCAAGTTTATATACGCTCTGCCAGAGCAGGGAAAATACGGACAGGAGAGGAATGGGGTACTAGCAGACCAGACTTGAGTTGGGTTAGAAGACTAGGGTGATACATCAGATTGTGGTGGTGATGCATCCTGGAAGGGTGGTGGAACAAATGAGATACTATACGGGATAACTGTGCAAGCAGGACGAGAGTCCGCTGTCATGCGTAAGACATCGGAGAACCTGACGTCAGGTCAAATGAATTTCTCTTGCCTATTAGACGGGCTTCCCGCATATTTACCTTAGCAGAATCACGGACTGCTAACCTCTTTTTTAAAGGAGATATAGGTGTCACTTTGAAGAAGATGCACTATGGGACTCCACAGTTGGTACAGCGGCGAGGATGGTCGTAGGAGTGACCATGGTAGGCCTGCTCGCAATCCACGCATGCACGAGGGTGGTGACAGGCAGTGCTTACATGACCAAACATATGGCAATTGAAGCATCATCTCTGATTGGATATATAGGGTTTTACTGGTATTCCTAAGTGATCTGCCTTAATAAACACTGGGATATCTCAACGATCAAACGTTAGGAACAACGTTGATATGTTCACCTGAATCCCACTTACCGTTTGTTGTTGACTATGAATGTCGAAGGTTGGGGAAGATGAGACAGCAATATCAGACCGAGTTTGAGTCTTGAGGGCTTGGACAGAATCTTGTTGTGTCGAGAAGTGATCTCAACTACCAGGGTTCTATCGTTACAAGACCACATGCGGCGCGGATCGCAGCACCATTCATCAAAATCTTCACTTACATCAAAAATATTAAGTTTAGATTTTGGAAAATCGCATATATTTCGAAGGGCCAAAAAGCGATGGTAGTCCAAGTCAGGGTCCACTTCTCAAGAAAACGGTTCTGATGTGAGAAAACAAGAAGAACTGGAACAAGATCCAGAAGCACGAGGGGCTGAAGTCTAAAACTTCTGCGAACTAGTTTATTGTTTATTTTTCTTCATACGAATATTTTATTTAGGGGGAGGGAGGAGACTCGTGCAGTGCGGAAAACTCATACGCAGCTGCATCACCCGATGCCCAACTCTCGAATGAAAAGAGGGGCAAATGCGCTCCTCAACCAACACCGTCGATTTAAAAACGATAGGCTGAATTCGGGATTTTTCCTTCAAGGTGGCTAAGACGTTTGCACTAGGCAGCCATGGTCCGCGCACCCACCACATCAAACTCAGCGTGGTTCAGCTATGGAACGCAGCGCCACAGTGAGGCATGACTGATACACTGAGAGTGCAAAAATCTGAACTTAAACCTAAAACACGCACTATCACCCACATATTCATTCAGTCAAACACTACAACCTCCCAACACAGATACGCTCAGACGCAATCAACCACACCTAAGAGAGACCGAAAATAAGGGGAAAGTGAGAGAAGGGGACAAGAGGAGACAATTAATAATATAACAATAAGACCATAAATGAGAGAGGTATAGTAAAAATTCGCTTCACAGTTTACTCTATTGATCGGGCTGAGCCCCTCTCCAACGGCTAGGCACGAGTACTCTCGCAGAGACACTCTAGAAACATTGAAAGCGTGGGAGAGGAATAACAATTGAGCCCTTCCCTATTCCCGTAACACCCATTGATTGCTCCTGTTATCCTGAAATACCCATTGACCCCACCCCCATTGAGTGCTCACGCAATCTCGTAATGACCATTTTCTCTCCAGTATTACACATTGAGCGCTCCAGTAGCCCCCATTGAACCCCCCCCCCTCTGCACTACCCATTGAATCCTCCCTGAACCAGGGCTCTCAGTTCTCCATGTGGTGGGGGTTCTTCTTGAAAACAATTTGAACCACCCTTGAGCACACATTAATCCCACCCTGATCCCAAAAAACTGTTTTAGGGGAAGTTAGTACGGTGAGCGGCGACCAGTGGTCTATTTTAGAGGATGGGGGGCATTGGGTCATGCCCCCCCCCCCATGGAATGGAAACCAGCCCCTTACAAAATTAGCACAGGAGGCCATGGTGGAAAAAAACTGTTCCAAAACAAATCAATATACATCATTTTCTGTGTCTTACCATAAGAATTCAATAGTAAATATGTTTAATATTCAATTAATTTAATATTTCAGATAAAAATATGCACAGTCATTAAAAAAATGTGACATTATTCCGGCATTTTTTCTGATCGGCCGGAAACGCCTCGCAGGGCGCAGCCATCTTGTGAAGTTTTCTATCCCATAATTTATGAACGTGAGCTGTCTGCGCATGTCCACGCGTGCAGAAACGAAAATTTTTGACGATTGCCATCCGCCTGAGAAGAAATTGGACTTGAAAAAACACTTTTTATTGCTGAAAATTTCTCCTCAAACTTGGGTAAGATCTTGACATATATCTAACATTAAGTGGCCAACATATTTTTTCTAAAACACGATTGCATAGGTATGGCATGGATTTTCTAGTGCAGAAAACGGTTCTTTTTTATTCGTACTTGTATCTTTGCCCCATCTGTAAGCACATTCAAGCCATTTTCGATTTTCTGAGTTATTATCAAGGCTATCGCTGTATTCATGGTAAACAAATATGGCGTCGTATCTATGAATTCAAAATCATTTATCTCTTTGACTTTAAATCATTTAGGAGCAATTTTCTGACCTGCAAAATTACAAAACTTGGTGGTTGAAATGAAGAGTATCTATTTATTTCGACCACCAAATTTTGTAATCCAATGCCTATTCAGAATAGACATTGGATTGATAAGTTCAGGCAGGGTGTATGGACTTGGAGCTGATAACGTGTTGGTTATGAGGGTATAGAGTTTGCTGTCACTGCATCAACATTCAATACTGGTTGGTAGATAGAAAGAAATCATTAAATCAATTAAGACCCACAAAGAACAATAAGATTTTTAAAAATGCATAAAATCTAGAAGTAGAACTACATACATAGCTAATTTAGGATGCATGTTCTACTGCTGATTTCAAATTCAGCTTGCGTATCTATTGGTCATGTCTGAAATTAAGCCCTTTCAAATGATATATGACTCAATGTGTTCCAATGATTTTGAAATTTTCAACTCCGCTAACACTGATCTGACTGAAAAGTATCACGAGACCACTCACATTTAATGCCAGATATCTCAGCAACAACTTTTTCTTTTCCTGAAATTCTTTTTGTATTAAACTCAGTATTGTAATCCCTTTGAAATGATATATGACACAATGTGTTCCAATGATGTTGAAATTTTGGTGAACATTGCTACTATAAAGGACCATGGAAAAAGACGTGTTGAAAAAAGCATACACTGAGCATTTCCCTATCAAAGCATCAGCAAAGTATTCCGACCTACAAATTTTGAAACAGTTTTGCTTATACGAAAGCCAAAAGTTGTTTGACAATTTGCCTATCATTGATAGAGATGACGATAACAATGATGCTGGAAATGCTTTAAGGTTAGACATAACCTATTTTTGGACGTTATTTGAAAATTTTGTCAGTTTTCAGTTTTTGTCAACAAATGTATCGTTAATTATTCATCTTCAATATCCCTAAATAATTTTCACGTTTAGTGCCTCAAAATGCACAAAAAATAACTTTCAATCAACAGCTGTCAACTACTGTCTTCTTAGCTAATTAGCTGGCAATATCTGGCAGATTTGGTATCAAAATGATCAGTGTTGAATCAGCTTTAACGCTCTTCTGAAAGGGTAATTTCATGAAATAACACCACCTGATTGGTTGAAATATCGCCCCGATTTTGAATTCGAGCTCTCTGAGCCAATCACAGGGTGTCTTTCTGATTTGCTTCGACTCTCGTCAACTTCCTGTTTCACAAGTCGCCGATTGCTGCAAACTTTCGTAGTTTTACTGCTCAAGTAGTGCTAGTCCTGTTCTAGGGCTATTGAATGCAAAGTAATGAATGCCTTTTGGACTTGGAAAAAATAGAAATGCAAAATCAAGAAAAAGGTTTATGTCCAACCTTAAGGGACTAAATACCGCGTCTACTTTTGTGCTCGTTTTCTTTTAGTTCTAACATACATGAGAGTCCTACATATGGACCCTGATTACTGCATTGTGTGTATATATCCATATGTATAATCTGTATCTTTATTTATTTTCTTTTGCAGTTTTACGGCTTAAAAAAACATGATTCTGTCGTAATTTTATTGAACTGATGAGCCCGTACAACTCTCCCTTTCAAGCAGGTAAGAACTATATATATATATAGGGTTATTTTTATAATATTCTACAGTCATCGCTTGTTTTTGATATATCTCATTTTTTATTTTCTTTCATTTCAGGTCAGATCCAGGAAGTCGAGATGAACAGAAGTATTGTCGATTACTTCACGCGCTGTGAGCCTTCGACTGCAGTTAAACGAAAGGCTTCCCCAGAGTCACCTCCGGGACTTCTAAACGTCCAACTGCAAGCCCAGACACAGGAATCCTCTTCCTCTTCACCGACGTTAACACCTTCCACGTCTGAGGTACCTAATGGCAACTCCAGTAAAAATGATATAGGAGTTATCAACTGGTTAGAGCTCACTGATGCAGAGAAACTTCGCGTGCTCACCACACCTTGGGCTGCGCCATTGGATTTTCAGTGGCCTTACAGCGAGGGTCAAGATGGAGGCAGAATCAGATGTAAATATCTCGGACAACAACCTATAATCGGGCAGTATAGCGTCGTCTCTTATTATGTGTTGAAACGTGGACTATTCTGTCGCCCTTCAGGTTTTTCGCTCCTGAAGCAATCCGAGGAAACCAATTGAATCACCTGGTCAGAACAACAAATAGCGAAGTTCCCTCACCTAACCGGCAAATATGCCTACTTGTCAGCGCATCTAGCGACTAAATTCCATGAAGATAGTGTCGCGCGCGCAGAAGCGTTCAAAACGACGATGAAGACTTGAAACATAAAGCAGCAGCTGAACACCGCAGAGGCCAAGCAGCGTGACAAAAACCAAGCTGCTCTGCAGTGGATACTCTTTTCTATAGAGTTTCTGGGTAGATTAGGTCTACCGCCGATATAGATTACGGACAAGGCAATCTGAGAGCGACTCTACAGCTGATGGCAGTTTCCAACGATAAAGTGTTACGGGAACATTTAACGACCATGAGTAGGAATGCCACATGCATTTCCTCCCCAAGATAGAATGAACTGATATCAGCCATTGGAACAGTGATTCAAAAATCAATCATTGAAGAAACAAGAGAAGCCAGATTCTTCTCTCTTCTGGAGGACGAGACCACAGATGTCTCGAGAAAGGAACAGTTAACAGTATGTTTACAGTACCTCCGAGGCGGCCAAATATGTGAGCGGTTTCTCGGTTTTGCTGAGGTCCCTGATCTGACTGGTGCAGGGTTGACTAAACAACTGCTACAAATTCTGAAAGATTCTGGAGTTGACATTAGAAATATGGTTGGACAGGGGTACGACGGAGCCGTGGCTATGTCGGGGAGCAAAAATGGTGTGCAAAAGTACGTGCATGAAGAATGCCCGTCAGCCAGCTACACGTATTGTGTGTCCCATTCGCTCAATCTATGTTTGGTGAAGGAGGGGGAGGTACCAGATATTGGAAAGGCAGTGACGTTGATGCACGAGATTGCGCTTTTTTTCTGTGGCTCAAATAAAAGATTGCTCAATCTTGAAGAAACTATCAAGGAAGAGTGTAATGAAGCCGCCCATTCGCGTCTGAAACTCCACTGCGCCACTAGATGGATGGAGCGCCAGGAAGCAGTTCGCATAAAAGTGTCGCTACACAAAATTAGCCTATGACCACGCGCAGATTGCGCCGGTAAGGCGCTACTATTCTCTTCCGCCATAGACAATGATGGATTCTTGGATGCCCTAGAGGTACTTGTATCGGTTCTGGTTATCACCAAGCCACTTTCCTTTAAGCTTCTGGGCACCCATAACGCGGTGGACAGTGTCCAGGGCTGTGAGATGGTCCTGAGACAAATGCGATTAGACGAACAAGTTTTCAGGGACATTTTCATGCGCGCACAAGAATTGTTTGGTGAAGAAATCTGCATGCCAAGAACGACTGACAGGCAGACGCAAAGGGCCAATTATCCAGCCGATACACCAGAAGTTTACTACAGGCGTTCTATTTTCCTCCCGTACATCGACGTCTGTATAAGCCAACTAGATGAGCGATTTAAATCACACAGTGCGAAAGCATATGTGCTCAGTATGCTACTACCGGCATACTGTCAGGATTCCGACGATTCTAGTGCCCTCATGGAAGCCACCCAGTTGTACCACCAATTCATTCCAGGACAACCAGAGTGCCTGAACGCTGAATTAATGCGCTGGAAGGCGTACTGGGCGCGTCAGTCGACCACGTCATGTACACCACCAAAAAGAGTCTTGGATACGGTGGTGGTTACGGCGACTCTCGGTACTTATCCCATGATAGAAACCCTTTTGCGAATTTTAGCAACCTTGCCGGTGACCACTGCGACAGGTGAACGCTCATTTTGTGCTCTGAAATTGATCAAATCTTACCTATGGTCCACCATGCACGAAGAGCGACTGAATGGCCTAGCCCATCTGTACATCGACAAGGACATTCCACTAGTTCATAGTGACGTTATGGATGAATTCAGCCGAACCAACCGTGGACTGGTTTACAAGTAATACAATACAAGTGTGAAAAAACACCGCTCATCCAGGTTAAAATTAAAAGACCGCAAAGAAACTGACCGTAGATAAGATGTCATTAATTTCAAATATATTATATTTGATGTGTATTTGGGTAAGTAAAATGATACTAAAATCATCCCAACTCCAGAAGGCCTCGCATAAGCTTTGCTTCATGCCTTCTTCCTTCAACAAACATATTGTGTTTAAATACAATTACTATTAAGTGATTTCTAGATGCAGTACCCGAATAGTGCTGCACGATTAATCTCACTAGATTTTAATGGTTCGAAAGCATTTTTGCAATCTGTGCTTTGTTGTAGTACCTGAAAAAGCTTAGTTTGTTGATGAAAAATTATATTTCATTTTATAAACTTACCTATATACGATGTTCTCAAATGTTAACGAATGTTCATAGGGTTTTGTGCTTGTATGTATAGTATTTCCTGATTAGATTTATCATTTTTCTGTGAAAGTTCATTAAAAACTATTTCAGTATATGATTTTGATTCGAAAATACCTCCAGATCGCTTCTTTGGTAATCTAGTTTTAAAAACATTCAGGGGGGGCGGAGAACCCTCGGGCTATCTTCTAGTCACGCTATCGCCTGTCCAGTTGATTGGCCAATTCCCCTCCCCCCTCCCCCTTCTACGCCACTGATGAAAAAAGAAACGAAATTGATGATTTGAGTGATTTAAATGTAATGATGTGTCATTCTGCAGCCTAAAAAATATGGATTGTCATTCTGATGTGTGAAAATCTTGCTTGGAAGTTGTCAAATTTAGGATGGATGTTGGCTTCTTTTGATGGTGGGGATACGTTCTGAGATATGCCCAGATGCGGGGAAAACGACACCAAATTTCAAAGTTTTCCCGGAGGAGGCTTTCCCAGACTCTCCGCCGCAGGCTCCGCAATTCATATGGCCCCACCTTCAACGGAATCCTAGCTACGCCACTGGCGGCGACATATGTATGGATCCTCCTTAAAGATGCACTGTACTGTTGTAACACTCATTGACCCCTGCCTTGATCAAGGCACTGTTATGGTAAAGATAGTGCGACAGTGTGCATCTTTCGACGCCCCATCTAGAATGGGACCTCGCTGAATACCTATTGAACTTATCTTGAATACTCCTTGTACTCTATCCAAAATCTACTCGACATGAACCCGTCCGGCTGAATGCAATGCTCTAATAAGCGTCAATCGGCGTTCTTCGGCTCCTTCTCTGACCTCGAACAAAGATTGCTAGATTTGTCTTTTGTCTTAAGTCTGTATTTTATAACAATTTTTTTTTATATTTCTCCTCCACTGATTTTTGTTTCTATAAAAGTTATTGGGTTGCAGATGAAATACAAAATATCAGTCCAGGAAACGTCTGGGCCTTCTGACCAAATAGCCATAGCATGTAAGTTTACTCGAGGGCTGACTTCGAGCTGGGGTAGGTAAATGGCCAACAGTGTCTTCAGAGGCATACAAGACAGAGGCACTCGACGCTTGTGTTGGCCGGAAGATGATGTGGTTGATTCGTTCTCCCAATGTTGTGAATGACAAGACTGTAGCAGTCTGAGGTTGGTTCGTCAAAGATGAAACTGGCCACGAAGATGAAACTTGTTCCCGGTTGCTGCCTACCACTGATCCATACCTCCTGAAATAACCCCTCTCCTTTTTAGGAAGCCTCTGGATCAGTGCTAGGCAGCAACCGGGAACAAGTTTTATCTTCGTTGCCAGTTTCATCTTTGAAAAGGAGAAAGGTAAAGTATTTGAATCTGAGAAGATATTTAGATTTCACCCAATGGAATACCCGATTCTGAAATTAAGAATATAGCAAAAGGAATATTTTAGGTAATAATTTGAAATTAAAGTGAATTACATGATACCAATTATATAAATAAAATGAACATATATTACACAGCAATTGAATATTGAATAAAAATGACGAATGAACGAAAGTGGTGAATGAATAGGTAATTACAAATAATATTATAATATTCGAATTATCTAAATTCTCAAGGATATTGTACTTTAAGAAACTGTTGGACCAAAATAGAAATTAGGATTAACGGATAAATAGGAAACAATTGAAATTCATGCTCAGACCTTCAGTAGCCGCTGAAAGTCAGGCAAATTTATGAGAATTTTATTGTATAGAAGAATGAATGATGTTCATTCTTCTCCAATGACGAAACTATGGATGTCGGTTGATCTATATCAGATACAACTGCCCCCCCCCCCAACAAATGCTCCCCTTTCTGAGGAATGTTCTTTATCTCTGTTGAGCCCTTCTCATGATGGAAGGCCCTGCCTTATTCATATTTTTGTTTAGTTGGACCTGATAACTGGAGGAGTGGCACGTGTTCCCGACACGAGTGCTCACAGTTAGCACCCTATGGCAGTGCCTCGCCGCCCTACTGTCCAGACTTATACATTCTCCCTGCCCCACTGCTTATAGGACCTGAAGCTTTATATCGTTCACGGAAGGGATTATCTTGTGAAAAATGCTGCGCATGCTACTTGAAGGAGCGGCACCTTTCTGGGGTTCTGGTGATAATAAGGAAGGTTGTCTGGCTCACTGAGTTGGCTTCATTTCTTTAACCATTGTCTAAGTGAGCTACTGCGTCCCTTCCCTCTCTCTCTAAGCACCCCTATGTTCTAAGAGTAGCCTCGTTTTATTTCTCATATATATGTTTAAGGACCTGGCCAGCTACCTCATGTGCGTTAGAAGAGAGACGTTGGAACCTCTATAAACAACGTACTTTAGCGCCTGCAAGATATAAGAGACCAAACTTGAGAAACCCTAGGAGTCCCTCTGTCACATGAGTGATCTCCTGATCTTGGCTATATTGCCGATGACTACAACGACTTGTACGAGATTCTACTCAGTCGCACCTGCTACTCGAAAGTTGGAATTTGCACCCTTTGGGGAACGATGTTTGTCGAGGTATAGCCTATATATATATATATATATATATATATATATATATATATATATATATATATATATATATATCTATCTATGGAGGGAAATTAGATTAGCCGAGTGGCGAGGGATAGAGCGAAAGGACGCCCAAGACACCTGACCTCGGCTCCTTTACCAGATGATGGGGTAAGATAATGAGGGGGAATAAATGGAGAGATACTGTTCTCCGAGTATGCAGGCAAATAACAAAAGCGAGTGCAGATTGGCCATTAATTACTAGCTATGGCTGAATGCTGTTCTGGGTTATTTAAAAGAGAAGTAGAAAAATAATATTTAATAACACACAAAAAATATATATTTGCACACATAAAATGAATTGGGATTATCCAGGAATTTAGGGGCTTGATAGTCGGGCATAAGGGACAAGCTAATGAGCTTAAGGCAGGTAAATGACCAAACTCGGATTGAGTCTTCAAAAGTTACGCTGAGCCAACTACAAATAAATAATTAGGGGGATGACTGGATTAAAGAATCCACACGGGTTGACGCCTTGCAGAAGCTAAAGCTTGGACGGCGAAGGGACGGGAGTGGAGTCAATTCGAGGAGAAGAATTGCAGAAGGTTGAGATTTATCTCTGAATACCTTGATGAGGGAATACTTGCACTGGTGAACGAGAACAGCCATTCCTGGGAAATCGTCAATTGACTAGGACGAAATTCCGACGGGAGAGCTTGCTTTTGCGAAAGCGGAGCCAAATCGAGAAGAGATGTGTTGTCGTGCTAGATTACGAGCCTGTACTGCCTTGTTTCGGCCGAACTTGACGTTAAATACGGGCGGATGATGGGGGTAAAATCGCAACCGGCCACGTAGGGGATTCTCCCAAGGCAAACACATGGATGCCTGGGGAAACGTCTTCCAGCCAGGAATTTGTGATAATGGTAAGCGGGAGGCAAGATTGCATCAAGGCTTGGGAGGAAACCTCCATAAGTAAATACAGCTGGGTTCCGAAGCCTCTTCGCGTTGCTTTTAGGCCTGTTCTCTCGTGATTTAACCTTGTGTGTGATGGCCCCGTGGGTTTTTACGGTATACCTGGGGCTTCCTTGACCGGGATTTCGGCTGAGGCTGTCGGCTAGACAATTTTCCGACCCTTTCATATAAATAATTTTTTATTGATATTCCTGTAGGAGTAAACTCCGAACGCATGATTCTTCCATTGTTGTACTTGGCATTACGTAAGTATGCGAGAGGTCAGTGATCCGTCTCGATCACGAACTTCTGCATTCCTTATACAATGGCAAGAGCTTCTCGTTCTATTACCGCATAGTCCTTTACGCGTGAGAGGAGTTTGCGACTCGTGTAAGTTACCGGGTAGATTTCTCCATCGTCTCCATATTGCAATTGGGCACAGCCAATGCTCTCGTTGCTCGCATCAGTCCGGAATCCGAAAGGCTTATTGGGATTAGGTAACCTAAGAATGGGAGCGGACGCTAATTTACCTTTTAGTTGGTGGAAGTGAAAAGTGGTTTTCATTATCCAAATAATACGATCGGGAGATTTATTTTGCAATAGGTTGCATAAGGGGGCGGAGAGCGACGCACAATTGGAAACAAATCGCAGATAAAACGAAGCAGATTACGTGAAAGATCTTAACTTCTTCTTATTACAAGAGAGAGGCATGTCCACGATGGCTCGGACTTTGTCTTCTTAGGGAGAACGTTGGTCAATTCCGATGTGAAACCTAAGGTACTTGATGGTACCATATGCAAAATGGCATTTGCTGGGGCCGATTATGAGGCCGTGCTCACGCAGCCAACGCAACAGGGCTTGGAGGGCGACCAGGTGTTGGTCCCAATCTCAGGTGGCGACGTAGATATTGTCGAAGTAGAACGTTACGTTCAACAACACATCCCAAATCCTGCGCATCATAAGGTTGTAGTTACTACAAGCCGTAACCAGGCCGAAGGGAAGCTGGTGGAACTACATCAAGCCATTATCTGTGGAGAAAGCCGTATATTTCCTTACATTTTTGTTCAGGGGAATTTGGTAGTAGGCCTTACAAAGGTCTAACTCTGTAATAAATTTGGCCTCTTCAAAAAGGTGGGATCCTGATCGATTAAGGGGATAGGTTCGGCGTCAAATACGAGGGGCGGTCAATAGGTTTTGCAATTCGGTTATAAGGAAACGAGATATGAGGAAAAGTGTTTTAGTATTTTTCAATATAACTACCCACGACTTCAATGCACTTGCGTACTTGTCCCTGAGGCTTCGAATTCCCGACAACCAGAAATCTCCCGACTGCTGCTTAATCCACTCCTGGACGGCGAGCTGGACATCTTCATCGTCCCCAAACCGGCGTCTACGCAGCGCAGCCTTGAGCTGGCGGAATAAAAAGTAGTCGCTAGGGGCCAGATCTGGACTGTAGGGGAGATGGTTGCGCTCCTCGAATCCATACTCGCGCAGGGCAGCTTGTGCAACTCTGGTCTTGTGGACAGGGGCATTGTCGTGGAGGAGCAGGACACTGCGTGTCAACTTGCAGCGCCGCTTCTGACGGATGCACTTCTTCAACTCAGCCAGTTCATCGGCATAATATTGGCCTGTGATGGTCCTTCCACGAGGCGCATAGACCACCATCAACACTCCCTCAGAATCCCAGAAGATGGTGGACATGGTATTCCTGGCTGAGGGTTGGGTCCGGAACTTGATGGGGGTCGGAGAGTCCCTGTGCTTCCAGGCCATGCTTTCGAGCTTGGTCTCGGGATCCCAGTGATGGATCCACGTTTCATCACCTGTCACTATGCGTGACTCGAATCTCGCCGGGTCTTGGTTGTACAGGAGCAGCAGCTCCTCCGAACTTTGACGACGTTGAAGTCGATCATGGGGCGTGAGGTTTCGTGAGGTTTCTAGGGACCCAACGGACCGAGACCTTTGTCATGGCTAAAGCGTCGTGGATGATGTTGATAACATTTCCATGTGATATTCTAAGTTCTCACTCGATTTCTTCGATTTTTACCCGTCGATTTTCCCGGATCATCCTCTCCACACGGGCCACATTGTTCTCGTTGTTCACGTTAACGGGTGTCCAGGACGGGGGTCATCTTCAAAGGACTCACGACCATGGCGAAATTCCCTATTCAAGCGAACAATGGTTGCATAGGAAGGGGTGGTGTCGGTGTACACTGAAACCATGCGTTCATGGATCTCTTTTGCATTCTTGCCTTCCTGTTAAAAAATTGATCGTTGCGCGGTGCTCAACCTCCTCCATTGATGAAAAATTTGTGACTGACGATCTGCAATCAGCTACTGCTTCTTAAATAAACGAGGCAGGAGCGTGCGTCTGCAGGTCCTGACTTGTCATAAGTTGTCCTAACACCCCCGCAAACAGCCATCCCCCTCCCTCTGTTTTGCCCTACCGATTCGCAAAACTTATTGACCGCCCCTCGTACCGCCACAGAGTTTAGTTTACGAAAATCAACGCACATACGATATGAACCGTCTGATCTATTTACCATTACAATGGGGAAACAATAATTAGAATTGGAGGGCTCAATAATATTTAAACTAAACAGGTTATCTACTTCGGCGTTGAATGCTTGTCTTAAGTGAATTGGGAGAGGGTACGGCTTTGAGCGGACTGGTTCTTGAATGGTTAGAGCGATGTCGTGCTCGAACTATGTGGCACATCCCGGGACTTCAGAAATCACATTTCGAACTGACTCAGCAGCTGCTGCAGCTGACTTTTCTCATCCGGTGTCATCCACGCGTCAATTTCTAGGGCAGCGGGTGGTAATTCGGCAGCTCTGGCAAGGTGTGCAGCGGATAATCTTTGTCATGTTCCACACAAACGACCTGCACTACACTCAGTGGGTCTGCGGGGTAGTTGGCTTCTATAGGCATTCTTCGTCGAAGGCCACGATGTTATTAACACGGCTCGGCGATGGTACTTCTTCAGCATATTAATGTGGAAAAGTTTTTTTACTGTGGGTGTTTTAATTAAGTACCCAACAGTGCCACGGCTCTCAAGGACCGGAAATGACCCCTTCCATTGACTGAGAAATTTGTTATTCTCGGTCGGGAGCAACAACAACACTTTGTCACCGGGCTTAAATCTTCGCTCCTTCGATTCAATATCGAAGTACATCTTGTACTTCTCCAGAGTGAAGTCTACGTTCTGGTACGCTATCCCAGCGCACTTCTCTAATCTTCGGCGGAGATCCATTAAATACGAGTACATAGATTATATCTCGTCGAGTTAACGGTTAGAGAACAGTTCCTTTAAAATGCTCATTGGACCTCGAACATTTCGCTCAAACAACAACTCAAAAGGGGCAAATCCCAAGGTAGGGTGGGGGATTTACCGGTAGGCAAATAATGCCACTGGCGTGTAACTATGCCACTTTCGAGGTCACTCGGCGCACAGCTTCTTCAAAATGGACTTGAGCGTTCCATTTAACCTTTCACAGATCTCGATTGCGGCAAGGTGGTAAAAAAAGCTTTACCATCAGCAATTTTCCTACATACTCCATCAGCTCGGAGGTAAACTAGCGGCATCCGTCGGATAACACCTTCTTCGGTATTCCAACCCAAGAGAAGATGGAAATGAGGGCTTTTGCGCATGTGACGCTAACTATCCTCTTTAATGGAACGGCTTCGGGAAAGCGAGTGGCAGAATCTACGAGGAAGAGCACGTAGCTATGCCCTTCGATGGGGCCAATGAGATCAATGGCCACACGGGAGAAGGGGTCAGAAATGATGGGTTCCTTCTAAAGAGGAGCAAATTTGGTGCGTCCTTTTGCCGTAGTCTTCTAGCAAATGTCGCACGATCTGCAATAATTTGAGATGTCCTCTACAGAACAAGGCCAATAGAAATACTTGAAACTTCTTGGTGCTTTTTAGTTGTGGCTAAAATGGCCATAAAACAAACTGTCGTGAGCAGTTTTTAAAACGAGCAGTATGTGGGAGTGCGGAACGCATAATGCGTGAACCTCATGGCGATTTCCTTCCGAGCAAGCGCAGTACAACAGGCCTTCCTTCTCGATGTAAGAGAAGTTTTTGTTGCCGCGGACGGATTTTCACTTATTGCTTCGGGCTTCTTCCTACAGTGCAAGGAGGGAGTCGCACTCCTTCTGCTTCTGAGCAAATCCTTCGCTCATAACGCCGCTGAATTCGGAGTCACAGGGGGCTTCGAGGGGAGTGGGCGTTTTAGTTTCCTTTCTGGATTAGGCTCGTGTGACGACAGGTTTAGCCACTGGGTTGGAAGAAACCTGGGGAAACTGTCCTACTAGCACAGAACAGAATTTTATAGGGGCTGGCACCACTTCAGCCTAGCCGGTGAAATATTGGCATTACAGATGGCAATTTAATATGGGGAAGCGGTTTGTACGTCCCAAATAGTCCGAAAATCTTTCGTGGTTTGGAGCTACTGGGGGAGGCAGTTCATCGGAAACAACTATACAGGTGTATCCTGTATCTCGGACGAGGGTAGAGTTGAACTTCAGACTTCCAAGAGAGCTTTTATCGAAAAGGAAATTGACGTGATATCTAGGGGAATTGGGGCAGAGAGAGAAGCGAAGGAATCAGCTCACGACGATGGTGTTGCAGGGGTGGCACTCATGTAGTGTGCCTGGTTGACAGAAGCATTACGGAATTGGGAGTTCTGAGGGCAGTTATGTTGTAAATGGACTTCTACGCCGCAGGTGAAAGATACAATTGGACCTCCTGGGAAAGGATGACGCAGGGGAATTCTGACGGGGAGAAATTTCTGGGTTTTAAGGGGCTATACACCTTAACGAATATACTGGGGTTGCGTGGAACAAATATTGGATTGTTACTTTTGGCCTTAGGGGGAAAATGGGGAAGTTTTCTTATTTTCCTTCGGGTAACAATTATGGCTCGCCGTGCAAACATCAGCCTCTTCGATGCATTCTTTAAAGGTGTAGCATCTACGATCCTTCACGAATTAACGAATTTCTGAATAAAGCGAATCCAAGAACGTGTCCTTTAGGACAAAGTCGACTAGGTAGTCATATTCATGGGTAATTTTAGATGAGTCCAACCAGAAGTTAAAATGCCTTTGGAGGTTGTAGTCAAACTGACGGAAAGTTTGATTGGGCTGGATTCGGGAGTAATGAAACTTGGAGTGATAAAAATCTGGGGTCATTTTATACGCCGCCAGAAGCTCGGATTTCAACGTGGAATAATCTATCGTAGTTTCAGACGCGAGGGAAATAACCATATCTCAGAGTTGCGAACTAAGTAAGGGGAGTTGATAGACGACAGTGTCTGCATTGATGTCCCAATTATTCACCTCAAAAACCTTTTCGAAGTGAGTTAAGTAGGATCCGAAATCCTCGACCTCTTTAAAAACGGGGAGTTTCACCGATGCCAACTGTGGAATTTCAGCGCGAGAATTGATAAAGAGGGTCTCAACCCTCACTCCACTTAGTTCAAGCTTATGCTGACGTATTTCTCTCCTGTCTTCACTCACTCGTTGTTCTCTTCCTTCTTCACTCTCTCGTTGTTCTCTTCTTTCTTCTTTCTCTTGTTCTTCTTGTTTCCTTTTTTTTGCTCACTCTTTCCTTTCCTCTTGCTGGATATACGTTATAAGATTTTTGCCTGTTAAAAGATGACATATTGCATGTAATACTGGAATTAACGCACCAAAAATAAATCAAATTAACAGAAAGCAATGCACGAAGATTGAAGACCTAGTATATCTTGGTACACGCACACGAAAATAAAATGGGAATAATTAATGTGAGAGCCTTGCCATGTCAATTAAAACCCACCTACATACAAAAGAACACACAATCCTAATTAGCCTTCACAATTCCTCTGAGGAATAAAATTGAGACACAGTCTCACAAAAATTGAACCGGCAAAATATACGTGGTCAAAAGGGACACACACAAAGAAATATATGGCCAGATTATTTTTACTGCACCTTTAAACAACCTAGAACGTTTAGCCTCTATAGAAATACCCCCAAATTTTTTTTAGAAGATCTCTTAAAAGATGATCCTTTAAAAAAACCCCTGCTAAACCTGATACCAGTTTTTATAATATAGATAGATATATATTTACTATATGTCGAGGTATAGCCGATATATATCTATCTATGGAGGGGAATTAGATTAGCCGAATGGTGAGGGATAGAGCGAAAGGACGCCCAAGACACCTGACCTCGGCTCCGTTACCAGATGATGGGGTAAGATAATGAGGGGGAATAAATGGAGAGATACTGTTCTCCGAGTATGCAGGCAAATAACAAAAGCGAGTGCAGATTGGCCATTAATTACTAGCTATGGCTGAATGCTGTTCTGGGTTATTTAAAAGAGAAGTAGAAAAATAATATTTAATAACACACAAAAAAATATATATTTGCACACATAAAATGAATTGGGATTATCCAGGAATTTAGGGGCTCGATAGTCGGGCATAAGGGACAAGCTAACGAGCTTAAGGCAGGTAAATGACCAAACTCGGATTGAGTCTTCAAAAGTTGCGCTGAGCCAACTACAAATAAATAATTAGGGGGATGACCGGATTAAAGAATCCACACGGGTCGACGCCTTGCAGAAGTTAAAGCTTTGACGGCGAAGGGACGGGAGTGGAGTCAATTCGAGGAGAAGAATTGCAGAAGGTTGTGATTTATCTCGGAATACCTTAAGGAGGGAGTACTTGCCCTAGTGAACGAGAAGAGCCGTTCCTAGGAAATCGCCAATTGACTAGGACGGAATTCCGACGGGAGAACTTCTTGCTTTTCCGCTCATGGAGACGAAAGCGGAGCTAAATCGAGAAGAGATGTGTCTCGTGCTGGATTACAAGCCTGTACTGCCTTGTTCTGGCTGAACCTGACGTTAAATACGGGCGGACGATGGCGGTGAAATCACCTCCGGCCACGCAGGGGGATTCTCCCAAGGTAAACACAGGGCTGGGGGGAGGACGTCTTCCCGCCAGGAATTTGTGATAACTGATGACTTCCCTCACTCTCGCATGTTTCCCGATGGTAGGCGGGAGGAAATATTGCCTCAAGGCTTGGGGGGGAAACTCCATAAGTAAATATAGCTGCGTTCTGAAACCTCGTCGCATGGTTTTTAGGCCCGTTCTCGCGTCCTTTGACCGTTGTCTATGATAGACACGTTGATTTTAGGGTCCACATTGGACTTTCTTGACTTAATTCTTTCACAATGCTCCATTGGGCAACTTCCGGTCTGCGTGTTGTCCTACAGGCCCAGAGTTCCTGAAAATTCGGAAAATCAAAGATAGGATAAGTGGGAGAGGCTAGACGCCATATATAGCCACTACCCTTGTCCTTTTTTCCATTTAGTTGCGAGATTTTTTTCTGTTTCCCAGGCCCCAAAATAAAAGAAATAAAGTAAAGCGCATCCTCGCGCACCTTGAAATGAGCAAGGCCACTGACTACACCTCTGTCTGGGTAAAGGTATTCCTTTCTTTCCACCTTAAGTTGATAAAGGGTGTTTTTCCTTTAACACATCGGGAGCCGCCTTCGGGCAGCTTCCCCTCTAAAAAGAGTTGCCAGGCCTCCGCTGCTTTCCCATGGGCCACTCCAAGTATCTTGTAGTGAATATGAGGCTTCCCTCTCTCTAACTCTCTGAGTAATTAAATTTCTCTCTTACCCCCTCCTTTCAGAGTCACCCTCTGGCGATGGAAATTTCCTTGCCCCCCCGATTAATTTCGAAAAGTCCGCCGAAGGGGCAAAAGAACCACAGCGCTAGAGTTAACTGCCAACGAAGAAATAATAATAAAATCTCTTAAAAAAAAACCCTGATAAGAACTAGGACGGGAAGCTCCTTGGGCCATGCCTCCCTTTTTGACCTGCCAATAGACTTACTTAGGGTATGCCGTGCAGGTTTAACGAAACTTCCCCTTTGAGGCCCTCTAAAAAGAGGGCCTCAAAAGGTGATTAAAAATAGCGAGGTGTGTAGGTGTTCAACCCCTCACAATTAAAGGGGAATATGGGGGGGCGAAGCCTCCAGTTTGAAATAATTACCTTAGGTTTCGAAAAAAATTCGAAAAACTAACATTAGGTTAAAATCAGGGTTACCAATGTTTGAAATCAGGAACTCTTTACATATCAAGAGAAGCCAAGGTGGATTTATTTTAATTTCATGTTCACCCCATCAAGGTTCAGTATCTTAGAAAAAATATACTTTCCGGGAAAAACCGAAACCATATATAACGAGTACAATGCCTAAAAAACAGCATTAATACTGTTTTTAATACAAACAAGGTCTGCTGACCAAAGCTGCGTGCTCTCACTTATTCTGATCTATGATTTATGACCTTACGACCTTCAAAATTTTCAATAACCTTTGGTATAACCTTGGGAGGACTTTGGCAATTATATCATTCGAAAGAGAATGTAAAATAACATAAGACTTTTAAATTTGGTTAGAATCGGACCAATAGCTACAATGTTATTACCAAAAAAACAAAAAAGCAAAACGGAGACCGACCGACCGACATAGTGAGACATAGAGTTGCACGCGAATAAGAATACAGCGTAGATCTTCTAAAGTGTCTCGTCCAGGTCCGAGGTTTTCTCGGTCGGAGTGAGCCTGAAATCGACCATTTCGATGTATCTCTTGCAGCTGCAAAGACACAGCCACAGCTTTCTCGTCCTCTCAAATAGAGTTTACGAAGGCCCGATTGGAGAAGCTTCTGCCACCCATCGATGCTTCGTTGGATCCCTTTGATGATATTAAATCAGCTGTTAATTTGGGAATTTCTAACATTTTTATTAATCGTGACTAGAAACTACAATTGCTAGATACTCATTGATATGGCTCACATTTATATAATACATTGGTTTACCATCCTAGTGGGAAGTAAGTGATGCATTGGGCTTGAAGGATTCCTTCAGGATGTCCGTTGTTTTTTTGCGAAATCTTCTACGATCACGACGAATACTTTGGTGGTTCAATGAAAATTTTGCAGGGGTTTGCCAAAAAGCAGAAGGAGCTTCGTTTAGGATGCAGACAACATTGCGGCCGTCGTCTTGGTTCGATCTATAGCTGAGCACAGACCTCTACTCAACGGTGTCCTATAGTAGGGACTTTTCTGCTTACAGGTCTATTAATGTTATAAGTACTAGGATTTTTACAATCTTTCTCATTTATCTCAATTTCTGGATATCTATCAGAATAATCAATGTCTACAGTTTCTATTAACTATTGATACTACTGAATGCGCCGTTATCGACCTTCTGATTCAGAGTTGGATCTTTTTAACTTTCGCAATTCCTTTTACCATGCACCCATCATGCAACTACTTCGTTCTGGTTCCTTATATATCTTAAGAAACACAATATCTTTTGGATTTTTCCTAAGATTAAGTGTATCTTCATGTGCAATACCAAACACAATTAAGTTTCTGAGAATGAGAAAAGAAGTCTCTTTTACTGCTCTCGGTTCTGAAACCCTATTTATTTACTTTTCAAGATTTCACCCCGGCGGTATAAAAACCTTCAATTGTAGGAATAATGTTTCGATGTTGCTTTATAAGACAGCTTCTCCCCAGAATTCTATAACTTCCCAGGATGCAGTTCTAGTTGTTCCGTTGGCAAATAGTTTCCTCATACTTATTACAGGCGTTGAAGTACTTCTCTTGATGAAGAAAAAAGTCGCCCAACAGGTAACATCGCTCTGTGTTTGACAACTAATCACATTTCGGTTTTCGACCGTGTTGATGCCATCCTGCAAAAAAGCATATATGATGTATATCTTGTTATGTTCATATATATATATATATATATATATATATATATATATATATATATATATATATATATATATATATATATATATATATATATATATTAATATGAATCCATTAAACCACATTGAAAGAGAAAACGGAATAATTTTCCCTTGCAGTAATATTTTTATTACCTTTTTTCGAAAAAATCTGTGCAGGGAATCGATTCAAACCATGCACACTGAGGCAGCAAGCACCGCTTTGATCACAGTTGAAAGTATGCCGTTAGTACACTCCGCTACGCAGAGAACCAAAAATTTTGTGAATAGAATAGCTTTTAAGGAACACTTTTGCAAGCTCGAACGGAGACTATGAAAGAAATAGAAAATTAATTGGGAATTCAAAGAATAAATGAGGAATAGTTAAACGCGTGGCAGATATACAAATGTATATATCTCTCAAAGTAGCGCGAGAGAATGATGAAAATGAATCCATTAAACCACATTGAAAGAGAAAACGGAATAATTTTTCTTTGTAGTAATATTTTTATTACTTCGCTGCCTCAGTGTGCCTGATTCGAATCGCTTCCCTGCACGGATTTTTCGTAAAGAGGTAATAAAAATATTACTGCAAGGAAAAATTATTCCGTTTTCTCTTTCAATGTGGTTTAATGGATTCATTTTCATCATTCTTTAGCGCTACTTTGAGAGATATATACATTTATTTATTAATATTAATGTATATAATAGTATTACAATACATACAAACACAAACACATACACACACATATATATGTGTGTGTGTGCATATGTATGTGTAATACCTCATTAACTCGAAGTCAAAAGGACCAAGCAAATTACTTCATATTAACCGAATGTCCTAAGTCTTCTTCCTTTGCAAGATGTTTGCACTGGGGAACAAATTGGTATTGGGTAAATGCTGCTTTTATTTTATCCGAGTTTTTTATCCAAGTACTAAGCGTATATACTGGGGTACCATTTTCCTTAGTAATTTTCCCTTTAGATTTTAAAACACGCAACTTCAAGCAGCGCTTCGTACTTTTGTTTACTATCTTTAATGTTAAGTTTGCGCTTACTTATTTCGAAAGGGAAATTAATCCCTTCCCCTCCGAAATATTTCTCGTATAAAGACAGCAGTTGTAGAGATTTTGCACAGACACGTCATTCGAGAACAAGGGAACACACAGGCCACCTGTGCCGTGCCGAGAGACAAACCCCAGACAAGAGCTCACGAGCAAATCTGTCTCGCCCTGATTTCGCAAACTGATGCTTTCCCGAGTGACTCAGCAACTCTTGCTTGCAAGCTCCTTCCTTGTCTCAGAGGCAGGTTTTGCATCATCCAAGAACATCCGAAAAGAAGGAGTCGGCAAAAGGGTAATCAATAGCCTATATGAGGCAGCTCCTGTTTCCATCCCCCAGTTCAGTCCCACCTACCATCTTCATCCATAAATCTGCCTAATCTCTTCTTAAAAGTCCGCAAGGGAGGGGGGGGGGTGCTTCTACCACATGACTAGTGAGTCTATTCAATCCATCCATCTACCATTCGATTTGTAAACCAATTTCTACTCATTTCTTCCCTAAACCTAAACTTCTCCAGCTTAAACCCTTTGCTATGTGTCCTATCCTGTTCACTAAATGTAACAACTTTACTTCTCTTTCACCTATTACATCCTGTACCCACTGGAAGACCTCAATCAAGTCCCCCCGAACTCTTCTTTTGAAGTCTATATTATATAGATATTTCTAATAAATAAACTGGGAAAAGTTAGATTCTATATTTTGAAGGAGATTGGGGGTAATAACTGTGGTCAGAATTGTCAGGAACTTATTCACTGGATTTACAGTGATTGTGAACTTCCGACTGCGTTCATTCCTTGCACGTGTTGCTCGTTATGGACGTATTGACCGTTCTGCATTACAAATTTGATATTCAAATGAGTTTACATCCATTTTAAAATTATATCTCTTAAAAAATATGCATTTTACGCGTTATATTCATCTTATTTCGTAATTTCCCCAGATTATTAATATTTTTTGGCAAAATCCCCCATTTCCCAAGACTCTGCGCATTTCCCTCAGATCTGGGTAGAAACATGTCGATAGGGCAGCGATATGAAACAAAATACCCAAATCTTCTCGTATCATTTGCATGAAAATCGCAATGAATATTCTTTTAAATATTCGTCTGATAGTTTTCAACTTTGATTTCATAAAGCAGTTAAAAAATATATGAGGAGAGTAGTGTGCATTGGAAAAATGACACGTACAAACCTAGAGAATGGCAAGTATAAATGCAGCCATAACCAGAAAACAACAATAATGATTTCAAACACCATTGAACAAAGATAAGGTGTTTGGTTTGACTGACTTGAACGCATCTACGGGCGTAATTTTATTCTATTCTTCTTCCAATATTTCCAAGCCCCAAACCTTCTCACAAAGAGTAGCTTTCATAATGTTCCTATCGAATTGAAATCAGGGGGATATTTTCAGCATCCAAGAAACAGATTCAAGTATGTATTCCCGATTTTCGGAGAGGGGGTCACATAATTCTGAAGAAGATTCTTGTATACCGCAGCGTCTACTTGCAGGGCAAATGGACGAGCGGGCAGAATCCACCCCTTAAAAAGATGACCCACGCCATAACACTGCAAACTCCAAATGTAGCCGGTTTTTCGTGTCTGTAGGATTCACTATTTCACCTGTAAAACGCCTTACATGCTGTTTCGTATCTGACCCGAACAAATTAAATTTGCTTTCGTCGCTCAAAAGAGTGTAAATATTTTCAGCACTCTACTGGGCATGCTCAGCAGTGAAGGCCAACCTAGTCATTTAATTGATCTACTTATGAGTAGATTCTTCTCCGTGGAGTGCCCTATGAGTCCTTCCTCTTTCAAGCGACGAGGCACACTATGGCCAAGCACATCCATCTTCACGTTCTCGACAATCTGAATGAAATATAGGCTAGTATCACGAATCGATCTTTCATCTTATAAATAGCATCCTGCAATCTTCCCCGGGGGTGTTTAATTGGAGGGCAAACCGTTTTTTTCGTCAAATCGCACCACCAGGTACCCCCGTGGAGCTTTATTATGCGTGCAATCACACTTTTTGACCGATTACAATGCCTCGAAATGTTAGACATTGTCATCTCCCTGTGCAACCTACTTTTTGGAGGATTTATCATCCTCTTCTTGCTATCCTGATAAGTGAATAATACCCTCAGTCGCAAACTACAATACACGTGGGAGTGTTGTTAATCATACGTTACAAATTTTTACGTATAACCTAAAAGTTATGTTATAATTCTCGAAACTTTGAACGCAACCTTTCTTCCAATACACATCACATTCCTCAAAACTTTTTTTATTCCCTTTTCTATGAAATGAAACTTTTAAACTATCAAAAGCGAATTTAAGGAATAGTCTGTGTATTCTCATTGAAATTAAAAGACTATTTTCAAGAAAATGTAGATTTGGGTATTTTTCTTCTCTAGTCTTGGGCGGTATTGGATGTAGTGGTGTGAGGCAAAGGTGCGCGATAATGAGGATACCTTGGTTATTTAGTATGGATGGAGTGCTTAAAAGAAGAATGAATTAGAACTAAGTGGGAGAGTTGATGAGGAATAGTGAGGACTCGGTGCTCTTTATGCAGTTGCTTCTAACCTGCTGTTAGTGGCAGAGGGGGCGAGAATGAGATAGATGTGAAAATGCTAATAGCCACGTTTTACAGGGCATGTGCGAGGAAGTGTTCATGAAGTAAAGTGCAGAAAGAGTTAAGGTTGTTTATTTTAAAATAAAGATGATGGAGTAGGGAGAGTCTGCGGTATGTGCAAGGTGTTTTTTTTTATATCTCGGGGATATGGTGAGAGATAGTGGGAGGGAAGAGGCAGATTGCGATAACAAAGTTATGAAAGTGTAGTCTTAATGAATGCACCCGTGCGAGCTTGTTGGTCAACGTTATACATGAGAGTGAGACCTCAACATGGGAGAAGAAGGAAATATTGAGAGTAGGAACAGTGGAAAATGACACTATGAAAGTGATGAAAAAAGTAGCTAGTGAGTAACGAATGGGTCTTCCTCGTGTGAGGAATGGTGTGAATAGGATTGTTACGCAGGTTGTTCTGAGGTAGTACGGCCATTTAAAAAGAACGGATGATAATAAGAAGAAAATGTATGAAAGTTCTGGTGTGCGAAGGGTGGGAAGACCGCGTAGAGCTTAGGTTGAGTATGTGAATGTTTAAGAGAAAGCGGACCGACAGAGGAAAAAGTGTTTGATAGTGTGATTGAAGGTGTTTTGTGACGGAGCGTCCTTATATAGAATAAGAGGAGAAAATAGGGATGGAACTTTGGGTGTAATGGAAAATAAGGGCTGGATTGGGAGGGTGGTCCTTGTGGCACTCGAATTGCTATTCCATACAATGGGATCTGCCCTCGTTGTAGAGCCATGTTTAGGAGGGGCACACGCCCTTCCAGTCACCAGCGCCACATTCATAAACCCACACTAGGAATAAATAGGAAAAAAGGAGGGAGAGGGACTTAAACGCTCCACTTCAATCCCTTCCCCCATCGTTTTTTTCGCGCCTCCAAACCCTCAGTTCATTTGCCAAAACCGGAGAATCCAAGAGATCTTTGACGCCTCAATTCCGCGCCATATTGACAACTTTATCAATGGATTCCACCCTGTTTGGCTTCTCGGAATAGAGTCATCCATTTTACTCTACTCCCCCCCCCCCACAAGTCTTGACCTAAATGGTGTAATTTATTCTTATTCAAGATAACACCGAGTGAATTCTTGGGGTTCGAAAATTAATTAAAATAAAAATTAGTCGATAAGAGTTTACTAAAATGGAATTAGCGATTTGGCGTAAAATTGGGTTTCTATTAACTCGATTTGATTTCTGCTTATTTTTTTCCTTCCTATGTGATCCTCCCTTTTAAAAGGAAAACGAATTCCTCACCCCTTCAAGGATCATAAGGACTATCGAGACAGTTCTGAAGTGAATGTTGCTCGGGGGATATTGGAATTGAAGAGTTTTGATCGACCAGTTTTTGTCGTTGGAAAATCTTTTTAGTGAGTTGTCTCTCTCTCTGTAATCGTCTTCGTTATCTGCTTTGTCTCTTTTTTTTGAGGAGGGGGGCGTGTTGATAAACTTACTACTATATGCTGGTGTTGCATTTTTTATATCTCTCTCTCCGACGCTATCCTACGCATAGGAAAACTAAAGTAAATGGTGGGTTTTTGGATAGGGGAGTTTTGTGGACCATAATATGACGTGTGATCCGAACTGTTGATTGTTGCACTCACGAATAAGTGACCATTTGGTTAATGCACTGGCCTGAAAAACTATGGATACACGATGGCATAGGTTCGAACCGCACCTTTTATTTAACTTTTTAAGGCGTAAAATTGTTTATATTATTTATTATGTTTGCTCTCTCTCTCTCTTAATCTTTTTATAATCCTTCTTTGATCATATAAAAAGACGAAAGCGCTTGTATGTCATTCTTTCCTTAGTTCCTATGAGTTATTGAGAATATATATATATATATATATATATATATATATATATATATATATATATATATATATATGTACAGTGCGATCAAAAAGTCACTGTGCACTTATATTTTAATTAACATAAACACGTTTTAATATTAAAAAAAACATGAGAATATTATGAATTAAGTTTATAAGCAATGTTTAAAGTAACCTCCGTTGGCATAAATACAAGCTTGAATTCTTTTTATTCTATTTTAAAAACCATATATATATATATATATGTACAGGGTGTTTAAAAAATTTGCTAAGACAAATGAAACTAAACAGGCTTAATGTTAAGCAACATAAGATCTATTCCTCCAAATTTGAATGAGAAAATCACAGGTATGTGGATTCCATGAACGATTTCACAAATGTTCAATATGTGCACCGCCTGAGACACGGCACACGTCAAGTCGGTAGTCCAACTCCTCCCAAACACGCTGCAGCATGTCTTTGGTAACAATCTCCAGTGCGGTAGTGATTCTGTGCTTGAGTTCCTTTAGGTTTGCAGGACGAGGGGAAGGGGGGAAAATAGACCAGTCCCTTCACATAGCCTCAGAGAAAAAAATCGCAAGGTGTCAGGTCAGGTGAACGTGGCGGCCATTTCAACAGCCCATTATCTTCATCACCAGCATGCCTGATCCATCTCCCTCGTAGATTGTCATTGAGATAAGTCCGCACAGTGAGCTTCCGGTGAGGTGGAGCCCCGTCCTGTTGAAAAATGAAGTCTAACTGTTCATTTGAAATGAGCTCATCCATTATCCAGTTCTGAAGCATTTGCAGATAAACATGGCCGGTCATATTTCCCTCAAAGAAAAACGGGCCATGGAGATGGTTCTTGGAGATGGAGCAGAACACATTCACTTTCGGTGAATCCCTCTCGTGCTCAACTGTGGCATGGGGATTTTCTTTGCCCCAAATGCGAATATTATGCTTATTGACTTTGCCATTCCTATGAAGTGTGGCCTCATCACTGAAAACAAGACGTTTCTTGAACTCGTCTCCTTCAAGTTTCTCTTGCAATCAACACAAAATTGTTTGCGCTTTCGCTTGTCATCTGCCGTTATGGCCTGAACTAGCTGCAGCTTGTAGGGTTTCATTAGCAAGCGTTTCCTCAGGACGCACCAAACTGTCGTTGCAGGAAGCTGGGTTCCGAGGCTCGTTCTTCATATGGACTTCTTGGGGCTTCGCAAAGGTTTTTGGTGAACCCACTCGACCGTCTCTTCCGATGTTATTGGTCGTCCAGATCCTTTTGCCCTGCACAGACAGCCTCCCTCTTTGAATTTTTTGTGTCATGTCCAAATTTGCATTGCCGTTAGTGACTGTTTAGAGAACTCTCTCACAAATGCACGCTGCACAGTTTTGTTCGACTGTGTTCGAGCATACTCGAACACACAGAACGCATTTTCACTTCTAGTGAATGGCATTTCTATACCTGTAAAGATAAAAACATCAAACATTAAACATAAAATTTTGACCTGTTTCTACGTACGCTGTTAAAATCTGAAGTCATTTGAACGGGAAATGGCAACGTTATTAGATTGCGCAAAATGATATCAATTTTTTTGAAACACATGGTATATATATATATATATATATATATATATATATATATATATATATATATATTAGGAAAATGAAAACCCACGAGTATCAAGTCATGCTCATGCTCCTTTGTCGTTCCCTTTTTCATACTTGTCCTGGAGCGACTCTCTGCTTAAGTTAATGTGTATATCATTCACGTCTTCGGTTCTTTTAATATTTTAATTTTCTAATTTTATACTTTGTCATATTTTAACTTTAGTCTCGCTTCTTTGGCTTCATCTGATTTGCCCTCAGCTTGTTTGTCTTTTCAGTGTTTTTATTATTCCTGTTAGTTTTTGTTTTTTTATGTACGTTCCTAAATTGACTAGCTTTACTTTACTTTAAAAGAATCACTGAAGATGTTCCAATGTTTGGAACGAAACGTCTAACAGGAAATAATTGTCCTTGTCCATCTACTCGTGGGTGTTCATTTTCCTACTAAGATTAAGGTTTCCACGAACCAAGCCAATTTCTACAATTATATATATATATATATATATATATATATATATATATATATATATATATATATATATATATATATATATATATATATATATGATAGTGAAACCGCTGTATAAGAGCTCAAAGTTTAATTTACAAGACTAGTTTCGGTATGGAGTTTATCATACCCTCTTCAGTCGTATACTGAGAATACGATTGTTACAAAAGTCAATATAAAAATTACAGGATTTACTCAATGATATGAACATTTACGAGAAATTATCTTTCAATCCATTGAAAAATAAAACGGAGATCTTCAACAAAATTTACAAAATTGCTCAAATGATCCAACTCAGACCTTCTTAATCATTTTAAACCTACCAACCCATCACTTCCCTAGGGTACCTTCTTTCCTTGTTGTTACTCCTTGTTGTATGTATGGTCTGCCAAAAACCCACAAAAGAGGAACGCCACTCCGACCTATTATATCGTGTATTGACTCTCATGCAAACAAACTCTCGAAGGGGTTAGCCTCCCTTTTTGCTGAATCTATTGGATTGACCTCTCCTTCACACATAATCCATTCCTCTGATTTCATTGAAAAATTTAGGAAAATCAACATAAAAGGAAACATTAATAAGCTTTGATGTAGACAGTCTGTTCATTAATGTCCAAGTTAACGAAGCTCTTGATGTTCTATCTAAGATATTAGATAATCAAAAATTAAACCTCCCTCTAGGCAAAAATAAAATTTTAAATCTTGTTAAACTTTGTGTTACTGCAATGTATTTATCAGCGATATGTTTTTTTTCAGTCAAAAATATGGTCTTAGCAAGGGTAATCCTTTATCGCCCATATTATGTAACCTTTTTATGGAGTATTTCGAAGTATCATTACTCCTTTCTCTGATTCCCGATTATAATTTTGTATAGTATAGGTATGTAGATGATATCATATAGATTTGGCCTATAAATATTTTAAACTTATTTGACCATTTCTTTAAAAATCTTAACGACCTCCATCCCACTATGAATTTTAAAGTAGAGTCGGAAAAAGGAAATTGTATATCCTTTATTGATGTAAAAATGTTAGTCGTTGACAAAATTAGCTTCACTGTGTATCAAAAACTAACCCATTCTAACTCTTATATCCATTTCTTCTCTCATCATGATATTAACATTAAGCGAACCGTTGCATCAGGTATGTTTTTGAGAGCACTTAGGGTTGTTACTTTTTGCCTTGGGGGACAATGGGGAAGTTTTTTTATTTTCTCTCGGGTAACAATCATGGCTCGCCGTGTAAACATTAGCCTCTTCGAGGCATTCTTTAAAGGTGTAACATTTACGATCCTTCACGAATGAAAGAATTTCTGAAGGGAGCGAAGCTAAGAACTGGTCCTTCAGGACAAAGTCGACTAGGTAGTCATAGTCATGGGCAATTTTGGATGAGTCCAACCAGAAGTTTAAATGCTTTTGGAGGTTGAAGCCAAACTGACGGAAAGTTTGGTTGGGCTGGATTCGAGCGTGACAAAACTTGGAGCGATAAAAATCCTGGGTAATTTTATACGCCGCCAGAAGCTCGGATTTCAACGTGGTAAAATCTATTGTAGCTTCAGACGGGAGGGAAATAAATATGTCACGGAGTTGCGAAGTAAGTAAAAGGAGTTGCTTGGTGACATCGTCTGCCTCGATGTCCCAATTATTCACCTCAAAAATCTTTTCGAAGTGAGTTAAGTAGGATCCGAAATCCTCGACCTATTTAAAAACGGGGAGTTTCACCGATGTCGACTGTGGAATTTCAGAGCGAGAATTGATAGAGAGGGTCTCGACCCTCGCTCGACTTAGTTCAAGCTCATGCTGGCGTATTTCTCTTCTTTCTCCACTCTCTCGTTGTTCTCTTCTTTCTTCTCTCTCTTGTTCTTCTTGTTCCGTTTTTTCTGCTCTCTCTTTCCTTTCCTCTTCCTGGATATACGTTATAAGATCCTTGCCTGTTAAGCCAAGAGACTCGCCTTAGAGCTTCAAAAGATGACATATTGCGTGTGATACTGGAATTAACGCACACACCCCAAAATAATCAAATTAACAGCAAGCAATGCACGGAGGTTGACGACCTAGTATATCTTGGTACGCGCACATGAAAAGAAAATGGCTTACAATGGGAATAACACTGGCCTGCATGATTTTTTTTATTGACTGTATGACATCTTTTTCAAAATATATATGAAAAATGGTGATTTAGTTTGTTTTTTATTCCTCCCTATCACATCACGTTGTCATTATACGGAGACGTTACTTTTCTCTTTTTGTATAGCATAAATAAATATTTATATATATATATATATATATATATTTATATATATATATATATATATATATATATATATATTATAATATATATTTATATAATATATATGTTTACATTATATAATATTTTTATATATATTATAGATATATTTATAATGTTGCTGATATATTCTTCTTTATTTTTCTTTATTTTGCTATGTCTGCGGGCAATTCACCCCTTCAGGTTCCCGGAGCAATATTATTTCTTTGTTAAAGCGTTGTTAATTAGCTTCAGATTAGGATTCCAAGACAAGCCATTTGCCCCACAGAAAGCTTGCAAGAGTTGCATCAGTAAGCTCCATACCAATGGTATGGCGAGAGCAGAAGAATCACCATGATGACTGCTACCTTTGTATGACTAAAGTAGCTGGATTCAACAAGAAGACTAAAGATCGCATAATATACCCAAATATTCCTTCAGCAATAAGGCCTGTTCCACAATCAGATGATACACCTGTGCCTGTGCCACCTGAGATATGGGAAATTTTATCAGTCTGATACTAGTGATATTAATCAGATGGAAGTAGACTATGAACCACCAACAAATGACGATCCCAAACTATTTAACCAAGCTGAGCTCAACGACCTGGTGCGAGACCTTAACCTTCCAAAAGAAAGTGCACAGTTACTTGGCTCTAGACTGAAGGAACACAGGCTTCTAGCTTCTGAAACAACATTCGCTTGGTACCATCATCGTGAAGCGGAATTCATTCAGTTCTTTAAGAAAGAGGATTCTTTAGTTTTCAGTTCGAATATTTCTGGCCTTCTCGAACTCATGGGGATACCGTACAAAGCAGATGAATGGAGGCTCTTCATTGATTCTTCTAACAGAAGTTTAAAAGCTGTTCTTCTCTACAATGACGAAACAGCTGAACCTGTGCCAATTGGCCATAGCATCCAAATGTCCGAAACCTACGAAAATTTGAAAACACTAATAACTGCAATCAAATACCATCAGCACAATTTTCTCATTTGTGGTGATTTAAAAGTTATTGCCCTCCTACTAGGTCTTCAAGGGGGATACACCAAGTATCTCTGTTTTTTTGTGTCTCCGGGATAGTAGGGCTGACAGCCAGCACTATGAAAAAAAGGACTAGCCACCAAGAACCAGCTTTGTACCCGGAAATCACAACGTGAGAGCTATGCAACTAGTTGACCCTAAGAAAATTCTGCTACCACCACTCCACATCAAATTACGGCTTATGAAATTTTTTTGAAGGCATTGAACAAGAATGGAGCTGCTTTCAAGTATCTGGAGTCAATTTTTCCTCAAGTAAGTGAAGGCAAGCTAAAGGCAGGAATCATTGTTGACCTTCAGATTCGGGAATTGATGAAGGACAAGCATTTCGAGGAAGCATTAGCAGGTGTCGAGGTGAATGCCTGGTTTTCCTTCAAGCAGATTGTCCATGACTTCTTGGGAAACACCTGCTCCCCAGAATATGAAAAAATGATCCAAGATGTGATTTCAAGTTTCTAGCAACTTGGGTCTAGAATGAGTGTGAAGATGCAATTTTTGCACTCACATCTTGATTATTTTCCCACGAATTGTGGGAACTACAGTGAGGAACAAGGAGAGCATTTCTATCAGGATATTTGCACCATGGAAACTCGATACCAGGGCAAATGGAATGTCAGCATGATGGCGGATTACTGCTGGTTATTGAAACGAGATGGTCCCGATGCACGACACAAGCGGAAATCATAGCGGTACGCCTTCCTTTGGATCAGTATGTAGGCTAACCATGAGAGCATGTTTTTTTTACCTTCATTTGATTTGATGTTGATGATTTTGATTCATTTCATGATAACCGGGATTTATTTCATGTTGATTTGGTATACATATGTTCTAAAACTAAAATAATGTGCTTTTCCATGATTACTTTTACTTAAATAAGTAACAATATATTTAAAATGCACATTTATTGTTATCATTAGTTTGTATTTTGTTCAAAATCCTTACGTGATAGAAAAAAAATGGTTTAGATATTTAAAATCAGCAACCAAAGAATATGCAAGATCACATCCATGAATAAAAATTAAAAATTAAAAAAATCCCAAATGCAGACTAATGTAATTAATGCGAGAGCCTTGTCTTGTCAATTAAAACCCACACACACAAAAAACAAAAGAATCCTAATGAGCCTTCGCAATTAGAGGTTAGTGGGTAGCAGTGGAACATAAACGCGATCTTTTACATATCCCCACAAGAAAAAATCACACACGGTGAGGTTTAGGGATCTCGCAGGCCAAGCACAAAAAGTAGGCCAAGAACCTTTCTGACCAATCCACCGCTTGGGCATTTTTTCATTTCTAAAAGCTCGAACCATCAGGTGTCAATGGGGCGGTGCTCCATCTTGTTGAGAAATGAATTCATGCGAATCTGTTTGCAGTGAAGTGAAGAGCCAGTTTTTGGAGCATATCGAGATAGGTTTGTCCTGTAACGATGTCTCCTTCAAAGAAAAAGGGACCATAAACCTGGTCCCGAGACACAGCACAGAAGACGTTTACCTTAGGGGAATTTCTTTCATGCTCAACTGTTTCATGTGGGTGTTATGTTCCCCAAATACGCACATTGTGACGATTGACTGACGCGCAAGTGAAAATATCACTAAAATTAAACGTGAAATGAAGGTTTCGTTTTCCATCTCCAGCATCGAATCGCAAAATTCCATCCCCTTCTTATTGTCGTCTTTGGTAAGTGCCTGAACGAGGCGTAGTCTGTATAGTTTCAAATGTAAACGTCTTGTGTCGAAAGAAAGAATTAATAGAAAGAGGATTAGAATTAGTAGGAAAGAACTGGCATTGAGGAAAGTGATTATTAAGAATCGAGAGGAAATTTTTATTGAATTTAGTGTTCAAATGTTGAAGATATGGAAGTTTTATGAATATTTTTGTTTAGGGACTGTACTTGGTTGGATTCGGTGAGAAATATTTTTTGATAAGAAATTAGAAGTTAATCTATCAAATTTGTGGTCAGGGAAGAAATTGAAGTTGAAAAAGTTCCTAAGGGATTGTATTTCAGAATTAAAGAGACACCAATTTGAGCAAATCTTGAACGTTCTTTTGTATACGGCTTTTGATGCTGGCAAGTTTAAAATGTGTAGATGTACAACTGAAGAAATGGGCGCCAAGTTTGGTGGTAGTGGGTTTTCGGTAAACTGAGGTACTGAATCTGGAGCCAATTTTTGTAACTATAACGTCAAGAAAAGAGATTTTATTGTTCGTTTCTGTTTCCATTGAAAATTTAATATTAGGGTGTTGTTGATTTAAGTAATTCAAAAATAAAGGGGCATGGTTTGTGTATTTAAAAATGACGAAGCAGTCGTCAACATATACTTTAAACACTATCGGTTTAAATTCAGCGGGACAGTTCGAAGATGTTCTTCATTTTGGACGTTGATGTAGATGTCGTCTACGTATCGGCAGTATATGTGTGGATTATCTTCGATGTTATCTAATAAGCTATCTTCAAGTTGACCCATGTAGCAGTTGGCAAAGGTCGTCCCCAGCGGCGATCCCATAGCTCCTCCATCGTCTTGTGTGTAGAGATTTCCGTCCGGTGTCCCGAACGGAGCCTCTGATGTACATGAACGCAGCATATTCTTTAAGATATTTAGGCCAAGGTCAGGAGGAGACATTGTAGGATGGTGGTATACATTCTGTATAATGATTTAGATGGTCTGAGAGATAGGCACATTAGTAAATAGGCTTTCCACATCAAGGGATGTCGGTCTTGTAGAGTGTAGTATATCGGTAAATTCCTCCGTGGACTTTATGCTATATTTTGAAGGAATGTATGGTTTTATTATTTCATTTAAGGGTTTAGCTAGACGATACATGGTGTAGTGACTTGAGAAATAATGGGCCTCAGTGGGTTGGTCGGCTGGTGAATTTTTACGTTTCCATACATGGAAACGTATATATATATATATATATATATATATATATATATATATATATATATATATATATATATATATATATATATTCATAAATATGATCAATAAGTTTAGGAATCCCCAAAGGTATAAATGGAAAGACAAATAAACAAATTGACCCGTGCGTGGTCATCCGTGCTATAAAAAAAGGTCAGATAATTAGGCTTAAACTTATAAAAGGGCTGGTTATAAGCCTAATAGCTCAGAGAGATGAAGATAGCGACCGGTGAACGCCACATCTGCAGCCAGCAACTCTAAAAACAATGTTCAGTTCTAGCAAGAGAACTTGACCCACCAAAGATAGAGCCATCCGGCGACAGACAAAGAAAGATAGACGAAAGGAGGGTAGATACACGATAGCAGAGGAAAATCTACATGCCAAAATTATTATTATTACAACTTTCCCTTCAGAATAAGTTTGAAATCCTAAAAAGGTTTGAAACAGAACTTACATCTATATTTTTTTTAGTATTTTTCAATTTTTTTACTTAAATTACCTTTATAACTAATAATAGTTTGAGTTTTGCCATCTTCCCTTGTTTTTCATAATTTGAACGAACGCAAAGATGATCGGGAAGTAAAGGGCAAAGTTTTGAATTTAATCGGGGCGCGATCTACAGAGTAGAGAGGGATGTCCACCTCAACCAAATTTTGCGAGTCTGAGCAAAGCGATTCGTCTGATTTAACGTTCGATACAAAGATACGGGGCCATACACATATTCCTGGCTCAGTCCGCGATTGTGAGACGAATCTTGAAAATTTAATTACATCTAATTTCACGGGTAACGATTTTAGGGCAAAGTTGTCGTTAAATTCGAATGTCTCAGGTTGAAAATTTGAGTTTACCCTCGTCTTCGTACTTCACTTCGACCTCTGAAGTTTAAGAGTGGGCTTCTATTAGATTACCTTTTGAGATGAAGCTTTTGTAAGCAAAATGTGTTGAGTTTGATGGTTTTGAGAAGTGGCGGTGTAAATTTGAAGGACTATTTCTCTCCGTGAGTGGTTCTTTCAATTTTTCATAACGAAATACTTTACCCAAGGTGTGGGCTTGAGTCTTGGCGCCCACAAGTTCTGAGTAAACATTTGATTTCTTAAAAGGCCCGTTATTTTTCCCGACTGGGGCATTATAGCTGTTCCGCGATTTGAAGCACCTAACAAGGGAAATAATCTGCCCTTATCCCCCCTGTTCAGGGTATAACTAAATAGGCTGTGGTTTCCATGAGGGACTAAACTAAACCAGACCCCCAAAGAAGCCTGCATATTTCGTTGTATTAATAAGAAAAGGTGCGGATTGACACCGACCCCGAGCAAACAGTTTTCCCCCAATGCGATATTTCAAATCGAGTGGATGGTGAATTCCCCGTCTGCCAGAAAGGTTACATCAACCTTTCGAGAAAGTATTGCACATAGGTTTGAGTCAATTAAAATCTTAGCTGCTATTGTCACATGCCCAGAGAAGAGAATAGCCCTCTTGTCCCCAGTGTGTTTGTTTTTAGTGCCGAAGAAAGTTTTTCTTGTGTGAGTGTTTGAGGGTAGCTTTCCCTTGTTGGTAACTAACGAATTAGCGAATGGTTCGGACATGAAAGATCGTTGAGATGAAGTTAGTTAGGAACTTTAACAGATCCGAACTCATTAAGCAATCCAAAGTCTTTAATGAAAGTAGGAAGCGGATTCTTTATATGTTGTTTCTAGATGGGGTATTAAAACCCTCTCAACAGATTCAGCCAACGAAACCACTTTTCCTTTATTGTATTCCGAGGTTTTATATTTATTTGATGATTGGAAGTAGCCTGAAGTATGCATCTTCACTTCGCAAATGTTACACTGGTGAGAAAAGAGAAGGCACTCTCCTGTACTTGACAAAGGTCTGCCATGGAGTGGCGTCCTCCGAAAAATTCCCCGGTTGAGTGAGGGGATTTAGAACATTCGTTAGAAAGTGAATTTGGATGTGAAATTTGAAATTTAGCAGCTACATCCTTCTCCAAAATTTGAAATAGTTGTGTTAGCAGTTAGAAAGGAAAGTGGTTTCTCTAAAAAGTTTGATGTTGAAGGTGGCGGTGAAACGGGATGTGCCGAATGAAAATATGAACAATGCTTGGGAGAGTTTTTGACAGTCAGATTCGGACCAAGGTTACTCAATGCTCCATCAAAATTCAATTTCGAGGCGCTGACAGAATTGGTAGAGTCAGGTGAAGTGAATTTTTGATCCCTCGAAAGATTGATCGATTAAATTTCACTTCAAAGTCGTAGTCAATTGTGGTAATCCTTCTCTTAATTAAGCGACGATTTAGAACTAAATTTCAAAAAGAATGTTCGCATTCGAAATGAAGAGCGGCTAAATTTTTACATGCCATAAGTTGCGAAAAACTAACAAAGGACTTTCCACGAAAAGGAGAAAAGAAATCATGTTCTCGCAACGACCAAAATTTTCCGAGCGGAAACAAATCCGCAAGTTCTTTCCCTTTTGACTTTTAAAAGAGAGGAAATTGAAAGCAGAAACAAGCTTAAGGATGACCATACTATGGCGACAGAAAAAGAAGGAAGCATCAAGTGAATCACCAAAGAGACCCTTCTCCCAAATCAATCTGATCAGGAATTAACTTTTTTAATTGTGGTAGTGTCATGTTTCTCATTTATAACTGGTCATTCTTGACTATTTTGAAATGGGTGTAGAGGAGACAATATTCAGATTGAATGTTTGGTAAAAGTTAAATGCGTTCCCCAGAGATGCTTTGAGACGATTAAAGTCCCGAATTCCCTCGTTAATTGAGGACTAATTGGCGCTTTTAAGCTTTCAAAGTGAAGGTGTTAAAAATTTGATAAAAAGAATGAATTTGAATAGCGTGCACGTTGCACCCTGAAGGGAATTTGATAACCAAAGTTCCCTGCAACGTAAAATATTTAACGATAAATGGATACGCCATGGCGAAACAATGAAATTAAACATTCATCTGATTGTCGTAATGAAAATAAATTAACTTATCGTGAAATACACACACACATACACATACACACACAATATTAAAATGTATACTTAAGGGATTTAAAGTCAGAAAGGTGAGGTGAGAGTGCAAAGAAGATGACATATATTATGTTGGTGACGCTGATCCTTCTTCTTCAAGCATAAAACGGTGTTCGTTGCAAGAAATCTCTACATTCTCTAATTTTGAAAAATGTGTAACGTCTGAAGGCAGCCAAAGGAAGGCGGGCAAGATCGAGGGAACACCACCCCTGATCCCATGTTTCGAGCTACCTTTCAACCCCAAGTAGGAGAGGGATTTGTTAACGTGTCTCCCGAACTAATCATCTCAAGGGGCCTGTTGCAGGCCGTCACATATGCAGTCAGCCACTCCAACGAAAATTGTCAGTTCCTGCGGGACAATAAGACCCGCCAACGTAAGAGCGGCGCGCTCGACAGGCAAAGCAGGCTAGATAGATGAAAGAAGGTCAGATAAAAGAAAAGAGGGTAGATACACGATACCAGAGTGAGGGGAAAATCCACAGGCCGAAATTATTTTTCTTACAGTTCGATTTATTCAAAATATTTTGATAGAAATCTCTTCTTCAATAAATCTATAAAAAACATATAAATAAATTAGGTAGGGTAAAAATAACACTAAGAATAAAAGGAAATACGATTAAATAAAGGAGTGGGAGGTGCGTTAACGCGTGATGGCTTCATTTAATGTAAGATTGGTTTAAGTTGAAGATATGAAGTAAAATAAATATGATGCAACGTTAAGTTTAATTATTATTGAGGGAGATTTACAATTTGAATATATAAATCGATTCGAGAATATTTAAATCACTCTAACAACTGACTGTGCACAAAACTTTGAAATTGTTACATAAATACGATGTAAACAAACAATACATTCATAAATAACACTGAATTAACGAATAAAGATAACAGAGATTATACGGTACTCTCGTCACAAGTTACGCTAAAAACTAACAAGGGCAACGAACAGAATGGAAGAAGAAAGGGGGACTCGAGGTTCGGATTTGTAGGTAGAAATAATGGAAGTGTTTCATCAATTCTTTCCTGCAGAACCCTCTCCTCCGGGCCTGAACCAGTAGGTGGGAAACGATAAAGCCTGGGGAGAAGGTTGACTGGATTTAGCCTCCCTGCTCGCCCTTTCGGATGAGGGGTGGGGGGAGTTCGATACGTCTATTCATCTTACTATCTATCATTCTGTCCCTGAAGATGACGAATAAAGTCGAAAGCCGTCTTGGAAGAATGAACGAAATTAATGCAAACGCTCTTTTACGTCCCTTAGAAACCCCGCACAAGATTCTGGCCAGGCGCCTTGAAAGGGTTCTCAAGAAAATAAAGAATAAAACATCGCTGGCAGTTGACTTTAATAAATCGTGTATTCCATACAGCCCCATTCTTATACACACACACACACACACACACACACACACACACATATATATATATATATATATATATATATATATATATATATATATATATATATAAACCGCAAGAAACAGAAAAACAGGATATTTTTTCTTCGGAAAAAGTTATTTCCTAATCTAAAAAATTCCGTACAGGGGTGGGATTCAAACCAAGCACACTGAGGCAGTGAGCAACCGCTTTGATCTAAATTAAACCGCCCCTTAGACCACTCGGCTACGTGGAAGAACAAAAACCTTCCAAATAAACAAGCTTTTAAGGCACGCTTTGCAAGGTCGATCGGGACTATGAAAGCGAAAGAAATTAATTGGGAATTCAAAGGACAAAGGAGAAATGAGATAAACACACGGCGAATATACAATGTATAAATCTTCCATGAGCGCGAAAAAATGATGAAATGAATCCAATAAACCGCAAGAAAAAGAATAAAAACAGGAAATTTTTTCTTCAGAAAAAGTTATTTCCTAATTCGAAAAATTCCACACAGAGGCGTACTTGGTTAGAATCCCACCCCTGTACGGAATTTGGGGAATTAGGAAATAACTTTTCCCGAACAAATTAGCCGGGTTTTTTTTGTTTCTTGCGGTTTGCTGGATTCATTTCATCATTCTTTCGCGCTCATTATTTATATATATATATATATATATATATATATATATATATATATATATATATATAAAGGCCCAAAGAAATGAAAACTGGTAACACATCCCGGAAAAACGCTAAGGAAATTAATTACACGTACCATTAAATCTTAATATAAAAAATGGGAGATAAAGAAATAGAAAATAGGGTAAACTATTTTAACTGTTATAAGAAAATGAATATAGGATTTGGATTTGAACCTGTGTCATTAAGCCAATGACCACGACGGTCATTGCCACGGCTACCATCCTTAAAACAGTTAAAATAGTTTGCCCTATTTTCTGTTTCTATATCTCTCATTTTCTATCTTAAGATTTAATATTTAATGGTACACATAATTAATTTCCTTAGCGTTTTTCCGGGTTGTGTTACCAGTTTTCATTTCTTTGGGCCTTTAAAATACATTATATATATATATATATATATATCATTAGAGTGAATAACACTGCTATTGTTTTATATTTTAACAATACATGTATCCAATTGGCATATCACCTGATTATATATATATATATATATATATATATATATATATATATATATATATATATATATATATATATATATATACTGTTAAAGTCTACAGCAATGGCAGCATTAGAGTGAATAACACTGCCATTGTTTTAGACTTTAACAATGCATGTATTTGTGGCGAAAGGGAAAGGAGAAGAGATAGTTAAATGGGAGAAGAAAAAGTGAAGATGATGAAGGATGGCAATGACATACCTATATATGTATATGTAGTGCGTGTGTGTGAGGATGGGGGGGAATAAAAAATAGGGAAATCGAGTGAGTTCTATCCCGCTGATACGGCCTTGTTGCAGTGTGGAAAAACTCTTGGTTATTTACGGAGTGAGTCATAGCATCTCCCTCTTCAGAGAAGAATCTGCCATACTATTTCATTTAATCCCAAGTCACACATTAAACTAGGGGGGTAGAGTGCCCCCCTTCCCCCACTACCGCCTCGTATTTCTGATTTCATCTGAACCTCTTGGCCAGATGATGAATTAAGGTTCCGCAACGGGGGGGGAGGGTTGCACAACTCTCCATCCTCCTCCCCCCCCCCCCTGGTCCTGCATTAAAGGGACCAGTTCCTCTTACGAGTAGACAGAAGTAGTGAATGAAGAGAAAAGAAAGTGGTGGTTTGAAGTGGCCATTTTCACCTTAATTAAACTATAAATACACTTCTCTTTGCACAGAATACCTGGTTCTTTTACACAGCGTTTGCCATTAACAACAAAACAAGTCACGCATAAATACAGGGTTACGCATCGAGAAAAATTAAAATAATTTATAGCCTTTTGTGGAATGGGAGAAAAAGAAGCGAAAATTCCTGCGTCACCTTTCAGGGGGTCTAAAATATGTGTGCAATCCGACTGACTGAGTCCTGACATCGTGATCAGTGTGACTCCAGACAGTGGGTGGGAAGGTTGTGGATGCTTGAGGCGGAGTTCCTCTCCACTGACTTCCTAACTCGGGATAAGTTGTGCCTGTAACAAACACAGAACGGGGTAACATTTGCTGATAACTGTCCGTTTACTTATTTAACTAATGCCTAAAACGGCATTTTTCATTTAATTTATTCATTTGATGCCCGGGCATTTTGTGAGGTGATTTCAAGCAACAATACCGCCTCTTCTTTTGGAAGATTAAAACTCATTCTAACTTTCGCTTCTCTCCCGTCCATACCCAATCGTGTTGTGTGAGACATTGGTGTACCCGTTTCTTGAAATTTCCGCCTCGGGCATTTATCGCCTGCCCAAGAGGGCGATTTATCGCGCGGTCGTTTGCCCAGTTGAATTTTCAGATAACTTAAAAGAGAACCTTTCTAAGGGAGTTTAATGGACAATGGTAGATTACTGCTTAGATAAAAAGGACATCTTTTCTGGCTATCCTCTGCTTACTATACCCCGTCAAATGGCCAGTGAATAATGATAGTTACAAGTCCGAACAAGGAATTACATCTGTAGTTCATGGCTCGACTTAACTCTTGATTTACAATGGGATAAATGATGGACTAATTAGCGATTACTTGTGATTTGAAGAAGACGAAAGGGCTTGATCGCGATCACGATGATTTCCAGGACTACTTCGGTCGCCGAATCCTGGAGAATCCTTTCGGTGGTTTTGTGTTTGGTAAGTTAATATCGGGAATGGTGTGTGTGTGTGTGTGTATAATGCATTCTTTCATTCTATGTCGGATCTATCCAATCTATGAGAATCAAGAAAAAATAGGACGAACAGGACAAATGCCAAGAGGACGGGGGAAGTTGTTCGGTGTAGGACAGACATTTAGGAACAATGCCCGAGCTCGAAATCATCACCCACCCCCCTTAAATAAACTGACCTTTTTGAGTAAAGATGAACTAAATAAAAGGCAAAAGCAGAGGTAGAAAAGAGGGCTATAAAAATTGAGAATTCTCAAATAGGAAGGGAGAGGTGAGGGCGTAGCGCAGGTTTTGGGGTAGTGATGTGTGAAAGGAAACTCGAAAGATTATTCACACACACACACAAGTGTACTTATGGCTTCTTTGTGGAATCCGAGAGAGTTGCGCGACTTCTGTATCCTTACCATATGAAAGTGTCGGACCACCCTAAGACGAACCACCCCAATATTTCTCAGCTGGGGTACCTGCTGTTTCCGAGGTCAGGTCGGGTTGCTTGAGTTTTATTGGTCTTATTAAAAGATAAAGAGCGCTCTTATTTATTTCCTAGGTTATCAGATGACTTGGTTTATTGGTTTTATTAGTCGGAAACGAGTTGTGTTTTTGTAGGCTTGGTGAGGTTGTATGAATTGCAGTAGACTATGAAGAGGTGTATATTGCGTAGATGAGTATGTTTTATGTCTCTGTTTAAGGTTGTTAAAGGATTAGGATTTTTTTTTTTTATCTAATCCAAAACTCGCCCACCACAGCAAAGGGCTCTGATTAAGTTGGGTAAGTGGACCCACGAAAGCTTGGAGTGGCTTATTTACACGTGACCCCAATTGGCTCCTATTTACATCTACAGGGTGTCCTTAAAGTCTGGACACAGGCAAAATGCATATTTTCAATAAAAAGTTTGAACTATATTTTATGTAATTGAAATTTTAATAAACAAGAGAAGGAACTTGCGCTTCGCAGGCAGACCACGGTCTATCCAGCTCTGGCAACGGGCTTTTTAAAAAAAAAATTTGAAAGGTTTCCATTGCATATCATCATCATCATCATCATCACTAACTTTATAATTTAAGAAGGGGAATATTTGAATAATAATTTCATCTTAGTTTGGTTATGACTTATGTTTTTTTATCAAAGTTATTTCTAATAATTCTTTTATAATATCAAAAAAACAAAATGTTGAAGTTCAGAAATAAATATAAGTATCGAAATTTTGTGATTTTTTTTTTTAAAACCCAAAGAATTACAAATGGTGAAGTTCAGAAAATTTATTTTTATATATCTTCTTCTATAACTATATTATAGCAACGTGATATTTTGAAAGGGGCGAAATTTAGTTCCTTTTTAAAATTATTACAAATGGCGAAGTTCAGAAAATTTATAAAAATTTAACCATGGCTGCTTTTTTTCAGATTTTAAATTTTAATCTTAGTAGCGAAGCGCAAGCTCCCCCCTACGGGGAGTGGCAAATTTACTTTTTGTCTATCTTTTTCACATCGATGCTTATTTTCTAGGCCTACAGGCAAGGAAAAAATTTTTTAGCGGAATTCTTTTGAAATTCTAAAAAAACAATCCACATAGGTTTTTCCTATTTAAATCCTTAACTCTATAATTTAACGGTGAATTTTGGAAAATGTTTTTTTTTGCTTAGTGGACAAGTAACCTTTCATGTTTTTGAGTTTAGGTTTATTTGAAGCTTTTATTCGCACGGCTGTTTTTGTATGTTTCGAGCTTTTATCAAAGTTCTTTTTAAAAGTTCAGAAAAAAATAAATATAATTATCGAATGATTTGGAATGAAAAAACAGACAAATCGTGAAGTTCAAAAAATGTATTAAAATTAGGGCTTTGTCGCTTTTTTACTATCATTTCGTCTATAAAACAAATTTAGATGAAAAAAGAGATCTGACGAAGGTTTTTCTATATATCAAACCGGGTGAAATAATTTTTAAAAAAGGTTTCAGGGTTTCTATGTTAAAAAAAGTGTTTGGAAAATTTTCAACTATATATAAATCTTCAAGGGATAAAGACAATATAATAAAAGGTGAAATAACTTTAAAAAAAGGTTTCAGGGTATCTATGTTGAAAAAGGTGTTCAGGGTGTTAAAATAAAGAGTCTATAAAGGGGATTAAAAAAAGCGGTTTAGAATAGCAAATAGGCCGTAGGCCACACGCCGAAGAAGTGCCTGTGGAAACAAGCTCTTCCTGTAAGGAAGACTACCGAAGTATGGCTTGTTTATCTAATAATTTCTTTTTGCTTCACATGTTTTTAGGGGCCAGTGGTTATTTTTTCGGACTAAACATTAAAATAGAAAATATATTTAAAAAAAAACTTGATAAAACCTTCGAATATACGAAAAAACAACAACAAAAAACAGTCATACCTTAATTTTAATATTTTTTTCTGAACTACTTCATTTGAAATTCTATTTGTTTGTTTTTTAAATCCCAAACATTCGATAATCATATTTATTTCTTCAACTTCACTATTTGTAATTCTTTTTGTTTAAAAAAAACTCCAAACTATTCGCTAATCATTTATTTTTTTCTGAACTTCACCATTTTGTTTTAATAAATTCCAAAGTATACTTACGACATGAGGAGCGGCTTCACCATTCCTCCTTACAAGAGGAGCTTGCGCTTAACAGAAAGACCTTCGGTCTGTGGCCTACGGTCAAGGTAGAGGGGGTTCCATTTCAGGAATATATTTATTACGCTCATATTTTCCTATATTTTCTCCCACTAGAAAACTTTCATTATCTTTTTGAATGACTAACTTCTTTTGGATCTCTTTTGTAATCGTAATCTTTATTTTCTAAAATTTTAATAATAATCTCGTCTTTAAATACTTATTCGTATGCAATATTTTTTAATGAAGAATTAAAAAGTATAAGGAGAGGAAAAATGGTAGCTCTTAAATTATTTGGATAAAAGCTTCAGTTATATGAAAACCCATACCTAATGGATGTTTTTTTCAAACTCTAAAGCAACTCATAAATAACTTTGATAAAAGCTTTGAATATACGAAAAATCAGCCCCGCGCTCTAATTTTTCCATCTCTAAATAAAATCTTGGAAAGAACTTTGATAAAACCATTCAACATACCGAAAACCACCCGTCCCTACCTCCTATTCAACTTTATGAACACTCTTTTGGTCTTAATTTTTTTATAGTTTCCAGTACACATTTAATAATTGACTCTTGGTCTATTTTTATTTTCACGTCGATGCAGGTTTTCGTGGCCTAAACGCCAGAAAAAAAACTCTTATTGGGATTCTTTTTAAATATCGAAATAAAACAATTAGAAAGATTTTTTCTCAGTCTAAATTTGGTCTAATAATTTAATTTTGCTTTACTCGTTTTTAGGGGCCAGTTGCTATTTCCTCCTGATAAAGATTAAAAATGAAAATCAATTTGCTAAAAATTTCGAATATACGAAAAAGAAAAAGAAAAAAGTAGCTATGTTTAAATTTTTCAAATTTTTCTGAACTTTATCATTGGTAATTCTTCATCATCATCATCATCATCATCATCACTAACTCTATAATTTAAGAAGGGGATTTTTTTGAGTATTTGAATAATAATTTCATCTTAGTTTGGTTATGACTTATGTTTTTTTATCAAAGTTATTTTTAATAATTCTTTTATAATATCAAAAAAACAAAATGTTGAAGTTCATAAATAAATATAAGTATCGAAATTCTGTGAATTTTTTAAAACCCAAAGAATTACAAATGGTGAAGTTCAGAAAATTTATTTTTAAATTTCTTCTATAACTATATTTTAGCAACATGATATTTTGAAAGGGCGGAAATTTAGTTTAAAGTTCCTTTTTAAAATTATTATAATTGGCGAAGTTCAGAAAATTTATAAAAATTTAACCATGGCTGCTTTTTTATAGATTTTAATCTTAGTGGCGAAGCCATTGCCTGGTTTGCTTTTTTTAAAAAATCCAAAACATTGGATAACATTTAGTTTTCTGAACTTCATCATTTTGTTTTTTCATACTCCTTAGTATTAACTTTAATAAAACTTAAAATATACTTAGGTCTTAACCGAACTAAGAAGAAAAAAAAAATCTATTATAATTCAAACCCTCCGAAAAATCCCGTTCTTAAAATATAGTGTTATGGAGGATAAACTAATGTCAAAACTTTGGGCCTTGACTATATCCATATCCTGAAATTTGGAATTGTTCAATTTGTACATACAAACTTTTTTTAAAAGAAAGAAATTCCAGAAAAAATCCCTAGTTAAAATATAATGCAATGGAACTTGGCTCGGCTTTGGGAAGTCCATCGAGATCAATGATGACGGATGCCCTCTTGAGAACATCAACCTGCACTAGGTTTAAACGGGTACGAATATGTACATTGTTCGGACCCGTATCTTGACGGGAGGGGAGAAGGACCCTGATGACAGGAGATGCTCGAGACGAGCAGGCTTCATTCTCGGCTACAGGGAGCTCCCGGGACACCGGTATGTTGGTGCTCGCCTATGGGCAATCCCGATCCTTGTTTGTGATCGAGGTATCCTTCCTCAAGTCTTTGCCTAAAAGGCAGTGGGGGTGCAGTGACTGGTAGGAGCTTAGGGCGTGTCCACACACCAGTGGGCCTGCACTTTAGTGTTAAATGCCTGCTTTGGTTGCCTTCTCGCTTTGCAACTTCTGCCCCTGGCTAGCCCTTGTAGGGAAATGGGAAGCAGAGTGTTTAAGCGTCCCCTGTCAGTACATAGCCTGTCCATTACTAAGACTCCTGCTGTGCCTCCTCGTGACCACACGCGGTAGTTGGGGCTGCAGATTTTGCAGGAATCGCTCGGTTCTCGTCTCGTCTCGATAGATTCACCTGGGTGGCTTTGCAACTCCTTACAGGAGCATGGTGAGAGATTCCATCAGGGCATCGCAACAATGGAGAGAAGATACCGAGGAAGATAAGATAGTGCAATGATGGCTGGTTCTAACTGCCATCTACATGTAATGGAACATCTTCAATGTGATTTTAAGTTCGGTGCGCTTTGTCAGATTGAAGGGATGCATTAACTCCAAATTTATGATGCCCTGGGATCATATGTAGATTACGGTCCCCAAGTAACCCATATGGACAATAAGTACCCCGACTTTGGTCTTATGTAGATGTCGGACCCCATTCTTACCCAAATGAAGAATACAAAACAACTAAAATTAATAAAACAAACTTTAATATATATTTTTTTTAATTTAACTGAATAGTTAAGTTAGTTTTCTTTTTTTTACCACACTAATATAAAAAAGTTTTCTTTATTTAATTGAAAGGTTATTATAAAAGGTCATATTTATTATATGTTTAATTAAAAGAATGTTGTGAACTAATGGTATTACAAAAATGAAAAAATGTATTGTTTATGAGCCTTTCATGCCCCATAAATTCGTCTAAGTATGAATTTAAGTGTAATCTCAATCAATCCATGCATTGATTTTATCTAACTTTTTTGCCTATTCCAATCGCTTTCGATATTTTGTGTGTGTACTTGAGTATTTGGGTCAATAAAACAGAGCGAATGATTCATTTTCCTAAATTGAATATCTTGTTAAATACGCCTGTTTCAGAGAAGAAAAGGGCATACAAAAAATTACAGGTACAAAATAATATTCAAAATTCAAGTGATTATAGAATGACTAGGAATGAGTTAAATAAGATTATAAAGAAGAACAAAAGGGTGTCAGAAATTAAATTAGCTCAGGATAGCAACAAAGATCCTAGAAAGTTCTTTAGTTACTATAAAATTAATAACAAGTCTGGCAGAGTTAAAATAGGACCTATCAAATATGAAGGGGTTGTGAGAGAAACTGATGAGGAAATAGTTGAGGTACTAAATGGTCATTTTGCATCAGTATTTACAAAGGAGAAACTAAATAGTCTTATGTATAGTACTCATGGGTCAGGAAAAGAGGTGTTTACTAACATTAGTGTGGATCGGAGGATGATAAAAGGACTAATAGGTGAGTTAGATACTACCAAGGCCTCCGGCCCTGATAATATTCATTCTAGGATACTTAAAGAAGGCGTAGAAAGTATCTCAATTGCTCTGGAGAAGTTATATACTAGGTCATTGGAATATGGAGAAATACCCGATGATTGGAAGAGAGCGAATGTAGTCCCCATTTTCAAGAAGGGTAGTAAAGAGGATCCAAATAACTTTAGAACGGTTAGCCTAACTCCTGTAGTCTGTAAAATTCTTGAGAAAATAGTTAAAAAAGGCATTTGCCAACATCTAGAGAGGGAGGGGTTAATCAGCGATGCTCAGCATGGGTTTAGATCAGGTAGATCATGTTTGACTAACTTACTAGACTTTCTGGAGTTTGTAACAGATCAAGTAGATAAGGGAGAGAATGTAGATATAATTTACTTAGATTTTAGTAAAGCATTTGATAAGGTACCACATAGGAGACTAGTTCATAAATTAAAAATGATTGGGATATGTGGGGGTGTTTCAAATTGGATAGCTGAGTGGCTGAAAGACAGGAAGCAAAGGGTAGTGCTAAATGGTGTAAAGTCAGAGTGGAGGGATGTTATCAGTGGGGTTCTTCAGGGATCAGTTCTCGGTCCATTATTATTTGTCATCTATATAAACGATCTTGGGGAGGCAGTTAATAATAAAGTGTCAATTTTTGCGGATGATACCAAATTAGCAGCTGTAGATATTGATGATAATTTTAAAGTGCAGGGGGATTTAAATAAATTGTTATCCTGGGCACATAAGTGGCAAATGACTTTCAACCTTGATAAGTGCAAAGTTATTAACATGGGAAAAGATAATAGAGAATTTAACTATGAAATGGATGGGCATTGACTGAGCTCAGTAGAGGATGAGAAAGATCTAGGAGTAGTAATAGATAAGTCATTAAGGTTTTCTAAGCAGTGTATTGAAGCAAGAAATAGGGCAAATAGAGTGCTGGGTTTTATTAAGAGAAATGTCAGTTACAAAAGTAAGGAGGTTATTCTTAAACTCTATAACTCTTATGTTAGGCCACATCTAGAGTACTGTATACAGGCATGGTCCCCACATTTTAGACACGATATTAACCTTCTTGAGTCAGTGCAACGGGGGGGGCAACAAAGATTATTCCTTCCCTGAGGCACCTTGAATATATAGATAGACTGAGGGTATTAAATATGTTCTCGTTCGAAAGGAGGTGTGTGAGAGGGGATATGATTGAGCTGTTTAAAATTTTTTCCGGGATAGATAAATTGGATGTTAGCAAGTTTTTTGAGTTAGATGATGGAAATCGGACTAGAGGTCACCACTTGAAAATTAAAAAGCAAGGGTGTAGGTTGGATTTAAGAAAATATTTTTTCACCAATAGAGTGGTAGACTTCTGGAACAAATTGCCGCAGAGGGTAGTAGGTAGTCCAAATTTAAATGTATTTAAGAGTAGGTTGGATGAGTTTATGGGAAGGGAAGGTTGTGATGGTTCCTAAGTTTTGCATATATTAATATTGTTTGTATATATCTATAGCTGCATGATTTAGTTCTTGACAAGCCTTGATTGGTGATACCCTTGTTTCTGGATGCAATCCTCTTGTAGTTTTCTTGGGAGTTTGGGTGCCTTAAAAAAGAGGCCGTTTGACTCGGATGACCTATGATGAGCCCTTATGGCTTTTGTCATCTGTTATATTATATTGTGGGGGACTTTGATTTTGTCCTGCCCTGGTGATGGTGCTTTTTGTGGGTGGGTTTTGACGGAGGCGGATGACCTTTGATAGGCCCTTGTGGCTTTTGTCATTCGTGTAATTATGTTATGTATGTAAGCCTTCCATTCGTCACTATGAATTACAATTTCAGGTTTTACGGTACATATGTAGATTAGCGACTCGGTCAAAAAATTAGGGGTGTTGGTAAATATTTTCGTTCACCCCGACCGGAATATTCATGCACGTTTGAGTCGTCTGACGTCAAACTCCACCCCCACCCCCATTATAATTCGCAAAACGATTAAAGGCGCTGACATGATTTGGTTAAATCATTCACCTCTGTAAACGTTAGGACATTAGTCTATAAACAATTAGGATTATATACTGGGGGCTGTGCCCCCAGACCCCCCAATTTAATGAAACTCAGGTGCCCCCATTGTGTTAACCCCCACACGAGCCGTCCCCTTAAATGTACTCCAAAAACGTGAAACATTTTGGAACAGGGACGAAATAGTAGGTCCCATCGTTCGAGTCGCCAATCTACATATTTACTGGTTTTACTATTTTTTGTATAATTGTTATTTACGTTTCTGTATTTCTTTTTTTCACAATCTCCATATATCCTACAGCAGGTTTATTGCTTTTGTCAACAAGACCAAAAACCCATAATGGCGGGCTCAGAAATCTTCCACGATAGTGCTTGGATTTGTGTGAAAAACATGACTCTTATATTTCTACAGAAATTTCCGGGTGTATTGGATTATCTTCAAAATATTTAGAACACACCTCTCTGGAAAAACTATATATCCACGATATTTTTTTCTGAAACATTAAGCTGATTCTTTCACTCCAAAGATAAATGGCGAATATCCATATCTTCAGAGGTAGCTTTGATTGACCTAAAATCTGTAAATTGGCATTTCCGTACAAATTTGTCTAGAATGATGATGAAACAGTGGCATATTATGTCACTCACGGAGTGTTGCAGATGGTATTAAAATGTACAAAATGTTCTATTCGTGATGACAATGAAAGATTTTAGGTAAATTGACCCGATAAACAAACGGCCGTGTAATTTTCATGTTTCTGAGCGAGGTCAAATGGGCAATTACATTCATTAATAACGATTGCAAAATTGTACCCAGAACTCTGATATGCAAGTAACCTTAATCATTTATTAAGGCCTAGGTTGGTTATCCAGAACACTATATTTTAAGGACGGAATTTTTTTAGAGGTTTGAATTATAATAGATAATTTTTTATCTTAGTTTCGTTGTGACCTAAATATTAGTTTAAGATTTTATTGCAACCGATTTTAAAAGAGTTCCTTTAGAGTTTGAAAAACAAAATGAAGTTCAGAATAAATAAATAGGATTATCGAAGTTTTTGAATTTTTTTTAAACAAAAAGAATTACAATTGCTGAAGTTCAGAAAATTTATTAAAACTTAGGCATAGCATTTTTTTTTTCGTACAGAGTTTTATCGAAGTTATTTCTAAAATAGATTTCCAATTTTAATCTTTATCAGGAGGAAGTAATTAGTGTCCCATAAAAACGAGTAAAGAAAAATGAAATTATTAGACCAAATTTAGAGAGAAAACAAAGAATCTTGCGGATTGTTTTTCCATTATCTTAAAAAAAATTCCAAAAGATTTTTTTCTGTCATTTAGGCCTAGAAAATAAACAGCGATTGAAAAAAATAGTCTAACAGTAAATAATTAGGAGACCAGGTAATGGCTTTGCCACTCCCCCGTAGGATGGGGGGGGGAGCTTGCGCTTCGCTAACAAGATTAAAATTTAATACCTAAAAAAGAAAGCAGCCATGGTTAAATTTTTATAAATTTTCTGAACTTCGCCATTTGTAATTCTTTGGGTTTCTGAACTAAGATGAAATTATTATTCAAATACTAAAAAAAAATCTCCTTAAATTATAGTTAGTAATGATGATAAATGTACTGGAAACTTTTAAAAAAATTTAGCCCAAAAGTCCGTTTCCAAAGACGGATAGACCGTAGGCTACAGACCGAAAGTCTGCCTGCGAAACATAAGCTTATCCTTTAAGGAGTGGCGGAGCTACTCCTCATGTTTAATTATAAAAAGTTAATTTTGAGACGAAAATTTACTTGTCGGGCAAATTGAAGCTGCTTTTAGAGAATATCTACTTATTTTCCTTTGCAAATGAGTATTTTTTAAAAAAGCTTACCTCAGTAAATACTCATTGACACATAGAGATAAATACAGATTCTTTACTAGCAGCTCTAATTTAGCCAAGTGAACAAAATTTGGTCGCAAAACATAATTGGGCTAACTAATTTTGGAATTGTGAAGATTCACGCTCCCTGATTGCCCGCGCGATTTTTTTGGCTATTTTTATTGCTACTTTCTTTTTGCCTCACTCACCTCATTGTTTTGAGTCGTTATTTTAAGACGAGAATAAAAAATAGCATTTTTTAGGCAGACTCGGATCTTTTTTAACTGATGGTTAATTAAATATTTGTTTATCAACTTGTTCCTGAGGGTGAATGGGGGGGTATGGGGGGCAAAGCCTCCCATATAGCAACCCAGATACAAGAATCTGATTAATATAATAGGGATTGTCATATTTAATTCGAGTCCAGTTGCAAACAATCAAAAGTAAACAATGCAAACAAGCACTACTAACACTACGAATTCAGAAGAAAATTAAACTCCTTCTTCTTCATAAAATCTGCAATGTAATTTTAAGTGTATGTTGTAATGGGTTGTATGTTGTATGCATTTTACACAAGTGCCCTAACTCATGGCCCCTAATGCGGGGAGTGCAATTTGGAGCAATTGGTCCAAATTGGCCTAAAGTTGGCCTTGAAAGAAACCAAATCCGTAATTTAATTGGATTTTAATAAAATCCAATAGCACTCACAATAAATAGCAACATGTATTAATTGGGACAGTATAAAATAGAGTATATATAGCATTTTACATCATAATTAATGGAAAAATTTTGATCTAATGGCCACCGAGACTGCGTGATGACTGCTCTCCTCGAATCCATTGCTCACCAAAATCCTCAACTCGCGATGCCCTCGTTAGTTTTCTCATTTCATTTAGATGGAGGAGGCAGACTCTTGGGCAACGGCCACTTCAGGGTTGATGTGGTCTGTTTCCCTTTGGAATTTTATTTATTGAGGTCCCCACCCCCATTTCTCGTAGAACAACAAGGGTCTCTCCAATATGTAATAAAGTTGAGAAGACAAAAAAACGGAGATAATTGTTCCTTCATATTCAGTCACAATCCCATTTAATAGGCAAGTTATTAATGCTCAACCATTAAATACTTTGACTTTTCTATCCAAAAATGTGTAAATTTTAATATCACATGAGGCAAAAGTAGGGTAATATCCCACAGACACAAACATGAGCAAGAAAAAATGTGAAGGAAGACCTTTAAAACCTTAAAAAATCATGTATATATTTACAAACCTTAGTTTACTTTTGTGTACACCTTATACCGGGTATTGCAAAAGTTCTGTTACATTCGTTACAACGCTCTCAACAAAGGACACAGTGATAGTTTTGATGCCGTTAGACACGTGTTGATTTTTTAATCTATAAATGTGTTTTAATTGCAACATTAATTAATGTGGGCGGCCAACACTCCCACCAGGCGAGACCTGAAGGCCGCGCACACGTTGCGGAAGAAGTCCTTCCTCGTGCTGGCCCACACCCGGTTGACGAAGGACTTCAACTCGTCGGCGTAGCTGTGGTAGGCCTTGTTATCGACAGGTGCCCACACGTTGTAGTCGAGGGGATTGAAATTGGACGACTGCGGCGGCCAAAAGTCATCCGACCCCAACTATTCTTGCGCGGTTTGGACGTGTTGGCCGAAGCCCCGTCCTGCTCAAATAATTAGTCCGCCTTCTTCGTGATCTTTATCCCCCAAGGCAGGACTTTCGTGGCGAAGATGTCCCTGTAATCAACCGCTGTGAGCCTGTAACCGGCCGCGAACCACACCTGCGTCATTTTCTCGCCATTCGAAGCCACCACGCCGTGTATCATCATGGAGGCCACGAGCTTGGTCGTGGACACGTAGCGGACCTCTGAGAGGTCCTGGCCCAAGCTTACCTTGCCACGTGACCACTGAGATGTTCTTCTTCGTCGCAAGCGCAGTCATTTTGATCTTCGGATCACTTTCGAAGGCCTTTCTCGAAGCCAAACAGTTAACAACTTGAAGTCTGTCTGAACGAGGTCGATCTTCGAGGTCTTTTCCGTTCTTGAGCCTCTCCGCGACTCTGTAGACGGTCTCCGGCTGACGTTGAGCCGCTTGGCGATGTTGTGGACTGCGCGTGCGAGAGCAGAGATCTCGAATTTTCTAATTCCATCTCAACACACCTCCACACAATGGAAAAGAAGTTTTAATGCCACATGTTAGAAACGTAGAACTTTAAGTTTGTTTAACCGAACTTGTTCTATCACACACGCCCCCCTCCCGAGTGTAACAGAACTTTTTCAAAACCCGGTAAATACAAATTAACCCTAGATTTCTTAAATTTATCCAAGCACCTAAGTTTATATTGGGATTTAAAACACAGAATCAACTCAAGAGCGTTTAATTTGACAAGTATGATCTATGTAATGGCCCCCTCAACGGGGGCTCCAACAGTATAATTAAAGAAACGATCGAACGGTGAGAAATAAAAGAATCGCTAATGTTTAGATGACCGGCTCACACCGAAGGCGAGAATAGTTTTCATTATTATTCAGTTTTGGGCCCCATAGGATTGAAAGGGCTGCCAATCATATACCGATGCAAGGAGCGCAGTTGGTGGGTCAGCATTCGAACCCTCCGCCCAACTGGGGCAGAGAGAAATTAAATCCTCTACCCCCTGTGGAAAACTTGGGTACCCACAAAATGGCGCATCATAATCGGTCTGACGAATAGAAAGGACGCGGCAAAATGTCCCTAGTATTCAAGGTTGAATCTTTCCCTTCCCTGGGAACACATTTACATGTTTCGCCATGACATGCGCATGTTTCGGTATGTGGTCTCGTGTTGTGGGGCAAGAACAAGACACGTTCTGACTGACAAACGAAACTCACACTGCGATGTCTCAGGGTTAAGTCAAGACATAGGCTCTTCGTTGTATCTCAACCCGTGTCTATTTAGATAAATAGAAGGAAGACCCCCCTTCCCTCCCATAATTGGCAATCCTGCTACAGCTGCCATAGAAGGAACGTGTGTCTTCCCTGCCTCAAGACATGCAGGAAGCGCTTCAAAAAGATATCCTGACTGATGAATAGATGTTGATCGCTTGATTGAGAATCACTTACTTTAGGTGGAATGCATCAATCAATTTTGACACGACTAAGACCATGGAGTTCGTTTATGATTCTTCTATGGATTGTAATGAATTTTTTTTTCAGTTTAGTATTATGATCAACCATGCTAAGAAGAGTTTCTTTGACGATAGTAATTGGACCAATCATCGCTGGTACGCTTCTACACTTGTGTATAGTATTAGATCTTTAACACTCACGTTGTTGTTGAACTCGTAGAGCCTGCAGCGCATTCAAAGTGTCTCATATAGATACATATGTTGCGGATAAACACCAAATAAACTTCAATCAACATGAAAATAATGAAGAAAACCTAAGTTATCATAAGAACAAAGCGAGAGAGCTTTCTTTCATACCTGATGTTGACACATGGACCTCCTAGAAGAAGTGGGAGGTGCAGTCATCCACTGCAATTCAGCCAAAACGGTTAAATGGGCCGGGTAACGGCTTAACGTTGGGGGAGGTGATTTGTGTGATGCAAAGATGTAATATTTTCCCTCTTGTATGTGGTGAAAGAGAGTATTTTCGATACGAATTGAGTTGAAGACATGATTGACCGAGATCAATTGCTTGGGGGTTTTATTCGCAGTCCCGGGGGGGTGAATTTCCTCAGTACAATAAAACCAATTAGATGTGCTTTTAAAATAAATGCAAACTAAGGTGATCCAAGTCTCCCCACAGTAAGAAAATTGAATACGTCATACAATTACTTACATGACGTGAAAAATGTCGTTCTTCTGCTCGAACACAAGGATTGATCCTTCCAAGTTTATTGTCAAAAACGTTCTAGCGAGTTCTTTTCTTAATTTCTACTTACTTGTTTTCACTTTTCAACAATTTCCTTACTGTGGAGACATTTTGGGATCACCCTATACATACAAACTCGGAGTATTAGGGGACAAGAGAAATATTAACCTTTACGTGAAGAAAAATCTGCAGGTTAAAATTCGACTAATTTTACCCCCAACCCCTTCCTACTATGGGTGTGCCAATTATGTACGATCTACATAGCTTTAGTGCCATATAATGCTTTACAATATAATTTTCTTGCTAATTTCAGGACTATTACAGTATTAATACTATTTTTAGTATAAGTACCGAAAGTTTCGGAATGAGAGAGATCTGCTTTGAGAATTTAGCTGCTAAGGAAGGCGACGTTGACTTGTTCCTAGCATTTTGAGGGGACAGAAGTGCTTATGCATCGATGAGACTTTTAATTTTTGCTTTATATTCTAAAAAATGATAAACTTGGATTGGCACAGAATGTTTCAATGATACTAGTGGAGGGTGGCTTTACTGTCCCCACTTTATGACTAAACCTAGGACCATTTATAGAGAGGCCTCCTTGACTCCCAAAACCAACGCGGACAATTTGACTCTCCGGTGGATAATGATAGTAAAAGGTTAATTTCGTTGTTTTATTAATATATAATGAAATGAATTAATTCAACAATGCGAATTGCAATAGGAAAAATGAATGGTTGAAATTTAACACGTAACAATAATGGAATATATAGTTTTGCATTAGTTAATATTATTATAGAGATTGCGAGCAGAAGAATTTGAATCTTTGTAATTATTACCGGTTAGAATAATCCCACTATTTAATGTTCTCCATGTGTTAGCTCGGTAATTGCCTCGTCGAAACTTTAGTTTGTCTCGAAAAAGAGCGGCAAGAAATAGGACACCTTGTAGAGATTCAGCAATGCAGGAATACGGAGCTGACGTCGAGAATTACACATGAGACGGACAGAAACTGAGCATTGCCTGCAGCCATCCGTAAAGGGGAAAATACCGGGGGCAAATGAAGTCCCCCCTCGCCTCGCAGAAGCAAATCGTCTGAATAAGAGTCTGGCGAAGTGCCAATAGTTCACTTTATCTCTCTCTCGTAAACGTTCTTCGTAAGACTCTGCCAGAGTCGTTTGTCGAGGTCTCAATGTATGTAGATCACCTCGATGGTAGAATTCAGTAAGAAGTTCATCGGGTGTCAGCAAAGATAGGGGTGCTGATGAGCCCCAGCGCCATTGAAGTCTTTTCTTTTTTTTTACTAGCTATTTTGTATGAATCTTGTTCCTAAGTATTTTGTATTTTCAAAGTTGGGGAGGTGGGGTTGGTCGCTTTCAACCTACTTAGATTGATCCATACCTGCGTTTAACGTGAAACCGTGATAACTATTCTTTTCCATGGTGGTTAATGAGCAAATAGCTTAAGTCATGGTATTGCTGTGAAAATATCACGGGTCAGAAGTAGCTTTTCTTGCCAAAGATATTTGTAGGCATTGTTTTGTGTGAGGTTAGTATGTGTACGCTTGCCTAATTGGTTGCGGGATTATCTGCGCCTTGGAGAGCACAGTCTCTCCACAATGCCAAGAATAATCTAATATCGATTAAATAAAATCTATTAACGTGTCTATCTCGAGCAATGAAGTAAAAGAAGCGGAAATCTCAGGATCAAGATCTCTAACTCCTTCATGAATGAAGACTACAAAAGATCATTTCCCTCACTCATTGGAAGAAAATGAGTCCACGTCAGTGAACTGACATATTCGGAAGAGAAGAGTGCCAATATAGCTCATGTTTTTGCAGTTGCATTCCAAGAGCCGATGACTCTCTACTTACAACTTTCAGACACACTTTCATAACACTTAGCTCCACCAACTAAAAAATTCTTAAAAATGTAGAATGAATACGAAGAAAAAACACTTTTCTCAGAAAACTTTATCAGGCAAGAGTAGTTTTGGAGAGATCCTGCTAACATCCTCACTCTTCAAATAATTAATTGAAGACGCCTGGGAGGCCCTTTTAATTACCAGAATCTGGGACATAAAATTATATTTTTAAAAGAAGAAATATAAAAAAAGCATGATACCTTTTATTGTTGCAGAAAATGTTTGATTTGATCAGGAAACGTTTTTTTTTTAAACACATTGAATATCGGCAATAATAAATTTGGGGCTGAAGCATCGATGTCAATCGAGCGGTGCCCAGAAGTTTCTCTTGAGAAGGAGATTCTGAAAGAAGCAGCTGGCTCCGAATGTTCCTTCGGACCTATAAAAATTCGGAATTTCATGAATTAGGTGGATTAGACAATCTCCCTTTTAATTGTGACCTCGCTATTAAAAATCAATTTAAACTTGTTCAATTGGAGGCGGGTGATTTAGATCGAATGAGTGTTTGAACACACTTAAAACCTCAGTGTTCATGCTGGAATAAGTGACATGTCTCTCCTACACAAAAACATGGACAGTGACGGCATGGAGACCTCACAGGATACTTACAAAATCAGTCTCATCTAATAATATTTTCAGAAAAAAGGGTATTTTCTTCAATGATTGTGAAGTTCGACGCGAATTAACGTTTCAGAATGAGACATGATTGGCCTCAGGGAAGTTGGTAGAAAAGGAGGAGGGACGATGCAATTATATAATGTTTACATACTTTAATAAAGCTAAAATGGAAAGACTATTGAAGTTGGATTTCCTATATATACCGTAACATATCACATTTCATAACGGAAAATATTGGTAATATCTACTATATGAGTCACGTTGGTATTTTTTCAACAACATCTGCTCCTGAGGAGCAATTAACAACATCGCAGATAAATAAATTGACGACTTATATTCCAGATTCATGAATGTCCATAGACTGCGCAACTAAACACTTCAAGAAGATTAGAGGTGACTAAAAGGCAGAGATTGGACAACAAAGTCGTCATAGTCGAGGGGTTGTAGAGTCGCAGCAGATGAACGAAGGGAACGTTGGAGCCAGATTGATCGATTTTTCACAGACAAAGCAGAAGATGAAAATTGATTCTTTTTCAACACATTCAAATCACAAATACTAAAGATCATTTAAAAGTTGTTTTAATTGTATAACACTCATCTGATGGCCCCTAAATTTAGGGGTCCAAAATAAGAATACGAAACATGGAAGATTGACATAAAAATAAATGAGTGCAAAATTACACTATCCAACAAATTGAATTAAATTAACATTAAGTTTTAAAATCCTTGTTAAAAAAACGGCTATAAAAATATAAACGCTTTAAAACTAAGAAACTTTAGTAAACGTCATGATGAAAACGAGATTGTTATCGAATAGCGACCATTATCCTAGTCACGGCCACAATAAAAATACGGTTTCGAGCTGCAACCAATCCTGGTAATAGAAAATTTGTTATGGAGTCCTGATCAAGTCCTGGTCAATTGAACCAGAAAATTGATCTACATATAGTCCGTGACCGTTAACCCAATATATAATGGCACCATTCAATAATATCCAAATAAAGATGTGACAAATATGAGCATTAACCTAAGCAAGGCCACTGGATAAATAGTTTAATAATATCGTATAATTGTACACAATTTTTGTTCCTGCGCAGTAAGTGCCATTTTTCAACTGCTTTTATTGCATAACAATAGAAAATAACCATCATTTGTTTTAAAATTTGCTTTTGTGTCTTGTATGAATATTTACTATAAATAGACAAATGTTTTTTTCATCCATTGTAAGGCTAGCAACCAACATACAGAGTTCAATTTATTTAGTTTTATTAAACCTTCCACAAGAATATATATAAAAACAAGTCAAAAAAGATAAGAAGAGAAGTTTTCCTCGATTTCCGTTTGTAATGTAAATCACTTTCCCGTACAAGACCCAAATGTAGTCTCCCATCATGGCTTCATTGTATACTCCTTGGTATCTATGTTTAAAGTACATTATATCTTAATGGAAGCGCTTCCCTCGCTCCTCTGAGTATGCTCCCATATTCTTCTTGAACTTGTCAAACGGAGCATCAAGGATGTGCACCTTCAGGGACATCATGTAGCTCATTTGGCCATAGATTTAAGTTCTCAACTAGTTGCACATAATTGTCAGGTTTGTGGTTTCCCCAGGAGCTCCGACACACCCAAGAAAAAATCTTCCAGGCTATTTTTTTCTCCTTTTTCAGTAACCTTATCATGAAGTTCTGAACAGTCTATGATTTTTCTGATTTGCTGTGCAACAAAGACACCAGCTTCGTTAAGAGCTCTAACAAACTGCTTTATAGACCTCGTTTGTAATGGAGAGAACAACACCTTTCGCGAATGTATTAATTGATCATGCTTGGCATTATGCCCTCCAACAGAGAACTCAGTACTTTGTGTTCATTGCTACTTATCGTAATCTGCTGTGTTATTCCTACTGTCCCAAAGACAGAGATGACATGGAAACTTGGCAAGAACTCCCTGGAGACCCATCAAAAATACTACCATTTTGAGGTCTCCAATCACTTCCCAGCCATACTCCTTATAATTCAAAGCATGTAGCAGGAGCTCGACACTGTTGTAGTCCTCCTTAAGATACACTGAATGGGCTAATGGAAGGGATGGATGCTCATTCCAATTATGGAAAAGTACAGTTTAATGTTTCTTGAGCAGTTGTCATTGAAGAGCTTCTACTCCTCTGAACTACATGTAATTCCAATTGCATCAAGCAGACCAGATACATCCGCCTAACTTGATAAGTAAATAATCTTGAGAAATGTTTATGATGTTCTTTTGGCTTGTTACTTTGCACATTTTCATCCCGAAAATCCCAATCTTTAAGCCTGGAAATCAACAGCTCAGCATTTGATATTGACAAGCCAAGATCTCTGACATGGTCATTGAGGTCTCTTTGCTTTGGGTGGTATGAATTCCTCTCAACAGCTATCTCTCTGACACTGAAGTCAACATCTTCACTGATCTTTTCAACTTCTGAATTGTTGCTTTCTTCTGAGGGTGGCTTATGCCTTTCTGGACGGTGAGGTACAAGAAAATTAGCACTGTGTGGTGCTGGTGCAATAGATGGTGGGATATCGGGATAGGAATAGGAGGTGCTTCTTTGCCACTTTGACGTTTGGAAGTGTCCACAAGGCAGAAGTAGCATTTACTTGAGTGGTCACTGGTCAGTGTGTTCAGGCCAAATCCTGGGAATTGCAAACTTCATGGCTCTTCTTTGCCCTCTATACCAAACTGTAAAATTAAAAACATATACCTTATTACACTTTTGGCTTACAAACAAGCATAATAGCTTAAATAGTTGGGACATTTAATATTTTAATCTTTACAACAAACAATTTTCTTACCTCCCAAAGTGTTCTTGAGGCAGTGCCAAGCAAAATGGGGTGTCCAGGGTTTGTCTTGGCTCCCAACTTGAATGCTGAAGTAGCTTTGTAAGCTTCACACATTCTCAGAGATGCTCTTACACCGAATTATTTTGCTCTTGTTTTAATGAACCGTCCGCAGATATAATACAAGGTCAAAAGACTAAGTCGCGTGCTCTCAATTATTGTGACTTACGACCTTCAAAACTTTCAACAAGAGGGGTAATCGGACCAATAGTTAGTTTTCTTTCAATAATTCCCTAACTAACCTTGGGAGGACGTTGGCAATTATATTATAAGAAAGAGAATGTAAAACAACATAAGGGTTTCAAATTTCGTTATAATCGGCCGAATAGTTACGATGTTATTGCCCCCTAAAATAAAATATTGAAAACTAAAATGGTTACCAACCGGCCGACCAACCTAGGGACCGGCATAGTAACTCCTAGAGTCGCGACTTATAATACATCTAGAGAACGAACGATTGGAGCCTCTTGATGCAATTTCCTTTCTAATTTGTTTACTAGGGGAGCTAGAGCTGAAATTGTAGCAGATCTGCGAATCTCTGTATAAATATTCTTGAAGCAACAATCTAGAAGTTTCCAAGGCTGTGTTCTGGTAAGTTCTAGAACATTCTTGAAACCAAAAAAATTCTAGATATTTCTTATTAAATCTAAAGTAAGATTTACAATTTTCGACCATTCTTTGGCAAAAAACTGAAGCCTACACCCTTCTATATATTCCCATTTTTTCCGAAATTAATAATACCCAGGCATAAATTCATTGGCCTACCTCCAAAGCCTATTTGAGGGATCAAAATACTTTTTTCATTTACTTTAGTTAAGAACAACTGGGAAAGAACACTTTAAACCCAAGAACAAGAAAAAAGTGAAATTTTGTTAAATAGTGTTCTGTTTGAAGGGTAATTCCGTTAAGGAGGGGCACTTCGTCGCTTCCGAAAATCTGTGCTTACCCCATGCCCATTCATTTACCCTTGAGGCAGGGAGAAAAAGGCCTGTTTTCATAAAAAGGTTTAATATCTAAGCGCTAACAAAGATTACTTCCAAGGGGAAATCCTTCGAGGATTAGCAATAAGATGGTGAAAGTACAAACAGAAGACTTTCTTCCCCTCAGAGAAACTTACATCCCAATTACTCCTTCTATTTAAATGTTCAATGGTTAAATTGTTGTCGTTTCCACCAAACTGAATCAGTTCCCACCGACCCTCGGTTTCCTCCAAGCTAACTCCATTTTTCCGCCAGCATCACTCAGATCTGACTGCCCCCATGCTGCAGCGGACATCTGGAGGACTGCAAATTGTCCCTGGCTGCAACGTCTCGAACAACTTGATGAGAGTGGGGGCATGCGGTCCAGCGAGAAGGGGGTTACAGTAGTAAACGCGAGAAGTAACTGATGCTAAATCTCGAGATCATTGCTGCCAAAGCGGGAGAGGGTAGAGCTAAGCTTCGGTAGGAAGTCTATTTGCAGAAAGTTAAATGACCTGCAAAACAATCTTATTTGTTTAGGGTCAGATGACCTCATTCTTAAGAAATATTAAAATATCTCAATATGATGGTAACAAAAGATGCCATTGCCGCCGAAACATCAAATAAGGTACACAGGCATTTACCTAATCTATCTAATATATATATATATATATATATATATATATATATATATATATATATATATAGAGAGAGAGAGAGAGAGAGAGAGAGAGAGAGATATCCATGTACAAAAAGTTGCACACAATCATGTACTGTTACAGTTAGGACTATCCTAGACTATGTAAGCGGTCTTTGTCCATTCATCTCCTCATCAACTATTATTTATTCGCCCTGGCTTGTAACACCAATAATTCTGCTTTCCAATTCTGTTATCTATTCCCTCGACTCTATGATGTCAGGTTCCTTTGATGCCCCCTCTCTCTCGCTCTTTCTCCCAAACAAAACTCCTTCCCCAAACCCCATGGTTGCGCTCACCTTCTCTCCACATGTCTTCATCGTTGTAATCCATCCACCTCGGTGGATAGGATTTACCAAGCTCCAGCCCTTCATCATAAAAACTTCAAATTCAGAAATAAAGTTATATTTTCATCAAGTTTTTATAAAAATCCAAATACGAATTTATTTGGTCGACACCCTCAAGAACGAACTCGAATCACGTAGCAGAGAAAAGATATTGTTCCAACCCTGAACTGGTGACTCCCGCCACAATCTATCAAGGCATCAACCAACTTAGCTCTCTCACTACAAGTATCAAGGAACCAACCAACCCTTCTCGCTGCTACATATCCGCAAAAGGTAGATACATTGCTTGAGGCCCTGCTCATGGTGCGCATGGAATTGCCCTAAGCACCGCAGTAGCGACCATTGCCGTCTCCATACATGGACAGGCACAATGTTTGACGCTTCTCGAAATTGGGAGTTTAAGAAGCACTTGAAGCGCGTCGTGTCCTGCGCAATCAACATACCTCACAGAAGGGTTTGATGACGTTGCCTCAGGCCAGTTTGTCCAATCCGGGGCGATAAAACACCATCGTAATATTGAGGGATAAGTCTAGCGGAATGATTGAGGTGAGATGGCACATATCTTCGTATTCCCATATTCACTGTCACACAACACGAAGAGATCTCCTGATTCCCCTCATATAGTCAAAGTAAAGAAGCGATCAATGTCGGGGTGGTGGCGTAGTTTGTGCACACTGCCCGGTCATCTCATCAGCGTTCATTTTGTATCACCCTCACATGTCCAGGGACCCACCGGACGACAATCATCATAGCATCTCAAATTGTAGAAGAGGTGGCATCCCAAATAAGATAGGTGGGCGAAGGGAGATAATAATTATTCGAGAGGACTTGTGACACTCAATGATTCTCTATGAAGACAAAACGACCCCGAGGCGGCCCAGGGGCAAAATCTCCGTTAACGAGCGCAATATCTCAACCAGTTGAGCCTAAAAGTGGAGGCAGTGCCAGAAATAGTTCAGCCAACTTAAAACTAAGTGGACTTAGCATAGGAGTCGACCTCCCGCTTGGATTTGGGGTCCGCCATTTACACCCGCGCGTGGAAGCCTTTGGAGCGCAGGCGCGGCGACAAATATTCCAGTGAGGTCTCCGCCATAGCAGTCTTGGGCAGAACTTGGGACACCACCGACTCGAGAGTTACGTTGAACTCTCGAAGGAGTTGTCTAACTTTAAAACCGCTAGGTTTAGGGTCTGACTGGGGTTCCTCTTCGAAATAGACATCGCCAAGAATGAAATAAGAGGCGTCGGGAATTCGGGCAGACCAGGACCCGTGCGTTTCATACTAAAAATAATAATAAACTAAACATCTATGATCAAATTCGGATGCCTGTTTCCCCTCTTTGTTAGTCCTTAGCAAGTATTTGCGTGCGTGTGTATGTATGTGAGGATAATCGAGGAGCAAAAAATACTTCCGTATTATCCTATTTTTAATATAAAACTATAGTATTTTGTTTGTTCAAAGAGGGGGAGGGGGGGTTCTGGCCCGCGCCTGTTTGCATCAACATCGAGCGTACCTCTGACATTTTACGAGAAGGGGCATCGTGGGTATCATCGCCCAGTATTATCAGGGCGCTTTTAGTTGTGGCATTGGGCATCTGAGTGCCCGTTAAACGACCTTTTTAATGGACTGGGGCTTTCGAAGGGCACTTTGAAGTCGTTTGAGATTAGAGGAACTTTTGGACAACCAAGGCCGCTCGCGACCATTATTCTGCGGCGCGGTTTAGTCGAGAATCTCTGCCGGGTGACCGCGAGGCAGCTCGGGGGCTAATCGGGAAGGAGCCACTCAACAGCAAAGGCATCGTAAGCAACGAAGAAAGGGCTAAGTTCGATAGGGAAACCAGAAGAGAAATGACCCATGGAATTGTTGCCTCTACTTTTTCGGTTACCCTTTTTATTCTTTATTTTCCTTCTCTTCTTTTTCTTTTCCCCTCATCTTTCTTCTTATTGTTCCTTTCAGTTTTTAGTTTTCCTTTTCTTTCTCTTTCCATTTATTTTCCTCTCTTTTTCTGTTGCCTTTTTATTCTTCTTTTCCTGTTTTCATTTTCTTTTCTTCTTTTGTTTTCTTTTGATTTTTCATTTTAATTTTATTCCTGCTTTTTTTTCTTTTCATTTTAATTCCTTTCTTTACCTTCTCCAAACGTGAGCCTATTTGTTTCTATAATTAAGTAAACGGTAGAAACGAGAGGCTTTTTGATCGACTAGGGATGGGGGAGGGGCTTCTCACCGACACCCCACCCACAAATAGTAATTATATCAAACGAGTAATTTTTAAGGGGTTTTAAAAGTGATGACTCATCTACACTAAATGAAGGAATCGATTTTGTGTGACAGCCAATTTTCCCTGGGTCGAACTCCATATACCCAACTCACTTTAAGGAGCTAAAGAATAAATTAGTAAAGTCGATGTGTACGATCTTTAGTATAGTTCCAAAGAGCTACTGTCACGCCAATCTTATATAAGAAAAGCTGAACACCGATCCGAGTAACTTCCGTCCAATGAGCTAAACCAGAAATATTGGTATACTTTTACAATCCATAATTAGAGATTGGTATGGTAGTGGTTCATCATGAGTCAAGCTAATTTTTGGACACACAAAATGGTTTTCGGCGAGGAGGCTTTTGTGTTAAATTAATCTTCTGGAATTTGTTCATAAAAAAATGATTTTTCCTTTATGACGACGACGACAAAGCAATGGATACAATTTACCTAGACTTTGACTTTGACTTTGTTTAAGTGGGGGTGCATGTGAGGGGAGACGATAGGGTGTGTGGGGGGATAGAGAAAATAGACAAGTGGAGAAGAGAGAAAGAAGTGTGGTAGAGGTGCAAAGAGATGCCTAGGGTCTGGTGATCAGACTTATCACTTTAATTTATTTTCTTGGTTGTGTGAATTCATTTTTGTTGTTTTTGGTTTGGTAATAATTATAAAATTATAATTATTATGGCGTTCAAGCCATTTGTCTTAGCAACTTTAGTTTTTTATGGTTTATGTTGTGCCTTGCCTGTTTTGTATATGTTTTTAAATATATTTAAGTGCGTGCTTGTTGTATTGTTTTATTGTGTGTGTATTTTAGTAGTATTATTGTTTCTTCTTTCTTCTTTTGTAGTTTACTTCTTTCGAAGTTCTCGTCGTAATCGGTTGGTTTTTCATTTCTTGGTAGAGTTGTCTATATCGGTAACTTGTCGTAGTAATTTTTCGAGTTTTTTTTTCATTGTTCTTGTGATTGATCTTATTTTCACAGGTTTCTTTATTCTCATTTTACGCATAGAACGGCACTTCGTCTCCGCCAGCCACTCGGTTGGCGGAGCTGGGGAATCTGGGGCGACATTCAGCTCTTCTGTTCTGGTTAATCATCTGGGTGATTTCATCACTCAGTTCACGATTAACCAGATCCTGCATTTTCCGGGTCCGTTCTTCTATGACTTTGTTAATGGGAATTATCCCCGCCTCTCTGTGCAGGTCTTCTTGCCGTCTTCTTTCATGCCTGCGTGTACCCGTTATTAGGTACATGCATTTATTTTGCACTACTTGAAGACGCCTCTTTTGTGTTTTTGAGACACATGAGAGGGTGGAGGCGGGGTAAAGCAACGTAGATCTTACAAGGGCATTGTAGATCTTCTTCTTGTTGCTTTCACGTAGATTTCTGAAGCTGTATAGAGTTCTGACAGCGGACGAGGCTCGAGAAATTCTTTCTTCGACGTGCTTTTTGTACCCGGTAGAGGTGATTTTCATACCGAGTACATTGCATTCGTTGGTGTAGGGGTATCGCGTATCCCCCACACGCACGTCTGCCCTTGAGGTGCGTCCGATGGGGACCACCTTGAATTTCTCTTGGTTTGTTCTTATTTTCCACTGAGCCTCGTAGTTATTAAGGTTGCGATTTCCATCGCTGTCATGCGAGCTTGCCACGGCGCATGCCTCCATGGAGATACGATTATCTTGCTGAAATCATCGGCGTATTGAATATTGAGGGAATTGGGGTACACAGGGTCTGGGACGTCCGCGGTGTATATCGAGTAAAGGGTGGGGGACAGACACCCCCCCTGCTGGAGGCCCGCAGTGAGCGGAAACTTTGGTCCGTCCGTGCACCCTAGACTGACATACGCCGCTCTCTCCATGACATAGTCACAGAGAGTTCTTTCTAAGTTTTCACTTGACCCAGCCGTAAGATCTTATACTGCATGCCCCGCTGCCACACCTTATCAAACGCCTTTGACACATCCCGACAAACGATATCCACATAACTCCTGTCCCGTTTGGCTTGGGAAAGCTTTTCCGTTATGACATTAATTGCCATTTCCGTACTTCGCTTCTTTCTAAACCCGAATTGGCAAGGGTTGTAGAGGGAGTTTTCTTCCAGGTGAGACACCAGTCTTCCGTTGAGGATCTTCTCAAAGAGTTTCCCGCCAAATTCCAGGAGTGAAATTGGGCGGTAGCTCTCTCTCAACGTAGGGTCCTTTCCATGCTTGGGCAAAAAGATCATTTTTGCCGTCTTGTAAGCATCTGGAAAGTACCCTGTATTCAGACATGCGTTGAAAATTCGTCTCATTCCTTCGATGATGTTGGCTGGTGCCTTTTCGAAGTTAAGCTTCGTAAGCCCCGATTGGCCTGGGGCTTTCTGTCGGAATGAGCGGAGTGCGCCAAGGATCTCTTCTTCTGTGATCTCGGCGTCTCCGTCACGCAGTCTATCCACCTGGTGATGAGGATGCGTTCGATGTATTTCCGTGTTAAGCTCGTCTACGATGTTATTTTCGAACTCTATATCAAAATCTTCGTTTTCATCTTCCGATATGCTGAAGATTTTTTCCCAATAACGCCGGAATATCACTTCGATGATATTTTCTGCAGTTTCAATGGATCCATCTTCTTTTGGGATTTCCATTTTCTTCTTTTTTCCAGATGATCCTCTGAGACTTTTGACTTTCTTCCAAAAGTCCTTGGGAGATGCATCTTGATCGAGGCTCTCGATCGCATCGTCCCATTGTCTCTGTTGTTGTTCGAGGATCAGCTGGTTGAGCTCTTCCTTGATCTCTCTACTTCGTTGTAGCGAGTCAAATGTTGCATTTGTTATATTTAACTCGTACATAACTCTCAATTCTCTATAAAGATCTTTCATATACCCAGTCCACCTGTATGAGGAGATGGTTTTATACTGGGTTTTGGGGATGCAAGCCCTATCTGCAATAATTAGATGTTCGTTGAGGTCGTCGAGTGCCTCGTCTATCTCCTCGAGAATTGCCTCGTCCAGATCTGGTGGGCGATAGGCCTCGAGGAGACCAGCGTACCGTGCCCAGTCGGCTCTCCTGTAGTCTTTTCTGACTGGAGCTGGGACTTGTATAGGGTTCCTATTGATGGTGAGTAGGATCCCTATATGATCACTACATGATACCTGGACTGGTTCCATGTAGTAATTGAACGGCAGCTGACGATTAGCCAGACAAATGTCTGGTTTTGTGGCACTTCTTCCTCGAGTATAGGTTGGGAAGTCCGGGCCTATTCTATGGACCATATTTCGGTCCATCATAGTTTCCAGGCACCTTTCAATTCCATTGAAGGTCCTGTACCCAGAATCCCGACATCTGGCATTAAGGTCCCCCATTAATATGGTGGGGGTCCTTCTGCCAAATAGGCCAGAGAGAGAATGAATAGGTAAATATTCTCGTCTCGGCGGCTGGTACCCAGTGGCGATGACCAGCTTTCCTATATCGAGTTCGACCTCTATTGCAAGATAGGATTCTTCCAAGTTTCTTATGGGTTTATACTTGATCCCTCTATTGATGGCGATGGTGGCACCGTCGTACCGCTCTTGAGAGTAATTCGTGATTAACACGTCGTAGTTCCAGATCTTAATTTCAGAACTACGAGTGTCAATCCTGTGTTCAGAAATCAAAATGACATCTGCATCTATTTCCCTGAACACATTTCCGTAGAGAGTTCTTTTGTTTGTCCAGCCATTGGTGTTTATTTCCATGATCCTTAGTGAGTTCCGCTCCATGGTAAGATGAGTTACCTATGTTTCTTCTTTATCTTCTTACTCTTGGGGGCCTGTGGGGCGGGTCTGGGGTGCCCAGGCTTTTCCTTCTTCGGGGGAGGACTGGGAGTCTTTGATCGACTCTTCGTCGCTCTAGTGCGAGTGCATGGGCCCTCGTCACTATCCGAAGAAGTGGTTTCATCGTCTTCGTCTTCTTCTTCAGAATCTTCCGATGGGGGAGATTCTATGACTTCTTTTAGTCCTGTGGCTTTTGCTTCGGTGCTATTGTTCTTGATGACACTGTCCTTGAATGCCTTAGAGCATTCTGGATCATCAGGAACGATGATGGAAGGAAGGTTGTTGGCCTTTAGCAGTGCGTTCAATACCCGGTTGTAGCATCCAGGTTTGACCGCGTTTGCCACGTTTGCATGAGTAATGCAAATTAGTATCTTCGCACTGAGGTCGTTTGTAAAGACCATAGGTGAGGGAGTTGCCATTGTTGAGGCCATCCCTTCACTTTTCTTTAAAGTGCTCGCGTATGTGGCAGCTTTTTTCTTTTTTTCATTTTCTTCCATCTTCTTTATTATTTCTTTCCTCTTGGGGCAGTTCAAGGCCATCGTTCGATGGGGCCCCTTGCAATTCATGCATAATTTTGAATCGCTCTTACAGGAGTCATATCTATGACCCTGTGTGGCACATTCGCTGCACCAGATTTGTCCTTTTTGGGGGCAGTTGGCAGTGGTGTGCTGTTCCAAAGAATAGCACACGAAGCACATTTGAATGTTATGATACTTCTCGTGCTCTATATTTGCTCCTGGGATCCTCATATTGAAAATGAGGAGTCCCTCGGTTGCCGCCTTGTGGGCCATTTCGGTCGTATTGAAAGTTACCTTGAAAACATGGGTGTGATCTCTGAACTTGATCACCTCCCTTATTTTCGCCCAATTGTGGTTTTTCTCAATTTCAGTTTTAATTTCGGCGGGGGAGTTTTTGCCAACCCAGCTCTCTACTTTACGGCAAATGATGCTTCTATTCGCAGAGATTGCTGGCGGGGTTTTGGCTTCCAGGTCCATTTGTTTGAGAACTTCAGCCCCTTCGTCAGAAAGGAGCCGGTCGATGTCCTTGGTTTCACTGCACATGGCGATGAAACCATTTGGTATGTCTATCAATTTGATGAGAGCGATCCTTAAATTTTCGAATAAGGATTCGCAAACGGTCTTCTTTTCTGGGGTCTTTTTACCGGGTAAGGTCCGTAGGGGGACCCTCTTAGGGAGGGCCTCCATCGTCACCGACGTCTTCTCTCTTCTTTCTTGATTTTTTTATGTGTGAAAATATATGTTAAATTTTGTATGTGAAAAAAAGTGATAAGTGGTAAAGGAGGTACAGACAAGGGTTGGTTTTGACTCTGACGTGAGAAGAGTGCTCCCGTCCAGTTTCCTGTTGTTTCCCCGCTCGGATGGTGCCGGGATGAAGAATGGGGGATGGTTCTCGAGTGGGGACCTCAGAGGGTTGAGCTTGGTGGACTTAATGCATAGCGGCCGAATCAACGACCGCTAAGTTTGTGCCACCCCCTCACGGGTACGTACGCCAAAACTGCATCCAACTACATAGAGACGGGTGTAACTCCCTCTATGATTCTGGCCGGGTCCCCCGGGCGATGAGGATTTCTCCTCCGTCCGGGACTCGCAGTTTTGCCCCAAATTCGAGAGGATTTCTGACTTGTGCTTCTGCTGTGGGATAGGCCTCAAACCAGTTTCCACGCAAGCCCTTAATTATGCCAGTCCAAGTGGCCGACATAGTTAAGACGAAATTAATGAAGGGCAGTCATCCGAGCAGGTTCCCACGCAGGTCGTTGGACGGGAGCAACGAGGGTATTTAGCCCATCATTTCTCTCCTACTTCGCAGCGAAAAGATATGTTAAATCTTTACAGATCGACTGGGCTCCTAAAGACACCCAGGACAGAGTCGCGTTCTTAGATGGCGAAGGCTCAAAAGTCTTTCTTTCTATATGCACGCGTGAATAAACAACGCTCTTCAGGAGGTAGTAAGGCAGTGCTACAGCGTACAAAAAATTCGCCCAGCAACCTAGTCTTCCAAAATGCATTTGATGTCGTTCCACAAAGAGGCTCTTGCTGAAACCTAAATCGAACGGAATAAGAGTAAATATTCTTAGTGGGTAGAACATTAGCTTTCAAATCGTTTACAGCGGGTTATCACTCATGGGGCAAGCTTGGATTGGGTCCCAGTCACTAGCGGGGCACTTCACAGACTTTCAACGATAACGCTCGTGTTTAACAAACCTTGAATTTTTTCATAACATTATTTTCATCTATGATAATAACAAAGCAGCGGTTATAATTTTCTAGACTTCCAACAAGCCTAAAACACACGGAATAAGAAGAAAAATTCTTAATTAAATAGAAAGTTGGCTCTCAAATTGTTCAGAGTAGTCGTAAATAGGGCAAATTCGGATTGGATCCCAGGCACTAGCGGAGTACCTAAGAGGTCTCTGTTGGACCCATTGTTACTTATTGGACATATAAATGACCTTGAAAATTGATTGATTAGTAAAATCTCCAAATTCGCAGATGACACGAAGCTAGGAAACACAGTTTTTACATGCGAGGTGACGGAGCTACACCGAGAACTAGATGAATTGGTCGAGTGGGAAGATTGAATTTAGCATATGTAAATTCAAGATCATTCACTTAGGGTATCAAAATTTAAAAGCAGATTAATAAACTTACGGCCAAGTCTCAGCGTCGGTTACCTTAGAGAAGGACATGTGTATAGTTTTTGATCTCGGAAGACCTCACAGTTTCAAAGAATTGTGTCGAAGCTACTAATAAAGAAACCCGAATTCTAGCTTACATTGCCCAGAACTACATGTTTAAATATAAATGTTTCTATATAAATTGCTCGTCCCGCCTCATCTCGAGTACGCTGTGCAATTTTGGTCTCCCTACCTCAACAACGACTTAGCGCCGTTAGAGTGCAATGTAGGTCAACTAATTTAATTCTTGAGGTTAGATATTGACCATACGAAGAAAGACTTCGCTCTTTAAACCTATTATCCCTTGCAAGTAAGCGATGATGTGGACAACTAATCAAAGTATTTAAAATCGTAAATCAAGCGCTTAAACACGGACACAGGATAAAAATTACTTTAGTTATAAAACCACACAGACGTGAAATAGCCTACTTAACCGAGTAGTGGAACGCTAGTCAGTAGTTATGTTTAAAAGACGACTAGAGTATTTTTCGAGTGTAAATATTACCTAGTAGAAGACACAATATAGAACGTCCAATGAAAGACCAGGAAAGGTTGAGGGAAAATAATTAAATTGTGGCAGTGATTAATTAAAGCAAGGGTGCAAATGAGTTCGTTTTCAGTGTCTCCCCCCCCAACCTATATTCCTTTCTCACTTCCCCCTTCATTATATTCCTTTCGGCACTAATACAGGAAAAGAAGATGCCCTATCTTCTTATGGTGAGGTGATTGTCTCGAGTTATCATAGAACCCGACATGACTCCTAGGTCCACACGTGTGTATATAATAGAATAGTTCTAAAAATAGTAAGACAATAACATATGTATCAGCTTTCTGGTAGTTACGGGCTATGCAATTTGTAAGATGGTCGGGAATCTGGTAACTCTTCCTATGTAGTTTGTTTGCTCTAGTTTCACCATCCTACGACTCGGGCCGGCCTAGAGTGGATCTAAGGTTTTTTTTTTCTTTTTCGTTTCCTTGTCTTTTATAATCTTATATTTCCCTTTTTCCCATTTATACTTTCTTTTATTTTTGACTTTTTTTCCTATTTTTTTTCGTTTTGTTTTTTATTTTTCTTTCCTTTTGTTCTTTAATTCTTATTCCTCTTATCTCTTCCATTTTATTTTCTCATCTTCTTTTCCATTTACCCCTTTCCTATTTTCCTTCGCTTTTATTAATTTTTTCACCTGTCTTTTTTAGTTATTTCTTTTTGCTTTTTCTGATCCAAAATCTTTCCCTAGTGATTTGAATGTTTATGTATCTGTGTTTATCCATAACACGATATCTTAGGAATGCAATTTATTTTAATAGATTGATTTTTAGCTTTGGCCTGGTCTTTCTTTCTAAGATTTTCTTTACAGTTCGAAAAACAGCCCGCACTGCTGGTTTTTCGTATATTTGAAGCTTTTATCAAAGTTCTTTCTAAAAGTTCAGAAAACAATAAATATGATTATCGAATGTTTTGGAATTAAAAAAAACAAAAAAACAAATCGTGAAGTTCAGAAAATGTATTGAAGTAAAGACAAAGCTGGTTTCTTTTCGTATATAGAAGTAAATTTAGATCAAAAGAAAAAAGGAGTTCTGAGGATTGTATTGTCCATATATTAAAAGAATTCCACTAAAATAAAATTCTTGCCTTTAGCATCAGCATGGATCTGAAATAAACCTAGACAGATAGTAAATTATTATTAGAAAAGAAAAACGGCTTCGTCACTCCCACTTCCAGGAGGAACTTGTGCTTCGCAGACAGACCTTCAGTCTGTGGCTTACAGCCTATCTTGCTCTAGCAACGGGTGTTTGGTGCTAAAAAAATAAAATTTTCATTACATATTCCCTAATCATCATCATCATCATCATCACTAACTCTATAATTTAAGAAGGGGATTTTTTTTGAGTATTTGAATAATAATTTCATCTTAGTTTGGTTATGACTTATGTTTTTTTATCAAAGTTATTTCTAATAATTCTTTTATAATATAAAAAAAAACAAAATGGTGAAGTTCAGAAATAAATATAAGTATCGAAATTTTGTGATTTTTTTTAAAACCCAAAGAAGTACAAATGGTGAAGTTCATAAAATTTATTTTTATATATCTTCTGTAACTATATTTTAGCCACGTGATATTTTGAAAGGGGGGAAATTTAGTTTCGAGTTCCTTTTTAAAATTCTTATAATTGGTGAAGTTCAGAAAATTTATAAAAATATAACCATGGCTGCTTTTTTTTAGATTTTAAATTTTAATCTTAGTTGCGAAGTGCAAGCTGTCCCGTAGTGGGGAGTGGCGAAGCCATCGCTTGGTCTCCTAATAATTTACTTTTGGTCTGGTTTTTTTTTCAAATCCATCCTTATTTTACTGGCATAAAGGACAAAAAAAAACATCGAAATTCTTTTGAAATACGAAAACGAATCCTCACAACAAATTTTTAGTTGCGTTATTTTTTTTTGTAATAACATTGTAACTATTCGGCCGATTCTAACGTGATTTGAAATCCTTCTGTTGTTTTACATTCTCTTTCAAATGATACAATTGCCAAAGTCCTCCCAAGGTTAGCCAGGGAATTATTTTGTTTTGGCAATAACATCCTAACTATTCGGCCCATTCTAACAATATTTGAAAGCCTTATATCGTTTTACATTCTATTTCGAATGATAGAATTGCCAAGGTCCTCCTAAGGTTAGTCTGGGAATTATTGAAAGTTAGGCTGCTGAACAGCTACTGCCCAGCTTTTCTATCGACCCTTTGTTTGCTCAAAGCTTGATTACAGGTGCAATTTTCACGCATCCAAAGCGGAGCGTGAATTGGAGAAGGTGGACTCGATTAATCACACCGGTCTCCGTTTGTCGACCGTTGCCTCCTGCACGAGCACAATTGAGAGAATACTGGTCGATGCTGGAGATATGCCACACTATCTACGCCTAACACTCTTTTGCGCTCGTATCCGCGGTCCCAGCGTCTCCACCACTTGCCTATGGCTCTCACTGCATCCACGGCCCGGTCGCGACGTAGCTTTTGCCACCGAAAGACGTCGGTCATACGCTAAGCCAGGGGTGAGCAACCTTTTTAAGTGGGTGTGCCAAAATTAGTTAAATCTTTGATTAAAATGTTTTTCACGTGCCAATACTTGACTAAAACACGAAAAAAATAATATAAAATTAAATATGTTCTTTTATTCATTCTTAACCCCTTATGATGCATCAAAATTACAAGGAAAAGATAGTTATTTTTCCTAAAAATATACATATTATATCTAACAGAATTGAATCTTTACCATATTAAGCAGAAAACAACAAATCTAAACTAGATAAAGAAAAGTTGGGGACCTTTCTATTTATTTACCACCAATGAGACTTCAGCTGCTACCTAACTGATAGCAGATAATCTATAACAGGTTGTACATCATGCGGTTGTTATATAAAAGAAGTTGGAGATATATTTATTTAGTTGTCATAAGTTAAGCATTTTGGTCTCGCGTGCCGGTAAGAAGTCGTTGGCGTGCCACCTTGCCCAGGCGTGCCCTAAACCCTTTGGGTTTATGGTTAGGAAACCCCTTCAAGAGCTTGGTGTGGTTATATCGTCAGTGTGGCCTCGCCTCTGCTCTTATAGCTTCTACAGCGTCGGTAGTATTGAAAATTCCGCAATTCCTGGTTCGCGGTATACATGGAGCCACAGTTGCCACGAACCCGGCGGATTTCGAGATAATCTTCTGCTGGTTTCCATCACATGTAGGGATTGCGAAAAATGAGCGTGTCGATGACGGCATCTAAGAGTCGGAAAGGAGCGCCCGACCGGACCAGCGTTTCGATCTTCCTCACAGTCGGTGCCAGCCAGCCCTGAGGGCTGCCTCGCAAAGAAGATGGGCATTTTGTCCAGTTATGCTTTTGCTGTTTATATTTTTTAATGCCGCCTAAATAATAGGTTGAATTAGGTTTTGGCGGCTTATCACCTAGAGGCAGTCGCCAGATAAGCGCCTTAAAAACAATTGAATACCGGTGAATCCCCGTTTAGCAAATGGATAGGTACAACGGTTACCGAAATATCAATACGGCGTTTTTCAATTTTCCTCAGTTACTTTGTTCTGTATAAATATCTTTATTATTATTAATCTCCTATTAAATATTATATTTTACCCAATATATATTATTACTAACCAAAAATAAGAGAAGAGTTAGAAGTTATATAAAATATGGAAACAAAACCGGAATGAGAGAACTTCTTCAATGATGAGGCAACTCATAGGATGTTCTTATATTCTTATTTTTTTGTGTAGTTTAATGTAAAGATTAAAAGAAATTAACATTTACTATTTTCTCAGAGGACGCTTCATTGTTGAACGACGAAAATTCTATAAATTCAATTGGAAAGAAATTGGAGAATCTCACTTTTGGCAAAATTACAAATGTGAAGAAAAGTTTAATCAAACGAAACTCTTCATTGAAGTTGAATGACGTTATTGGACTAATAAGTTATCTCGAAGTTCCTGAAATGTTGAAGAGGCCTGCTTTTAAAGCGTCCTACTTACCGAATCATGAGGCGATAAAGAGGCTCGCGGAAGTGACATTCAATCAGAAGAGACAGAAAGAAGAGAAGAAGAAAGTGGTGAAAATAAGATTTTAGTTTCAGGTTCTTTAGTTTGTAAATCCAATGATCCAAGGCTTCAGAGATACCTCACAAAAGGGGCCAGCGAAAATAAGAAACTCTTAAGTGTCTTCCTCTGCTACCTTCGATTTAGCGAAGGAAATGAAGTTGTAAGAGACAAACGGCACTGAACCGAGTATTTGCAACATCTTTGAAAACTACGTCGGTAATTTACCGGTACTGACAATGTCGTTTCTTGTTCCGGTACCGGGGACGAGAGCAGTCGATACTGCTTGTCCCTTGTAAACGGGATGGGTTCGTGCCCACAGACTTTGTGAACTATATGAATTCTTGGAAGAGACTGACCTCCTCCAGTTGATTTAAATCTCTTTGGTATTGGTCGCATACTCTTGCGCCAAGAAGAGGCGGGCCTTCGCCTGACGCCGAAGCATGCTTCCTTCTTCTTCTCGCTTTTGTTTTTTTTCTTATATTTTCCGTTTGCTTTTGTTTGCCTTATTTTTGTTGGGGTTTTTTTTTGGGGGGGGGGAAGTTAATTATTTTTATTTTAATGTAACATAGTATTAGGCTTGAAATTAAGTACGGCGACTTATGCCCCTGTAGGCAGTAGGCCGTAGCATCGTACACATAATTCGAAATTAGTAAAAGTTTTTTGAGAAATATTTGGAACACCCCTTTTTTGAGGTCAATTCTTTTTTTAAAAATTTTGAGCCAGAACGATATACACCATCAGAGTTGTTGGTTTGTTGTTATGAGTGTTTCTAAATACATTAGAGGTGAGTTTAAACTGAAGGATAATGACAAACAAGTGAGGAGTTCAACTTTTATTATCTAATTGATCCATACTATTTGTCAACTGATACATTAAAATCATGCTCTGTCTGAAACGATGGTATGAAGTCACGGGATTTTAGTACCACCCGAATGTAGCCATCTCTCGCTTCTTTTCCATAAACTTCGCCAAAAGCTTTCGTCACCATTCGCACACATCGCTCCACACCTTCAGAATGGCATGGAATGTCAATAGAGTGTGGCTCGTCGACAATATTCTGTCAATAACTAATTTCCTGTTGTTCTGATCAGCATTGCCAAAAGGACGTTCTCAGGATGGACCCAGTAGGAATTCCTTTGGATTGTTTTCCATGCTATGGCTTCACCAGCAGGTTGGAGTATTTGCAGAAGATTGATCTGTTCCAGATGTTTAGATCCCTCGATGCATTTCGGAGAGAATTTGATGTGAAACCAGATGGGCCCATAATGACACACGGCAAACTCTGTGAGGACATACGAGTAAAAGTCATTATTAGGTTTTTATGTTGCCACATAAAATCGACAGATTCTGCTGGCAGTGGTGAGCCATCTTGCATGAGAGTTTGGCCCTGGTTTCATATGTAGGAGATCATCGTCAATTACACCACTTCTAATAGCACTGATAATTCTGTACAGGTAAGCTTGGTCCCGACTAAGCTCATTAACATCTACCTCTGTAAGAGGAGCTCCTTTAGTAATACATTGAAAGCCACTTGGTTGATACTGGTAGAGTTTCACAGGTAGTTAAGGCATTACCAAGTAGACCTTTCCATTGAGTTCCACTTTCTGCTGGACCAATATATTTCCTGCACAGGTGACTCAAAGGAAGGTCATTTAGATGCAAGCTGCAGATGATCCACTGTAAAGGACGATGCAATTGACATTCGAGCCCTTTTATGGCTCCATTCTTGTAGCCAGTATTAGTTGCCATTCTGTCAGCTCCCAGTGCCTTTATCTCATCTTAAATAGTGTTTTAGTTAGTGTTGTCTCACTCCTCCCATCAAAAAACAAAGCAGTAATTTTCTTAACTCCCAAACATTCAGATTCTGTGAATTCCTCATTAACTTCTGTCGTGCTCTCCAGACTCTGTGGGGGTCAATTACATAGGAGCGGTCTTCTGAATTTCTAATACCATAGCCGAATAGGGCTGCACTACTAATGGCAGCAGCTCTATTTGACACAGAATACCGATCTGCTTCCATAACAACTGTTAGTATTGGTATGATGTTTTATGTTCTCGCGAAGACTCTTCCATGCATCATCATAAATGTCAGAAGATGAGGTTTCTCGATCCAAGGCTTCGGTCTAAAATTGTAGTTTTCTTTTCCCTCTTCTCGTTTTGTCACTCTGCTTTCAGGAATTCGATCTTCTCTGATTTTCCTTTTTTTGTAATCATTTGACTTGTTTTTACATCCACTCCTCAAATTTTTATGTGACGCCCAGTTCTTTGGTCAATAAGAAATTCATGCTCTCGACGTCGCACTTTCACGTTCTTTTCACACTTGCAATCCAATAGATCTGAACACTGGTAGCCTCCTATATCAAAATATTGACCCGATGATGAGATAAACCTCTTACTCTTAGTGGCAATAATTCCTTGTTTTGATATCACAGACGCTTCTTTCATCAATCGGAGCAATTGGGTTTTAACATTCTTGATCGGCTGAATTGGAATACTGGCTTTTTTTTAAAATCTCACTAAGGACCTCGGATACTTCGGGAATAACATCCTTATTCCTCTTGTATTTATTGTCTTTTACATACTGAATATATCTTCCAACCTGTTTATTTGTTTGGCAGCTCATAATAAAAAAGATCTGAAAGTGGTGAGCCAAAGACACTGTGACTTGTTGATGTTTTAGTTTTTTTACTCATCTTAGCCCTGAAAATGAATAATATAAATACCTGTTAGTATAAAACAGAAATACTACATGCGATGAGTGAATCTATAACATACATTCAAAAAGGTGAAGCCATATCTCGTATATTCGTCATACATCGATTAATTCATTTTTCCTCCGAGTCGTTTACAAACAAGGAATTCCTCAATCTAAAATTGCCTAAACCTTAGATACATGAGTTAAAGTGCACATTTTCTTCCTGTACAAAAATTACCCATTTCTAGCTTCAGAGACGAGAACTATAATAACTGAATACAACCCAGCGTCACCCTATGGAAAAGATAATTTTTTAGCAAAATTTGGCCCCCCAAAAGGGGGTGTTACGATTTTTTCAGGGTTTTTTTCTCTTCATTTCCAAATTTTGGATGGTCCACTACAAAACCTGAAATGTGCCTTAAAATTGGTTGCGACACTACGCCTTAGTAAGTAATAGCAAAATATCAAATTTTAGGGGGATTTGAGAGAGTGTGCACCTTCCTAGCACCTCTCTGGTCTCCTAATTTAGGCTATGTAGGTAGCTTCCACTCGTTTTCACTTTCATCTTTACCCCCTTTACAATGAACTTACTTTTAAACCTTTAGAATTTCCTTTTCCCTTCAAGTAATGGATAGAAAAGTTAAATTAAACAGAATCGAATTGAAAGGCCATTCCTCTCTCTCTTATAGATGCTGGTGTCGTCGAAGAAGTACAAGAGACCGGAATTCTGCAAAGATATTAATGTGAGTAGATTCTGTCACTGTCTTCGTAGTTTTTATGCTTTATTTTATTGTACATAAGGAGACATGTTCTCTCTTGGATCATAGTCGCCTTAACAAAGTGCTAGAGCCCATAGTTCGATTAAATACACTCTCTGGTCCTTAAAACAACAAATCGGTCTTGTGTGACTCAAGTCTTCGAGGCCGTTTTACTCCGTCCTCTATTAAAGCCTTCTCAAAGTTTGGAGCTTTAGCGAATTGTGATTGTTTGCGTTTATGTGTAAATGACGTTTGTTTCCTGTGAGCCTTTGTGAAAGCTGGCTACACTTTAAGATGTTTGCCGCAGTGCAGTTTCAAGTAAATATACTGTATAAAAAATGAACTGTATCTCATGGTTTCGGTCTAAATGAGTAGTGATTCGTGTGTTCAAAATATATGCAATTGTTTAGACCATTTGAAGGGACGGGGGGCGGCCATCTTGGTTTACTTCATGCTCGGGACGCCTTCCATATCCACATTGGGTATTATAACCCACTGTGAGTAGTACTGAGATTGTCGGTTGGACCCTCTTCCACAACAATACTTATAATATAGTATTAACCCAAAATGGGTAATTGAGATGTTTGGGGTGAGCAAAGCACCCCATTTTGACCAATTCAAGTCGCCATTCCATCACCCCTTCCTTGTCTAACAGCATCCAAGAGCGGGCAAGGATATAATGAATGTTCTATTTTTTGGTGCTAAAAGGGTAAAGATGGATTGAAAGCTGAATTGCTTTTGAGCTCGAACACACTACGCGTTTGAATGTAGAATGGGGTGTAATGAAATGTAGAAAAGAATATTCTTCGGAGATGAAGTGGCACCCCCTTCGAGTAGTCCCCAGTGTCCCTAGTAGTCTCCTCTTTTAACTCCCAGTTACTCAATCAGTTTCTGTGCCTTCCAAACTTTTTAATTTTTTCTTAACCTCATCACTTGGCCACATACGCCAGTACAACACCGCTGTCGATTCCTAATTCTTATCTTCGCTCACACAACACTCATTTTTCCGTCCTGAAAACTGCCAATGGGGTCTTCGTATCCACACTCCTTTCACGAGGAATGAGTGGCCCTTCCTTGGGCCATGAAGTGTTCTCTACTCGCTGGTTGGTGGCTTCACCACCAACGAGTCCCTCCCACCACAAGTGTGTGCCTCCTGTGCATTGTTACATCTGTCACATGGAGGAAGAACGCGCATTCTAGGACTATTTGTTCCAAGTAGTCTCAGACTAGATTGAGACTACTCGTGCTTTACTTCTTATAGACTTATCCATGTTATTGGGTTGAGGAATAAGTTCTTGCGGTTTAATCAAATTTATTCATTACCATTAACAATTTTAGAAAAACTTCATTTTTAATTAATAACAATATGCAATTTAATCAATAATGTATTCTCCGTTGTTATTTACGATTTCTTTCCAACGTTCAACTAGTTTTTCGATGCCTGTGCAATAAAAATCTCTGGATTTTGACTCAAAGAATTCGTCTAACCAGGTTCTTAATTCCACATCAGTATTGAACGAAACGCCGCGCAAATTGTTGGAGAGCGATCGGAACAGATGGAAATCCGATGGAGACAAGTCTGGCGAATATGGAGAATGCGGCAGGATTTCCCAATTAAGCGTTTGGATGGCGTCTTTTGTCCTATTAGCAATGTGAGGACGAGCATTGTCGTGTTGCAGAAGCACTCCATAACGTCGATGAGGTCGCTTTTCACGAATATCTTCGGCGAGTCGATACATTTGTTGAACGTAGAGTTCTGCATTGACAATCTCGTTGTTCGCAAGGAACTTATAAAGAATGATGCCTTCACAATCCCACCACACACAGCATCGTCTTTCGTGGATGGAGTCCTTGCTTTAATCGCGGAAGTGTGTTTTATTTGGGCTAAGCCATTGTTTTTAATGGTTCATGTTGAAATAAACACGCCACTTTTCGTTGCCAGTGATGATGCGGTGAAGAAATCTGTCCTTATATCCATAACTTTCCCCATCGAATGAAGGTGATTCACTACAGTTTTCTAAACACAGGCCAATTGTACAGCCAATTCTCTAGTCGATTGACGAGAATTTTCATGAAGAAGGTCGTTCAATCGATCTTCATCCAACTTAATGGGGCGACCAGAACGTTCTTTGACATTAAGATTGAAATGACTGTTTTTAAAACGTGAAAACCACCATTGAGTTGTCCTTTCTGATAAAGCATTTTCTCCGTACACAGCACAAATATCTCGACGAGCTTTGGCTGCGTTTGCATTGTTCCCGTCTCGATTGAAAATGCATAACAACAAGTGTCGAAAATGCGCCTTTCTTTCAACTTGACATTCCATTCTGAGCGTACAGAACATAAATTAAATTAACACAACTTTTAAATAAACCTCAATGACTTATTACTCAACTTCAAGACTTAGCCTAAGCAAAAGCCTAATAGTCTACGCTGTTAAGAGACGTAGCCTAACCTTTGCAAATTTTGCTCTCATTATTTATTATTGTTTCTTAATAGGTGCACAAATCACGTCAACAAAACTTAAATCAACACAACATTAAAAAAACCGCAAGAACTTATTCCTCAACCTAATACCATTATTGTGCCGTTTAGAAGCATATTTTCAACTTTTTTGTGTGTCCTGTATCTATAACATCATAATACAAGCCGCTGTTCTCTTCCTTAACAGGAAGAGCTTGGTTACACAGGCACCCAAAAAATTAAATCTACTTAGGTTACAAGCGAACTAAATGAAAAAATTTTATTCAAACACCTTAAAAAAATCTCGTTCTTAAAATATAGGGTTATGGGCAACTTGAAAAAAAAAAAAATAATGTTATTGAAGTACTTCAGTGCTTAAAGGAACCTATTCTTTGCTTCCAAACAAAAATAAAGGAAAAAAGTATCTCTCTTAATGTTCTTAAAAGGAACGCCATTAGTTGTGAGCAGGAAAAGAAATTACAACATGAAGTAGATATTTTCTAAGCCATTTGACATTAATATCTTATGAAATGGATTTCATTTTTGATGAGTTTGATTCTTTTACGTACTAAATGCCATTACAACATAAGAACAATCGTAATCAATAAGCAGTTTTGAGGAATAAGGAAATAGAAATTGATGACGTTTTTTGTGGACAATATTTAAAAAAGTTGTTGCCATGAAATTTAGTGGTTTGTGTTTTATGCAATCAAATTTGAAGAGCAATTCTCAGAATTATTAATTTTGCCTCAATACCTCGTCAGTATAGCAACTCACAATGCTAATCTTGAGATATTTTCTCTTTAATGAATATTCAATGTACCAGATAATTAAATAAGTTAGATGTGATTACCTTTGAAACTCTATTACAATGCTTCCTTTAATAAATCTTTGTTTTGTAGATTTTACCGACAAACTCATTGCAGTTGTCATCTGAGTTCCATCTATATTATAATAGAGCTTCAAATGTAATCACATCAAACTTATTTAATTCTTTGGTATATTGAATATTCATTAAAGAGAAAATATCTCAAAATTAGCATTGTGAGTTGGTATACTGACGAGGTATTGAGGCAAAATTAATAATTCTGAGAATTGCTCTTCAAATTTGATTGCATAAAACACAAACCACTAAATTTCATGGCAACAACTTTTTTAAATATTGTCCACAAAAAACGTCATCAATTTCTATTTCCTTATTCCTCAAAACTGCTTATTGATTCCGATTGTTCCATGTTGTAAGGGCATTTAGTAGCATCCACGAAAATGCACCTAATGAACGAGCATAGTTTACGGTATTGGTGTTCAGTTTCACTTCTGATAGGGATTCTATTGTTTTGACATTACTATGGATTTATTAAGTTTGAATCGATCCCAAAAGACTAATACTTACCTTTGTGGCATACCTTAATATTGATGTTTTTCACATTTAATCGTCAACAGTTACACAAACTCGAATCTCTTTCCTAATGTTTTGAAAGAGTTTAACTTTACTTGATTTTGGCCTTGGAAAAAACTGACCATTTTGGTCACAGACATTTGTGTCCTTGGAAATTGATGATAATATGTATTTGTAACAACTTTTTTTTTTAATAAAGTCGCTTAAATAAACAAAGCACGCGGCCTTGTTCTTACCCGGTCTAATTAATTAATTAATTTTAAGAACTTGACCTTTATGCGTATCAATTAGTTTTTCAAGAAATTAATGTCATTTTTAGAAGACTTAAAAATCCTTAGAGTTATTTAAATTGTTCCAAATTTGCTGCGAGATGTTTGTTTTTTAAGTTAATAGAATAGCGAAATCTATTAGGGAGCATTTAGATAAACAAGTTCATTAAGGAATCTCAACACAACTTTACTAGGGGCAAATCTGATTTGACTAATTTATAGAAAGGTCTATGATGTTGCCGATAGGGATGAGAATTACGATATTGTTTATTTGGATTTTATTAAGGCTTTCGACAAGGTTCCACACTTAGGACTTTTGAATAAGTTAAAGCCCAAGGGGTCGATTAAAGTATTTTTAGGTGGACTCAGTTGTGGCTTAGTGACAGACAGCAAAGAGTTAATAGAGATAGGATTATATCTGATTGGGAGAATGTTACGGGTGGGGTTCCTCAGGGGTCGTTGTTGTTCTTGGTTTATATTAATGATCTTGACTTAGGTATCAGTAGCGACCTGAGCAAGTTTGCCGATGATGCTAAGTTAGGTAGGATTATTGAATTGACCATAATATCGCAATGGGTGGAGAAATGAAAAATAGAATTTAACATGAACAAGTGTAGTGTCAGAGAGAGAAAGTTAACCCCCCTCCCATAGAACTCAACGTCTACCTGTGGCGCCTGAAAGATGCAAGTGCACGGCCAGACAGCCCCAAGGGAGCATCGCGACTTCGCGCAGTCGGCTGACCCGGGTTGGGTTCTCTTTATCTTTCCGTCTCATCGTCTGACTGACGCCAGACCCATGGGGCCAAGGACCTTTGGGCAAAGATGTAAGATCGCCGAGACTATCCTACCTCTCTCCTGGCGCGCCAAGTATAATGAGATCCCCGCCACCCTTTTGGTGGCCCCCGGCGACCCGCTTCCGCCGAAGTAGCATAAAACTTCGAGAAAAGCTTTGAGAAAGCAGTACAATACAGCTCCGTCTTGGTTAGCAGTCACGTACAGTCTCGTACGCCATGCTCCACTTCCCAACGGCTTCCAGCTACGAACGCGATACGTCACTTCTCTACTCGCCCTCACTCGTACCCAAGGCCAGAGTTCCCGCCGACAGACAATAGACACGGATAGGCATCTATCACTCGGTTATCGACTTCGTTCAACGACTGGAGTACTCCCTCACATATTTCTCAGCGAGGTTAAAGAAGAAGGAATCTTGTAAGTTCTACTTTGCAGCGCCCTGTTTACTCGCCGCATTCAAGCCTCTAGTCAAGTAGGCTTTACATGAGTCTCCCCGATTACTTGCCCTCTCCCATTTTCTCTGGAAGCAATCACCATGCATCCTCTCTCGGACTCTCGCCGTTGGTACCCCGGGTCTCATTTTATTTATTGTCATTAATTTACTTATTCTATTAATAGTTTTTTGTATATAGTAAAGATATATATATATATATATATATATATATATATATATATATATTTTCTACCATTAGTTTCTCTAATCCCAGAGCCTCTGAGAATTGATTATTTAGGCCAACCGCACTCAATTTTGTTTATTTAACGCTCGCACTGGGATCTGTATCCCGATCTTCTGGCGTGCCATCTTCACGGTCATCCTACTACACCTATATTATATTCTGGTGTCCGATGTTCAGAGTCACCCTACGGCATGTAGTGTATTTAGTATAGGTAGGTATAATCAACTGAATGGAGGAGTTTTAGGAAAGTCAGAACGCGAAAGAGACTTAGGTGTCCTAGTAAGTTCTGACCTCCAACCTAGAGAGCAGTACATAAGTGCTAGAAATAAAGCTAATGAGGGTATTGAGGTATATTAGGAGGAGTGAAGTAATAGGAATGCTGATGTTATTCTGAAACTGTACCTGGCATTAGTTAGGCCTCATCTTGACTATGAGATGCAATTTGGGTCACCATATTATAGGATATTGGTTCGGTTGAGTGTGTGCAAAGAAGGATGACTAAAATGATTCAAGGGTTGAGGAGTGTACCTTATAGTGAAAGGCTTAGGAAACTAAATCCACGTACTTCAGAGAAAAGAAGAGTTCGAGGGGACTTGATTGAGGTTTTCATGTGGATGGAGACAATGGAAAAGTTAGTGAAGAGGATAGGACACGTAGCAATGACACGTTTAGATTCTGGAAAGAATTTGGTGGAAATTGTTTTACAAATCGAGTGGTAGATGAATAGAATAGATTCATTAGTCATGCGATATAAGTTTCCCCCCTGCATAGTTTTAAGAATATATTGGATGGATTTATGGATGAGGATGCTAAGTGGGACTCAACTGGGTGAGGTGGAACAGGAGCTGTTTAGTATAGGCTATTATGCAATTAGTCTTTTGCAGACTCCTCCTTTTCTTATGTTCTAAGCTGTAGTGATGCCAATACCTTTTGTTATGCTAGCAATACCGTAGGCATTTTTGAGCTAGTAATGGCCTAGGAAAAGTTGGCATAAATGGAGTTTGGGTGTCACATGAACTGATTGAAGGACAAAGTTTCCAACGTGTTAATTTTGACTTAATTCTATTAGTTCAAAATGACCGTGCGCTATTTATGGACATGATTGTTACGGGAAATTAAAGGTGGGCTCTTTACTGCATTATCAAGTGCAAAAAACAATGGCTTGATCGCAAACAAAAACCCATTATCACATTTGGACATGGTCTCCGAATTCAGAAAATATTGCTTTGCTTTTGGTGGAATTTGAAAGGATCTTTTCATTATGAGCTCCTCAATAATAAACAAGCTTTTTTAGTGCAAGTAGACAAATGCCGAATCCGCCATTTTGATACACTAATCACGAATCGCTGTTTGGTTAGGTCTGATTTTTTTTAGGGAGGGGGGGGGGAATGTAGTCGCTGATTGGTTTGGCGTCATAAAAAAATAAATCCACCAACCCACCTCAGTTGTACCCCCCCCCCTCCCTATCTCGTTATTCCCCTCATTTGTACAAACTTGCGAGCGAAACGAAATTCAAGCTCTTTCCCCTCTCAGCCGGCGCTTCACAGAGTAAGTAATTTTCTTCTTTTTTGTAACCTGTTAAAAAAAAAAATCAAGATCTTTAAAATGATTGATTTTACATCTAATTCACATCTGCATATATTTCTACAGATTATTACACTTAAAGACACATAATAAGTTAATCTTAATGATACCACATAGTATATAAATGTATTAGACTACATTTAAAATATACATTATCAGCTATCAATAAATATTTATTGAGCATATAATATTGATATTTTTTTATACTCTACAAGTATTTCTTAGTACAATCTCTTCGTTTCTTTGATCATTATAAGAATCAAATTGTTCTAGAAAAGCTCGATATTAATTACCACTTGTTATCTGGGCAATAAAATAGCTACGAAAGAATCAGCGAGTCTAAGAAGTAACTTTGAAATCTGAATGGGTTGCGATAACAATTTTATTATTTTTTACTAAGTTGTTACGAATATAAACATCGTTCTGGTACCCTAGATATAGGCTATCAAAATAACGCACAAAATTTTGTTTACAAATACAGCTACCCAATGCGACCCATTTCGATGGCTGCTGCCCAGATTAATGATATAGGCTCCTGGGAGTATTATAAGCAGACAGAAATGACTGTCTCTAGCAAAACATCCATGAAAAACTAGTTTCGTAGTTTTATTTCAATATATTCGTTCTGCGATTTTTATTCCGTTCATTTTTTTAAGAATGAACCAATACGTTCATAGACTTATCTATTTCAATGGTAGACTGAAACTCTGTATATATAATAAGTGAGACTGTAACTGTATTGATAATGTACCGTGTTGTATAGGATTGGAACATTCACCAAGGCAAGTAGTACTCTTATCCTGTTTTAGGTTAATACAATAGATATTTTTATTTGGGAGAAATTGTTCATTCGTAAGCCCAATAATATGAGTACCTCCAATACATCCTTCACCATTATATAGCGAGTAAAAATTTGTTGAAGTACATGGGATTAGATTGAGTAAGGTTAGGATGGGAAAAGTTAGATTTAGTTAGGTTGGGTTATATTAGGGTTGAAAAAACCTTGGATGCCTCATCTTTAAGAGAATCTTTTTCTGTTCCCCTATAAGATAAATTGTGAGTCGTGTACAGGTCATTGCCGCTTCTTATTTGTGCCAGGTGCCTATTCTCGAATTGAACGTTAGGTGTCTTTTCTTGAATTGATTCCAGGCCAGGTGTCTATTCTTGAAATGAGGTTGCTCGAGGTTCCTATTCTGTATTTGAACGAATTTAGGTCCCTTATCCTGAATTGATTTCAAATTTCTCTTCAGTGATAGTCTGAAGCATAAATTTATTTAGATCTTAGATAATAAAATAAAGTAAAATTATACTTTTCCAACCAATATTAGCCCAGTTACATAATGGAATTGACCCCTTATATTTTACTAGTATTCGTTCCGCCTTGCATCATCTCCACCATGTATTAAGATCTAATTTTCTCTTCTCCTCATAAGAGTTCATTTGAGCCGAGGCGTCCTTAGTAGTTCTTCAGACTTGGCTGCTTGTCTCTTACACCTGTCGGCAGTCAGACAAAGTCACCTTAATTATTTTAATTGAGTTTGACTCAATCTCCGATTCAATGGGAAATTGGTCCCTTTTTCATACCAATTTGAGTTTATTGCAAGCCCAAGCCCGGCATGAGGGCAACTTAATTTTATTTACCCCTCAAGTTTGAATTCAAAATTAGTTTTCCGGTGCAATTTTGCCTCCACTTTAAGAAAATGGCATTCATCCTTCTTGAACTAATTTATGAGATATTAGCAATTTTAGAGTTATAGGCCAAAAGATGGTAATTTCCAATAAAAAAATATATATTTTCATGAAAATTAGGGAAACTGCGTCGCAAACATCTTTTTTTATTAAATACCCTACCCTAACCTTAAATACCCTACCCTAACCTACTTAAGAAAAAGAACATAAGAATGGTCGTTCACTTAAATCACCATGGGTCTATACAAAATGCTTTTGGTGCACTTGGTGCCTTAGTATCATAATTGACTGCATCCTATGTATGGTTTTATGTGGGGGGTTGTGGTTTGTTATTCGATATCTAAGCAGGTGGTTTGCTAACATAAGCCTCAGTGGCTTTTACTGAACCAGGTCATTATTGTGGATTTTCTCATATAGATTAAAGTGTTTTTCTATGCAGTTTTCCTTTCTATTTCTCATAAAAATACATTTATTTCTATTGGAAATTAACGACTTTTGGGATATAGCTAATGTTGATTATATCTCATAACCAAAAAGTCGCGTGCCCTTACTTATTTTGATTTATGATCACACCTAACATAATATAGACAAGCGTATCATATTATAGCCTAGCCTAATATATCCTAGACTAGTATAGCATACATACCCTAGACTAGAATAACTTTGTATAGCTTAGCCTATCATAAGCTTGGTTAGCTAGCCTATCGTGGCCTAACACAGTATTACCTAGCATAGCCTAGTCTAGTCTAGCAGAGTATCCGCCGAATAGTTGTGATGTTATTGCCAAAACAAAATTATTCCTGGGCTAACCTTTGGGGAACTTTGGCAATTATATTATTATAAAGAGAATGTAAAACAACATAAGGGTTTCAAATTGTGTTAGAATAAGCCGAATAGTTATGATGTTATTACAAAAACAAAAAAATAGCAAAACAGGGACCAACCGACATATTTAGATGTAGAGTCGCTAGTGACTAGACACGCACGCGACTAAAAATGAATTCTGTTTTCTTAAAAAGTAGGCAAATTTGCACAAAAAAAACACTAATAATTTTGAATAAAAACTTGAGGGGTAACTATAATATATTATTGCTTTCCAGAGATATAATTTTCCCTGGTTCTACTCAAAAACTGCAATTTGATTGTGATTGTTTTATGCGTTTTTTACGACCAATAATTTTGTTACCTGATTATTGAGGGTTCGGTGGTCAGAATTATTCAATTCCACTTTGCCTCCTTCTCACCTCATTCCGCCACATCATTCACGCTTCGGATTACCAAAGATCAATTTCCAATAGTGAGCAATTTATCCTGGTCATGGCCCTAAATTTGGGAGCAGATTAGGGTGGTATATGTATATATATGGGTGGGGAAGGGTCCGTCCACAAAGCTATAGAAGTTGATCTAAGAGGTTCTGCATCCAATCTCTTATATCTCTTTCCCGAGTTACAGCCAGGTTGTGGAATATGATTTAGGTATCTATTCATGATTATTGGCACTGCCACGCATATTTATTTTATCATTTAAACTCACGTTCTTCCGGGCCCAATAGAATCAGTGCAATTCTAATCAACCATTTAAGGCTGACTCTCTCTTCTCCAACTGTTGCAGGGTAACTGGGCTTGTAGTTCTCTCTCGCCCCGTCACCCCCTCAGCGAGATAATGTTGTGGTTATTATCATTATTATTGAGATTAAAATGTTAAGGAATAAAACTAGTACATCGAAGTATATGCCAATTAGATTTACAGGGAGAAGGGTGCGGATAAACCCACTACAAAAGGGCAATAATAAAAAAAGCCATGGGTAACAAAAAGTGATAAAAGGCCTAATTTTGTCCGGCTGTAATTCTTGGAGAAATTGTGATGCAGTTCCCAACCCCGGCTAGAATAAAAGATCCACCAAAAAGACGAGGATTGAGATATACTTACGAGTAAGCTCAGCGTTGTATGACGAGTCAACACTTATTAATGGGAAGGGGCGGCCTCCCCCTAATTTCACTTCTGGGGTTGAAGTCCCCATTTGCTCGGTGTGGACTCACGCTGATTTTATGGTCTTCGCCAAAACTCCCCAAACATTATTTCAACGGGGAAGAGGGGAAGCGGGATACAGAGGAAGGGATACTAATGGCTGAGTTGGCAACTCTCTCCTTCGTTCTCTTTTATGTCTCAAATCTGAAGCGGTAAAATACATATTTTAAAAATTTGTAATCGGTTGAAATGAAGCTCACACACACGCACACACACACACACACACACACACATATATATATATATATATATATATATATATATATATATATATATATATATATATATATATATAGAGAGAGAGAGAGAGAGAGAGAGAGAGAGAGAGAGAGAGAGAGGGGTCGAATACAAGTACACTACCGAGCAAAATGAGAGAACGATTTTTCTTTTTTTAATATATTTTTAGTCATATGATGAGTAATTAAATGAAATTTCCATGGTACATAAAGGCATGTATTTAATATATTTTATGAAGATTTCATAAGATGCAATGGTATATTCAAGAAATTATGCTAGATAAACTGACAAAATGAAATATTAACACGTGTAAAATAAGAGAACGATCATTCACAGAATTGGTTAGCAAGAAAATACATCATAAACAAAGCAAGATTTGACAAAGATGAAACTTAAAACACTTACTACGAGGTGTTGAAGCCCTTTTTTCTATTACTTCGCCTCAACGACGGCCAAAGGACCTAACCAATTTCTTGCAAAATTCTGGTCTTATTTTGTTCCATTCGTGCTCAATTTTCGGCCATAAATCCGTCACAGTTGAAGGCTCTGCGGGTCTCGAACTTTGTATCCAATGATCTTTCAGAGGCTCTCAATTGGGTTCAGGACCGGGCTCAGAGCAGGCCACTTGATTATTTCGATATCTTCTGGTTCGAAATAATATTTTACTCGCTTTGCAGTATGGCATGGCCCTTATCTTGCATAAATAAATAAACACTGCCGCGTGTCTAACAAAACGTCTGCCATCAGATTCTTCTAAATTAAATTTACTTTCGTCACTGAAATGAGTCTCCCCACTCTTCAACCTTCCAAAGAACATTAGCTTCAGCATATTTGAGTCTCCCCTTCTGGTTCTTCTTACTGATAATTGGTTTGGTTGCTGGATAATGAGCTTTTAAACCATACGCATTGAGGCGACTGGACACTGTGAAAAAGTTCAGTTCTTTGTCACTATTGGTATTATTCGATAAATTCCTGCTGCAGTCTCGAAAGGATCTTTCATAGCTCTGTCTTCACGGACGGTGGTTATGCGGAGTCGACCGACTTTTGCAAGAGATTTATAGATTTTGTTTTCAATGTATAACTTCAGAACGCGCCAAATCACACACTGTTGGACCTTCCTACATCTCTTGAAATGGCAGAAAGAATCTTCCCCGAAGTCTTCAAGTGAACAATTCTCTGACTGAGCTCAGGAGTCACTTTCACGTGTGGTGGCATCTCTGCGGAGTGAGTACAACAACAATGGCGGTTGTATGGTTTTTACCTACTGAGCAAAATGGTAGCAAATAGTTTTAAGAAACTTCTAGAGTGTTCCTGAAAATCGTTCTCTTATTTTGCACGCGTCAATATTGTATTTTGTTAGTTTATTTAGTATAAGATCTTGAATATACGAATGTATCATATGAAATCTTCATAAAATATATTAAATGCGGGTCTTTATGTACCATGGAAATTTTATTTACCTACAAACCATATTTTTGAAAGTATTTTAATAGAGGAAAAGTCAGAAAAAGAGATGCTAGACCATGTTTTACACACACATACACACACACACATATATATATATATATATATATATATATATATATATATATATATATATATATATATATATATATATATATATCTTTCATGAACGCGAAAGAATGATGAAATGAATCCCGCGAACCGCAAGAAACAGAAAAACAGGATAACTTTTCTTCGGAAATGTTATTTCCGAATTCGCCAAAATTCCGTAAAAGGGATTCGAACCGTACACACTCAGGCAGCGAGCAACCGCTTTGATCTCAATTAAACCGTACCTTAGACCACTCAGCTACGCGGAAGACAAAAATCTTCCAAATAAACAAGCTTTTAAAGTACGCTTCATACCGAAACTAATCTCGTAAATAAAATATATGCTCCTATACATTAGTTTCACTATCATATATATATATATATATATATATATATATATATATATATATATATATATATTATATATATATATATATATATATATATATATATATATATATATATATATATATATATATATACATATATATATATATATATATATATATATATATATATATATATATATATATATATATATATATATATATATATATATATATATATATACAAGAGAAATTTGACGCGAATGAGCAATGAGACAAGAAACATGTTTTTTAAAGGTAAGAGAAAGGCACATTAGAAGAAGACTAGAATCAAAGAGAGCAGAGGGCGGCACAATGATGCCAGGGGAAAAAAAAGTCTGAAATTCCCAATGGTGGTTGTTACCACCCTCAGAACTCTTCTTGTCCTCTCAGTAAGGATTGCCTTCATTGTGCCGCCCTCTGCTCTCTATAATTCTAGTCTTCTTCTAATGTCCCTTTCTCTTACCTTTAAAAAAACCTCTTGTTTCTTGACTCATTATTGCTCGTTAGCCTCATTTTTTTTCTTTCTCTTGTACTATATGTATTTATAGTTTGCATCTTTCTGCATCTTTCTTTCTGTCTTCAAAATTATTCTGAAAGGCATAAATTAAATATGGCGAAAGCCTTGTGGTGGTTGTTACCACCCTCAGAACTTATATTTGCTCTTTCTTTATATATATAATGGATATAAATGAAAATTCGTATATCACAAATTATATGTATTATTTATTACCTCTGAGATTTTCAATAATAAGGGTATAATAATATTGCTACAATTAAAAAACTAAAAGAGTTACTGAAAAATTTGCTTGCCGAATCAAGAAAAGTGCGATATTTGTGCATAAGAAATACGAAGTCAGCATTCCGAGGCTATTAGGCTATAATTAGTCTTGTTTTTTCTCTCTTTTTCTTTCAGTCATCATTTAAACTTTAAATTTATAAGTTGTGTTATTATACCCTCTATCACAATAGTGTCAAGTTTAAATGATAATTATAATAGAAGCATGCTATAGAGAAAAGGTTTGGAATGGAAATAGAATTTTTCGTGAATTTCCAGAAAGAAATTAGACCAGTAGAAGTGTTTATAATTTAATTAAAAAGATAAAAATGACTGGTTCGATAGCTCGAAAGAAAGTTAGTGGCGGCCATAATTCAACTGCTACGACAGAAAATAAAATGATTGAAGTTCAAGAATTTGTTTTATCTCAGGAGGAAAACCCAGAACTCATCTATGCCATAGAAAAATCTCCAGTGAATTTGATATTTCCCGTTTTTATGTGTAACGGATTTTAAAACGACAAAAAATGAAAGCTTATAAAAGAATGCGCATTTCCCGTCGTGATATTAATGTTAAGACAACGTAGAAAGACACGTTGTAAAGTTAAAGTTAAAATGGGTGCATGTAGGGAAGGACGATAGGGTGTGTGGATAGATAGAGAAAATTGACAAGCGGTGAAAAGAGAAAGAACTGTGGTAGGGTGCAAAGAGATGATAGAACTTTAAAACACGTTGTAAGTTGCTCTACGATCGCTATTCATCTCAAGATACAAGAAATTTTGTGTTTACTGACGAAACGGATTTTACTTTCGAAGTGCCAAGAAATAGTCAAAGTAATTTAATTGAACAATTAAATTTAATGAATCTGAACTTTTAATTGTAGACATAATATTAGGTATAGTTATATTATTGAAATTTTTAGGACTAATAAAAAATACATATACGTTATTGTATACAAATTTTATTTATATACAATTATATTTGAGTTATTCAAGATTAAATTTAGGAAGAAGATTGGATGATTCAAATCCATGCCAATGTTCCCGGAGGCTTCTCGTGCTTCCAACCTCGCATTATTTGTTTGTTTCTGTAATTTATGTTTATTTTTCTTTTTTACCTTTGTTGACCCCTCTATTCCCATGCTTGGGTAGGTCCGACTACGTGCAAAAGAGGACGTTAAGCCTCTTCAACCATCACACACACACACCCAAATCGACGTGAAATATAATACTACCTAATGGTGATATACTTGCATGAAAAAAAAAATAATCCAACAAAGGCATCTCTCCTTTCTAATCGAGACCCTCCATAGAGTGTTATAGACGGATGTAGCGCAACTCTCCGTAACTTAGCTCCATCCCGCAAGGAAGGCAAGTGATGAATTGGTGGTAATGGACACTGGTGGTAATTATGGGGCAGCTTTAGAAACCCTCTCTCTCTCTCTCTCTCTCTCTCTCTCTCTCTCTCTCTCTCTCTCTCTCTCTCTCTCTCTCTCTCTCCAAAATGGAAATGTGTGGGGACGTCTCAATCGGACCCACAATGCTACCGTCCATTTATCCATTGATAAACGCGTCCATAAATTACCGTCACCCGTCAGGATTGGGGGGGGGGGACGTGGGGACGTGGCTCCATTAAAGAGAGAGAGACATTAAGCGAGGTGTCCTTTCCCGTCGGACGCATCCTTTCATCCTCGAGGACCTCCCATCTGCCCCTCCTCATAAAGCCTTCGAATTTCGCTAAATTAGATCCACTTTTTCCCGAGCAAACACCAGCGAGGGCATCTGCGCCGGATCGTTTTAACGGCTTCGTTGGGGGTGTTAGGGGGGGTGACAATGTATATGGGATGGAGGGTCTTATCAGAGGCAGATCCAGGCTGAAAAAAATTGGGGGTGGGTGGCGGGGGGGCTAACCTGAATTCCCCCCTCTGAGTAGTCTGAGAAAAGGGCATTGATGGTTATCTTCCACAACATTGATAATAATAATAATAAGTCTTTTGTAATGCGCTCTTCAAGGCCTGAGGCCTTCGCAGAGCGCACGTTGTGCTGAGATGAGAATGGAAATTCACGAGGGGGGGGGGAGGCAACAACAGCATCTCATAAAACAGTGAGCACGAACCATCTCAGATCCGAATTTTTTCCACACATCAGAAAAATGTGAATTGTGGTTTATTGTAGTTTGGCGGCGTCAGCTAAGGTATAAAGGTGAATTTAATCATTCTTTTTCTTATTTACTTCTATTTTAGACATATATCATATAAGATACATTCGATCGCAACGGTTTATTAACTATATATATATATATATATATATATATATATATATATATATATATATATATATTTGCAAATTTTGTTGAAGCCAGTGTGTATTTTGGCTTAATTAATTTCCTTTGGCAACTTTCTCTTCTTCTTACTATCTTTTTTATTCCATCTTTTAGATGGTGGATCACTTGTCCTGAATTCATCGCTCTTTTAAATGAATGGGTTTCGTAAAAAACAAACTAAAATGCTAAGCTTTCGATCTTATTCGATCATCGAAAGCTCAGCAACTTAGTTTGTTTTTTACCAAACCCATTCATTAAAAAGAGAGATAAATAGAGGACAAGTGATCCACATCTTCATAATGGAATAAAAAAGACAGAAGAAGAGAAAGTTGCCAAAGGAAATTAACTAAGGCGAAATACACAATGGTCTTCAACAAAATTTGCATTCAAAAAAGACTGCTACCAACTACACTAATATATATATATATATATATATATATATATATATATATATATATATATATATATATATATATATATATTCTATATTATTACATAAATCTTTCTGAATAGAAGAATATAAGTATGGTTTAAAAAATAGACGGGTCTGAAATTGGAGGGTGGCTTCAGCCCCTTCAGTCCCCCTCCCTCCCCCTGTATCTACTGCTGGGTCTTATTTGGACTGCTTGCTTCTACATAGCTTCATTCTAACATACACTAAGTGGCAGTGGGGGGCAGGAGACCCCCCCCCCCCCTCAATCCTTTATTAGCTGCGTATCGATTCCGTAGGCAATTTTGAGATGACAACGGCGTAAAACTGATCAAAATTCTTAAACATTCAAGGTCAACCTCCTGACCAATGGTTACCTTTGGAATATCCATTTTTTCCTATTAAAAACCGAAACGAGTATAACCAACGAAGGCATTTTTGCCCTTTGGAGAAACAATGGAGGAAGGAAGAGCCAGATGCAGAAAACGGGAGGATAAATATTAAGATTGGGACGAGCAAAATGGAGGAGAAGAATTACAGAGTGCAACGCTGAAGGAAGGGGTTGGAAGGGCGCATTATAAACATTAAGGAACAATAAGATTGTACTAACAGGACTCAAAGGTGTGGGGTGGGTGCTCGCCCCCTCCCCGGAGGGGGCTCTTTTTTGTTTTTCCTAATAAATTCACAGCTAATCCCCCCCCCCCTTCCCCTCCTCTCATCCATATTCACCCACAATTTACAATAACTGGGTCATAATGAATGGCCGGTAGAGGGAGGGGGGACGCGGGGGCGAATAGAAATGTTGAGGAATGGACACGAACAGAAGGGGGATTCATTACAGGGACTTTTAACACCATAGTGAACTCGCGGGTGTAGAGGTCATGCTTAAATCAAGGAGACTTTGGCACTTGCGTCTTCTTGGGTTCGAACACCCGGTTTGAAACAAGGACAACAAAAGACCACGACGGGTAGTGCGCACTTGTGTACCTGTTTGTTTCTGTAATGTGTCGAATGTTCCCACGTATCGAACTAAATTGTGTGTGTGTGTATGATAGAGAGAGAGAGCGCTGGGGCTACTGTCACAACTCTGTTATTTATTATTTTTGTCTATATCTTCTTGCTTATTGGCTGACGTCAGACATTTTACTGTTGCCTCTTCCCTTCATAAAATACAAGAGTAACTTGAACTCCCGGATACTAAAGGGAAGGAGATGAAGGAAATGCAAGAATAGACCTGAACAAGATGCAAAACGAGGCGTTGCTCTTTCTTTTCCAGGAGGTAGATTTGCATTTTCCACATGACCGAGGTTGGCTGTTCTTGCTATCGCCAAGGAGGTTGTTTTGGATGTCGATGTTCTCCATTTGGGGTTCTGAGGCCCAAACTCACACCGACACTAAATATTCGTATGCATTAAATACATCTCTCCACATACATAAACACATAACGAAAGGGAAATCGCAATAACACGTGAAACAGTAGATGCTCAATAACCCATAGGAAAAATGAAAGAATGATACCCAAGCGCCTTTGTCTTTTGATAAGACCAAACAAGGGTCATACATAGATTAAGAAAGAAGAGAGTGCAAACGGAATAAAATATCGTGTTATTGTCATTTCCCTTTCATTTACAAAGCCCGTGTGTATGTGTGTGTCTCATATTAAACGCTTTCGTCTTAAACATTAACTACACTCCTCTGCATATAAGCTCACTTAAAGCATCCTTTTTGGTCGGATGTGGATGTGGCCGAGTGGTAAACGTTGTCGCCGGAAAAGTGAAGAGCTCTCGATGCTATAGATTCGAACCGCATCTATTATTTCACTTTCTTTAACGGGCAAAAGACTTTGTATTATATTATTCCGTTTGCTATCTCACTCTCTCTTCTTTCTTAATATATGTATGATCATGTTTCGTCTAATAAAAAGACGAAAACGCTTGTGTATCATTCTGTCATTTTTCCTATGGGTTATTGAGCATACACTCATTATATACGAGCAGACACATAAACTCGTCCCTGCTGCGAAATCCCATTGTCCAAATTCCACCCACTTCCTCTTATGTACACAGGACTCCCATCTTTCTCCCCATTCCGTCATCATTTCCCCTGTGTGAGACTCGTGTGTGAGGGAGGGTGTAAAAAGGGAAAATACATAAATTTTATTGAGAAAATAAAGTTAATTTTTGTACAGTTTCGTCCAAGTGGCGTTCCTTGGTTCCCTCTTTTTCTCCTAAGGAAATTCCTTCGACTCACATATTCCAAATGTCAAATTTGTGTTCGCGCCTTTTTCTCGAGCGGCTTTCGTTGGCGCCTTTATTGTTTGTTTTTTTGCGCCCTCTTGCGGTCGTTAAGTTCTATTGTTATTCCAGACTGAAATAGGGGTCGAATTGAGGTGGGGGAGGTGGGGAGAGGACCGAAAGTTTTCCTCTAACTCGAAAAGGCAGAAATACCGAAATGTACATTATCATCCCGTATATTCGTCTGCGAATTTCAAGAAATTAAACATAAATGGTAAATGGAATAATATATATATATATATATATATATATATATATATATATATATATATATATATATATATATATATATATATATATATATATATATATAATAAAACCACTATTTACGCGCGTAGTATTTTATTAACGAAACCAGTTTCGACATGGAGTTTGTCATGCCACCTTCAATCGTATACTAAGAATAGATGCATTCACACCATACATGAAATATATATAGGAACAAGAGATCAGATTCAAATTTTTGATGTAGGGGCTGCATTTAAATTGCCCATCCGAAAGGTCGAGATTCTGGATTTTCGTTCAAAAGGGTGGATTCAACTCCCTTTCTTTGGCGGAAGTCCTTACACGGGTAGATTAGTTTACCCTGGGGGAAATCTAATGGAGTATGTGAAAATACTAGAAGCTGTGCTTGCCCGTGTGACATACTCTCTGTGCTCATATATATATATATATATATATATATATATATATATATATATATATATATATATATATATATATATATATATATATGCAGGCACTGTTGAAGTTCACAGCTGTAACAGTGTTATTAACTCGCGGATGTTTTTTCTCGCCTCGAAGACCCCGTTAAAAAACTTGTAAGAAATATTAAGAAAGTACAAGTTAAAATTAATAACGCTGCCACAGCTGTGGACTTCAATAGAACCTGCATTCAACATGCTTTTACCTAATTATATATATATATATATATATATATATATATATATATATATATATATATATATATATATATATATATATATATATATATATATATATCAAGAAGTTGGAACGAAAGTAATGTTCGTTTTTCTAGAATCAAGTTTTAGATATTATTTATCAAAGTAGTGGCACTGGTCATCGTTTAGCACTTCTACAATGAGTAATTTATACCTTTTCTTTTAGATTATAAAAATACTGTTCATAATCTTCTTCGGTATTCACCCCTGTGGTCTTCCATCTAACGATCACATTAGACATGTTTTACTCTTTGAGTTTCATAAAGGTGTAAATGCAAGTACAGATGCAAAATCCATTCAGTTCACTGATTGATATGATGCAATAAATGAAAGAATTGTCAGATGGTGGTTTTCTCGTTTCCCAAATGTGGATTTTAATCTAAAAGAGAGAGCTAAAGAAGATCATCCAAAAGAACTTGGTTCTGAAGAGTTGGAAGGTGTTGTACAGGAAATCATGCTACAACTTCTACGGAACTCTCAGAACAATTCAACGTAACCTATACGACTTTCCTCCGCCAACTTAAAAAGATTGGAAAGGTTCCACTGATTGGAAAATGGGTCCCGCACGAACTGTTGATGGTGAATCTGCAACATCGTGTTGCTTGCTAAGAATCATTGCTATCACGACACATCCAGGCGCCATTTTGGCCAGGCTCGTTAGTGGTGGCGAGAAATGGATCCTTTAGGATACCGTTAAATGCCGCCGTTCGTGGATCAGGCGAGGAAGCAGAATTTCTCAACAACCGAGAGGAGGATTTTATCTAAAAGATCCTGTTGAGTGTATGGTGGTTTATTGAAGGAATTGTCCATTGCAAACTGTTAGACAACAATCAAACAATTAATACTAATCTCTACTACATTCTGTTGTTTGAAGGCTACTTTGAGCCAAAGGTGGCCATTCTTAATCAACAGAATGGTTATCATCCTCCATCACGAATAACCAAAAATCTCTTACAGAGGGAATCAGTTGGGAAATATTGCTTCATCCTCCACATTTTATTGACTTTTCACCTTCTGATTATCATTTGTTGAGGAGTTTACTAAAACAGTTGAATGATATTAGGTTGACATCAAAAGAAGAGGTTGAAAACGAGTTTGATTCATATTTTCCATCAAAACCTAAAGAATTTTTACAAGCGTGGCATTTATATAAGCTTGTTGACAGATGGAATGAATTTCTAGGAAGCAATGAAAGTTTAGTTTATGATTAAATATTTCAATTAATCATAAGTTTTTCCATTTTTAATATATACTCTAAAATAAATCGGACATTACCTCAAATCTCAGCCCCCTAAAATGTATTTAAAAAATACAGTTTACTCAAAAATAACCTGTCTTAGCTCCCATCACGGCCTCAAGAGGGCTACGAATCTTGTCGCATTCGTTCTTCGCTGGTTTCCTTGGAAGATCTTCGAACACCTCCTCTATGGGATTAAAATCCCGGGAACTAAGAGGCCGGAAAGTGTGGCTGGTTAACTTCTAGACATTCTTCCACAACTATTTCTGACTCTTTCCGGAGGTATGGCCTTCCAGCGGCAACCCTATCCAGCCATGGATCAATCACAGTCTCAAGCAGCTCCACATAACGGTTTGAATTGTGCCAAAGACTCAAAGATGTGGGGCAGCATGACGTTATCCTGACTGGAGACACGCTCAAAGACCATTACAGTTGAGAAGAACTTGGTCTTCATGAAACATAGAACGTCGCATGGATTGTAGGCAAACCAGGGCAAAAAAGTTATCTCTGTCTTCTCGATAAAGGATTGCCTTCCTTGTGCCGCCCTCTGCTCTCTTTAATTTTAGTCTTCTTCCAATGTCCCTTTCTCTTACCTCTAAAAAAACTCCTGTTTCTTGTCTCATTGCTCATTCACGTCCAATTTCTCTTTCTTGTACTATATCGTTATATAGTCTGCAATGCAAGATTTCTGCACCTTTATTTCTGTCTTCAAAATTGTTTTGAAAGGCAGAAAATAAATATGGCGAAAACCCTGTGGTGGTTGTTATCACCCGCAGAACTTGCATTTGCTCCTTCTTCTCTCTCTCTCTCTCTCTCTTTCTCTCTCTCTCTCTCTCTCTCTCTCTCTCTATATATATATATATATATATATATATATATATATATATATATATATATATATACCACACAGTCAAAAGACCTGATTTTTGGACCCCATAATTAATTAGCTCTGGTATGGAGAGGATGTTTGGGGGTTATTCCAGCAGGCTTAAACAATTTAGAGATCCTTAATCGTTTAAATGAATTCTTGGTTCCTATTAAACTCACTTTAAAAGAGGAAAACCACTCTCGCATCTCCTTCCTTGACGTCCTTTGATCTCCTCGAAACAAACGAGTCTTCCAAGATATTTAGGAAATACTCGATGCTTATATTCAGAAGCTGAAAAAAAATCAGGTATTTTACTAGTTTCTTTTTACTTAGACTCTTAATAATTTGCAGCCCACAATTTCTAGACACTGAATTGAATTACATTAGAAGTTCTTTTCAAAAGTGGGCTTATGCTAATCCCCTTTCACAGGACACTGTTTTAAATCGCAAAGAAGAAATTGTAAACTCGCAAATCTTAAACTAAAAATAGTCTACCGAACTAACTAATCCCACCTGTGAAACTAGTGCAAAAAGTGGTTTAAACAAAATTATTTAGAATTAGTTGAAGTAGTTGGCAGCACAAGAAAGATTATAAGTAACGATAAACAAAATGTCGCCAATAAAACATCGGGAGATTATGTTGAAACCTTGAAGATTGCCCAGCGATTTCTATAGGAGAAACAAATAATTTTCTCGCCTCTTTGTATAAACAGAAATCCAATCTCCAAACCGGAGATGAAAACTCCGCATTATATCAAAACCGGCGAGGAAAAGAGAAATTGTGTGAATCATTCCTAAATAACAACAAAAAACAACAGCAGGAACTTCAATCTCAGCAGAGGGGATGTCTACATCGCCTCCCTGTCCAGCAGCCTCATGGTACGATCAGCCTGTTCAAGAACGTCAGTGGACGAATACAACGATCTGAACCCCTGATTAATATCTATACGTATTTTAATTCATCCTCAACCAAAACGAAGAGAAGCAGCGGTCGTTCGAAAAGCTTAAAGCTTTGCTTTTTGAAAACTTTTACATTTTCCTCGAGATCTTGGGATCTTTTAACTATTATATATATATATATATATATATATATATATATATATATATATATATATATATATATATATATATATGAATGCCATATCCCGCAGAAAAAAATGAAAAGGTGTTTCCAAGTACTTTCGAACTTTATTAAGTTCCTGATAAGGAACTTAATAAAGTTCGAAAGTACTTGAAAACACCTTTTTATTTTTTCCTGCGGGATATGGCATTCATTTGCCACCCTCACGTGATACTTTGTGAGTTTTTCATATATATATATATATATATATATATATATATATATATATATATATATATATATATATATATATATATATATTTTAAAGACCCAAAGAAATGGAAATTGGTAACACAACCCGGAAAAATGCTATAGAGAATATTACGTGAACAAAGGAAAGCTTAAGAAGAAAAATGGGAGATGTAGAAACGGAAAAATAGGGTAAACTATTTTAATCGTTATATGAAAATAAAGAAGTTGGATTTGAACCCGTGTCATCAAGCGCTCATCGCTTATATGACCGCGACGCCGATTGCCAGAGCTATGATGACACGGGTTCAAATCCAACTTCTTTATTTTCATATAACGATTAAAATAGTTTACCCTATTTTTCCGTTTCTACATCTCCCATTTTCCTTCTTAAGCTTTCATTGGTTCACGTAATATTCTCTATAGCGTTTTTCCGGGTTGTGTTACCAATTTCCATTTCTTTGGGCCTTCAAATACAACTATATATCATGTGTTATGTGATTTTCAATTATTATTATTATATATAATGAAAAAACTCACAAAGTGTCACGTGAGGAAAGCAATATGAAAATTAACTTACAGGAAAATTAAAAATTAATTTAAGCACTTGCAAATATAGTTCGAAAGTGCTTTGATTCATCTTTTCGTTTTCCTGCGGGTTATTTTTCATATATATATATATATATATATATATATATATATATATATATATATATATATATTACTCAATAACGAGTAAATTAAATATACATAAAAAAACACTTTTTGGAAGATTAAAGTTTATTAAAAAAACTGGTCCAGTTTCGATATGTAGTCTCCCATATCATTTATCATATTCCGCCGTAACTAAAATAAATTGACAAAAACTGAAATCCTGGAATATATAACAACAGGCCACTGACATCAATTTGGAGGCGTTAACTTAAGGTGATTAATAATATCCTTTAAGATTAACTTTATGACATGGGGACTGCATTTATACTAACCCCCCTTCAGACAAATTGAAATTTTCCTCTATTAGAATCATTATAATGATAAATTATTTGGGCACCAGAGAAATTTATCACGTGATTGGCGTTTTTTACATGGTTAAAATACCTGATGCATTGCTACGAGTATGTTCGTATATACGTTTATCTAATGACTTTCCAATCTCTCCCACATAGTAAGGGGGTAATTTGGGGCTTTACACCTTACCTTTTCTGAATGTAAAAGTCTTAAAAATTAATGATAAAGCATCTTATATTGTATACCGTCAACTTAATTCAATTTCATTTATTCACTTTTTTAACGTCATGCTGTTAAAATATATAAAAAAAAACCAATCGTAATATTGAAGTATTTAAGAGCCATACGAATTTGTGACTAGTGTATTTTGCAAGCTGAAATTACCTTCATAACATGTTTGTTTATAGAGTTAAAGTATTCACTTTATTGTATAGATGAAAACCTATCGAAAGCTAGGTCAGTTTTATACCGACCTCACCAAAAAAACCTTAAATGCCAAAAAAATATTTATCTTTATCATGTCCCGCTTTGCTTAAAGTATAAAAGCCACTGTATATCTCAACCAGAACACTTTCAAATATACTTCAACCAACAGAAAATCCTTCCCTTCCACTAAGCCAAAATTTCTGCATTATAGCATAAAGTTTATTAAGACGGAAATAGGTTCGATATGTAGTTTCTCATATTCACTTCGGCCATAAACTGAGAAAAACTGACAAAATTAAATCATTCGAATATCGAGCAACGGACCACCGTCATTAATCTGGAGCCGTTAACTTAAGGTCATTAACATCTTTTCGGATTAGGTTTAACACATTGGAGTTACATTTAAACTGTCCTTCTGAGAGATTGAAATTCAGAATTTCTCTAATTAACGATGATTCCAATGAGATTCCTTTTATTTAAATGGTCACAATTGTAATTATTTGGACAATGGAGGAATCTATAACATGGTTAGCATTTTTGAGATGATTCAAATGACTTTGTGCCTTGTTTGCTCTCTTAACATCTGCCCTATGTTCATAAATGTGCTTATCCAAGTTACTGCCTTTGGACGGGATTAGGTATACACCAGTATCTTTGTTCTGTACTAGGGGTTTGGTGTTGAAGGAGATTTGAATGTTACCAGGTTGGAATACACAATCGAGTTTAATCCTTTAAGTAGGGGAGAATATGGAAGGGATAGACAACTCTTTTGCCTCTAAGATTTTGTGTTGAGGCCGGTAGAATATTGACCTGGCTTTAGATAGGCTTTCAATAAATAAAATATAATGGATAGTTCAATTCTATAAACGTGCGGTTATGTACTTAATTCCATCTTGAAGAAAACATAGGTCACAAATTCGAAACACTCTTTTAAAATTTAGATATAGCCATGTTTTTTTTTGTTGTTTTTTTGACATCGTGACATGAAAAAAGTCAATATAGGAATTAGGCTTACGGCACACAACAAAAGAGGCTTTATCGTTAATTATTAAGACTTTTCCATTAAGAAAAGATAAACAATTGTCTTTTTCCCATTCAACTTATATTTTTTGGAGGGAGGGATGGAGTGTGTTAAGTTGGTTCAAAAAATATCAAAAGAAAGAGTTAAGTGATGTAATGGCCATGTTGAAATTACATCACCTACATCCCTATACCATACGAAATTAGTAACAAGGAGTAACAAGGAAAGTAAGTACCCTAGGAGACCTCACGGTCCATTCAAAGAGGGTACCTTTGGACTAGCAATTGAGCGGGCACATGGCTGCTCAATTGTTTTGCGTCCATAAACGGCCACTTTTCAAGACTTTGTCTAGTCTTGACTTGAACTGGTCAACAGATTCACTGTTGACAACTTGCACTGGAAGTGCGTTCCACTTACCGCAGATACTGTAGGTGAAAAAGTTTCCACACAGATTGCGGTTGTAACGCTTCAGTTCAAGTTTGAAGCCGTGATTGCGCGTTCTGTTCTCACTCAGTGTGAAAATATCCCGGTAGTCAACATTGTCGAACCCTCGAAGTATTTTGAAGACTTCGATGAGCTGACCACGGAGTCTACGGGTTTCCAGTGAGAACAGATCTAACTCCCTTAGTCTATCCTCATAACTTTTATGTCGGATAGAGGGAATCAGCTTGGTTGCCCTGGCTTGTACGCGTTCCAATCTCGCGATGTCCTTTCGCAATGAAGGACTCCAAAATTGTACGGCATACTCCAGGTGCGGTCGGACAAGTGAGTTGTACAGGCACAGTACAATCTCCTGGTTCCGATAACCAAACTGGCGCTTAATATAGCCTAGCATCCTTTGGGCCTTTTTCTCCGCCTCAATGCACTGTTTCGAGAACTTGAGGTCACTAGTAGGGCAGTTTTCAAAATGTTCCATAAACTGGTTACAAAGAATAGGGAATAACGGGTTGCCCATACTAAGTCCGTATTTCTGCCGAAAAAAAAGTCCAGTTGCACAAAGTTTAACTTGTTTCACAATTTTTGCTTTTGGTAATGGAAGTTTTAATACTGGGTTATCTAGCGAATTTATTAGATAACCCGATATTAAACCTGTAGATGATTTTCTCAAAAGTGAGGGAAACTGATAGTATCCAACGTCGCATTGGAAGTGGACCCCACCCAGCTTCCATATCACAATAAAAAGAGAAGCTGTACACGATTTCCTCCTAAGTCAAGAAGATAAGACTTAACCAAGTAAAATTCTACGTAAAAGTACGAGTACCATCTACAAAAAACTTTTAATATTCATTTAATAATCTCAGGTTAATTTTAAGTTCAAATATTAAAATTCTACAAGAACTTCCAGAACATCCACTCTCTGCAAGCAAGAATTCTTCCGTTTGTTCTCCACCAAAGTATAAGTTTTGAATTCTTCTGGAATTACAAGACGGGCTAAATCGATTGTGTTCATCGGGAATGATCTTACATTGTTTCTTTGTCGACGAACCATCTTTTTTAAGGATCTCTTATCTGGCTTAGCTCAATGGCAAGCTTGAGGTAAATTCTGTGAAGATTCGTTGACAACTATAACAGTTCTCTCTACTCCATTGCTTGTACGTGTCTTTATTTGAGTTAGAATTTGGTCTCTCTCTCTCAATTTTTGCTGGAAAAAGATCGTGTTAATGGTCATTAATATACTTCACGATTTCTTCGTTGTGAACATAAATTCTTGATTTAAAGGAATCTTTTCTTTCATACCCAGGAAATTTCGTTGCCTTATCCACACTATATCTATCAAAAACAGATAAAACCCTCACTTTCAAATTTTACTTTCCACGGTTTGATATTATATTCCTTGCCATATATAGGGTCTTAGAAAAGTTTAGTCAATGAAATACTTGAACTTTTTATAGAGTTAAATGATTTAATCACCTGGAAATTATTAAAGCGAATCTCATAAAAACTGAATTGTATATGAATTCTGGATATCTAAAAGTTCAGAAAGTTTGATTGCAGGCGAGCCAGTTCATCAACTCGAAAGATGTCTAAGACACAACTGAATTTAAATTTGAAGAAAACATTTTCTATTTATACACTTCTCTGCTGTAAAATATAATCTCATATTCTTTGTTAAATTTTATGGTTCCAAGTGTTTACATCTTGATGCTGGAAAAGGAACATTTAGTAGAATTCTCTCAAATCTCTTCCCCATAAATATTTAGAATTTGTGCCAGAAACTTTGTTTGAAACCAGGCCTGGTCAATTTCTTTTACGGTACAATAGACACAGGTAGTTTGTGTGCGAGTTCCAGCAAAAATTGACTTCACTTAATCAGTTTAAAATAATCAATATATCGTCCTCTCAGCCGTTATCCTAAAGCCAAAATGCCGTCTGTATTGACATTTTTACAAAGATTTTAGGGTTGTTATTTAAAATTCATATCCCTATTTATGATTCATTTTCGGAATGCTTAGCTTAACAATATATACAGCAATATCTCAATACTAAAGTATGCATTCAATATGTGTCATTTATGTATGTCACTATAAAGTCTGTCTACAGTTATTAATTGTAATTTTATTTTTATATTTCCAGTTTAAAAATTTCAAAGTGGTTAATAATTTACTAAAGTATTTAGAAACTCAATATTAACTAAAGTTTGGAACTTCCTAAATATAACTTTTGTCCAAAAGTTAGTAAAGAAAAAATACTTAATCGAATATATCCGGATATACTAACCAGATCTTGGTAAAAAAACTAGTAGTTCACTTCTAGGCTAAGGCTCTAGTGCTCCAACAAATTTTGTAGAAATTGATACAATAGTTTTTGAGTTTGAACAAGAACGAACGCCATCGATCACATAATTTCGACTTCCTTGTCAAAAAATTTTAACACTCAAATTTCTTTTCAAGTTATATTTTTTTTTATAAAAGTTGATCTGAACAGGGTCTGCGCCGAATCGGGTCTGCGTCGAAACGCTTGCGCCGAATAGGGTCTGCGCCGAATCGGGCCTGCGTCGAAACGCTTGCGCCGAATAGGGTCTGCGCCGAATCGGGCCTGCGTCGAAACGCTTGCGCCGAATAGGGTCTGCGCCGAATCGGGTCTGCGCCGAATCGGGTCTGCGTCGAAACGCTTGCGGCGAACAGGATCTGAGTCAAAACGCTTGCGCCGAACAGGGTCTGCGCCGAATCGGGTCTGCGTCGAAACGCTTGCGCCGAATCGGGTCTGCGTCGAAACGCTTGCGCCGAACAGGGTCTGAGTCGAAACGCTTGTGCCGAACAGGGTCTGCGTCAAATCGGGTCTGCGTCGAAACGCTTCCGCTGAACAGGGTCTGCGTCGAATCGGGTCTGCGTCGAAACGCTTGCGCGCATTTTTCGATTTGTTTCTTGGGTATTTATATGAAAAAAGTATAAAAACAAAATGTGAGTTTAATTTTCTGAAAAGATTAACGATGTTTTTTGAGCTTGAGGAATTCTATGAAACCCCACTCAGCCAATGAGGACGAAAGAATTGCTAGGAAACCTCCATCGAAACAGTCAGTCCCTTGACCACTGTTGCTCTAGTGATTGATCTTAATGAAACGAATAACACTTGAGGGAAAACTCCAACCTTGGCTATAATACATCGAGTGTGATGCGAGAAGGATGGTAGCAGGAGAGCGGACATTTTTTCCCTCCTCCTGGCCTCGTATTCCTGTGACCCAATGGTAACAAAAAGGGTAGCAAATACCACACCTACCGGTATTGAAGCTCGATTCCTTGGAGTAGTAGTAGTGGTGGTTCGCCAATCTGCCATTATCCAGGCGAATCCCGACCGGAAAATGAAATGGACACAAAGGTCAGTATGACAATCTCAGGTGAGCCCGAGGGCACCAGGGGCAGGTCCTCTTTGGAGAGAGGTGCCAGGAAGTATTGTGTTTCGACACTAAACGCATTCAGGTGGAACCTTCCTCGCCCCGGGGCAGAGGGACCTTTTCGCGTCAGAGGTATGTGGATATTGATGCCTATCGGCCTGATTTCTTGGAGTAATGAAAAGTTGTCGGTTTCAACTCACGACCGTGTGAAATACCAGCATTTGCCCTGTACTCCATTTAACATGGCAAACTTGACCGCGGTTGAGTTTTAACTTAATAATTTATATCTTGAGTTTACTAAGAATTGTGAGAAGACAAAGACGAGAACATTTTGTTGCTGGCACTTTCATTTTTTTCGAAATGTTATTATTCCCTGCCGTCTCGTACTCCGTTTTGCTATCTTGTGCCCTTCACTTAATGGATGGTGTGCGGCTAAGGGGGGAGAAGAAAGGGAGGGGGGGGGGAGCGACTGTTTATCTCGCAAGGCCATCTTAACATTGAGCAGTACCGAATGGGCACGGAGATCAGAGTTTGATGCCCTCCTTTCACTGGGTATCAACGGGAAACCTTCTCGCATTCCATATTAAAAGTCGGAACAAGTATTTTTGTGTACCTAATTGCGAGTTCCAGTCAAAAAGGGGCATTTATTTGGCTGCTACAGGCGAACGAAATGTCCGAGCTTTGAACTTAATCGCTTTTGTTCCCTCTTTCTCTCTCTCTCTCTCACACACACACACTCTCTCTCTCTCTCTCTCACTCTCTCGTTTGTATACTATGTCGCTTTTCCACGCAATCTACTTTTGAATAAATCGTTGTCGCCTTCACAACTTTAGATTTCCATCAACGGGTCGCCAAGTTTGCAGCCACCTCGCCCCCAATGGCTTCTCTTTTATCTTCTACCCATTGTCTCTGCCTAGGTCTCATTCATGACACATTTTCACTTCCTCTCATTCAACTTTAGTTAAAGATCTTCCCTTAGAATCTTTCCGGGGGATGACCTCGTTAGTTTTGGCTTTAATTTCAATTTTAAAACAAAACCTTCTTCCATAGCACGAGTATTGACGCTATGGACAGACACGACTATTTTGTGCCTCCGCTTTGTAACCAAGTCGGGTCCTCAGTTCACTTATCTGCGAAGGAATAATTACTTTATAAAATAAAAACCAACAAAAATTAATTTCTTCTATAAAATCATGAATAAAAATGCCGACATAAATCATCTCGCAGTTGAAATTTGACCGCGACCTCACTTCGCTTCGTGAGCATTTAACGCTAATTGCCAAACTCGGCGCAAACCCCCTCTACAAGCCTCTACAGGCATGTATACAGATACCTCTACAAGCATGTGTACAGATACCTCTACAGACCAGTCGACAGACTTCTGTACATACCTTTGTACAGGCATCTCTACAGACTTCCTTTACAAAGGTCTCATTTGCTTCTACATAGGAATAGAAAATTGAAGAGGATTAAACAAGTTCGGTTTGTCTTGAAGGTTTGAAATAGTTTTAATAGTATGGGACGGAGCCATATTTAACGTTATTGAAGGAATGACTATCGAATGAACGTGTGATTTCTATAGACACTGTGCACAATTAAATGGGAACTAGTTCCTGTAATGAACTTTCCAGCTATTATCATTCTGATTTTTATGTGAATTTCTTTATCGGATTGGAGATCTCGTCTACAATTATAAGTGACGGATGGCGTAACGAATTAATCCGTTTAAAATTAATAAATAAAATTCAACTGTCAATTGTTTTCTTTTTTTCGCCGATTACCATTTTGAAGAATTCATTGGACGACGCGGGATTAGTTCGGCGTTGCTTTTTGTGGTCTTCGTCATGGCGATAAATATTATTAAGTTGTCAAGAGATTAATGTCTAAAAACGAAATTAAAAACATTTTTAATAAAATAAAAACCCTATTTATTGAGCAAAGTAACTTTTATCATTATTGAGGATACCGTTTAATCAAGCAGTGAATTTCTTTCTTGAAGAATTTATTGGTTCGGATGAAATTTACGGTTTTATATCCTCCTTCATCTCAATACTAAAGGGCACTTTGTCATTTAGGCAAATGTTGTAATGGAATAAAGAAATGGTAATCGCACTTGCGGCAGACGTGCCGCGTGTGAGCGTACATTGCCATGTGACCACGAGGAGGAGCTTTTAGTCGGAGAACTTTATTTAAATGTTGCATTTGTTCAACATATAAGCAGGTCTGCAGTAACTGTTTGCTTATTATTGAGAAACTCATAACATCCTACCAAACGCAAGACAAAGCTTTCTGTTGCGTCTGGACGAAGAAATGTTTGTTTGTTTGCGATCAACCCTTTGTTTTTAGCGCTTAATATTGAGGTAATGAACCCACTTTTCATCCACAGTAACAATTTTGTCCCAAAATGGCCCACTGGTCTTTCGGGCTAATAGAGGTGAAACAATATTCAGTTTGTAAACGTTGTCCTTCAGACCGTCCATGTAGCACTTAAACAACATTTTCGTGGACGTTTCCTATGTTTATAAGATATTTACACACCTTTTCATGACTAAAATTAAAAATTCTGGCCATTTCAAGAGTGTCTTTTCGAGTATTAAATTCCGCAAGGACCTCGAAGAAAGCATCAAAACCAATTAGGGCATGGCGGACTATACCCTCGGAATTTTTTTAACTCGAAAAGGCCCCGGAATTTTTTTAACTCGAAAACGCCCCGGAATTTTTTTAACTAACGATAATATTTAAGAATATTTAACACATTTTAATAACTTAAATACTGTTTTATAGTTGCTACTAATGTGCCATTTTTCTCATTCTTGAAATTAACAAAGCAAGGTCTACCTCATGTGCGTTTCACTTAGCGCTTTAAAAAGGCCTACTTTAACATCGCTTAGGTTATCTTTGAACAGCAAATTTGCAACGATTTAAACAACTTTAAAGAGCTTTTTTAAATCTTTCAAAAACGACATTAATTTTTGACAATATAATAATAATTTATTATTAATTACATAGATGGCAAGAGGGCAGTGTTTATTTGAGTTATTGTAATGATGCACGTGCATTATTTACCCCTAGCGTACATTCACTCCCACGCATGTACACTTTGATAAAAATACTTAATATACCACTCTCTCTCTCTCTCTCTCTCTCTCTCTCTCTCTCTCTCTCTCTCTCTCTCTTCTCTCTCTCTCTCCCTCTCTCTCTCTCTGTGGAGCAGTTCAAAAGGCGCCTGGATAAAGTCCTGGTTCGCTGACAGGCTCACGAGTCCCTGACTCGTAACAAGTACCCTCTCGTATGGACCGTAAGGTCTTCTAGGGTACTTCTTTTCCTTGTGACTCCTTGTGACTCTCTCTCTCTCTCTCTCTCTCTCTCTCTCTCTCTCTCTCTTAACTATAGCGACAACCTTTTGCTGTGTCTGAGAGTGTGGTTTCTGGTTCCGAAATGTGACTATTTATCTCTCAGCTCCACTGAGGCGGCGGAATTATTTCAATTACCTGCAGGTTATATGGATATAATGTTTTGCCACCAATCCCGGTAATAAATGACCCCCCCCCCCTCCCCAAGGGTCGTATCGTGGAACCAAGGTGGTTGGGAACTCGGTCTGAGTGGGGGCTAAAGTTCTATACGGTTCTTTATTCGGGATTGACCTTTCGGGTGCGACCTTTTATGCGCGCGCGATCGAAATTGAAGGAATGGAGGGGTCGCGTGGCAGGGGAAGACCTTTATAAGGGAATAGAGGAGTGTGGGGACAGGAAGGACCAACTTAGGAGGGGGCGAAGCGTCTCGATAACAGGGGCACTCGAATGGGAAAAGGCACCAGGTTCAGGAAAGCCGTGACACCTTGGTCAGTAAGACACATTGGTCTCCGCCTTCCTCGGGGCCGGGGTTTTCCTGTTTCTTTTGTCTCCGTCCGTTGTCTAAGGATCCTGATTCTACTCCCAATTACTGGACAGTCACACACACACACACACACACACACGCACATATATATATATATATATATATATATATATATATATATATATATATATATATATATATATATATAGCACTGTTCCCAAAAATGGATTTGGGAAGCGGTGGCTGCCCCCTTGTAGGTGGTCGGAGGGGATGAGGGGGAAAGGGGGAACTTCCGTGCTGAAACGACGAGCCATTTATTTGTTCCTCTTTGAGCGTGGAGACCGAGGCGTAATGGCAACGGGGGGTGCAAACACCCCTTGCTCATCCCCCCTTTCACCACCCGACCAGAAGATATTGTGCCTTTATTTTCTCACTCCTTTCTCGCCTTTGTACGCGCGCGCGCGCGAAGAAAACGGCGCGACACGATGAGACGGCAGCGCCGCCTGACGGACGAAGCCGAAATCGAGAGCGGCGGTTTTCAAAGTTCCGATGCGTTCTCTTTGCCGTATATATCCGCCACTGCGCTGCTGGGTAGGAGGATCCTAAAGTTCGCCCATAACACGAAAGTGAGAGCTTGTTTAGGAGCATCGGAGGTTATTGATGGCTTGCAGGCGTTAAGGAGCTGGGCAGGAGTAGCTAAAACTACTCCGCCTTTGCTAGAGATGCGAAGTGATAAGATTGTAGTCGCTAAGGTCGGGGGTGAGTTTACGTCCTCGTACGATGTGTTTTTGTTAGGGGAACCCGACGTAAATCCATAGCGCCCAAAATAGTCACGTTTTGTGGTTACTCAGCTTATTTATCTTCTACACAAATTAACATACTTAAAATTTAAAAATTTCGTTGCCAACTTTCTTCAAAAACATTGTGCCTGAGTTTGTCCTTGCTAATATTTTGTTCCTTCATAAATAATTGTGAAAACTCAAAGTTTGGAGAATAATTGCAACCAGTTGATAAATAAAAGTATCCCCTTTGAAAACAGTAGGGATCCTAGCCTATGCTGGTCAAGCGCTCGTTGCCCTTTGCGCCAACACTTAAATCCAATCGGACCCCACCTTTTTATCGTGCATAATTTCATCTAAAAAATACTGCTTAGGATTATTCTCCATTTTGTCATGTAACATTTTTTTTCTTGGTAGAAACTTGCTTTTTGTTATCTGAGTAATGAAATATTTGGAAATTACCTATTTTTCCCTGACCATTCCAGATAAATTCAGTGCTGAGTGACTGGTAGAGAATTTTCTTCAACTTGAAAATTTCTCGAAACTTTTAGGAACTATATAGAATTTTTTTAGCAGCTAAGGATAGAAACCATTATTACCCCAACCAAAATGACCTCAACGATTTGATCAAAAAACTTTCGTCTCCCAAAGTCCAATGCCAAGATAAGATCTAGATTCAAACAGTGGAACTTGTTAGTTGAAAGTGTGCAAGTCACAAATTAGAGGAAATTTCACCTAGTTTGTTTCAAGCTTATTCATCATTAAAGAAGGGATCTGCTTCTGCCAAAATGTGACTAATTTGTTCGAGGCAATCGTAATCACCTATAACCAGAAAGAGTCGCGTATCTTCAGTGACACCTCATTCAGGAATCTTAGAGTCGTACTACTCCATAACTCAAAAAAGCATCGGTCTCTTCCTCCTTTTCAGTTTAAAGAGGAATACAACAAGACCTTGTTAATACACCTTGAATTATGATGAGTATGGCTGGGAGGTAATCGAAGATTTCAAAAGTGTGACATTTCTGATGGGTCTCCAGGGCGGCTTGGCTCCCTTTTCATCTATATATTTGTTTTTGAGGACGGTACGGTCACAGTGGTGTACTACCCCAGGCAGTACTGGTCACAACGGGCCGAGTTCTCGAGTTATTTGTGGAAAGCAACCAATCCAAGTGTGAGCCACTAGTGAACCAACAGATGCACATAGAATTGGGTCTTATGAAGCAATTTGCCACAGGTTTTGATAAGTCTGCATCCGTCAAGGATCGTTAAAACTTCTTCCTTAAGTTGTCTGAGAAATAGGTGTCTTCGTCGGACCACAGATAAGAGAGATCCTTAAGGGTCACGGAATGTCCCAAGAAGTTAATTAAGAAGGATAAATCAGCTTTGTCGCACTGGTTTGGGTCTTCCTAGGCAATCACAAGGCCGAAAACTATATGGAGCTGGTTGAAACTGGTGAAGAACTATGCAAAATGTTCTGCAAGATGTCCCTGGCAGTTCATATCCTTGACGGATATCTTGATCAATTCAAAAAGGTCATAAGAGTCTACTCAATGGGGGCAAGGCGAGCGCTTCTCCTAGGATATACTGGACTTTGAATGCCGCTACCAAAAAGCATTAGATTAATATTACGATCACAAATCTAGAAAAAAAATAGTAAGCTCTAAGCTTTTGTGTTAACCTTGTATTCAACATGTTAATTTTGATTCATATGTTTTTTTTCTTACTTTATGTGAATGAAAATGTGTAAATTCACCCGTTTTCCTATTGAAAATAGCGAAAGTTCAAAATATCATGATCCAGGTCACAAAAACAAAGTTTGAAATGAATACAAGCCATTTTTTTAACATAAACAACTAGGAAAAAATAACACTACACAGGAACAAAAAATGTGTTGCAGTCTTATTATTTTAACATGTTATTTTTCTTTAATGGGGCTAGCCCATAATAGTTAACTTTTAGGTTAGACAACGAAAAACATCGTTTTGAGGAATGTTTATCGCTAGCTGAGTGTTTAAGCGGTGGTTCGATCAACGAACGTTTGACACCATAGGTCAGAATCACCAACGATTGTTAATTTTTTATGATTTATTCATAAAGGCTTTTTTTGCAGGTGTAGAGTGCCCACTGACCCATGGGTCAGCGTCATATAGGAAATTAAACTCAAGAAATCGAATAATTTGATTTAAAAAAAAACCTTCTTCAGTCTGACGTAGCATCCTGAAAGTATTTTCATCGACATAAAAAAAGGAGCCATTAAGTTTTTATTTGGTTTCACGAGGAATAACAATACACAGGAACAAAATAATAATTATATTATATTTCTTTTTAAATTTCGATAAAAATATATTTTTAGCTACATATATTGAATTTATACATTTTCATCGTTTCTATTGTTTTAACTTGATGGTATTTGCGAACCATATACAGAATGGACACTTCTGGGCAATCGTTAAAAAGAAATTTTGTTATAGTCTCCCCCCCCCCTTCTCTCTCTTTTCTAAAAAAACAACAACAAAGCTTACGACTGAATGTCACTTGTTTGATATTATGTAGGTTAGTCCTACCGTGATTTTCGACCATTTTCAAATGCGGTGGTAGGGCCGGTTATTTAAGCCTGGCCTTCATTCCTAATAAGAAATCGAGTACCTGCGAGGCTACGGGGAAAGGTCTCACGCCGAAGTCAGTTCCAGAGCACCAAACTCTGCTCACAAGAAGACATTTCACCAATATATCCATAACCGAAACACAGTAAACAATACAACATAGAAGAATCAATGAGTACAAACAACATTTCACCAATATATCCATAACCGAAACACAGTAAACAATACAACATAGAAGAATCAATGAGTACAAACAACATTTTACCAATATATCCATAACTGAAACACAATAAACAATACAAAATAGAAGAATCAATGAGTACAAACAACATTTCACCAATATATCCATAACCGAAACACAGTAAACGATACAACATAGAAGAATCAATGAGCACAAACAACATTTCACCAATATATCCATATCCGAAACACAGTAAACAATACAACATAGAGGAAACAATGAGTACAAACAACATTTCACCAATATATCCATAACTGAAACACAATAAACAATACAACATAGAAGAATCAATGAGTACAAACAACATTTCACCAATATATCCATAACCGAAACACAGTAAACAATACAACATAGAAGAATCAATGAGTACAAACAACATTTCACCAATATATCCATAACCGAAACACAGTAAACAATACAACATAGAAGAATCAATGAGTACAAACAACATTTAACCAATATATCCATAAACGAAACACAGTAAACAATACAACATAGAAGAATCAATGAGTACAAACAACATTTCACCAATATATACATAAATTTTCATTTATGTATATATTGGTGAAATGTTGTTTGTACAATATATAAGAATCAATGAGTAAATAACAACATTACATTAAACTTTTAACACAAGGTAAATTGTTGGCCAATAGAGCTGTTAAAGGCTTGAATGCTGAATATTTACACCAAAAATAATTAAACCAAATCATTAAAAAACAAACAATAAAAAGAACGCTAAAGCACATGAATATACAAAAACATAGGACAAAAGTTCAAACAAATAATAAAAGCAAAAGTAAAAAATAAATAAAAGGAAAGCGATGTCCTCCCTACTAGGGCAAAATAGTCCTCCCCGCTTTAATTATTCACCCACTATTATCTACCACTATCCCAACATCTTCTCAAATTTAGTATATCATCATTTAAGAAATCGACGAGGGAACTGCACAAGAACCTTCAAATGAGCCACTTTTAGGGTATAAAAGAACAATACTGCAGTAATAAATAAAGTTTTATTATTAGATTTTCAAGAAATTGTCATTTTTTAGAAAGCACAAAATAAACTTCCCTAGAGCTGTTTCAAATTGCTGAAAGCTGGTAAAAGATAAATTCCGTAATAGCGAAGTTTTTTTTTAAACTTAATGCCTAGGCCTTTTTTAAGCCAGCAATGCCTAGGCCTTTTTTAAGCCAGCAATGCCTAGGCCTTTTTAAGGCTAGAAATGCCTAGGCCTTTTTTAAGCCAGCAATGCCTTGGCCTTTTTTAAGCCAGCAATGCCTAGGCCTTTTGTAAGCCAGCAATGCCTAGGCCTTTTTAAGGCTAGAAATGCCTAAGCATTTGATAAACGCGAAAAGTCTCAAGTACAGCGTTTACAATATGTGAATATTGCTTCATCTCTAATGGCTCGAAATGCCCGTGAGCAATTTCTGCACTGGATTGATACAGGAGATAAAAAGTGGGTTCATTACCTCAATATTAAGGGCAAAAAAACGGCTTGATCGCAAACAAAACTCATTCCTGTATCTAGACGCGTTCTAGATCTTAAAGGCGTTATTCATTATGAGCTCCACAATAATAAGCAAACAATTACTGGTAGGCCTTTGCATATTCTTTTAACATTTGCAACGTTTAGACGAAGTTATTGAACAAAGATGTCTTCCACTTCTAACCCGAAAGGGTAACCTCGTCCTCTATGGCAATACACGCCCACACGTGACACGTATAACTTAAAAAAAAGAAGCTTTAGTTTGGGAAGTTCTTATTCGTCCTCCACATTCCACCATCATCTGATTATCATTTATTTAAACTAATAAACACCTAAATAGCAAACTTTATGAAGGAGGTGGAATGAATTCTTCAAGAAAGAAATAAACTGCTTAGCTAAACAATGGGAGAGAGAGAGAGAGAGAGAGAGAGAGAGAGAGAGAGAGAGAGAGAGAAAGAGAGAGAGACCTTGGCAATACTGATAGAGTAATTTGCTGAATAAATGTATTTTTTTGTATATTAAAAACCAGGCATTGGCTTCCGCCACTGAGCTTGTGCTTCGCTACCAAGATTAAAATTTAAAATCTAAAAAAAAAGCAGCCATGGTTAAATTTTTATAAATTTTCTGAACTTCGCCAATTATAATAATTTTAAAAATGAACTCTAAACTAAATTTCCGCCCTTTCAAAATATCACGTTGATAAAATATAGTTATAGAAGAAGATATATAAAAAATAAATTTTCTGAACTTCACCATTTGTAATTCTTTGGGTTTTAAAATAGTCACAAAATTTCGATACTTATATTTATTTCTGAACTTCATTTTTTTATATTATAATTATTAGAAATAACTTTGATAAAAAAAACATAAGTCATAACCAAACCAAGATGAAATTATTATTCAAATACTCAAAAAAATCCCCTTCTTAAATTATAGTTAGTGATGATAATGATGAAGTGATAATACTAATGATGATGATGATTAATTTACTTTCCTTTAAGAAAAAAACTACATTAGTTTCTTAACAACATAATATTTGCACAAATGCGTGCGGTTGTTTGTTTTGCACTAAAATTTACAAATTAATGAGCGATTGTGGGAGATTCATGGGTGGTGCGTCGAGGGATTTATTTATTGGGTAGTGTAAGTAAAGAAAGAAAGATTTGAAAGTGGAGTCGGCGCTTTTGTTATCCTTCGTTTGTAAACCCTTAAAAGGAACAGTCGGGAGACCCCCAAAAGATACATGATCACATCCTAGACGTCGCTAGAGGATAGTTGAGACATCCGTCAACATACAAGGTCAACATACCTTAGTCGCGTGCTCTCGATTATTTCAATAATTATTGTTAATGATTTTAATGTCAATTATTTGGAAGGAATCCAATTTGACTCAGAGTTCATTTACATTGGTCTTATTATTCTGATCATGATGCTGTTTGCATTGAATAGGAGTACTTTCAAAATTAACAATTTAAGCCAGTCATTTTATTAAGTCAAAAGTTTATTTTTAGTAAACATATTCATGTCGTTTTGTTTATTTACATTAATAAACTGTGGTTAATTTAATGCATGAAGAAAAAATTAATTTATTCATTAAAAAACTTTCAAAGACTTATTGAAAAGTAAAACGATTCGTGACCGACCGACTGACGGACCGACATAGTAACTCATAGAGTCGCCTGCGGGCGCCTAAAAATGAGTATAAAAGGGCAAAAGAAATGAGAAACAAAATATTGCCTTCAAAATTTATTGACCTTTAGAGCGTGCCTCCGCTCCCTTTATATATATATATATATATATATATATATATATATATATATATATATATATATATATATATATATATATATATATATATATATATATATATATATATATATATATATATATATATATATATATATATATATATATATATATATACCCCATTTACTTCCCTTCCTGTTTATTTATGCAATCGGTTTAATAGGATAAAACGAATCAGAATTTATTTTTATTGATTTGTTAGTATTTCATGTTTATTTAGACTTAAGAGTGTGTTTGCCTTCACCAAACTCGCTTTTACTACCTTTGATGAATCGAGGTCATTTACCCGTATTGAAGAGGCGAGAGGGGGAGGCATACCCCGCCCCCAGCCTCAAAGATGTAGTGTGTGGAAGAACAAAAAGAGAAGTGCCATGTCGGCTGACGCTCAGTATTATGAAAGGGTTGTGACCTCGCCTCCTCAATCTGCGCTCCTTTGCCTACCCAATTTGGCCTCATTTACATAACAAATCTACGCTCCTATGCATCCTCAATCTACACTTCTTTGCCCTGTCACTCTACTCTTCTAGCCTCGCCAATCTGCGCTCCTATGCATCCTCAATCTACACTTTTTTGCCCTGTCACTCTACTCTTCTAGCCTCGCCAATCTGCGCTCCTTTGCATCCTCAATCTACCATTCTTAACCTCCTTAACATTCTCTCCTTTACTTGCCCAATCTGTGATCCTTGGCCTACTCACTCTACGCTACTTTACCTCCTTAATCTCGCTCTGTGGCTGCTTCAATCTACAACCTTTGGCCTATTCAAACTACACCCCTTGGCCTACTCAACCTGTCCCGTCGCCCCCCCCCCTCCTCCCACACAGTTTGAGCTCCTTTGCCCCCTCATTCTGCGCTCCTCGGCCTCTCTTGGCGCCGTCAACAAACCAACCAACCGCCCCCCGATCATCACAGGCGCTCCGCTGGGGACTACAGCTCCGAAGAGCCCCATGGAAATGCATTCTCATTTTCTTTGCATTTCCTCCTTTTGTTTTTCTCTTGTCTCTTTCCTTTTCCCTATTATCTTTTCTTCTATTTTATGTCCTCTATTTTTACCCCCTCCATTATTCTTTTATCCTTTTAAATTCTTATTTTTCCTTTGCACATTTTATTTTCACTATTTCTTTTCCTTTTCTCTCATTTTTTTTCTACATCCCAATTTCCCACTTCACTCTTTTTACCTTTTCCCTTTACTTCCGTTGATTTATTTTTTAACTCCTTGAGTGGGAATAAAATAATTTTGTTTTCTAAAAAAATTAAATTAAAAACATTTTTAATAAAATAAAAACCCTATTTATTGAGCAAAGTAACTTTTATCATTATTGAGGATAACGTTTAATCAAGCAGTGAATTTCTTTCTTGAAGAATTTATTGGTTCGGATGAAATTTACGGTTTTATATCCTCCTTCATCTCAATACTAAAGGGCACTTTGTCATTTAGGCAAATGTTGTAATGGAATAAAGAAATGGTAATCGCACTTGCGGCAGACGTGCCGCGTGTGAGCGTACATTGCCATGTGACCACGAGGAGGAGCTTTTAGTCCAAGAACTTTATTTAAATGTTGCATTTGTTCAACATATAAGCAGGTCTGCAGTAACTGTTTGCTTATTATTGAGAAACTCATAACATCCTACCAAACGCAAGACAAAGCTTTCTGTTGCGTCTAGACGAGGAAATGTTTGTTTGTTTGCGATCAACCCTTTTTTTTTAGCGCTTAATATTGAGGTAATGAACCCACTTTTCATCCACAGTAACAATTTTGTCCAGACGGAAGAATAACACGGTTTTTATGTGGACTTTTCGTATATTTATAAGATGTTTACGCACTGTTTCATAGCTGACATTTATATCTTTTGTTATTCTTTATTTTTTAAGTTTTGTGTACTTCGCCTCTTTTGTCTTTACGTTATCTTTCTTTGAACGAATTTTTAGTTGGGTTTTTGCCGTTTTGGGAGTCTTTCGAGCTGAAAAGTATTTGATATCTTTATTTTTCTATTTATCTTTTTCCTAAATTTTGCGCACTTCGTCTCTTTTCTTTCTACGTTTTCTTTATTTTCACGAATTTAGTTGGGCCTTTTCCTCTTTTTCTTTTAACAATTTGGGTTCTTTCTAGTTCGGTATCTTCTACTTGTTGTTATCTTTGAGGTCATTTTTGTTAGTTTTTGTGAGGTGAGAGTTGCGTTAGCAGCTTCCAGGGTCAAAATTATGGTTTCTTTGAGAACTAATTGAATCAAATTCGCAACTACTTGAAATTTGAATGGTCTCTTTCCTCTAGAATACAACTTTATTCATAGCACCAATGTTTTATGCACGTGTACGCTCGGGCCCGGCGTCTTCCGCCGAGCCAACGGCTCTTATTTCATCCGCGGCAGATCTCGACGATGTCCATGCCACCGAGAGACCCCAAGTATACCCTAAGCCCTTTGGGTTTAGGGCTAGGCAACTCCTGCGAGAGCTCTATGTAGCTCTCAGGCCGGTGGTGACTCTGGTTCTGGCCAGGACGCCAACCTGCAGGTTACCAGCTTTGACTGTTTGTCGCCACACCTCTACTCCCAAAGCTTCCACAGCACCGGGATTATTGCGTTCGGCCTTTTCGGAGCACACTTCGCGTGACGCTGAAACCGTGCGTGTACACGGAGGGCTCCAAATCCAAAGAAAGGGCCGGCTTCCATGCCGTGTCATCTCTGTTTGAAGTTGGCAGGCTTTACCAGGTGCCGCGTCTTTCTTTACGGTTGAGCTAGCTAGTCTGTTTACAAAATGCTTAGGGAAAATTAAGATTCTAAATGGCTTGCTTCAACGCTTCTGTTCTACTAATAAAAGGTCCATCTGGAAAGAGTTAAAGAACTATAGTCCAGGCAGTTTCTTATTGTCGTAGAATTGCTCATAGTCTAGTCCAATAATTATTCTAGTCCTTGATCTGGACACACCGCTTTTGTTTAAGTTGATGGTATTGACCCTATGACTCAATCTACGATCATATATATATATATATATATATATATATATATATATATATATATATATATATATATATATATATATATATATATATATATATATATATATAGGTAGGCTTTAATTCCTACTGAGCGTGCGAAAGCTGGTTATGGGCGGGTTGTGTCGTAGCCAGGATTATCACTATAAAAGTCCCACTTGTTACTGGGGAGGAGGTTTGTGATTGTTAAATTCTAAGAGTGCATAATACAGGTTGAATAAATTAGCCGAAGGGATTCTTAATTAAAGTCTTGCCAAGGGTACGTCAAAAGGAAGGAGCCACAAATAAACACACGTACAAAAAATAAACTTTACTTTACACAAATATAATAATTAGCAATAGTTAAACGGGCAAAATTAAGGATTAAATATTAAACACTGACGTTAAGCGTCTAGATTTATAATGACTCAATGGTAGTATCAATCACTGTTAATTAAATAGGTAATTTAAGAATAGAGGGACACTGGGCTTACAGATTACCATTAATTGTGATGGATTGGAGAGACGACTACTCAGGTCCAGAGGGAGTGATTCGGGTGGCGTTAACACGAGTTCTCAGGGAGAGGAAGGATAAGACGACGGGTTCGGGGCTGCTGGCTGCAGTTCCGGTTATTTCACTCCTAACTGGATGTGAAACTAACAAATAGTAACTTCCAGTAACTATTTGGATGTTCCTTTTCTTTCTCAAGTTACGTTGAGTAACAGAGCGTATTCTCCTAGTCACAGACTCTGCAGGGCGGGATTTACTCCCAGGAACAATTTGAGACAGCGACCAAGTTGACTCGACGGCGCGTTGGTAGTCGATACGTTACGACAACGACTCTCGTTCAACGTGAGGATTACGCGAGTAGGTTTGGGACACTACTGTAGAGGGATGAACGGCGTAGTTATTTATACCACGGACTGTGTGAAATCGAGAGAGAGATTCCATTCACGAAAATTCGCTTATCGCAGCGCCTTCTGGACAATCTCCATGGTATCATAAAGAAGGCAAATAGGATTTAGGCTTCTTTGTGAGATAGGCGTTCTTTCGTCTGACTTCCTGTCGCCAGTTGGGGGAAGGAAAGGGGGAGAGGAGACGAAGGTCAACTCAAACGACAAATTTCTTTCGTTCCCACGATTTTCTGGCGGCATGTGATTATGTACGTTCCATACCCTCACACTTATCAATAACTGTATAAGTTACTTACAGAAGTCATGACCAACAAACTAACACAAACACTCGACAAAAATCAGTCAACGGAAAGGCTGATTTGAGAATTAGCTATTATCATCATTTGGTGAGGTTAATGCAGACTGTGTGCTAGTCAGTTTTCGGGCCTAATTTTGCTGTTCACTATTGCAGCTGTCTTCTCTTACGTTGTGTTTGACAGGCGCTTCATTTCATTCTTGTCTTAATATCAAAGAATAATGTCGCGTCACGTTATTTCACTAAAAGTGGTAAAGTTAGTGGTCATTCCAGAATCGCAGTAAAATAGAGATCGGCTCTGCTCCATGGCTCTGATGCTTATTTTCACGGTACGGTACCTTGAACGTCCGTTTATGTCACCGTGCGTCAGAGTGCCATAGCATGAATCTTATTGATTTTCTTTGACCCATTACCTAAACAAGAACTGCGGAACTAGTAACTATGTACTAGGAAGTGCCATAACAGCCTGCACTTGTACCAGTCATAACTATTTTACTCCGCTGACGGGAACTCCATCCCTCCCAAACTCTTTATAACAGTGTTTGAAGAATTTTTCAGGTCTTTGGGGGTAAACACAAAGAAACTAGATATCAGAGTTAGCCTCGCTTTCTTGATCTGAATATTTTCAATCAATTATAACTGAATTATCACAAGGTAGTCTCACAATTAGACTGAAAATTAACTTATAAATGACGAAACGAAAATAGGGACCGTTAATAATGCAGAAGATGAGGAATTATAATGAGGATCAATTTTAGAGATAGTACATAAATACTTAGGATTGCTTAATGTCAAAGATGAGAGAAATCGAGATAAGAGATGGAGAGAGAAAGCTAAATAGATAGATAGATTGAGAGAGAGAGAGAGAGAGAGAGAGAAGAGAGAGACGGGTAGGACGGAAAGAACCCGCAATCGGATTCTTTTTGATGTAATTTCCGTTTGATAAGACGCCCTATAGCAAGCCTAATTGTAACAACGAGAGGTTCCGCGAGATGGCGTGAAGGTCTAAATTTACTCCCGGCGCCTCCGTATAAATAGATAAATTAAAATTCACTTCCGGCGGGCCCGTATAAATAGTTAAGCCTTGGCCTGGGTAAGATTAGTATTTTGCCAAAGAGGACGCGACAAAGAAGAATTCTTTCTCTTGGTCTCCCTTACCCCAAGAGCCCGAAGACAAGAAAATTGAATAAGAAGAAATAAGAACTAGGAACGAGGAGACTCACACACTGCTGTTTTCGATTCAGCTTCTCCTCGGCGAAATACTCCCTCGATCCCTACTTTCGAGGCTAGCAGTGGTTGTTAGAAGACAGGCTGTATTCTCCTTCATAACTTTAAGCAGGCCGAGTACCAATCGGCCAACTGCAAATCCAACCATGCCGTTGAAAAGCACTCGAGCTCGACGCTCATACCCATCCCCCCCTTCCCCGCAAGCCCTTCTCTTGGGTACAAAATCCTCGTGCGGCAGAACCACCCGGAATGGTAGTTTCCATTTTGTCAGTCGTGTACGTGTGTGTGTATGTGCTCACGGCTCCCGCCTCGAGCTGACGTGTGTAAACCTTTTGCCCATTTAGTTTTTTTGTATTTCTATGTTGTATCCATTATTTTATTTTTGTTTGTACAGTAGTTAAGATTATTTTGTTTCATCCAGTTTGATATCCAGAACCTCCTAGTTAGTTGATTTAATTCGGCAAAGGAAAAATAGTCACTCTTACTCGATTTAGTGCAACCCACGTTTAATGTGCATCATTCCATTCAGGGCAAGGCCCAGTCGCAGAATGTCCTGCAGGCTTGTCACGTTCCCTTCTAAGTCGAAGGTAGCAAGCGGAGGTCAGGAAATCTAACATGACCTACCACACTTACGATTCCTGCGGGAGCCATGGAAAAGGAAATCCCGCTGGGGAGAGGTGCGAACACCCATCTCTCTCTTCGGAAGTGAAGTGCCCTTATGTTTAAACTTAATCACTGCATCTTACCTTAACTAAAGGAAGTCAAACTTAGAGACTGCACAAAAAAAACCCGCGGAGACAGAGCATTAGCGAGAGAAACAATGAGCGATACATGTTAGGTAATTACAGAATTACAACATGCACTCAAGATCAGCTCAAGTAAGGAAAAGAAGGAGCGAAGAGTGGGGGGGGGGGTCAGAGTGGACGGAAAATGAGATAAAAATTATACATTAGACGCAATATAATTTTTCTTCTATGTTCAAGTAATATTTATCAATTCTATTTATTCGTAAACTTTTTCAATGGATTTTTTTTTAAACGAATTCCTTAGGTAAATTATTCTATATCGGAGTTATTTTTGTAGGAGAAAAAATTGTTATCGCAGTGTTAAATCTTTGTCAATAAAGCATGAAGCCGTTATTTCTTATGACCGCTCAGTAATCTGACTCGAGTAGCAACTCAGACTTAACATTAGAGAAACTGTTTAGTATTATAAAGACTTCGATGAGTCTGACTTCATTTGATTTATATTTTAAAGTTGAGGAATTAATTTCAGCTCTCGACGTTGAACAAGTTCATAGAGTCTTTTTTTTAGATAAGGACCCCCCAAATTGAACCTCCAAGTGACGCTTTTCAAGGAGTGATTCGTTAAAAATGTTACAAAATAGTTTTGTCACTTCTTTTTCTAACCCTTTGAAGTGAATTAGGTAGATTTTATACGTACGTGGTGCGTCGGATATGTTTTCGTTATACTAAGACTTATTTCGTTTACGCTTCTATCATTATTTGAATGAGTAGTCATCATCCTCAAAATCACGTCGGGATGTCGATAAATTTATGTCTTCTACTCTAAGGCCGTTTGTGTAATGCCCATTTGATGTCTTCCGTACTTGTGTCCTGCTGTCACTTAGCACACACAAAGCTTCCTCGAGGATGCCTAAGCAAGCCTAATTAAGTTATAAATTAGTAACGCATCTATGAAATTTTTCATCCTCGCACTTAGATACCAACGCTAATTTCCTTTCATGCTTGCCCTCAGTTGAGGGTATCAAACTTGTATTAGGTTTAAACGGGTAGGAATGTGTGCAGTCTCTGGACCCGTATCTTGACCGAGGGGAGAAGGACCCTTGTGGCAGGAGAGGCTTGAGACGACCAAACTTCATCCTCAGCCTCAGGGAGCTGCCGAGCCACCGGTCTGTAGGTGCTCGCTATAGACACTCCGGATCCTCGTTTGTGATCGAGATATCCTTCCTCTAGCCTTTGCCTAAAAAGGCAGAACACACAAGGCAGTGTTTGTGTGGGAGGGGGGGGGGCAGTGGTTAGTAGTCCCCAGAGCGTTTCCACACACTGGTGGGCCTGCACACCGTACTTCTTGGCCCCACTTCTGCTCCTAGAGCCACCGCTGATTTAGCCTGGGGCTATAAGACACTCAGCTTCCGTGTGTGGCCACGATGATGCAGAAGCCACGTCTTCTTCAGCCGGGCAATATTGAAGATCCTGATCACATTATTTTGAGGATGTTACATCAACAGCTGTGAAGCGCGAATCTCTCTCGACATCGACCTTTTCAAATAGGCCTGATGGGACATCATCAACTCAGGACCATCATCTTTGCACGATGCATCATCTTTCATAGTTCGTCTTAACGCGCTTTATACTACATTTTACAAGACGATTAAAAAATATATCGGTTCTGGTTTTAAGCTGTATTTCTAACATTTAAAATTATAGCGTCTGTTGTTCCCTTATCTATTTTTTTTAATCTCTCTATTTATATATGGTGAGTGTTTATATCTAGTAAGAGGTTCAAATTTATTAAGCAAAAAGGTCTTTATTTATAGTAAATATGATATGCGCCATGCATATCTTGCGCGTTATTAGCATTCAGTTTTCATCCCTATTTGCGTTCTTTAAGTGTTAGCGGAAGAAAGCAAAATTACAAGATTTAAACTCTTAAATTAACTGAGAATTTTTTTAAAATAATTCTAGAAATATTTATAACGATACGAATTATTGGATCATCGCAAAATTTTTGAATGATTTGCCATCATCTAATTTTTGGCTAAATTTTCATCAGTTTTGAAAATCGAATAAAAATCGTTAATGTTGGGCATCGGCTCATCAATTCTTTACTGTCGGTCATTTCGTTATCAAGTTTAACCCCAGGAAATTAAAGTCGCTTCATAGAAATGTTATTAGTGTAATTAACGTCGAAAATATGTAAAAGAGAAGACCACTGTCCTTTCCTGCTGTCTTAGCGTCCTGTAGGCAACAAAGAGATTGATTTTGGTGTGATTTATCTCGAGTTCAAAAGTTAAAAGAGTTGCATAAGTACATATATATATTTACAACCTTCATTATTGCGTTTTGTTCGCTTTCTAAATATAATAAAACACTGACACCGTTTCAGCTAATCATATATTTATTAAATAGTTTATGACCCGATTATTTAAATTACCGATAAAGTCTTAGCTTGAAGTTTCAAACCATGTTTCAGTGACAGCAATAATATCAAATTATTAGTTATAGCTAACAATCTTAATCCACATATATTATTTTTTTTTGGAAAATAACAAAAATATGGGTGAAGAATGCAGGAAAAGAGTAAAAGTTCTGAGGTGGAAAGGGACAGGAGACATTGCTAGAAGAAGCGACACAAGAGGAAAGGACGAAATTCTATACTGAGCACAATTGTATATAAAACCAGGCAATGGCTTCGCCACTTCCCCCATACGAGGAGAGCTTGCGCTTCGCAACTAATATTATAATTTAAAATCTAAAAAAAAGCAGCCATGGTTAAATTTTTATAAATTTTCTGAACTTCACCAATTATAATAATTTTTAAAAGGAACTCTAAACTAAATTTCCGCCCTTTCAAAGTATCACGTGGCTAAAATATAGTTAGGGAAGAAGAAGATATATAAAAATAAATTTTCTGAACTTCACCATTTGTAATTCTTTGGGTTTTAAGAAATTCACAAAAGTTGGATATTTATATTTATTTCTGAACTTCACCATTTTGTTTTCTGATATTATAAAAGAATTATTAGAAATAACTTTGATAAAAAAGATACGAGTAAGTCATAACCAAACTAAGATGAAATTATTATTCAAATAGTCAAAAAAATCCCCTTCTTAAAATATAGAGTTGGTGATGATGATGATGATGATGATGATGATGATGATGATGAAGACCGAAAAGCCGCCCTCGCAGAAGGTGTGAGGATGAAATTTGCTCGATAACGGTAGAAACAAGGCAGTTTCGTGAAATGGACCGCTGTTTATGGAAGCTCCTTAGAAAGGTCTTTGCCCAGAAGGGGCACACAAATATATATATATATATATATATATATATATATATATATATATATATATATATATATATATATATATATATATATATATATGTATATATATATATATATATATATATATATATATATATATATATATATATATATATATATATATATATATATATATGTATGTATATATATATATATTTGCTTTGTATAAATAAAGTGTCTCTTTATTGTATAAACCATTGTGAGTTTGGAAATGTTATTAAGATAACGAAAGTACTAGCTAGATCCACTTAATCTTTCTTTTTCCCTACGTGGTACAACCAAATTTTATACTTATTCACGTGTTACCTCTCGTGATCAAAGAAAGCAAATGACGGCACAATGAAGGCAATCCATACTGAGAAGACAGAAATAACGCTTGTATTATATATATATATATATATATATATATATATATATATATATATATATATATATATATATATATATATATATATATATATATATATATATATATATATATATGCGAATTCGAGTTTAAAATCCAGGTGTACAATTTTAAAAAGTGAGATTATAATGCAAATTTGAAGCTCACAATTTCGATTTTATCTAATTTATTGGTTGATTCTAATGGTTTGAAAGAAAGTGACCTTCAAACAACAAGTGAGAGAGAGAGAGAATATATATATATATATATATATATATATATATATATATATATATATATATATATATATATATATATATTAGTGATGTTGGGTAGCAGTCTTTTTTGAATGCAAATTTTGTTGAAGACCATTGTGTATTTTGCCTTAATTAATTTCCTTTGGCAACTTTCTCTTCTTCTGTCTTTTTTATTCCATCTTGGTGATGGTGGATCACTTGTCCTGTATTCATCTCTTTTTTAAATGAATGGGTTTGGTAAAAAGCAAACTAAATTACTAAGCTTTCGATCTTGGTTTTTACCAAACACATTCATTTAAAAGAGAGATGAATTCAGGACAAGTGATCCACCATCACCAAGATGGAATAAAAAAGACAGAAGAAGAGAAAGTTGCCAAAGGAAATTAATGAAGGCAAAATACACAATGGTCTTCAACAAAATTTTCATATATATATATATATATATATATATATATATATATATATATATATATATATATATGCAAAGAAGTACAGTAACGTCCATGTAAATGTAGGAATATACCACAGTATTTTGTACCAATTTTTTGCTAAACCAAGTTTCGACAGAGGAATCCGTCATCTGCACTCGCTGGCAAACTAATGAGTACAGAGAGATGCTTAACCTAAGAACAAATAAATTTAAAAGTCTGAATCTAATCAAGGTGCTGATATGGAAGGACATTTTTGAGCAAATTTCGGATAAGTCTTTTGCTTATCAAAAAGGATAAGTTTGAATTGACCATCGGAATAATTGAAGTTAGGAATGTCCGTTATGAGAGTTGATTCTATTAGGCGTCTATGTATATAATTGTGGGAATGATAATTTATTTTAGCATTATCAAAATTAATTGCATGGTCATCATTAGACATATGTAAAAACAAGCTAGAAGATAGGCTTCACGGCATATGTCGCATTTGTGTTCCTTCACTCTCGTAGGGAATCTATTGCTTTCACCTATCTATATTTTATCGCAACCTTTATTTTGGATATATAACACACCCTGTTTTTATCGTATCTTTTTGGGGGGGGGGAGCCGATTACTACGTACGGTATTTTCGTACTGAAAGGTAACATTAATGTTGTTGGCCGATGAGGTGAATGCGAGAAGATATAATTATTAAGAGCTTTTTCTTAGATTTAGATGATGTAGAAAAGTTGGTTCTGGCTTTAGAATGACAGTTTCTATGAACCCTAAAGGATACTGTAGTTCAATAAAAGTTTGAGTGATTATGATAGTTTCAACCAGCAGGAAACAACGATCATGTATGCGATACCCTCTGAAGAAAAGGGAAGAAAAAATAGCAAATGTATTATCATTGGTAGAACAAGTGACACATACATACGAGGGGCGGTGAATAAGTTTTGCAATTCGGATATAAGGAAACAAGATATGAGGAAAAGTGTTTCATTATTTTTCAATATAACTACCCTCGACTTCAATGCACTTGCGCCACTTGTCCCTGAGGCTTCGAATTCCCGACAACCAGAAATCTCCCGACTGCTGTTCAATCCACTCCTGGACGGCGAGCTCGACATCTTCATCGTCCCCAAACCGGCATCCAAGCAGTGCAGCCTTGAGCTGGCGGAATAAAAAGTAGTCGCTAGGGGCCAGATCTGGACTGTAGGGGGGGGGGGATGGTTGAGCTCCTCGAATCCGCACTTTGCGCAGGGCAGCTTGGGCAACTCTGGCCTTGTGGACTTTGACGACGTTGAAGTCGAACATGGGGGCGTGAGGTTTCTAGGGACCCAACCGGTAGAGACCTTGGTCATGTCCAAATTGTGGTGGATGATGTTAATAACACTTCCCTGTGATATTCCAAGTTCTCGCTTGATTTCTTCGACCTTCACCTGTCGATTTTAGAGGATCATCCTCTCCCCACGGGCCACAATGTCTTCGTTGGTCACGTCTGACGGGCTTACTGGACGGGAGTCATCTTCAAGGGACTCACGACCATAGCGGAACTCCCTATTCCAGCGAGCAATGGTTGCATAGGAAGGGGCGGTGTCGGTGTACACTGCAACCATGCGTTCATGGATCTCTTTTGCATTCTTGCCTTCCTTGGTCAAAAATTTGATCACTGCGCGGTGCTCAACCTTCTCCATTGTTGAAAAATTTGTGACTGACGATCTGCTATCAGCTACTGCTTCTTAAATAGAGGAGGCGGGAGCGTGCTGTTGCAGGGCCTGACTTGTCATAACTTGTCCTAACACCCCTACAAACAGCCATCTCCCTTCCTCTGTTTTGCCCTACCGATTCGCAAAACTTATTGACCGCCCCTCGTACTTAAGGTAGTCCATCGGGTCCGATGAGGACGTTCTCTCTCTTACTCCCATTCATGTTTTCGGGAAATAATGGCGAGATAGCAAGAGAAAGAAAAACAGCGCAAAGAGGAGTTTATGGTGCCCCAGGGGGATGCGTAGGTCCTGGAGCACACACTTGGTGCTGGACAGGGGTAGCTGATGGCAAGGGGAAGGCTCAGGACGAGCAACAACTGCACAGCATTGCAGGGGCTGCCGGTACCCCAATCTGTTGGTGCCCGCCTAGGCGTGCCCTCCACCCCTTACCAGATTAACCCATAAGGCTAAGGGGTTGGGTGCAGTGGTTGGTAGGTGACAGGGCATCTCGACACACTGATGGGCCTGAACATCGTACCTCTGAGGCCCACTGCTACTCCGAGATCCCCTGCTGGTTCAGCCTGGGGCCACTAGGCACATATAGTCATGAAGAAAGATAGGGGGAGGAGGTGTTTCTCAGAATTGTCCATATATATATATATATATATATATATATATATATATATATATATATATATATATATATGGTTGCTCCTGTAGAAGCGTATCTTCAAGTTCGGGATGTAAGTAAATGTTAGTAGTAAAACAATTTCCATGTATTACGATGTTCCGGGCTGTACACGCCCATCCTCGGGTAATATAAAACAAAAAAGAAACTGTAAACAGCAAATATATGAAATAAAAGTTTAAAAACTAAAGTTGAGGTTATAAATTAAAACCAAATCAAAAACAAAACGATAAAGTGATCGCAAGAACTAAGTGACATGCACAAAAACTCACCTACAGAAGGAAGAGTCAGAGAAGGTGAAGAGAAATAGCAATGAAGTAAGGTTATTTAAGGTGCGAGGCAAAATATTGCTCCGTTTTTCCTATTCTTTGAAAAATTATTTTATGACATCACTTCTCTCTCCATGCATGGCAAGTGTTCGTAACTTCGGGATTCTTTCGCTGATATCACTCGCGAACTTTTTATTAAACCTAAACGCCTCATTGTTCGTAATCAACTTTTTCACCTCTTCTGTAAATTAGGATCAAATAAGGTAATGATTTTTACTCAGCCTGATAAAAGGGAACTGGCGTTGTTATTCTAAATCGTAAAGATTAAGTAAAAAAATTCAAAAAGACTGTTGGTTCCTTTCCATCCCCTTCTTGACATTCTATGGCTAATTATAAATTATCCAAATTTTTAGTTCCTCTGCTACCTCTCTTAGTCGTAATGAATTGGATATATCAAATATTACGAGTGTAGATATTAAGTACATATTTACCTAAATCCCTGTAAAGAAACAATATAGTTAGTAATCTGCAATGTTTTCCCTTCTCCCAACTCAACCTTCCATGGATTTTTTCCTACCCTCGGTTTCGCTCTTTATTAAAATTGTTTTTAATGGGAATTACTTTAGATTTCATGGGAAAATATACCGCTAGACAGATGGGGTTGACATGGGTTCTCCCATTGCTCCGACTTTAGCCGATATCATTAAGTCAAATTTTGAACAAGATATTTTGAATAGGTTTCTAGCCAAAGTAATATTTAGAGCAATCGATACATTTTACGCAATATCGATTGCTCTAAATATTACTTTGGCCGATCAGGTAAATGTTTAAAAAAACAAATTTCTCAGCATAAATATAGTGTCCGTCGTGGTGAAGAAAGCAGCTCATTTTATGTTCATATCTTAATCACAATAGTGATTGGAATTCTGCTAAAATCATCTGTCATAATAACGATACAATTTCACGAAATATCATGGATTCAACCTTTATTAGTAAATTCCCAAATTCCAATTTGGGTTATTTTTAAAATTATATTCACAATGCACAGTGGAAACTTTTAATTTGAGACTAAATATTTATATTAATCTTACTAAACTATTTAATTTTATCTTTTGTGCATCTATGTAGCCTTATATTTATGTTTGTGTATTTATTTCCTTATGAGTCAAGTCTTTAGAACATTTGTACTTATTCTACCTTGGTTTTTAAATCCTGACCACTGAGGTTAATCTCTCGCCCTGATTTTCTCCCACCCTAATTACTTAGGCGGTATTTTAATCCTCCCATCAACCTTGTCTTTTGAATTTACCTGATTTAACGATCTTAGTTTGTATTTATCTTCGCTCCTCCTAAGGTTTCCATTTCATATTAATTCATTTTGTTGATTGGTTTTTTGCTTTTTTATGGGCGCCCCGTAAGGGGCGCGGCGATTTGCCATCCTGGCCGCCGTGCTGACGGGATCCAGCGCTCCGTCCGGCCCCAGCTTAGCCTCTCTTCCTTCCTTCAGATAGCCCGATTTCTCCCCTACCTCGTCGCTTTTCATACAACCTCTCCCACAACTTTCTCTGGTCAGCCTCTAATTTCACAGGGTAGAATGCTGACCTTCTTCTCAAGCCAACCACCCCGGATCGGGGCTGAGGGGGGGGGGGGACATTGTTCCCTAACCCCTCAGCTCCGGTTCGGGATGGGGTTTTTTTAACAACCTGCTTCATCCCCACCCACATCTTCCTCACATCCCTTTTCCTCTCCTCTTCACAACCTATATTTTTTACGCCGTGTCCAAGGTGGAGCCGCCATGCCGAAGGACTGCCAGGCCACCAGGCGGGAGGGGTGGTCCCGAATGGCGGCGCCTGGCTCTGCCGGGCTTGTAAGCACCTCTCGCAGTGCGGGCAACTGCGAGAGGTGATGAGCTATTGCGTCCCGTAATCAAAAGAGGGTCACCATGCCCATGTATGAAAAAAAACAAAAACCCCAACCCCCAACTTCCCCAAAAACATCTACGGAGCCGCCCTCGGGCAGCTCCACCGAGAAAATGGAGGTCCCCCCCCTTGTGCTTGCGCAAGGGACCCTCCATAATTCTTTAACCGGAGAGGAGGCTTACTCCTCTCCTACGCCTACGGGTGTAGGGGACTCCCCCTCACCCCCTTCTCTGGAGGTGCTTTCGGGCACCTCCCTATCTCCAGCGGCAGTCCCTCCTTTGCTTTCTAAGGGGACTGCCAAGAAAGCCAGCAGGCAGCCCATTGCCGACCGCCCCTCGTGCAAGCGGCTCGGTAGGGCAAACCCCCTTAGGGGGGAGAGGGAAGCCAGGCCCCTTCGGTCGCTTCCCTCAAAAGACCTGCTGGCAAGAATTTTGAACCTTGCTGGGGTCAAGGCCTGTGCCTCCCCACACCACCTGACTAGTGACAATACTGCCAAGGGGACCTGCGATGTTCTGGGAGGGGATGGCCAACTGGAGGCCTCTCCTGTGATAGACATGGTCCTTGAGGAGACCCAGCCCCAGACGGTAGGGCCTTCCATGGGGGGGAATTCGGGCTCGGCGCCAAGCACCGAACCCGAATCCGCCCCTATGCAAGGTCCTCCTCAAATGGCTGAGGGCTCCGAGGCAGTAGAAGGAGGGGAGGGATCTCCTCCGACAGGTGCCCCTACGACAACCAGGACCTTCTCCATTTCGGAGAGGGACCTGGCTGAGGCTGGTCCATCTGGCCTGGGGACTTCTGCCGGCGGAGGTGAAAAGCGGGTTCATTCCCCGCCCTCCTCTCCTAAAAAGAAAAAGACTAAAAAGACTCAAAAGACGAAGAAGACTCGGGGCTCCTCTCCATCCGCGGGGGCTGCGGGGACGGATAGGTCTGCTACCACTTTGGTAGGCGACCAAGCCAAGATCGGCACATCCGGCCCCTCTACCCCCTCGTGTGCGGAGCCCCTGACTACGACTAAGACCAAGAATGCACAGGGCGGAGCCTCGATGACATCGGGGCCCCTGATTCAGAGGTTACCTGGCGTTTTCGAGCCCGCTGGCTTCAAACGCTTCCTCGTTATTCGCTCCACTGATGGCACCATGTTGTCCAAGGGCAACATGATCCATCAGAGGAGAGGATTAGCTAGTGCAATTGGTAGAGAGCCGAAGGTAACCCGTTTCTCGGACGGGAGCCTTCTGGCGAATGCGGCGAATCCCGCCGAGGCGGCCAAGATAAGTGCTCTTCGGACACTTCATGGCACCCCGGTGAGTGTGACGCCGCACTCTACCATGAACTTTGTGAAAGGAGTAGTTTATGCGAGGGAACTCGTTGACTACTCCATTGAGGACATCACCCTAGAGCTGGCCGACCATGGGGCGGTCAAGGTCGAACGTGTGATGAGAAAACAGGGAGGGGCCTCGAGACCCACCCCTACACTCTTCGTCACGTTCGACTGTGACAAGCTCCCTGAGTCGGTGCGTGCCGGTTGGTACCGCTACCGCGTGAAGGCATTCGTGCCACTGCCGCGGCGGTGCTATTACTGCCACCGCTTCGGCCATACGAATCGATCATGTAGACGTGCAAAATCGGGGTCACCCGAAGTCTGTGTAAATTGCTCCAAGGTCGCACACGATAAGTCCAAATCGTGTGTGGCCAAGTGTGTCAATTGCGGAGAGCCGCACCCCGCTTCTTCGAAGCAATGTGGTGCATATCTCCTTGAGAAAGAAATCCTGGCCGTTCAGGCCCAGGATCGACTCTCATTCCGCGAGGCAAAGGACTTGGTCCTGGCGCGCCCGGCTCTGCCTGGGACGTCATATGCCTCAATAGTTAGAAAGGCACCCTCTGCTCCTGGCCCATCCAGGCCAACGAGCACGGTTGTTTCCGCGCCCATTCGGAGCCCTTCTGTGGGCTCTACCCAACCTGGGCGCTCCCCTGGTAAAGCTGGCGGCAAAAAGGGTTCATACCCTGCCCCGGCTAAAACCAGGGCTCCCCCCTCTTCCCCCAGCGTGACCGTTTCGCGTAAAGCGAAACGGCCACGCGCCTCCACCGAGTCGTTAGACTCCCAGAGGCAACACCCCTGAAGATGGTCGCTAGGCCATCTTCCGGGGTTCCTAAAGCTGTTCCCCGAAAGGAGGACAACAACAAAGGAGCTTCGGCCCCTTTGCCCACGCCCCGAGGTGGAGCGAGTGGCTCGGAGACGGTGGTTCCTCGAAAAGAGGGCCCTCCGCCTCCGAAGCCGCAACGCCCGCCTAAAGTTTCGAGGCGGAGGGAGGAAAAGACTCGCATGGCGAGCCCAACCTCCCCCAATAAGTCCTCGAAGGCGACAGCGCCTTCAGCGCTTTGTCCGGCCAACAGCGCCCGGGGTTCTGCCCCCGGGAAGCGTACGGCCATTCCCGTGAGGGTCTTCAATTCGAGGAGGGCCCCCGCGTCTCCTCCGAGCTAGGCCTGGAGGGCATATTCCTTCAATGGAATTGCCGTGGACTCCGGGCCAACTGGGAGGAGCTGCGGAGGCTCGCCTCATCCCGTTCCCCGTTAGCTATTTTTTTGCAGGAGACCATGCTAGGCGCGTGCCCCCTGCCTGCCCTCCCGGGGTATAAGGGTCTTGCGACCCAACCACCGCGGGACGGCCGGGCTGGGGGATGCGCGGTTTACACCCGGCATGATGTCTCCGTTCTTCCTTTCTCTTTAGATACCTCCTTTCAGGCAGTGGCTGTGCAGCTGCACCTGGATAGGAGGTATACTATCATTTCTGCGTACATTCCACCGTCAGCTGACTTCGACGCGGGGGACTTTCGCCGCGTCGTGGCACGGTTGCCGAGGCCCTATCTCTTGCTTGGAGATCTGAACGGCAGGCATCCTCTCTGGGGAGATTACACCATAAATCCCAGGGGACAAGTCCTTGCCGATCTGATCGAAGAGCTTGAGATGGGTGTCCTAAACGTGGATGAGTTTACGCATCACTGTCCGAGAACCGCTTCATTTTCTTGCCTTGACCTATCTTTGTGCTCTTCGGATGCACAGCCTGATTTTGATTGGGGGGTGGTCGATGACCTCCATGGTAGTGATCACTTTCCCATTCAAATATCATTTTCAGGGCAACTGCCGCCTGAGAGACCACCTCGGTGGTGCTTGGCGCGGGCGCGGTGGCCTGCATTTCAGGAAATGACTGAATTCTCTATCTCAGTCAAGGAGTTTAGGTCGGTAGATGAGGCCGTTGAGTTCTTCTCCGGCAACCTCATCGCCGTGGGCCTGACTACTATTCCTAGGACGTCTGGCCGTTTTGCACGCCGACCACTCCCATGGTGGTCGGCCGAGTGTGAGACGGCCCTCAAACAGAAGCGTTATGCCTACATGCGCTATAAGCGCCGCCCGAACGATTTCACCGTCGCTGAATTTCGTCGGGCTAGGGCTAGGTTCCGGTATATTTCGAAGCACGCCCGCCGCTCTTCTTGGCGGGCATACGTGTCTTCACTTAACGGGAAGACCCCTTTAGCTGAGGTGTGGAAGCGAGTCAAAAGGATTCGGGGCAAGTTCTCGCAGGACCCCCCTCCCGTTCTCCAGGAGAATGGGACCGCAATCTCGGACCCCGCGTCCGTGGCGGAATCCTTAGCGACCGCTTTTTCCGCATTCTCTAGCCGTGATGCTGCTCCGCCAGCATTCAATGCACGTCGTGATGTCGCGGAAGGCCGCCGGCTGGACTTTACCTCCAGAGGCGGAGAACCCTTCAACGACAAGTTTACTGTGAGTGAGTTGCGTTCCGCTCTCGCTTCGTGCGCGGACACCGCCCATGGTCCGGACGATGTCCCGTACGCCATGCTTCGACACCTGGGTGAGCGAGGCATGGCCTTTCTATTAGATTTGTTCAACAGGATCTGGGTGGAAGGTCTCCTCCCAGACTCCTGGCGAATCGCTACTGTGCTCGCCTTTCGCAAGCCGGGGAGAGATCACTCTACTCCGACCGGTTTCCGCCCAATCTCTCTAACCTCTTGCGTGTGCAAGTTGATGGAGAAATTGGTAAATGTTAGATTAGCCTATTTCCTGGACAGCGGAGGCCATCTGTCTTCTGCACAGTGCGGCTTCCGTAAGTTCCACTCCACGTCGGATGCTCTGCTCCGACTGGAAAATGCCGTCTGCGAGGCTTTCCTTCGTAGACAGCACTACGCCACGGTGTTTTTTGATCTGGAGAAAGCCTATGATACCGCATGGCGATACGGTATCATGGAGACTCTCCACACGATGGGGGCGAGGGGACGCCTCCCAATGTTTATATCTGAATTTTTGCGAGATCGTCGATTCCGCGTACGGGTGGGGGGAGCCCTCTCCGGCCCAAAGGAGCAGGAAGAGGGTGTCCCGCAGGGAAGTGTCCTCAGTGTCACACTCTTTGCCCTGAGCATCAACGGCATCACCTCGGTGCTGCCGGAAGATGTTCTCGCTACGCTCTACGTGGACGACCTTTCGATCTCTTTTGGCGCGGCCCAGATGCCAACTCTGGAGCGTCGACTCCAACAGGCATTGAACCGCGTCTCTCGCTATGCCGAAGCGCACAGGTTTCGGTTTTCTTTGGCCAAGACTAAGGTGGTGCACTTCTGCCGCCATCCACGGCTTCACCCCGACCCAGATTTGTTTCTTAATGGGGTGCGCCTGGATGTGGTTGAGTCGCACCGTTTCCTTGGTCTTGTATTCGACCGACGCCTCACCTGGGAGGCTCATATTCGCAGCCTTAGGGTCTCTTGTACCCGCGCCATGGACATTCTCCGTTCCGTGACGTTCAGCGCTTGGGGCGCTGATAGGGCTACCGCCTTACTTTTTTATCGATCCTTTGTTCGCTCGAAGCTCGACTACGGATGCGAGTTTTATGCATCCGCAGCCGAGCGTTTATTTCGGAAGGTGGATTCGATCCACCACACTGGCCTTCGCCTTGCGACCGGTGCCTTCCGCACTTCCCCCATTGAGAGCCTGTTGGTCGATGCTGGGGAGATGCCACTCGCTCTGCGCCGCGTGCAGTGCATCACTCGCCTGTACGCGCGAGTCCGGCGCCTCCCTCAGTCGCCAACAGCTCTCACTGCATCCGCAGCAGATCTCGATGGTGCCTATGCCGCCGAGAGACGCCAGTCATACCCTAAGCCCTTTGGGTTTAGGGCCAGGAAACTCCTTCGAGAGGTAGATATAGCTCTCGGGCCGGTGGCGCCCCTGGTTCTGCCCAGGACGCCACCCTGGAGGGTACCACATTTGGCTATTTGTCGCCACGCCTCTGCTCCCAAAGCTTGTACTGCGCCGGGAGTATTGCGTTCGATCTTTTTGGAGCACACATCGTGTCACGCTGGTACCGTGCCAGTGTATACGGATGGCTCCAAGTCCCAAGAGGGGGTCGGCTTCCACGCCGTATCCCCTCTGTTTGAAGTCAGCGGGGCTCTACCAGGCGCTGCGTCTGTCTTCACGGCCGAGCTGGTGGCAATACACCACTCGGTACGGGAGATTACGCGACGTGCCCGGTTCGGAGACCGGATTGTGATTTATAGCGACTCACAAAGCGCCCTGAGTGCTCTCGGGGCATTGGAATCTCCGCATCCCCTGGTTCGCGAAATCCGTGACGCCACGGTTTTGGCGAGCCGGGCAGATGTCGAGATTATCTTCTGCTGGGTTCCTGGACATGTAGGAATTGCGGGGAATGAGCGCGCCGATGAGGGCGCCAAAGAGTCCGCGAGGACTCTGCGACCGGACCAGCGTTTCGCTCTTCCTCACACCGACTACATGGCAGGAATACGGGCAGCTCTTCGGACTGCTTGGCAAAGAAGATGGGAGACGGTTGAGGGGAACTTAAAGTTGCTTGCCATTGCGCCGCGACTGTTCCCATGGACCTATCCCCCAATGCCGCGGCGGCTTCAGGTTGCTCGCATGTGCCCTATTGCAACGACTGCGTCGTCCCCCAGACTGTTCGGCATATTCTTGTCGAATGTCCCAGTCTGGGTGATCTTCGCGCACGATACCTGTCTCGGTACCGGGATGGGCGGGGTCGCTACCGCCTGTCCCTTGTACTCGGGACGAGTGCGTGCACCATGACTGGTGGACTTATTGACTTTTTGGGGGAGGCCGGCTTTCTCCCCTTTATTTAAGGTTCCTTTTTTTGTTATTGTTTTGTTTTAGGTTGCACTCTCCTGCACCGGGGTGAGGGGGACCTCCCCCCGCTGCCGGAGATTGCTTCGATTGTTAAGTTTTTCCAATTTATATTGATTGTTAAGTTTTCATATTTTAACTTTAAAGTAGCCTAATTCTAGGCTGTCGTGTTTTTCGGCGACTTATGCCCAAGTGGGTAGTTGCCAGATGGGCTCTATAAAAAAAAAAAAAAAAAAAAAAAAATTTATGGGCGTTCCTTCTCCTCTGTATCATCCTTATAAATATTACAATTTTCAATACTTTTGTTATTCCTTGATAAAGAACTTGAAATAAAGTTCGAAGGTACTTGGAATCCTCGTATTAATTTTCCATGTCGGCTTTGTTGCATTTACTGCTTACTCACGCGATACTTTGCGAGTTTTCCATATATATATATATATATATATATATATATATATATATATATATATATATATATATATATATATATATATATATATACATATATATATACACTAAAGCAGAATATGAATGTAATTAAAGTAATTGAAACCGTCATTACATTGCGCAAACTCTGTTCAAATCAGATAACAAAGATTAAGAGCATTCGAGTAGTTAAAAGGACCTTGTGAGCTCCCAGGACTTCGAACCCTGGTATCCAAAGTATGATCAATATTTAAATGACTGTATACACAAACAGGAACATGGCCTGTGTGGCTGTGAATTGAGTTTCGTATTCATACCGCAGTTCTTAATCTCTCCTTTTCTCGCTCCGAGTAGCAAAGACCACAATTATAATCAAGGAAAAGACTCAGAAACAAACATATCCAAATAAACGCGGAGGGGGGGGGGGGCAGTACTTCGCATCCACAATCCTTAGACACTTATTACTAGTCACTTTTTAAGGTCATCCTAACCGGATCAGCGCGAGGCCCCTCCACTTCGTAATTACAGTCCTGTCAACACCATCGATTAATCGAGCCATAGAGGCTGGCGGCTATTGTTTAGGCTCTGTCGCCTCCTGAACCTCCTCCGGGCTTGTGTTTACATCATTATCCGGGACAAATATTAGTTCAATCCTCATTTTAGTGTTTAGGCTCATAGTTAAACAGATTATTCAGTGGCATCTCTTTCCCTAACGGGCATCGGGGTATCTTCTTCTTAGGCCGCGCCTGTTTTAGGCTTGAAGTGATAACATAACATAACATAACATAATTTCACGGATGACGAAAGCCACAAGGGCCTATCAAAGGTCATCCGCATCCGTCAAAACCCACCCACATAGGACTATATCAGATCATGCAACTACTTTATAAACAATCCATAGGATTGTGTCAGATCACGCGCCCACAATATACAATTTAAACAATCCATAGGATTGTGTCAGATCACGCGCTCACAATGTACAATTTAAACAATCCATAGGATTGTGTCAGATCACGCGCTCACAATGTACAATTTAAACAATCCATAGGATTGTGTCAGATCACGCGCTCACAATGTACAATTTAAACAATCCATAGGATTGTGTCAGATCACGCGCTCACAATGTACAATTTAAACAATCCATAGGACTGTGTCAGAGCACGCGCCCACAATATACAATTTAAACAATCCATAGGATTGTGTCAGATCACGCGCCCACAATGTACAATTTAAACAATCCATAGGATTGTGTCAGATCACGCGCCCACAATATACAATTTAAACCAGCCACACGAGCGGATCAAAAACAAAAAACACCATCGCCGGGGAAAGACAAAATCAAAGTCCCCCACAATATAATATAACAGATGACACAGCAGATGATGCAGCCTTAACATCCTACAATCCGGTAATCATAAGCAAAAGAATCATAGCTTTACGTGTCTATCTTCAGATACGGTTTAAATAATAATCAAAGGCATAAGTAATTCCCAAACTAGAAAGAAGCCGACTAAAAGATTTTTTTAAACAAACATAAAGTTAGCGCTAACTGCAAACAAACGATAAATACAAAGATCCTAACTGGAAACACAAATATTTGAAACGACTAAATTTTAAGAAATGAAGAGTCCAAAAACGATGTATACAATTTTAAAAACTTATAACAGGCTAACCCACTAACGGATTCAGATGTTTTTTTTAATTTATTTTTATAGGTAAAATATACATTGAAATAATAGATAGTTTAATTTGTTTTAAACACTTAACTGTTCGAACTGTCGACCATTGTTATCAATGCACCACTGCGCTTTTCGAGTCAATGATAGGCAAACTTAAACCTATATTTTGTAGGGATATTTGTGAACGCTTCTTCAAATGTGGTCTTTAATTGTTCAAGTGATGTAGGTCTTCTATTGTATACTGCATTTTTTCAATTGACCCCATAAAGAAGAAAGTGAGTTCAAATCTGATGAAATTAGAGGATATTCGATACTAACACGTCGTCCGATCCATCGATTATGAAATGTGTCATCAAGGAAGCTCCCGACGTAGACATCCTAATGGAGAGGAGCCCCAGATTGTTGAAAGTAAATCTCCTCATCTCAGTATAATTGTTGAATTGAAGCAAAAGCCTTTCTCTAACGTATGTTAAGGTCATTATGACGTGTGTAATTTTTGTCTGGAAGAAAAACTAAACCAGATAGTTATACCCCAGAAATTTACATGTCGTTACACATTAATGTGTGTATTTATTTGACCATTATGTGCACTTACGAGGGGTGGTCAATAAGTTTTGCGAATCGGTAGGGCAAAACAGAGGAAAGGGGATAGCTTTTTGTGGGAGTGTTAGGACAAGTTATGATAAGTCAGGACCTGCAGCCGCACGCTCCTGTCTCGTCTATTTAAGAAGCAGTAGCTGATCGGAGATCGTCAGTCACAAATTTTTCAACAATGGAGAAGGTTGAGCACCGCGCAGTGATCAAACTTTTGACCAAGAAAGCCAAGAATGCAAAAGAGATCCATGAACGCATGGTTGCAGTGTACACCGACACTGCCCATTCCTATGCAACCATTGCTCGCTGGAATAGGGAGTTCCGCCATGGTCGTGAGTCCCTTGAAGATGACCCCTGTCCAGGACGCCCCTCAGACGTGACCAAGGAGGACAATGCGGCCCGTGTGGAGAGGATGATCCTCGAAAATCTAGCGACAACTTGGAATATCACATTGAAGTGTTATCAACATCATCCACCACAATTTGGCCATGACCAAAGTCTCTGCCCGTTGGGTCCCTGAAACCTCACGCCCCATGATCGACTTTAACGTCGTCAAAGTCCACAAGGCCAGAGTTGCCCAAGCTGCCCGGCGCGAGTGCGGATTCGAGGAGCTCAACAATCCCCCCTACAGTCCAGATCTGGCCCCTAGCGACTACATTTTATTCCGCCAGCTCAAGGCTGCACTGCGTGGACGCTGGTTTGGGGACGATGAAGATGTCCAGCTCGCCGTCCAGGAGTGGATTGAACAGCAGTCGGGAGATTTCTGGTTGTCGGAAATTCGAAGCCTCAGGGACAAGTGGCGCAAGTGCATTGAAGTCGAAGGTAGTTATATTGAAAAATAATAAAACACTTTTCCTCATATCTCGTTTCCTTATATCCGAATTGAAAAACTTATTGACCGCCCCTCGTATGATGACTAATTATACCTTTCAAATTAAATGTAGTCTTATCAGAAAACACCCTTGTGTCCGCAAATTAGCCTTGGGGGGGAGGGGATTTACGCGAAACCATTCACAAAACTGGATTTGGCGATCCGGATCATCTTCATTAAAGCCATGTAATAATTTCGGGATGTAATATTTCCATTTAGCATTCTGCAGAATTCTGTGGACACCTGTCTTACTTTTTGTTGCTTCACGATCTCATTGCATCACAGATTAGCTTTTTTGAAGGGGGGGGATCGGTTGAATACATGTAGCACTTCATCAGAAATGTTATCATTTGTTGATGTCTTTGGACGCACAGTCGCTTATTTGTACACATCATGTACAGTATCGTATACTTCATATTTCTCGCAGACACGTGGAATGGTAACTCGAGTTGAAGGAATAGTTCTAAAAGTCTCTCCATTGTTGGTGAACCTTTGATATTTTCTCAGAATTAAAAATAACAACTTAGTGTCCATTTTCTTTGCCTCAAATGATAAAAAACGTCCGCTCCTTTATCTCCTCTAACTATAGGATCTAAAAACCATCTGAATCTGTCAGTGAGTTCGCTACATACATACATGTATGTATATTTACTTGCCACGAAAATTCAAGAAGAAAAAATTAAACTAGACAATTGTTCATCTGGTGGAACTAAAAATCAGAAGAAGAGAGTAAGAGAAAAATAAAGGACAAAGGAATTAAATTAGCTATAGATGAAGATTAAAAGTTAGTTAGAAGAAGGTATGTGATTAAAATGGAGAAAGAAAGGAGTGTGAGCGAGAGAATGATTATATTCTTTAATAGAAAGAGTTTCTAGAATTCTAAGTGAAGTTTCTTCTGGTATTTTAAAAGTATGACAGATACCACTGGTTTCGCAATCAACATAGTAACGCCCCATGCAAAGAAATAAACACCCCCCAGTCATTTGATACTATATCGATTGAAATCTATCTATCTATCTATCTATCTATCTATATATATATATATATATATATATATATATATATATATATATATATATATGTATATGCTCAATAACCCATAGGAATTAAGGAAAGAATAACACGCAAGGCTTTCTCGTCATTTTATATGACCAAACAAAAGTCCTATAAAGATTAAGAAAGGAGATAGACAGACAGAAAGAGAAAGAGCAAACAAAATAAAATAATATCAACTCTTTTACTCGTTAAAGAAAGTGAAATAATGAGTGTGGTTCGAACGTATGCCATCGGACGCACTTCGCCCGCAGAAACAGCTTCGAGGCGGCTTCTAAGCGGTCCAGTATAGTAAATCCTCCAATGTTGAGAAGAAGAAAGCGTTAGTAGGTGAGGCACGTGCAGTGGCGTAGCTAGGGATTTAAGGGCCCGGGTGCATTATCTCCTTTGGAGTCCCCCAACATACGAATGTTGGATAGCATGAATGCCATGAAAACAACGACTCCTGCATTAATTAGGTGCGCTCTGGTCTCTCTAATCGTGTGTCAAATAAAACACTAAAAATAAGTAACACACTTCAATAGGGAATATTTATGTAGGATTAAAAAAAGAATTACAAAATGTGAAACCGAGATATCACACATTGAACAAATATACTACCAAAATTCATATTGATACATTCCATCTGTCTGATACAGCAACAATAAAAGTAATTATTAAGACGCTTTAATACAGAATACTTATGTAGGATGACAAGAAATATACTACAAAATGTGAAACCGAGATATCACATTTATCAAATATACGAATCAAAATTTACATTGATTTGTTTCGGAAACGTCTCAGTTGGTCTGCTTATAAAACAAAGCCTGTAGCAACAGCATCAACAATATTTCGCTTTTAAGGAAATTCTTATAATTTGTTTCACCTAAAATTTGTTTATATTTATATGGGCCTCTATATTTAACCCTTTTATTAACTGTTTTTGTCATTCAAATAAATGATGGGACACTCGTTTGGGGCCTCCCTCCAATAGGGGTACGGGGTAACTTTAAAATGAGTGCCCCCTCGCCCAACCCCTTAGCTACACCACGAGGCGCATGGGCTTCGTAATGGTTGGAAAGATTGGGGTGGTTAGAGCGTGGGTGCATGGTAATGGTTTGAGAGTGGAATTTTCCAGAAAGCTGCATAAGAGTATCCTAGTGCAAACGTTAATGTATGGAAGTGAAACTGTGGTATGGAAGGATAAGGAAAAATCTCTAGTTCGAGCAATGGATGCAAATGGAGGACTTAAGAGGGATGCTTGGATGTGCGGAGGTGGGTTGGTGATGTTAATGAGTGTTTGAGAGGAAAGGGTTGACAGAGAATGTAGTGGATAATATTGTGCATGATAAATGTGAAGGGGCATGGTTGAAGCTTTCGTCTCAAAGATGAGCCCCATCGTTATGAAGTGCTTTTGACGTAGACATAATGATGGGTGCCCTTATGCTTAATATGGCTTAAAGGGGTGAGAGTGGTGGGTAGTTGTGTGAGGTTGAAGATCAACGACAACCCACCACTTTGTGGAAAAACGGTTATTGACGATGGAGCAGCCGTCGTGCATCTCTGTCATCCATCTCTCCAGGGTGGTGGTTTAAGCACCGCAAGTGTCATCAATGGCAATTATTTCCCTTAATAAATCACGTTTAAATTTAACCGAACGAGAAATAACTTGGAAGAAAGAGATGGGGTCGTGCAGTGGTTGTGAACTGATAGGAATTTGGTACATTGTTGTTTCTTTAATATTTCTTGCTGTTTATCTAATTAATTATTCATCGCGATCTCACTTTATGGTCTTTTTGACCGTCTAAGAGGGTTGAATATGTGCTGAGGGGAGAAGTGGTTCGTGGTATTGTTGAGCCTTGGTCTCGAGGCTTTTTAAGGCTCTATTTCGATTCCGTTTGGCCGAATGCTCGAGGTCTCTTTGAGAAAGGATTTGATCTCTAATTGAGATTATGTTCAATGTCTCTGAAGTGTCTCGAGTCTCTCTTAATCCCCTATTCGAAACCTTCACTAGGTGTCAATGGTGTGTCTTCGTTGGGGTGGTTCTCGTTTTCGAACATAGACAGGTTCAAGAGAATTGTACACCCGCTCAGTCCATAATACTCCGGGTAGTGCCCACATTTGAGTACTCGGAAGTACAAAGACACAAAACTTCACTCTCTCTTGCTTCACCGCTTTCACCACAAACCTCTCTTTAAAACTTCTGCTGCAGATTTATCCGTTGGTTTTCGCTGCGGTTCTTTAATAATAATAAATAACAAAAACGCCAGTTCGAACCAGGACACATTTGAATATCGTTGGTCTTCCTATGCGGAGAACTTGACTGTGGTTCGATGGTATAGAACCAAGAACTCTTGTGAGAGTGTTTCAGTGTTGTGCCTCTCGGCTTCTTGCAGACGTTGGTCGCTCGGGTAATTAAAGAGTGTCTTCTTTAATTTTTGGTTTATATTTTATTCTTGTTCGATTTCTTTTTCTCATTATTTTTTTTTGTTTTTCCTTTCCCAGTTTCTTTTTTTTGCGTTGGAGGAAGTTGGAGCATTTGGGCCTACGCAGCCCCCAATCGGGGTTCTGATACAAAAATATGAAGTTGATGAGAAATGTCATTTGTCTGGAAAGGAAACTCTATTACATGACTTAAGTATTAACTTTCACCATGAGTGTTTAAAAGAACGTATAACTTAACAGTGGAATCATGGCCGAAATACTGCTGCTGGTTTATGTGAAATACACTGAAAGGCCATAAGTCATTGTAAAACAGTATGTAAATGTAATGGCGCTCCAAGTAGGTAGTCGTCAGATGGGCTCCTAGAAAAAATAAATGTAATGGTGGGAGGAGCCACGGTACCATCATGGAAACTTGCATCAGATGCGAGCTAATATTTAGTGGGTCAATGTGAATATCGGCTATGCTGCCAATGGCAAGGCAGCCAATGAGTGACTTCCGGTCCAATTGTCTTCCATGTTTTTCAAATGTATGTGTTTTGGGTGCACCGTCGAAGATAACACCGAAATTCTTGCATATGCTCCAAATCGCCAACAATTACTCATATTAAAAGTTATCTATATATAAGAAAAACAGCCCAAATTAAATACACAAACAAACACACAGTTCACCCTGCCTTCCTCGCGTCCTCGTGCGCCAAGTAATAATCCCCGCCTATCTTAATCTTGTGCCCATTTTAAACTAGCCTCTTTAAGCCATCTTAACCCTTTGTCTTTGAAAATATGGCCATGTTTTTATTTCCTTATATTATTTCTACCTTCCTTTGATAATGATACAGGAGTGTATCGAAATGCGTTAGGCCAATAAATGTCTCGTTTTAGCCAGTGAATTATTTTACTGCCCTCGTTCATCAGTGCTTTTATAATCAATTTTGGCGAGCTTATACACGGGTTAACCAATGACCAAAAGCGGAATATTAGAGAAATCGAGACTTGAAAATACAATTATTAATGCTGAATTCGCAATCACCTTCAATAATATATATATATATATATATATATATATATATATATATATATATATATATATATATATATATATATATATATATATGTGTGTGTGTGTGTGTGTGTGTGTGTGTGTGAGAGAGGGGTAGATAGAGAGCCATAGAGAGCGTAACACGTCCTTAAAAACTGTGATAGAAGGGGGGGGGGTAGAATACAAATAGGGGATTTGTAAGGAAAGCTGCTTGGGAAGGAACCCCTCACAAAACTAACGGAATGAATTGCCCTGTGGTGTCGTTGCTCGTTGCCGCGAGATAAATGACCCGAAAACAAAAAGTTCACCGTATGATTTTTTCTTTCGGATTTTTCCCAATTAATGGTCGCTTAAATCACGAATACTCTTCTCTCTCGATAGCAGTGCTTGCAAGAGGATTTGGGGGGGGGGGTGCACTCTTGACGGACAGCGGCTTCTTCAGGTACTACAACAAGAGGGGAAAACTCGGCGAGGCCGCAGGGAGAAGCTCACTCGAGAGCTCCAGGAGAGGAATAACTCCCGGTGGACTTCTCGAGGCTGCCAAAGGAGGGTATTTGAGTGCCCTCGGGACCTGTCAGAACAGTGTCATTATTGGGTCTTATACGAACTCCTCTCTTTAGCTCGATGCCACTTCACTCCAGATCTGCCCACCCCCACGCTCCCCGCCATGGGACTCATGCAGTTCCCTTACCCTCTCCGACCCTTTTTGGTCGCAATTCAATGGCCTCCTACAGGATGGGGATTAGAAGGGAGGGATATAAATTGATTTCTGACGGAACGCTGATAGAAGAAAAAGAAGAAGATGATGATGATGATGACAGATTGGAGCCGCATATGATGGATCGTTTGCCCTCAGCGAGGGCAATCGCCTCTGCCTTACTTCTCAGAAGAGGTTCGAGATCGAAAACCTCCTGGTGAGATTTGGTTTCTTTCCTGCTACGGACTTCCTCCGTCCCTCCCCCTACTATCCTGTATTGAAACACCTTGTCTAAGTTTCACCATCTTTCTCCACTAAGCAGTACTCTACTTGATTTTAGGATTTCGTTGTAATCTCCTGAGTACTTTGGCAATCAGCCTTGGTCGAGTAACACCTTGGTGGTTCTTCAAGGAATGGCCTTGTACTCCTTACGGTGAGACTGTTTAATGGGCAGTCACACCCAAGGAACGCCCACCATCAATAAATACCCTACTGAACGCTCATGAAAATCCTTATAAACTGGCATCTTTATCATATTATTTGGCGTTCTTGTACTCAGGCATGATTGGTCGGAATCATCAGAGATCCAGAGAGCGCGCAATTCTCCTCTCATCGATTTCAAATACAATATTGATATTTCAATTAGACATTAATCATATCGAGAATATTAAAAGCTACCGAGTCTGGTACAAACAAAAATTTCGAGTATTTTAATTATATAGAGGGAAAATTGACGAAAATCTGTATCACTAAATAAGGCGCTCTATCTCTCCCTGCGGCCACAATGTTGTTCGCTCATAACTGAAGGTCATTCACGCTGGCGAGTAAACTGCAGGACGCGCGCGGTGAAACTTTTACTCATTGTATCTGTATTTTATGATATTATATGATAGGGATAGTGCGCAACTCTCTTGAATCTGCTTTCACCTCACAAATAATAATAATCAGTAAGTAAAGATATTTTATGCCACAATATAAGAATTTCAAACAATGGTCGTCTGTATTTATTTACAACCTAACTTTTCATCCCAGGCAACGCCGGGTACCGATGGCAGTCATGAATAAAGCGCAAGGAAATTATAGCCATTTCAGCTTGCCATTGATTGGAGTGTTGGTGCTAACACAAGACTAGAACAAAGGTTTTAGAGCCAAATATTAATTTGAATAAAAAGTTAAATGTTAATTTGTACCCGACTGACTCCTTCACTTTGGAAGTTGAGCTAGTCAATAATTGGAACAGGGTTATTATAATCGAACATATAATACAAAAATTGATTAACTGGAACTAATTCGTGGAAGAAGAACTCGTGTGTGCGTTTAGTGCACGCACAAGTAAAATGAATCTCGAGGGAGGGATTTTTTACTGAAATTAGGCATGGCAAATGCGAAGAGACAAAAAATAAGTGATTTGGGCGCGAATTGAATTCATTTATTGGGAGTAAATTTACAAAAATGCATCACGAATCTGTAGGAATTGACAGGAAAAGATTAGAATGATTCCTTGTTAACTAAATCTTGAACAACTGTGAGAATATTTCAAATGGAAGCGATCCCATGGTCTCTGTCCGCAGTAAGAAAATTTGATGTCATACAATTACTTACATTAAATATTGAGAATGTTGTAGCTTTCATTTGGTCACGGATTAAGTCTTCCAAGTATATTGGCAAAGACATCACTATATATATTCTTCTTTTCTACTTGGTTTCACGCCGGACAGCTATTTCACTTTTCAACGAGGGAATTTTCTTACTGCGGAGAGACTTTGGGATCACTGAACCCTTTTGAGGCTGGGTTTAGACAGGAGCGGACGCCATATTGAAGGCCCCGTAGAAAGAAACTCCCTCTCAATCCACGTTTGTTTCGAAGCGTCCCCTCATCCAATCGTAAATACTTGTCTCCCACCCATCCTTGTGCTTGTGGTTTCGTCAAGTGGCGCTAACGTTTCGTTTTCCCGGCTTCTAACTCTCAAGGCAGATATACCTTATCAGTTTGGGTGTCGCAGGTTCTAGAGAGTTGCGTGCCTTTACGAGGCCCTCACATCATATTTTAACTAGGCAACTTTGGCTATATGTCTTCTGCACTTATCTTTCCTTTCTTTATCTTTGCCATTTTCTTTATCAACCTCGTTGGAATAACAACAAATCTCTCGCTCTTAATCTTTTGCATAAAAGCGGTCGTTTATGAAGAGAGTCGCTTCTTAGCCTTTGAAGGATACTTGGGCCATGTAAAGAAACCCGAAACTGAATCAAAACTACGTAGGAACCCGTTTCAGATGACGCCGTCGGTTTAATACTCCCATTGGGGGCGTGTTTTTGGATACCCCCTCGATGGCTCTTCTTTAAAGCGTATTTTAGAGTCCCCCTAGGCGTGTTTTTAGAACTCTCCGATATGGTGTGTTTTTAGAGATCTCCCTATGCATGGTTTTAGAGCTCTCCCATATGGCGTGTTTTTAGAGCTCAGCTTTATGACGTGGTTTTAGTTATCCATTATGACCTGTTTTTTTCGAGCCCTCCACGGTGGCGTGTTTTTAGAGCTCGCCCCTATGGCTTCTTTTTTAGAGCTTTTCCCTATGGCTTCTTTTTAGGGCTTCCTCTATGGCACGTTTTTAGAGCTATTCCATGAGGCGCGTTTTTAAAGCTATCTCCTATAGCTTATTTTAGAGCTCTCCCGTATGCCCTGTTTGTAGAGCTCTTCAATATGGCGTAATTTTAGAGCTCTCCCATATGGCATTATTTTAGAGCTATCCATATGGCGAGTTTAGAGCCCCCATCCCAATGGCATGTTTTAGAGCTTTACCATATTGCGCGTTTTAGAACTCTCTCTTATAGCGTGTTTTTAGAGCTCTCCATATGGCATGTTTTTGAGCTCTCACATTTTTGTGTCTTTAGAGTTCTCACCTATGGCATGTTTTTTTAGAGCTCTCCCATATGGCGTGTTTTTAGAACTCTCCCCTGTGGCATGTGTTTAGAGCTCTACCCTGTAGGCATGTGTTTAGAGCTTTTCCCTATGGCGTGTTCTTAGAGCTCTCTCAAAGAGTATTTTTTATAGCTCTCCCACATCGCGTGTTTTTATAGCTATCCCATATGGCGTGTTTTTAGAGCTTTTCCCTAAGACCTGCTTTTAGAGCTCTTCCCTTGGCATGTTTTAAAATATACCAAATAGTTAAACCTCTTTCAATCGAGCATTTATATTGGAATTCTCTCGTCATAACCAACAAAACCAAAGAGGAAGAAACATTTTGTGTGGTGGCTTATCTTCTAGTGTAGGTTTCAGGGTGGCTTATTTCCATTTTAAACTACAGAAACAAGGACCAACAAACACCCTAAGATGCGCTCAAGGCCAGTCCACTTACTCAAGTCCAATTTGATTGATTTTACGAGATATCAGGTCCTCTAATAATAGACCTCTTTGGAGCCCCTTAAATATTAAGGACAAACTATGAAGTTGATTTCAAGCCCAAAATTAAAGTTTTATTTTTTTTTTTTAAATATGTGTATAAATTAAAATTTTATATTTAAAAAAATAGACTAACCTTTGTTTGTACCAAGTTTCAGGAGGCTTACAGCTGTGTGAGGTCACTAAGGATGCAAAACCAAAACTCATTCAGTTTTAGAGATAAAGCCACGCGAAAAATACTGTTCCCACCTGGACAGAGTTCGGTCCGATAGCGAGGTGGCTTGGTGGATTGCATGCCATCCTAGGGACACATAACAACAGGGTGGTGCGATAATAATAAATGATCAAACAACCTACTCGTTAGTGGACCCACCTATCTTTACTTCTCTCCATTACATACCCTCCTACACTTTTTTTCCAAAGTTCCTCTTCTACTCACAGAGGTTCATGCGCTACCCGGCGCACATTCGTCCTCTTAATAAGCTTTAGTCGAGGTGCAGTGTATAGCGAGAGGTCCCTCCCTACTACGAGGGCCGAACCCGCTCGTTAGTTCAAGTATTAGGTACGGGGAAGGTTTCACCGCCACTCTGCTCACCTTCCTCCAGTACACATAGAAGGTGAAAATACACCAGCCTCATCCTTTATGGTTAAAGTTCCAAGACAATTTCGCATAAATGGCGGACGTGGTGGTAAAACCCATCAACGTTGGACCGAGACCGATTATCTGTAAATGATGACATTTTGGAATTTCGGATCCTATGAGGCTTTACTCTTAGCCTTCCAAGTCATTCGGAGATCATAGCATCTACTTTCCATGAGTTTCTTTTCCTATTTTCTTATAACATGAACACGATAATCGGTAAGAATACGAAGGGGGATCCGGCTCCAAGAGCGGCCTCACCCTTCCTAGGTCTCGAGCAGGAAGAGGTAATACGAGACTCCCCTTCGTCCGGTGGAGGGGCTCACGTCTCATCATCCGTCTGAGTTTTCTCTTTGCCATCTTTAGAGGCGCACTCGGGCACCTCCACCTCGGAGAGAAGACGGAGCTTTGTGGCAAATGCATCGTACACCTCCCAAGTCGCCATGATTAATGTCTTTCGGACACTTAATAGCTTGCCGGTCAGTCGGACGCCACATTCTACCATGAGCTTTGTGGAAGGAGTGGTTTACTCGAGGGAAGACATCACCCTTAGAGCTAGCTGACCATGGGGCAGTCAAGGTGGAACGTGTGATCAGTAAACAAGAAGAGGCCCTGAGACCCACCCCTGTACTCTTTGTCACGTTCGACCATGACAGGCTCTCTGAATCGAAGCAATGTGATGCATATCTCGTGGAGAAGGAAATCTTGACCGTTCAGGCTACGGATCGTCCTTCATTTCACGAGGCTAAGGACTTGCCCCTGGCGTGCCCGGCGCTGCCTGGGACGTCTTATACCTCAATTTTAAAAAGGCATCCTCTGCTTCTGGCCCTCAAGGCCTATGAGCATAGTCGTTTTCCCACCTATTCAGAACCCTTCTGAAGGTTTTAATCACTCCGAGCGTTTCCCTGGTAGATCTGGAGGCACAAAAGGTTCAGAACTAACCATCCTAAAAGCTCAAATTTAGGCTCAACACACCTCCCCCAGAGTGACCGGTTCCCATAAACTGAAACGGCCACGCGCTTCCATCAACTCATTAGACTCATAGAAGGCAACACCCGTAAAAAATGTCGTGAAGCTGACTTTCTTGAATTCTTAGCTGCCCCTCGAAAGGAGGACAGCATCAAATGAGCTTTGGCTTGCTACGCCATTTGGTGGCTCAGAGAAGGGGGATCGTCCAAAGTAGGAACTCCATACGTCAACTCTCTCTTGTAAACAGGGATAAGAGCGGGTAGTAGGATACGCTATTTACACCCTACATGATGTCTCCGTTCTTATTTTTTCTTTAAATACCCCTTTTCACACAGTAGCAGTGCAGCTGCACATGGATTAAGAGGTATACTGTTATTTATGCGTACATTCCCCCATCAGCAGACTTCGACGCGGGCGATTTCCAGCGCATCGTGGCACGGATGCCGAGTTAATCTATACAGGTTGAGGATTTAAACGGTAGACACCACCTCCTTGCCGACCTGATCGACAAGCTGGAGATAGGTGTCCTAAATGTAAATGAGTTTACGCATCGTTGCCTGAAAACCGCTTCATTTTCCAGTCTTGATCTATCCCTGTGCTCTCCAGATACACAGCCTTAATTTTTTTTTTTTTTGAGGGGGGATGCTCGATGACCTCTACAGTAATGATAAATTCAAATTCATTATCATTTTCTGGACCGCTGCTACCTGAGAGATCCCCCACTGGTGCTTGAGACCGGCGCGCTGATCCGCATTTGAGGAAATGATTGAATTTACTGTTCCAGTCGAGGAATTTAAATCGGTGGACGAAGTCGTTGAGTTCTTCTACGGCAACCTCATCGCCGTGGGCCTAACCACTATTCTTAGTGCGGCTGGACATTTTTTGCGCCTAACGCTACCGTGTTGTCAGCTGAGTGATAGATGCCCCAAAACAGAAACGTTATGCTTAGATGTGCTATAAGGCCACCCGAACGATTTCACTGTCAGTGAATTTCGTCGAGTTTCGGTATGTTTCGAAGCACGACCGCCGCTCTTCTTGACGGGCATACGTGTCTACTTAACGGGAAGACTCCTCTAACAGGGGCGTGGAAGCGAGTGAAAAGGATTCGGGGCAAGTTCTCGCCGGATCCCACTCCTGTTCTCCATGAGAATAAGAGCGCAATCTCGGACCTCGCGTCTCGGCGGAGTCCTTCATGATCGCTTTCTCCGCATTTTCGACCGGCATGCTGTTCCGCCAGCATTCAATGCACTTTGTTATGTCGCTGAAGCCCACTGACTGAACTATACCTACAGAGGCGCAGAAGCCTTCAAGGACAGCTTTATATTATAAGTGAGTTGCGTTCCGCTCTCGCTTCTTGCGCGGACATCGGCCTTTTTGGGGATGATGTCCCATATGCTATGCTTCAGGAACTAGATGAGCATGGCCTTTCTGTTAGGTTTGTTCAACATGATCTGATTTGGACAGAGGGTAGCCTCCCATCCTCCTGTCGAATGGCTACTGTGATAGCTTTTACCTAACTTGGGAGAAATCACTCTCTCAAGGCCTGTTATCGCACAATTTGTCTAATCTCTTGCATGTACAAAATTGAAGGAAATTGGTGAATTTTAGACTAACCCTTTTCATGGACAGCGGACTCCATATGTCATCTCCACATTGCGGCTTCCGCAAGTTCCCCTCCACGTCGGATGCTCTGCTCCGACTAGAAAATACGGTCTGCAAGGCTTTCCTTCGTAGATCGCACTGCGTAATTCGGTGCTTTTAGGTGTGGAAAATGCCGATGATACTGCATGGCGATACTGTATCATGGAGACTCCCCACTTGATGACGGCCAGGGTTGCCTTACAATCCTCATTTCTGAGCTTTTGCGAGATCGTAGATTCGGCGTACGGTTGGGGGAAGCCCTCACCAGCTCAATGAAGCAGGAAGAGTGTCCCGAAGGCAAATATCTTCACTGTCGTACATGTGTCCCTAGCATCAGTGGTGCCACATCGGGGATGCCGGAAGAAGTTATCACTACATTCTACGTGGACGACCTTTCGATCTCTTTTGGCGCAGCCCAGATGCCAACTCTCGAGCATCGACTCCAGCAGACATTGGACCTCATCTCTAGCTATGCTGAAGGGCACAGGTTTGCTTTTCCTTGGCCAAAACTGAGGTGGTGAACTTCTGACACCATACTCAGCTCAACACTGACTCGGACTTGTGCTCAAACGGGATCCGCCTGGAAGTGGTGGATTAGCACTGTTTCCTTGGTCTTTTTTTTCGACCGACGCCTCACCTGGGAGGTTCATATTCACAGGCTTAGGGTCTGCTGTACCCACGGCATGGACATTGTTCGTTCTATGACGTTCAACACCTGGGGCGCTGATATGGCTACTGCCTTGCTTTTATATTGATCCTTTGTTTGTTCGAAGTTTGACTACGGATGCAAGTTTTATGGTTCCGCAGCCGAGCGTGTATTGCAGAAGGTAGAATCTATCCAGCACAACCACCACACGGATCTCCTGCTGGCGAGCGGTGCCTTACACACGTCCCCCATTGAGAGCCCACTTGTCAAAGCTGGGGAGATGCCACTCTCTCTGCGCCGTTCACAGTGCATTATTCGCCTGTACACTCGAGCCCGGCGCTTCCCTCAGTTGCCAACGGCTCTCACTGCATTCACATTCGATTTCGACGATGCCTATGCCACCGAGAGTCCCCAGTCATACCTTAAACCCTTTTGGTTTAGAGCTAAGAAACTCCTTTGAGACCTCATTGTAGCTTTCAGGCCGGTGGGACTTGTGGTTCTGCCTAGGACGCCACCCTGGTAGGTACCATTATTACTATTTGTCACCACGCTTCTGCTCTCAACCATTCCACAGCGCCGGGAGTATTGCGTTCAGCCTTTTTGGACCACACTTTGTGTCACGCTGGATCCATCCCAGTGTAAACGTGGCTCTAAGTTCCAAGAGGGAGGCGGATTCCACTCCGTATTCCCTATGTTTGAAGTCAGCTGGGCTCTGCCAAGCGTTCCGTCTGTCTTTAGGGCCGAGCTGGTTGCAATACACCGCTAGGTGTGGAATGCGTATGCCCGGTTCAGAGACTGAATTGTGATCTTTAGTGACTCACAAGTTGCCCTTAGTGTTGTCGGAGCATTGCAATGTTGACACTCTCTGGATGCAAAATATGTGATGCCACGGTTGCCGCGAGCAGGTTGGGTACATAGATTATCTTCTGCTGGGTTCTTGGATGTTAGAATTGAGGGGAATTAGCGCGCCAATGACGATGCCAAAGAGTCCGAAGCGTTCTCTTCTTTCTTTCACTGACTACATGTAGGAATCAGGGCAACTCTCCGGGCTGCTTTGGAAAGAAGATACGAGATGGTCGAGAGGAACTTAAACTTGCGGGTCATTGCGCCTCGCCTGTTCGCATGGACCTACTCCCCAATATCGCGTCGGTTTTAGGTCACTTTTTGTTGTCTTCGAATTGGGCACACTTAAAGAACGCACCGCCATTTGCTGGAGGACTTCCATACGCTTTACTGTTACGATTGCTTTGTTTCTCAGACAGTTCACCACATTCTTGTTGAATGTCTCTGTCTGGGTGATCTTCACACACGTTACCTACCTTGGTATCAGGATGAGCGGGGTCACTACTGATTGTCCATTGTACTCGGTACTGAAAAAAAGGGGCTTCCGAATTTTTAATGAGAGCAATTACGAAATCTATACAGTTTGCTGAGTTTTGTTAAATGGGATGCTGAATTTAGAGGTATAAATACTTATGAGATGTGGAATACTTTTAAGCATACATATACTAAATATAACCAAGATTAGTGTATCCTAATGAGGGCGTCTCCGAATTAGACCCAGTCGCCGGACACACCGCCATTTGATGAAGCGCTCGCCCGCACCTAATTGCGACAACTGCGTTGTCCCCCAGACTGTTCGGCACATTATTGTCGAATGCCGCAGTCTTAGCGATCTTCGCGCACGTTACCTGTTTCAGTACGGGGTCATGCGGGGTCGCTACCGCTTGTGCCATATACTAGGGACTAGTTCATGCACACTGATTTGTGGACTTTGCGACTTTTTGGAGGAGACTGGCCTCCTCCACTTTATTTTACTGTTTGTTGTGGGTCGCATGCTCCCACGCGACGGGGGGAGGTGGGCCTACTCTCGCCTCCGGAGCGTGGTTCCTTCTTGCCTTTTTGCTTGTTTTTTTATTTTGTTTCTTTTTAGCCTTTGTATTTTTGTATCGTTGTTATTTGTTATTTTCATATTGTTATTTGTTTTTTTAATATAGCCTGGGTCGAGTCAGCAACTTATGCTCAAGTAGGCAGTCGCCAGATGGCCTCCTAAAAAAAAAAAATCTTAATGAGGGCCATTAAGAAGAAAGCCATTGTGGTGAATCAGAAGAGAGCTTTGATATTTGAGGCGGAAAAAGGGAATCAGAAATTACAGATAGACAATAATAACTTTGTAAATGTAAACCCTTAGAGATTACATAGGAATCAGCTAAATAGAATTATTAATATAATTAAAAGGCTATCACGATTTAATTCAATTCAAAATAGTGGTAAGGATCCAAGAAAATTCTTTAGTTATTATAAAATAAAAAAATATATATAGTTTGTAAAATCCTTGAAAAAATAATTAAAAGGAGATTTCGAAACATCTTGAGAATGTGGGGGGAGGGGGGTGGTAATCAGCGATGTTTATGCTTAAAAAACTTACTGAAAATTCTGAATTTGGGAAAAAAGAATTAGATAAGGGGAGAATGTTGACGTAATTTATTTAGATTTTCGCAAACCCCTTGACAAGATTCGGCAAAGGAGATTTGTTTATTAATTAAAAAAGATTGAATATCTTTAGAGAGTTTTTAATTAGAAATCTGAATGAATGAAAAACAGGTAGCAGATGTTAGTAAAAAAATAAAGCTACAATACAGTGATTTTGCGAGTGTAGTTCCTCAAGGGTCAGTTCTGGGCCCATTATTATCTATAGTTTATATGCATTTTCTTGAGAAGGCAGTTTTGCTGATGGCTCCAAATTGGCGGCTGCTGTAAAAGAAAGGGAGATAACTTTAAAGTACAGAGTGATTTAGATGTGTTACTATCCTGGACACATCGGTGAAATGGGTCTTTCAACCTTCAAAAATGATGAGCTATTGAAGCAATTGACATACATGGGAATGGCTGATGATAGAGGATTTAATTATGAAATAGACGGTCACTGGTTGAAATCAGTAGAGGATTGGAAGGTTTGGTAATAGAGAGGTTGTTTTTTTCTCAGAAGTATTGAAGTGAAAAATAAGGCAAAGATTGGTGTGCTTCATTAATAGTAATGCTTGTTAGAGAAGTAAGCAGTACTGTTTACAAGTATGATGCTCACATTTCTGACATGATACCAAGTACAAAGAAGGGCAATAAAGGAGAAACGTTCCTTGAGGCAACTTGATTATGTAAATAGATTAAGGGTACAAAATATTTTCTGATTTGAAAGACGATTGGGGACAGGAGATATGACTGAACTATGTAAACAGATCTAAGATTAGTTGGGTATTGACAAGTTCCTTGAGTTGTAAGGTAATAATAAGACCAGGGTTTACAACTTGCCCCCCACCCCCCAAGGGTAGATTGGATTTGAGAAGAAATTACCCCAGAATATCATAGTTAGTTCATATTTAAATGTTTTCAAAGGCTTGTTGGACGAATGGAGAGGATAAATTAGTTTTGTCTAGGGCTGTGAATCGTACGTATTATAACAGAGATATTATTTTACATCGACTTGGATGATTAAATGTCTAATTAGTGATAACTTTGTAGCGATATTCTGGACACAATTCTGTGGATACATTTTACATAGAGGTGCATTAGCTAATTTAGTGACTCGGATCATCTATGATACACCCTGGTGTCTTTTGGCATACGTAATATTATGTTATTAAACCTATTCCTGAGAAACCCTCACTAGGTACCTCTCTGGGTACACAGTGTACTATCTCAATACGTACACTGGCGCATTTTAGGATCGCTGCCGGGGCCAGGGGAATACGAAGGGTCCCGAGAGAATGAGTTGGCATTATTATAATATCAGGATTTAGATTCGTCTCCCTGAGGAGGGGTAGGGGGCGGGGATTACGAAAGGCGTGGTGTCAGCAACGAGGCGTAGGAGATGATTAATTGCGACCACATTGACTGTAAAAAGAGGAGTCACGTTGGGATGGAAGTCAACTCCTGTATCATAATGCCGTGAATGAGTCAAATGGGCTGCTCTGAATTCCCACTTGTGTGGATGACGCATGTCAACGCTCATTTGTTGGCCGATTCGGTTAGAGTGAATGGAAACTTTGAATGGACAATCTCTATCAAATGTGCAATTCAATATGAGATCTTCTTTTCTCTCTCCCCTCTTTTCTTTCTTTATAAAAGATGATTTCATTGCATCTCAAGTTGCCCCTCAGAATCAGATCCCCCCCCCCACCCTATCCTTCCCCTTGCACTATCTGTGTTTACTGAGAGAGGCTGTGTTTATTTTGATGATTCACTCGTGTTTTCGAGGGAGTGAAAATAAGCGCCAACAAGCGGTCCTGACAGACGCTTCGCGCGGTGGAAAAAGCGAGAAATTAAGAAGTAAGAGTGAAAGAGGTGAGTGGAAAAGAAAACGAAACGCGGAAGCAAATCTTTGAAGACCCCGAGAGTTCTGGGCCTGGTAGGTGCGATTGAAAACCACCAGGCACTAAACCCATTTGTAACGGAACACAAAGAGAACTTGCAGATATCGAATGTGACTGAAGCCAGTATGGTGAGGAGGGAGTCACCGACATACAAGTAATCGTTCCTGGTGTTAAAGGAACGAACAAGCCCCGACCTTATTAAATGAAGAGGCAGTGTTGGGCTTAAATTCCGGCATTTCCGCCTCCCAGACCTCCCAATGGGGGTCAAGTAGATGTTTTTGAGCTGTATATTTGTTTTCACTGGTGTTTTCCGCTCAACCAAACGGGGCCAGCAAAGTCACTAACCCTTGCGGTGGGGGGGGGGGGGACACACAATCGTAAAAATGAGCCATTCCTCGTGTATTGGGTTGGGGGTTGAAGCGTCGGAAAGGGAAGAGGAAACGAGAGAAAAGTGATGGGATTAAACAAAAGTGAAACAAGATAGATGGTGATGAAGGCCATTGTTGCAGCAACCTTCCTCATTCCCAGATCGTAGGGTCCGGATGGCAGAGGGTGAACCCGATTACCCTGCCATCTCTGCATAAAGTCAAACATAGAAGATTGGACTCCCTCTGAGGGTGTAGGTTTACTGGTAACGCCACTTTCACAGTTGAGCGGACGTAAACCACATTAAGAATGATTAGTCGCCAGACAGATTCTAAATTTGGGTATTCTTTGCGATGAGTTTCATAAGCTGTAGCGTCCCATAATTCAAACCCAGCGTAAAAGCGTATTACCTCCCGAAAAGATCAGAAGGCTTTATTTATAGCTAAACATCTTCCATAACTTTCGCAAGGAAAAATCCAAGTTTTGCCAATTGGTGCCCGATGACTTACAGGTACAAATAACGCAATGGTTTTGCGAATTTGGATGAATAAACGAAAGTTATCAGCAGATGAGTAACTTGGTAGAAAAATTCAAGTGTCTAAACCGATACAAAGGCTTAGGATTCTTGGATAGAAAACAGGCATTGTTTGGATAGCAAATAACTTCAGTTATACTTCGTGTACTTTAGGTCATTCTCTTATCAGCTGTCGTCCAGTTAACATGACTAAGAGGTGTGTCACGCATCTGTCTCAAAGCTGATCGTAAAGTTCCCCCACCAAGATAGTGTTTCAATTGGAACCAATGCAGAGACTGCCAAGCGCTCCAAAAGTGTAGTCGATAATAGTTTATCACTCTATGACCAAATAGGTTTATTTAAGGCTGGTAAAAATACCGAACCATTGCTCAAATTATGAAGAAGAACTATTTTAAGATAACTACAGCATTTTCTCGAGAGATTAGTGAGATTTTGGCCATCAATGTCTCCAGACAGACTTTGTCACGTCGGCTGGAGGAAAACAATCTTCGCGCTCGCACACCTACGGCCAAGCCATCGATCAGTCCGAAGAGAAATAAGACTTGTTTTGCATTCGCAGCTGATTACGTTTCATGGGCGGATGAATAATGGAGCCAAGTCTACTTCAGTAAGGAATCTAAACATATTCTTTTAGGATCCGATAGCACGAGTTTCGTTCGTCGCAGAGCAGGTGAAAGATTATGTGTCAATATCACCAAAAGTGTGAAGTTTGGAGAAAGAAGTGTCATGGTCTGGGGCGTGATTTTAGTAGAAGGCACTGAACCACTTATTCGCTTACGGGGCACAATGAATACACAAGTGTACAAGCAAATGCTGACATAGCATGTTTTGCCCCAAATGCAGGCACTGCAGCCTCCGAAGTCGACGAAAACCTTCCTAGACAACGATCATATCAATGTTATGAACTGACCTGCACAGAGACCGGACCTGAATTCCATTGTAAATGTTTGGAAGACACTCGAGTAGAGGCCTAAAGCGAGGAATCCGAAAAAGGTTCAAGTACTTTGGGAAACTTTTCAAGAAGAATGGAGCAAGATTAGTGCAAGATGGTGCCAACAGTTGGTTGGTTCCTGTGGCAGTAGATGTCAATGCATCATCGATAATGAAGGCATCCATACTAAATACTAATTACTTGTTTACGCTGTCGTCTGGATCATGCTGGACAGTTTCATTTTTCTAGTAAATTCCTTATCTGCCCATCACTTTCATTTTATTCATCATGTTACTTTTACCCATACCAAGTTTATACCTTTAAGTTATCGTCCACAAATTTTGGTAACCTTAGATTTTCTCTGTCAAAAGTTGTGGAAGATGTTGTGGTAAGAATACGGGCTTTTTGATCCTGTGAGTCTGTACTGCGTCTCTAATGAACCACAAAGATAAGCTGGGGAAGAGAAGAGCAAGATAGGGTTCAAATTTAGGCCTCCAGATCAAGTTGTTTCCTCGACGCTTCGCGTACTGGACTCATTATCAGACACGAAATCCCCCCAAAAGGGTGTTCGGAGTAACCTGAGCAACAATGCTGCAGCTGATATCTAGAAATTCCAGCACCTTCCAGGCCTCAACTTATGCAATCGGATCTGCGGCTATATCTCTTGCATACATCTTCATTTCCGCCATCTTCTTCATTTTCGCTACAGAACTTTTCTTACAAATTTTCTGGCCAAGATGTCCTTGATTGTTTTCGCTTCTTAATATATGTTATGTGCTAGCCACAATGAATACTAAAATATTACGATGTATAAAAATTAATAAACGTATAACACGTAAAACAATGGATAAACCATAGCAAAATAAGTGGCCAATTTGTCCTGTTTCAATGTCCTTCAAACAGTGTTTTCCCGACCGTTTTACACGATGGTGTCTCGCCCTCCGCCCTTCATGATTTATTAATGACGTTTGTCCACTAAGTTGGGCGCTAAGTTTCTCTCATGATTTAAATTGAAATTATCGAAAAAGAGCAAGATTTACAAAGGGCAAGAGACCCAATCAATGTCAGTCCTATTAATATACATTCAACCTTTTAAATGCCAGACCAAACGGTTTTGGAACACATTTTTCAAGAAGCTTCTAATCGATGTATTCATTTTGTTTTAGCATATGTATATCTTAATTTTAATACGAGTATGTCATCATATAAAAATTATATATATAATATGCCTAAGGAGTTTATAGTTTTATAGTAAGTGTTGAGAATAAAAGTGATATTTCCTTTCAGTGTTTTAGTCTCGGGATTGGATATTTTATGTTTGGTAGCCAGATTTTGCATTGACATATCAAAAGTCATTGGATATGTGCTAGTATCGTGTAGAACTCTCTCTAGAAGTGCAACAGCATCGATTCCACAAGTGGACGGAAGAACTCTGGAGAACGCTCGACCTCTGCTGTTTCGATAGGTATACACAGTTCCCTGATATTTGTAGGCATCGGATTTGGGTTGCCATTAGACGTGACCAACACCTCCTATAAATGCCTGATTGGGTCCATGTCTGGTGAACTTGGCGGACACACCATTTGTCAGAATTCTCTCTTAAGATTGTTCCTCAAACCAATTTTGTGCAACTTGCTGAAATATATCATCGTTGTTGTGGTACCAGAAGTCCATGAATGATACAAATGGTCACCCAGCAATGGAACAAAGCGGTCACCGGTAAATGACGTGTTAAAGGACCAGCAGGCCTAACCTATGCCACGTAAACACACCCTACACCAGTATGGAATCCTCACCATCCCGCAAAGCTGCCTTGTTAGCAACTGGGATCCATGCCCTATGAAGCCTGCGCCACATTCTTACCAACTGGAGCAACTGAAACAGTTACTCCTCACACCACATCACATTTTAAGAGTCTTCCAGGGTCCAATTAACCACACCACGAGCTCAGGTGCGGCCCTGTGCCCGGTATCGTGATATTAACAGGGTGACCCTGGTGTGTGCGCGAGGGTCCTATGCTCCCATATTCCATGGAAGGTAAAGAACGCTGCACTAACCTCATGGATATACGCCTAATACCTCTTGTGTTGAATGTGGAAGCGATTTAAGTCATGTACAATTCTAGCCAGGTTTCACTGGCCACGATCATTCAACACCCGTGATTGGCCCTTTGTCCTACTCAGAGACTTGAACGGTAGACACTCATTCTGAGGGAACTACTCGTCCAAACTCAGAGGACAGGCCTTAGTGAAACTCGTCAAAGAGCTGGAGATTGGTGCACTCAATGCTGAAGAATTCACACATCTATGCAAAAGAACCGCATTATTTTTCCTATTTTTTATGGGGGGTTTTTTCTCGTGCCTAGCAAGCGCTATTGGGTGAGCAGTGGCCGATGCCTCTATGGTAGTGATTATTTTCCTATTCACATTACTTATATCGGGTCACTGCCGCTCGATACACTCCATCGTTGCTGCATAGTTCGAGTGAGATGGTCCGCTTTCAAGGAAATGAATGATACTTCTCGTTCAATCAAGGAGTTTAGGTCGATAAAGAAGGACATTGAGTTCTTCTGTGTCCACCTCATCACCGCGGTCCTAGCTTCTATTCTTCAAACGTCTGGCTGTTTTGTACACCGGTCGCTTCCTTCCCCTCAAAGAGAAGCGATATGACTGTAAGAGCCGTCCATGCGATTTCACCAAATGTGAAGTTCGTCGAACGAGACCAAATTTCGTTTCATTCCAAAGCACGGTCGCCATTCTTCATGCAGAGAATATGTGTCTTCACTTAATAGAAAGACTCATCTTGCAGAGGTAGGGAAGCGTATCAAACATATTTGGGGTAGGTTTAGTCATAATTCCCATCCAGTACTACAAGAGGTCTAGATCACTATATTGGACCTTGCATCCGTGATGGAGTCCTTCGCAATCACTTTCAACTACAGATGTGTTTTCAATTAACGAATTGAGTTTCCCTACGCTTCTCTCCCCGATACTGTGATATGGAAGATATCCCATATACTATGCTTGGACACCTAAGTGGGCAAACTTTGACCTTTCATTTAGCTCTTTTCGATAGAATCTGGATGGCGAATAGCTGCCATGCTATCATTTCGCAAACATGGGAAAGATCATTCAACAGCGGCTGGTCTTCGCCCTATTTATTTAACCTCCAACGTGTGAAAGTTATTAGAGAAACTGGTATGTGTTAGCTAGGATTACTTCATGTGCGGGCACCCCACCCGTATTCAGCACAATGCGGCTTCCGTAAGTTCTCACAACGGCATTTTTCGATTTGGAGAAGACTTATAATACAGCGTAACGATAGAGTATCATGGATACCCACTATTCTATTGGGGCAGGGGATCTCCTCCATTTTTTTATGTCAAAGTTCTTGCGAGATCGTCAATTTTGCCTGCGGTTGTTGGGGGCGGTGAGTCCGAATTCATAGGGCCGAAGGTAGTTGTGTTGAAAACAATGTCTTTAGCGTCACTCTCTTCGCCATGAGCATCAGCGATATCACCTAAGTTCTGCCGAAACATATCATCGCCATTGTCTTCGGGGGTGACTTTTTGATCCCTTTTTGGTGCGATTTAGATAGTTGCTGTGGAATTCTGACTCAATCAGGCTCCGAACCGATTCACTCGTTAGTCCTAAATGCACGCTTTTTTTTTCTTCGGCCAAGACAAAGGTAGTGTTACTTTGGCGGCGTTTTAAACATCACTACGACCTTGAACCTATCGAGTCAGTGGTTGAATTCATCCGATGCCTCACCATATTTGCAGACTTAGGGAATCTTGTACTTAACAACTAACATTCAACCCTATTTTATTTTATGTATCCTTTGTTCGTTAATATCTTAACTACAGTTGCGAATTTAGTCCTCTGCACCCGAAAGTCTACTGGGGTTGTGGATTCTCTTCGCTGGTCTCCGGCTGGTAACTGGTGCCTTCTGTATGTTCCCTATATAGAGCCTTCTTGCTGAGGTATGAGAGACTTCACTCGCTTTATGTCGTATAAAGGGCAGGATGCGCTTGTACACGTCTCCCTCAGTCTCCACCGACTATCGTTTAATACGTGGCCAACGTCTAAATGGCCCATGGCAACGAAGAACGCCAATCATCCCCTATGCCCTAAGCCTTTCGGGTTCATGACGAGGATACTAGTTCAACAGTTTGGTGTAACCCTGGGAGATACCACCTTCAAACGTTTTTCGCCACGCCCCTAGGAGTATAGCGTTTGTATTTCTTAGAGCATACGTATTGTCACAATGAAACCGTAACAGTGTACTCAGATGGCTCCAAGTCCAAAAAAGAAGACGGCTACATCCCCTTGGTTTGAAACCGGCAGTGTCTTTTGGGGCGTGGTGTCTGCCTAAATGGCTGAATTGGTTGCAATCTAACGCTTGATGTGGGTGATTACGCACCCTACTCGGTTTGGAGACTCTTTCGTAATCCAAAACGACTCATAGGACGCACAAAATATTCTTGGTGTATTGAAATCTCTGCATCATCTTATTCGTAGTTTCCGTGACACCATAGCTACTGCAAGTCGGGTGGTTGTTGAAATTGCATTCTGTTAGGTTTCTGGACATGTAAGTGTTGCTGAGAGCAAGCGCACTGATGATGGGGCAATGGCGTCTCCACAGACTGAGCAACGAGACGGGCGTTTCGCTCTTCCCGGTGTTTGGGAATATAAAGTTACGCGCCAATGCGCTCCGACTTTTCCCGTTGTCCCTTTATGTCATTTCCGAATCCGGCACACTTGCGAACATAAACCGACCGTGGTCATACTTTTTCCGGGCCTGGAGCCAGGGTAGAAAAAACGGATGGGGTTAGCCACGAGGTGGTCTATACTCGGCTATATACCGACCGGGATCGTAATTTTTCCGGGACCGGGACCGGAGTCACTAATATTTCTCCGGGACCACGGTCAATCTATACTTGCTAAACGCAACGCCATCGGATGAACGCTCCCCTGAACCTTTACACGAAGCCTGCTTGTTATTCCAGCCTGTACGCCACTTTTTGCTTAAATGCCCTTGTTTGAGAGAGCTCCACGCTCGAACCTATCCTTGTAACGTGACGAGCAGTATCGCTAACGCTTTTCCCTAGTACTGGCTCTTGTGACCCAGGTTCTGGTGTGATTGAGACTTTAAGAGTAGTGGGATTGCCCCCATACTATTATGTCATCCTTAAAGTAATGAGGCATTATTTTCTTGTCTATCATTATTATATGGATGAAAATAATCGACTAAAATGCCAACCATTTTAAAGTAGGATAGTTACAGGAGACGAAAAGTGGGTTATGTACAATAATCTTAAACGTTCTAGAGAATTGATTAGCCCTGGGAAAATCCATTACCACAGCCGAAACAGGAGTCTCATCCACGAAAAAATCTCATGTTCGTTCGGTTGGATATGGATGACAATCCATTTTGAATTTCTTAACCCAAAGAGGTTTACTGTGCTCAGATGGACAAATTTACATGCAACGCTTGAAGAAAACAGTCCAGCAGTAATCAAAAGAAGAAGACTATTCATTCAAAAAGACAACGGAGGACTTCATATTACCATGATATACCATACAAAAAAGCTTGATACTGTAGGAGTTTTGCAACCTGAAGAGAATGAAGATGTCAACAACTTAAGGGGTCGAAACAACCGTAAAAAACTTTTTCCAATCAAAGTTAAACGATTTTTACAAACATGGTATTGGAAAGTTAGTAGAAAGATGGAGTCTATTGGTAGAAATTGGCGGAATTGATATTAATTATCAAATAAATAAATCGTTATTTAGATAAATGGAATGACCTAATATTTTATTTTTGTTACTCGTTCCGGGTTATTTGAGTCCCTGAGTGAGGCAAGCCTACCAATGGAACGTGAGTGTGCCTCTTAAATGTTGTTTTTTGTTTTATGTTATTATTGTTAACTTTTTGTATCTTATTATTAAATTAGCGTTTTAATTAGTTTATTGCTAAGTGTTCGTTTGTTGTTTTTCGGCGGCTATGCAGTCGTTGACGGATGCCAGTTAAGCGCAATAAAATGTTTAAACAATCCCCGGAGGGTATCGTTCTACAGTGGCGCTGGCTCCCACGCCCACTCGAGTGCAGAGGACAGGGACTTCCTAAAAGAAGAAACTAATGGAAATCTACTCTTTGTGGAGAGTAGGAGGCGGGGAGAAGGACTTTCATTTTCGATAAATAACTAGACAGAGACTGACCCTTTCGTCCTTGTGTCGTTCTCGTGAGGGGTGAAGAAAGGTTGCCCGGTGACTTCGAACCCGCTGGATTCAAAAAACTATTAGTTCAACTAGTGGAACGAAGTAGGGAGTCCTCTAGAGATCCAATCCGACACTTTCCATCAGTTTTGATCCAGCAGGTTCTCTGAGTCAGTGCGTACTGGATGGTATCGCGACCCTGTGAATGGAAATCTAGTTAACTTCTCCCAAAGTCGGCCGTGATCATTCTATTTTGTACAATCTGCTTCCTCTAAACTTTGAGTTTCGTAAGTGTTCGCAAAAAAACCTCTTAGTTGTTCAGGTTACATGTCGTAATATCAAGAGGCTTGGGAGATAGTTATATCCTGCTCTGAGCACCCCATGCTCCTCGCCTACCAGCTCAACGTGAGCGTAGGCTCCTGCGGACAATAAAAACCCTTCAGCGCTTTATACGTCCCCCAGGCGCCAACCTGGTCTGACTGGCTAGGCTCGGAGGAGGCAAAGCCCAAGAAGTTGCTAGTAGACCATCCCCATGGCAATTCGAAGGCTAACACTGTAGCAATAAGAGAGCGCTCCTGCGTTCTGAGAGGGTTAACAGCCCTGAAGGGTGCATTATAAATACCTATTATTATTATATTATCGGCCTCATCGCCCTTCCACGATGATGGACGGCGCGCAATGAGTAGGTGCTCCTCACCGTAGGAGGAAGGAGCCTAGACTACAAATGCACCCTGCCCTCCGAAGAAATGAGGCGTCCAGCGGGAAATAGCTCTATAAGGTCTGCCCCCGAGCTGTCCATGGCATTTCCATTAAAGACCTCTTCCTCAAAGGACATCGAAAGTTCCCGCATGATAGTTCCAGTAGGCAACTTACTTCCAGAACTGTCATGGACTCGAGGTTTACTTGGCTTGTCTCTACCCTTTTCCCTTTAGCTGTTCGCCTTCAAGGCACCATGTTTGATGCGTTCCCCCTTTCCACCGTCGTAGAGCATAAAGCCCTCCTCCCCCCCAATATGGATTTACTTTTAATTACCTCTCAAGGCTTCCATAAATGCTGTAGCAGTCCAGATCTACATGGATAGGAGGAATTCTCTTGGTTATTTAGGACATGGTCAGATAAGACTCTTGTGGGATTATACGGTCATTTACAGAGGTCCGGTCCTAGGCCAAACTGATAGAAGGGATGAAGAATGGTGGCCTCAATATTTAACAATTCGAGCTCCGATGCACCAGAACCGCTTTCGTTTCCTGACATAATGAACCCCTTTAGTCCACCGACGCACAAACGGCCTTCGAGTGACCTCCATAGAAGAGATCACTTTTCCCCGCAAATCTCTTTGGCCGACGTCGCTTGAAAGGCCGCCTTAGATCGAGCCACGGCGTTCCGCTTTTGAGGAAACGACTCACATCTCAGTTGTGGACCTTAGGTCGGTAGATGAAGGCGCTCGGGTCTTCTCCACTACCCTCCTTGCTGCGGGCATTACTTCCATCCTCGAATACCTGGGCGTTTTGCCACTAACCGATTCATCTGAGGTCCTCCCAGTGTGATACGGCCCTCAGAGAAAAGCGATATACTCTGAAGTGCCGCCTGTACGATTTCACTCTGTGTCGGTCGAGGCCCAGACTCCGCTGCGTCTCAAAGCAAGCTGTCTGCTCTTCGAAGCGGATAGCCCTCCCGGCCCCACTGCCTCCGACAGTCTCAAACTAAATTGAGGCTACCCGGGCTAGATTCCTTCTACATCTTTCCATTCCACGATTTTGTTTGCTAATTTCGTTACAAATCTCGTTTCATCTAATTTTCCTAACCCACGACTAATTTCGCAGGCTAGTCACCAGCCAGCTTTCGTCTTTTTATTCCTGGTTGTAGATTGAATGGAGGGGGGGGGGAGGCACCCTTTCGCCTTGGCTCTCGTTGGGGTGGTGGTTTTCAACATCTCCTCGTTCTTCCCACCCTCTTCTCCTGCTACTGATCCCCTCTCTACTTTATCTAACCGTTTATGTCCCCGCAAAACAATGTCAACTGTAGCATGAGCTGCAACTTACATCTGAAGAATTAAATGCCCTCCAGGTCCAACGCTCGGACCTTTCCCTCCCTCCCCAAGGCCTGCAAGATTATCTTATACACATTTTCACTTCCTCCACCTTCATCACTTTGAAGATCTTTCCTTACAAACTCTCTTTTGTATTTTGCCCCAAGTTCAAAGGAAAATAATCGTGGAGGGGGAGCACACGTAACTTAACCTAATAGGGGGAAGACCCCCTCTGCTGAGGTATCGAACCCTGTCAAAAGTATTCGGGGTAGGTTCAACCAAGAACCCACTTCCGAGTCCTTCGCCACCACATCATCCAGCCGTAATACTGCTCTAACAGCACCCCAAGTACCTTGCACAGGAGCTGTTGGTCACCGACTGGATTGTACCTCTAGAGGTGGAGAACCCATCAATCAGTTGTTTTCATCGAGTGAGTTGCGTTCCGCTCTCGTTTTAGGCCCGGATACTGTCCCAGGTCCGAGCTATCTACAGTACTCTATGCTTCGACTACAGTAATGGCCAAAGGTTTTAAGAGTACTATATTTTTTTCATATAAGAAAATTAATAGAATTAATCAAACGATGCATTTTTTTTTAATCTGTTTGAAGGTGAAATATGTAAAGATTTAGACCCCAAACCAATTTTATTAATAAATAGTCAATTGAAGAGTGCAGTCAATATTTCAATGATGCCCCTCGTTCTTCAGAACTGCTTCACTTCGTGTTCGCATCCTGGAGACCAAGTTTGCGATGTTATCTTGACTGATATTGATCCCCTTCTGTTCAATAAGGACGCGAACCTGTTCACAATTGGATGGCTTTTGTTTACCAACCACCAGTTTGATTATCGCCCTTAAATTCTGTGTTGGGTTAAAATCTGGCGAATTCCTGAACCAAGATACCAAAGGTTCGATGTTATTTTAAGTCAAGAACTTTGTTATTGCTTTTTTTTTGTAACAAGGTGCGCCATCATGCTGAAAAATACAGTTATCATCCCCAAATTGGTCCTGAACTGTTAATAAAAGGGGCTGATGAAGTATGTTTGGTACCATTGTGAGTTCATGGCAGTATTCTTGGGCAAAATGTTAGTATTCCAGTTTCTTAGATGAGGAACAGCCTAATCCATGGAGAATGTCCGGATGTTTTCACTCTAGACACTCCACATGATTCGTGAAAGTGCTCCCTTTTATCCCTCTAACGAGGAATCTTCCAGAAGCCCCAAACAAGCGGAAGGGAGCTTCATCAGAGATTATCACTTTTCCTCAATCTTCAACAGTCCTTTATTTATATTTTTTACAAAAGGGGAGTCTATTCCTAAGGTTCTTCTTGGTTAGATGAGGCTTCTTTGCAGCCCTTTTTGACTTGAGACCTTTGTCGAAAAGTCTCCACCTCAATCTGCACGCCGAAGCGTTCATACCTGCTCCTTTCCAATCGTGAGCACGCTTGGCACTGGAGGCAACCCGATCATTAAGCTGGAACCTTACCAGGATGCCATCTTAATTTCATTTAAAGCCCTTGAGCCTCCAGAAGACTTATTCACCGAAGTGTAACCAGTCTTTTTGAAGTCATTAAAATGCAACTATCTCCTTGTATTTTAGCTTACTTTGATGCAGAGCAACAATGGTTGGACGCTTTTCTTTCGAAAGAGCCATTTCTGGATTTTAAAAAGATTAAAAAAATTATTTTTACAAAAAATATTATATAATTACATAACATCATTCATTTAATTCATATTTGTCATAATTTTACTCTTTTGGTCGAATAGCAAAGCTCCAGGGACTGAAAAAAACACCTCCTACAGGAACGGGATCAGACTCGATTTTGGATTTAGCGAACAAACGCCATTTTTCCTACAGCATTTATTACTTATCAAGTCAATTTTAAAAACAAATGAAAAAATATATATTTTTAGCCTCGAAACCTTCTGCCATGACTGCATAATCATTGCGGTTAATGGTTAACTAATTGCCATTATTCCTGTCCATTGCAGTCCGGGAAATTTATTGTTCTTCCCAAAGAGCGCTGATTTGTTTTCTGTAACTAAGCCCTTTGTTCAAATTCTTTGAGGTGATTAATTTCTCTCACTCATCTAAACAAATAAATTCATATTTTGTTCGAAATAAATGATAAAAATGCTGGAGTAAACTCACGTTCTCTCGATGGTGTCAGATCAAGCGCCATTGTCGAAATGGTCCTTCCAATAGACTCAAATTTAACCTTTTTTAATAAATAATTTATAGGCATAGCATCTTTTAATATTAATATCTTGGCGACTACATTGATAATCACACAGTGTGGAGTTGTTTTAGCCTTGTGATAAATGAATCCCCGTCTTCACATGAGAAGTACTCAATTATCTTTCGAAAATGACAAATAATTCTTTCTCATTTGTGGCGTGGGAGGAAATTCGTCAAATAACATTCGGCTTGACCCTTCTTTTGGCGAGCTCCACCCCTAAATTGCCTCTTGGGTGATGTCTATAGAGAGTTCAGATGAAAGACTCCCAATTCAGTAAATGTCCTTTCTCTCCATAGAGGCAAATTGAAGGAAGCCTCTCGTTTCTTACGAGGTCTCCGCAAGGCGAAACTTCATCTCTTTGAAAGGGCAAAAATTGATAGCTCGTATCGATTTCTTTATCTGCGAAAATTCCCCAAAGAGAAGGCGAGCGTCGATATTTTATAAGGCCCTTGTGCTGAAATTACCCCCGGGGATCAGATTTCGCGGAATCACGTGTGCGATGGCTTTCTCATGGTTGGACAGTTTCAGTACTATCGCTTTTGCGCAATTCTTTCATCTGTTACATCTTATTACGTCTTCTCTTAATTTAGCCTCTCCACAACGTAGAAAAGTAGGTAAATAAAGCGAAAAGGCTTGAAATACCATTTTTCTTGTTCTTAGTCTCAAGCGATTTTCGTCTCCTTCCCTTCATTACGAAAAGGGGAGTGTCAGGAGAGGTTGACAAGCTTCCTGTTCCTAGCTAAGTAGCCTCCTCTTCCCCTTCGAACTCCGATGTCTATATATCATCGACACATTTTCACATACCCAACTTCCACCAATAACCCATGGTGCAATTCAATGCGAGCGCGAACTGCCACATATGAGGCAGTGACTCGAGAGGAGAGGAGACTCTGATTCGCTTTTGTCGCCTGCTGCTAAACAACTCTCTTTACCTCTCACTGAGCGCGCGCGCATACACACACACACACCTTCTCTCCGTCGCCGAGATTGCTAATAGAGAGCAACTAAGAACCCTATCGTTAAAACTCGACTAATTAGTAAAAATGTATAGAGCTGCGGTGTCCTACTTTCCTTATAAGGTGTTTGTCGTAGAAAAGGCTCCCGACGATATACTATATATCTATTCTTTGTGGGGATTATTCTATATTCGAGTGCGGGGTTTCGATCAGATGGCCGAGTATTATTCTACGTTAATAAATAGGCCTGAAGAAGGCTTATTTATCTTCAATATACTTAAGAAGTCGAACGGAGCCCAAGGATAAATAATATTGCAAGCATTAATAAAATAGAATTTTATTAATTAATCTAACAAAACAACACATGGAAAATATTTAAATGACCTGGGATTAAAATGAGAGATACACATGAAATGAAAAAGGTCATAGGATAAATTTGACTAAGCGGTGGATTAAGATTTGAAGGGATTTAAATGACAAAACAACAAGAAGGGAAAGGGTTGGCTAAATCCGTGTTAAAGCACGGAGTTACGTTGGCACGAAGTTAAATAGTTAAATGCAATTCGTAGCTTACGTATTTATAAGGTCGTCGTGCAGATGAAGGCGATTTGAAGGAATGGCTTCGGTCTGACTGGCGATTTCTTTCCCAGGAGGAGGGGTTTTTAGGGGGGTTGTCTTTAACGAGGGGGGGTTGACTGACTTCGAGGAGTGGGAGCGAAGTGGGGCTCGGAAGTACGAGAGATCCTTGAGACAGGATACCGGAGATGTTCTGGATGAACAATTGGGGATATTGGTGTAACCAAGCGTTCTCTTGAAGAACGTTAAAAGGGGGGAATTAAATTACCACTGACTTGATATCAGGGGAACGAGAACCGTTTCTTGTCGAACGGGCTCGAAGAACAATGACTGTTCTAAAGTTGTTCTCTTCTGAACAATTAAACAACAGGGGGGCCCTGTTGACTTGGCGTCTCGAGGGGCACGAACCTTGGCACTCAAGGATATTGTCCTCTTCTGGACAATAAGGGGGTTCTCGAGGTAGAGAGTTCCTAGGTGCTCAAGGTAGACCGGTTCGGCGTGATGCCTGACGAAAGTAATCTCGATCTGATTCAAACGCGAAATTCTATCGCATAAATAGCCGGAGCCAGCCCCTCGGGGTAAGGCAATGGAGGACTTCCATGGAATATCCCGGTAGCGTTTGGAAAAATCTTATCTTCCCATAAGCCTAATTCAATCTGGCCACACCGACGCCTGCAGGCAAATGGGGGATTGAATCTCCTTGATTAAACTTGGAGCGGGGGAAGATAATACTCAGGAATGTTAGGGCGATAAGGACGCCATGCTACTCTCTTCTCGCAGGATGCACGTCGGAAGCATGAGTTTCAATATGTGATAGAAGCGAGGCGCGGCCGCCTTAGGCAATTCTATCACAGTGTTAGTGGGTTTCCTTGCTAAGCTTGACTTAAAAATGGGGATTATACAGAAGAAAGATATACTATAGTAGGATTATTTTTTTTTATTTTTCCGTATAATTCTTTTACAAAGAATTCTCCTTTAATGGTTATTTTATTCCTTAGTTCCCCACTCCCCCATCTTTCTTCAGCCTATCTTAACCTTAACGAAGTTTCTTCAGAGAACTTTGGAAGTGATGATGAATTTCTCAAACCAAACTCGTTTTGTAGACAAATTTTATCACTATATAAATAAAGAAACTAAAAAAAATCATTGAGAGAAGAAATAGCGAAGAATATTTGTTGTTGATTTTAAATTACTCCCTCTATTAATTATTGATATATAAATTATTTTGCTGATTCTCACAATCAAATTTGACATTTTACGCTTAAATACCTCTATTTGATAATGATTTCAGCCGATCGGGGACTGTTTTTTATTAACGGTGATTTTTTTGCCTACTAGGATTTGAACATTGGATAACCTCCTTAAATTATCATTAAATTTTTCAGTTTCAAAATGATTTCCATATACATCCTCACAAAAAAGACTACTCTTTATAGCATCATATATTTTATAATTTGAAAAAAAACCCAGAAAATTATATAAGAGATTGATATATTATATCGAGTTGTTTGTATATAGAATTTAATTATCATGCTAAGTGCTCACATTGTTTTCCAGTGGCATTAATCCACTTCTGAATGCGTCGATTAATTTGGATGGTGTGACGGTCCTGTACTTTCCCTTAGTTCATGTTTCAGGTGTTTGAGCGTTGTAAGTCTCGTGCCATAAACTGGGCCCTTCAGGTAACCTCGATAAGTAAAAATCAAGTGGAATAAAGTCTCGCGAACATAAAGGATACTCATATGCTTCCTCTTCGTCCCACCTAACGGCTAGGCAACGTTTCATCGAGTTACTTTCTGACATCATAATGATAATGAGGTTGGGGAAGAGGATCTTGTTAAAAGTAAAGGTCGTTTCCAAAAAGCGTCAGAACTGCAGGTATAATTTATGTCTACCATATATCGAGATAAGTGTGACCGTATTTTTAAGAATAATGGTCCAGCCAACTCCTGGGTGAAAATCGACAACATACTGTTAATCCAGCTAAAGTAATATAAACTTGTTGATTGTCAAGTGACCATTATCTGCCGTTGTGTCGATTTACTGTGCCAGTGTGCCATTTAGCTTGAAGTTAATTTCATCGGACTGATTTTGTTAGCAAACTGTACGTCTTTGGTTTTCTTTGACAAAATTGAGTCTGTGATCAGGGTCATTTTGAGTCATGGCGTGAAGAACCACGGAATGTAGCTATTCCATTATGATGACTTTAAAAAAAAATGCAATGAACACCTAATTTGCTAATCCCGGTCTCACAGGCGCATTGCCTGCTTATTTTTGTGGTGATCGAGTTAATCTTTTCAATACTAAAAGGAAGTTATCGTCGCTCGCATTAAATTTGCAATATCCAGATCTTTGTGTCTTCTGCCTCAAATTTGTCACGTAAGCCTTTAATGGTGATACGTGTCGGTGGCTTTGTACCAAATTAGTATATCCATTTCCGTCGGACCTCAGCCACATTCTCAAATTTCCAATACCATTTAAGAACACCTTCTTTGCTCCAGTGTCAAATGCTTATATGCATGGGCTCTACTGATGAACTAAATAAAATTGAATCTTGTAGAGTTTGTAGCGTGGTTGAATGCGTAAGCTAAGAATCAAAGCAAGCTAGTGAGTGACTAGACTAGGTTTAGTCCACAGACTAAGCTGTTTGTGGGGGTTTTAGAACAAGTTATGACAAGTCAGGACCTGCAGCCGCACGCTCCTGCCTCGTATATTTAAGAAGCAGTAGCTGATCGCAGATCGTCAGTCACAAATTTTTCAACAATGAAGAAGGTTGAGCACCGCGCAGTGATCAAATTTTTGACCAAGGAAGGCAAGAATGCAAAGGAGATCCATGAACGCATGGTTGCAGTGTACACCGACACCGCCCCTTCCTATGCAACCATTGCTCGCTGGAATAGGGAGTTCCGCCATGGTCGTGAGTCCCTTGAAGATGACCCTTGTCCAGGACACGTGTCAGACGTGACCATGTGGAGAGGATGATCCTCGAAAATCGATGGGTGAAGGTCGAAGAAATCGAACGAGAACTTGAAGTGTTATCAACATCATCCACGACAATTTGGCCATGACCAAGGTCTGTGCCAGTTGGGTCCCTAGAAACCTCACGCCGTATAATCGACTTCAACGTCGTCAAAGTCCACAAGGCCAGAGTTGCACAAGCTGATCTGCCGGAGTGCGGATTCGAGGAGCTCAACCATCCCCCCTACAGTCCAGATCTGGCCCCTAGCGACTACTTTTTATTCCGCCAGCTCAAGGCTGCACTGCGTGGACGCCGGTTTGGGGACGATGAAGATGTCCAGCTCGCCGTCCAGGAGTGGATTAAATAGCAGTTGGGAGATTTCTGGTCGTCGGGAATTCGAAGCCCCAGGGACCAGGGGCGCAAGTGCATTGAAGTCGAGGGTAGTTATATTGAAAAATAATAAAACACTTTTCCTCATATCTCTTTTCCTTATATCCGAATTGCAAAACTTGTTGACCACCCCTTGTATCTTAAATGGACAAAGTTTCAGATCATCATTCAGCAATTTTCGCATGGTCATATGGCTCACTTTGGCCTCCAAAGCAAGTTGTGTCATCCAAGTATTGAAGTTCTGCAGTGCAAACTGAAAAAAAAATCCTGGGTGAAAGTTTTACCTGAAAAGGGTGGAGTGTCTAATTTTGTTGCCGTTAGCAACTCTGAATTCGGTACATGAGTCTTTTCTGGCGTCGGTTCTCTCTCTTTTACTCACAGTAGACTCAGTTGTACATCGTCTGTGAAGGAAACAATACCATGGCTTAATTCAATCATCCACAAATTTGAAAAAAAGCAAGCTGGGCTGCTTGGTTTTCATTCCGAGAGCTCGAATGCAAAGATATACGAGTGCTCGAGTGTCAATCTGAAGATGGTGCAGATAATTGGGAAAGAGTTGGATGGGTCAACTTGTGATTATGAGGCTATGACGGCTTGGAAACCTCAATGAAGTCCATAGCCAGGGCCAAGAGAGTGTAAGAGTTTTTGACAGGTAGATCATACATGAAAACATCCTATACTACTCATACAATATGAGAAACGGCCAGCTTCTATCGCAGAAGATCCCCTCAAGCCTGGCATGATTTGGTTCACCTCAGACGAGAAGGATCTCTACCAGGACCAGGTGGTGAACTCGCAAAATGGCCATTGGCTTACTGTGTCACCCAAAGTTGCACCGGGAGTCAGTGAAGACCAAATTCTAGGTACACATCATGATGGTGTTTGGGTTGGTCAGTTGTGAGGGCCACGCTATGACCCGTTTATCTTTCCGCATGGTCTCAGACTCAATACGGAGGTTTACATCAAGTCCCTGGAGGAGTTAGCGTTGAACTTGATTTAGGAGATGGCCACTGGAAGGCCTTACGTGTGCCTCTTGGCTGTCACACAATTTCTTTGATCACATTACTCCGAATATCTGTCCTACAAATCTCCTGGACTGCAACCCCCTGAACTATTATTATTATTTGAAGTATGTGGCTGATAGAGAAACCAATATGTCCTTGCACACCACGAAAGGTGGACTTAGGTCTAGAATTCCTTATTTATTACCTAGTTAAATAGGGGAAGCGTCGAAAATGCTGGCAGCTGTTTCCGCCGCCGTCTGGAGCCCGCGAAAAATAATGAGGCCAGAAAAAATAATGAATATACGAGCTAGAATTATTGGGATTGTGATAAATAAGAATATTTAAATCATGGCGGAGATCTGTGAATAGAAGGGGCCAAAGAATTAAAGTTATTGAGAAAATAATTGATATCCTTAGTATTAAACCATAAGCAAATATCATCAATGTATCTCAGTCAAACAATAAGGAAATCAAAAAAGGTCGGTAGGATTCTAATCTCAAAAACCTCCATATATAAATTAGAAGATAGTTGATAAACATTTGCCAACGGCCAAATCCATCCTTTGCCCGGAAAATTTATCCGTAAATGAGAGATTACAATTATTCTTAACACATAGCGAGATGAGGTCAATAAAAGTATTAACGGACATATAAATATTAACATGACATAGTTTTTCAATAAGGAAGGAAATAGGTCGTCAACTGGAACTTTTTAACAGAGAATACATCAAAACTAACAAGGGTTAAATTACTGGAGTAGGGAATGGCGTTAAATTTATTAATTGGATCATAACTATTTTTATAAGAGATTTACAAAGTGGATACTTTGTAAGGTATCGAAAAGTTAAAACCAAATAGGAGAGTAGCAATGATTGTTTCATTAAATTATTGTGAAGACGAGTTGATAAAGGTGTCAGGGTCTCGAACAGGACATGATCTTAAATAAGGCTCAGCTGGATGAGGTAGAATGACAACGTTTTCTTGGCCTTGTTTTTGACCAACACCTCACCTGGGAGGATGCAATCGCAACCTTAGGCTCTCTTGGAGACCGCGAAATAGACATTCTTCGTTTCCTGCTGTTCAGAAATTGGGGGGTTGATAGGGCTAACCTATACATTTTGGCCGCTCTTTTGTTCGTTCTATGCTAAACTATAGATGCGAGTTCTCTGCATCCATAGCCTCCGTAAATTGCGGAAGGTAAACTCGATCCATTATTATGGTCTCTGTAAAAGACCGGTTCCATATGCACTCCCCCCCGGAGAGAGCCTCCTTACCCATGCTGAAAAGATGTCGCTCGCTTTATTTCGTACACAGTGCATCATGCGCCTTTTCACGCGAGCCCATATACTCCCCTGGCCGCCAATGTCTCTTATTTCGGCCGCGGGCGATCTCGACGGTGTCTATGCCGATGTGTGACGCCAATCACACCCTAAGCCTTTGTGGCTTAGGGCAAGGAAACTGTTTCAAAAGCTTGGCCTAGCTTTCGGGCCAGGGGTGCCGCTAGTTTTGCCTGGGACGTCACCTTGGTGGATTCCATTTTTACAGCACTAGATCATTCCGTTCGTATTTCTTGGAGCACAGGTGGCGACACGCTGGAGCCGTGCTATTGTTCAAGTATGACTACAAATCCAAAGAAGGGATTAGTTTTCACGCCTTTCTCCCCTTATTTGAATCCCGTGGGGCTTTGTCGTCACTGTGTCTGTCTTGACGGCCAAGTTAGTTGCAATGCACCAGTCGGTGAGAGAGATTACGCGGCGCGCCCGCTTCAAAGAACTAAGTGTTATATTGAGCAACCCATAACACATTGAGTGCCTTTTTGGCATTGGACTCTCCGCATCCCCTGGTTCACAGTGTCGAGAATAGAGGCTCCTTACGGACAATCGAAACCACGAGGTCAGGCTCGGGCTCATTCAACGCGAGCGAGGACCGTAAGAACAGTAAAAATACCGAACTGATTTCTGCGGGATTGGAATCTCAAACGGGCGCTTTTGTCGTCTCCCAGGGCGTTGTCAAGAAACCCTCGCGGGAGTAATTCCCATCCTCTAAGCGCCGTGTTGGTTCATGGAGAGATTTCCCCACGCCCCACCCCTTGGCAGAGTCAGTAACATATCTGACTGATCTTTATTTATTGTTGGTCCCAATCTAGCATCGACAGTATAGACCTACCTCTTACAACGAAACACGTCATTCTCGATTGCGCTCCATTTATTTCGACAAGCGGAAGGCTAGAATTATACCTAAGGATCTGAGCCCTAGTCAATTGGCCCATCCTTGGTTTCGGTACATTTCGTTTGGCACGAATATTCCCTCCACTTACTGTTACTACTAGAGGTTAAACTGCCCGTGGTTAAAACCCCTTAAATAACCATCTGATCCCCCGTTTCATCTCTTAAAGCCTCAAACCCAAGCAAGACTGAGACGAATCATCTGTGGCTATTCCTACCAGTCCTCCCTGTGTGTGTTTGTACATAGGATCGTATCGCCCGCTCTGGTTAGCGCTGATACGTTCGCTCCTTGGATACATAGAGTATCTATTTCCATTACACCATTTAATCTAGTTATTGTCTATAACTGTGTATATATTAAAGTTTATTTTTGTACCTACTTTTTCATATGCCTCATAGCCGGAGCCATCATTAGTTAATATAGTCCAACTGCACTGAATCTTTGGAATTTAAAATCCTTCGCACTCGTCTTCCCTCCCCCCTCACTTCTATCTACTATCTCTGTTGTGACCAGAGTAGAATAAAGGTCACACGTTGACCTTGAGCGACCACTCCTATTGGGTAGAAGAGATGTATATGTCAGGGTCATTCTACGACACACAGTATCATTGAAGTCACGGCTGCTGCCTACTGGGAGTTGGTTTTGATTGTCTCCCGAGGAGCTTCCTCTCAAGGGAGGCCTTTTCTGTTTTCCAAGCTTCTTTGGGAGGGTAGCTACCTCGAAACTGAGGGAAGCTACTGATACCTCTGATTCTAGACACATCATGTAGAAGGACCTCTCTTCGATCGGGAAAACATGCCAGTGGCTCGCTCTTTTCACACTATGGGCTGTTGTAGTAGTTAACTGGTAAAGAAGCGTCATACGATAAGATCTCAAGAAGCTGCAGGATGTGTGACAGACTTGTCGTGCGAAAATTCTCTGACCTACGCTATATCCCAGCGTACTCTGTAATATCTTGAAGAGTTTCAAGGGGCATTGGCTAGAGAGTTGCGTGGTCCTGCCTAGCATCTCCACTTTTTGAGCGACAATGGGAGGATGGCACTCGAGGATCGTGGCAATAAAAGTGGCGTTGGTGCAAGGGTGGTTGCGGCCACTTAATACAGGGGGAATCTGTTGATCATGTGTTAGGGAAGCGTACAAACCAGAGATTTTGGCTGGTGGGCGCCTGTGATCCCTTTCAAGTGGAAAATGAGCTCTCTTTAGTTGAACCAACATGTGGGGGAAGTTCGTTTGGAACTCTGCGTGTCAAATGATGTTAACGGTTTGGCTTACCGTGGTATTTCTGGCTGTTCTTTTGTTCGTGTGCCATCATTCTTTGGCTGCCGCTGCTTGTGATGAACTTACTTCTCTTGATTTCTGCTCCTCTTCTCATCCACTCTTATTGATGTAAATATTTTGAACAATTCACCCTGTCTCTTCGTGCTTTCCCTCAGTATATATATATATATATATATATATATATATATATATATATATATATATATATATATATATATATATACATATACTATATGTATTTATAGTCAGCTATACAAGGTTCCTGCATCTTTCTTTCTGTCTTCAAATTTATTTGAAAGGCAGAAAATAAAAATGGCGTAGCTCTGTGGTGGTTGTATTATCACCCGCAGAACCTGTATTTGCTCTTTCTTTGTGTGTGTATATATATATATATATATATATATATATATATATATATATATATATATATATATATATATATATATATATATATGGGGAAATGATACACAAAAACAAGAGAGAAGAGATCCTACTGGAGGTGACCCTCGAGAAAATTCAAAGAAATAGAAAAAGACAACTTGAAAATGTGCTTCTAAGAAGAACCTCCATCTTCTTTGATGTTTCTTGGACCTTAAAAATAAAGGTGCCGACGTATTTCAGAAGAGATGGGGTTAAGGGTTGCCCCCTTTCCTTTGGTCCTCCATCCAAGCCACTAATAATGAAGCTCGAAGGGGTGATTGGCGAGTCTTCCATGGCACTGAGGGCCTCTATAATGAGGAGAGTGCTACTTATCACGACAACAATGGTTGTTACCCCTGGATCCGTCGGGATCCTTCTTCCCCCCGAGGTCCCTTCAAAGCTCACCCGCGCCTCTCAGCAGCTCCTTCTGAGGATCTTGATGGACTCAACCCGCATTAGGAGGGCGCTAATTAACCGGGGCTTGTAAAAGCCTCCTTCCACATCAAAGCAAACCTTTGATTTCTGGTTCCCGCCCGCCCTCATGTCATTTTTTCTCTCTTCACGATTATATTTCATCACCCTTTCGTGTCCTCCATTTGGCTTAAGTCTTTATATTCACCCCCCCCGCCACTTCGCTCCCCTCCTCACCATTCTCGAATTCATTTTTATTCTTCTTCTTATTTATTTTAGCTCTCTTTGGTATCACAATTTCACTCGAGGGGTGAGCGCTATTTCAGAGTCCGTCACCAAGACCTGTAGTATTCGAACGGCGTAATTGGCACCGAGGTTTCACCGTGTCGGTACACACCTGAATTAAATATTTCTTTGGCGAGATGATGAAGGTTCATTATTATTATTAAATTGAATTAATTACCCCACCTACTTGAACCTCAGTCTGCTGCCATTCATTTTTACGATGACATTGCTCCTCCTTCACCTGGACACCGAATTATCTAATTATTTGCCTTGGGCATCATTTACAAGAACCCGCGGAAAGAGTGTCCTCTTTTCCCGCCAGATTCAAGAGATATGCACTCCTATGGCTCCTACTGTCCCCATCATTTGCAGTTCACACCGTCACCCCATTTAACTACCCCACTTTTGCTTCAAGCAAGAAGCATCTTTGGTTTTGCATCGTTGGAAGAAAATTCGGGTAGTGTGGTTGAAAAATACGTAGTTTCAGAAGTGTATTGACTTCCACTTTGTCTGATAATATTTTGGACCCCGTGTGGGAGAATAAATACAGTATGCCTGAATTTAATGATAACTTTCCGCTATTCTCTTTATATCGAAATGTGATTGGACAGTACTCACAATTATGGCAATAATATTGAAGGCGAAGGAGCCATTCAGATCGGTAAGACAGGTTGAGATGCGAGGATTAAGGTATAAATTGCAGGACCAAGGAATTGTCGAAAACCGCCGTGGCCAGAAAAAGAACCATTTGACGAGCGAGCGACCAGAGGGAATTTTTTGAGTACAAATTCGTATTTTACAATTTTTCGTTCATAGTTTTTTTTTATTTGATATTTCAATACCAAAATCTAAATTAAATTATTTTTTACATCGTGAATCGATTTATTTTGATACAACATCACATCACAACTGTTTAGCAATAATTTTAGTGTTATGTATTCATACATGGCAACTCTGTAGGTATATGGTTACATTGTAAGAACAACATAAAGCCGCGCATGTATAAGTCAGTGGTATATGAATCAGTTGTTGTTTTGGTTTAGAGTGAAGTTGGTGCTTCCTGCTTTTATAGACTGTTATTGTTGTTTATTTTTCTGCATCAGTTTGGTATTTAGAATATTACTCTGATTTTCCTTTTCAGTTTATTCCTTAAAGACAAAAAAAAACAATGGGATAAATACGCGTGGTATTGACTGGTAGTACATTAAAACAGAAGGGAATATCGAAGAGACCTGGTATTTCAACTGAAACAGTGTCATTATGAAAACGAAAATGCGTTATCGGCAAAGATTTTGACCCATAAAGGAATAAAAGATGTGGGCGAAAAGGAAATCTTAGATTAGATAGAAAAATAGTACCAATAATTCTTAAAAGCAGAAGAACATCATGCAGGCACTTTTCAAGTCTTCTGGCAGTTGGGGAAATCATCCTTTAGCCGGAGCATAATTATCTTTGCATGGCTCATTGGCCCAAGGGAAAGCGTAAGAAGGCGGCCAAGAGAGGAACGAAATTGCTCCTCAATGTCTGAAGAAGACAATCAAATTTTCTAAGAAAATCCTGGTATGGGGGAGCTATTTCCGTGCATACTCGTAAGGGTAATATGAACTAGGCTAAGTATATAGAGATATAGTAAGAGGCCGTTTCCTACCTCAAATAAAGGAATGATATGGTGACAGGCCTCGGCTCGAGACATGAACTCCATTGATTTTTTTTATAGTTTACATTGAAGGACGAAATATACAACGTTCTAATTACGACCAAAGCAGACTTCGAAGAACGAATTATTGAAGTTTGATTTCATTCTGCCACGATCAAGGAATTGTGCAAACTTTGATTAGTGGCTGCCAAGGCGTGGTCAAACACTTAGGAAAGTTAAGGGAAGGGGTCAAAATAAATTATCTATTGCTAAATAGTTGCCATGCAATGTTGTATCAAGATGAATCCTTTAACAATGGCCAAAATTGATTTAAAATATATCCTTTTGTATTGAAATAACAAAATGTTAAAATTCTACAATAACAATGGCAGTACTCTATATATGTAGCAAATTGATTCTGAAAATAAATTCACACAATCCTAAACATGTCTGACGTCTCGCTGACAAACGTCATATTCTTTGTCTAACACCGTCGCGGCAAAAGACAGTTCCCTATAAATATCAGTAGGGGCGTTTTCTAATCAGTTTACGCAGGTGCGAGGAAATAGCCTAGGAATTCACAAGACGCAGATTTCTTGGCCCTTCTTTACTAAAATATATCAAATTCGGGATAAAACGTTGTGGTAGAAACCAAGACACGTGACCTTGCTCACCAATGGAAGTATGAAAATATCAGTTACGCCTCAAGGCATAATAGTTCGGCTCCACAGGTGAGAGAAGGGAAGGTCCCCGCCCAAGTGATCGGATAAATATCAGAGTTGCCAGCTATTAATTATTTTTTCACTATTTAAGAAAATGTCGTCTTACTACTGATTTATTCTTTTACGGAAACAGTAGAATCTATATTAATAGGAGAAATTCTCAATTTTAATTTGTCAGATGGGCAATTGAAAGGCAGCCTCCATTCCAGTAACCTCATCGTAAACAGCTTAGTCAACCATCTGAGACTCACACTCCCTGATCAATGACCTTTTTTCCCCGTTTTGTGTTTCTTTGTATTTATGTTTTTTTCTGATCTGTACGCTATTTATAGACTTTTGTAACAATCGCAACTAGTCTCGTAAATTAAACTTTTGGCTCCTATACAGTGGTTTCACTATCATATACCATAACTCGTCATTCGTTATTGAGTTCTTTTATTCCTATTGAGTTTGATTCATGTTTATTATTCATATTTGTTGTTTAATTTAGTTTCAAATTTTAAATTTTCCTTCATGGTTAAACTCGTATTTATCGATCGCTTTATCCCTTGCATTCAACTGTTTTTAACATATTTTTCCAATATAATATCCATAAATTAACTTATATTTAACTACTTGCTTATCATTCTGGTTTCATTTCTGTTACCTCTCTTGTTGAGTTTTACTTACTTATTTTTGTTATTGTAACTAATAATGAATTGTGTGTGCTCTTTTTTCAATTTTGTCATCTAATTCTTAAAATTTCTTGTATTCGTATTAGAGTTCAATCCGCTGAAGATGGTCATTGCTAAAGACCGAAACGTCTGGTAAATAAATGTTTAGAGCGATCACATGGGTCTTCATATATATATATATATATATATATATATATATATATATATATATATATATATATATATATATATATATATATATATATCTATATATATATATATATATATATAATATATATATATATATATATATATATATATATATATATATATATAATTTTAGGACACCTGGAAGTTTTATTATTCCTTTGGTATATCTATAAATATGTTGATGTAGGTTTCCATGCATGTCTCCAATACATCTGGAAAACAAAATAAAACTACAAGTTTCTAAATATTTTTTTAAAATATTTATGCTATTGAAATGTATGAAATCCGGGTGTGAGTATGCGCTATGTTATAGTCAAAATGTCCTCATATAACATTTGTTGATTAATATGATATTCCATATGAACAAGAAGTAGATCGGACCATCCCACCCCTGGAGGGAAAGGCAGCGAAAAATGAAAAAGAAAGCGAAGAAAGGAGAATATTGCTGGACATAAAAATAGAAGAAAGAAGAATACAGAAACGTCCACCGAGTTACAATTAAGACCCCAAGTCGCCGTGAGAGCCACGCCCATTAAAGATCCTGTAAAGAAACCTTTCCCCGACCCCATTAGATCGAATCCAAACCCGATCTGCCAGTGTACCTTGGTAAAGGATGACGATGGGACTCCCTATCCCATCACTTATGCAACCATGCAACAGACGCCCTAGCCAAAAGGTACTACAAGTACGTTGGAATTCCATTACCAGTTTTTGACATAGTTGGGTAGACTCAATAACCAGAACGGCCGACTCATGCGCTGTAAAGTATTGGTCACCGAGCACCACTTTAATATTAATTATATCAAAGGTGCCGATAAGGTAAAGTCTCTGTATAACCTGATTCTAAACCCCCATCGAGGGTTATTTCATCGCCCCTTAAAGTTAAAACCAGTCTTTGAAGGGGAAGGGGGGAGGGGTCTTAAGGTTTAGAAATGTAAGGAAGTAGCTGATTAGATACCCCTTTAGAGCCAGACTCCTTTTTTTTTCTTTGTGTAATCGATGATTTGGGGGGAGGGGTTGTCTGTTAAAGTGGGTGTTGTGAAACGTACCCCAGTAGGCTCGCGAGGCCTATGCTGATCACCTGCCTGTGTACGCGCCCGCGTGTGCGCCTGAGTTCAGCTAACCGTAAGAATCAGTATTATTGCCTAAGACATGTAAGTTTGCCTTTGTCGATGATGTTTGTTTGTTTGTTTTTGTTTCTCACTGAAGTCATCCCCCCCCATTAACCTTTTCGAAGGGAGAAATGTAGGAAAATCGATATCTCACCCTCAAAACAGAGGCCCTGTCTGTAACCGCAACGTCCTGGCATTTGGCGGAGTAACCCGATTACTTAACCCCTTTCCCTCTCTCTCCCCTCGCCTCGAGTACCACCTGAAACGCTTTCGCAGAACCACGACCTGCACTAATTATCACATTTCGGGTCCAGCGAGCCTAACAATGGTTAAACCGGCAATATTTCCCTTAATAGTTAGTATTTAATTTCACTTCATAGACGAAATTAGAGGAGCATCGACCAAATGCCAAAATGTGCCTTTAGGGCTAAGTGAAAGACGCTCGGAGAAGAACCGTTAGAGGAGGAGGCCTAATTCCGAAGACCTCATCCACCCCCTCCTTCCCCTAACCCCAGTGGGGTGGCGAAGTATATATGCCGATAACTGCAGAAGAACGAGGAAGATCGAGTTTGCGATCGAGACGATGAAGTCCGGCTAAATGCCTGGCAACCCTACTAAAGGAACACAGAAGAAGCTCATGCTGAGCTAGTTCCTGGTGGTCACACTGAAATTTAAGTTAGCTTGTATTGAGAAACAAGCTTAACTATCTCTCTTTAGAGAAACCCCCTATCCCGGTGTGCAACAAAACCCATAGATAGTCCTCGCCATTGAGGAATACCCCAAAATGGACTTCCTCAGACACTCTCCATTCGTCAAAGGATTCACTCGTTTGCTTATCGTTCGTCAGTACGAATTATTCCAAGATTAACCATAAGATTGGAAGAAGCATACTTTTCCTGTCCCATGACGTGCTTAACCCCATCCGTTGCCGCACCGAATTCATCTGTGGCTTTAAGACTATCCCCACGCCAGACAAACATCTGGAATGTCTGTGAATACTTCCACACGCCTGCCCGCCTGAACAACATTCTTGAGGCTGCATACAAATTGAGGCCAAAGTCAGTCTCAAACCAGATTCTCGTGTGTGTTTTTTTTAAAGGTAAATAAATTCCATTATCTCTTTTTTTGAAGGTCAATTAGCGTTCAATATTAAAGTGAGCTTGGGTCAACCATTACTGTATATTCATTTGTGTAATTTAGTAAGTCTCACTTAAACTCGTTTAATTCATAACTGTGTAGTTTGTTTTGTTAGATTTCATTTTTTGTTCATGTTGCAATTAAAGTTCTATTTTCGTTTAAGTATTTAATTCAATCCTCGAAACGCTGAGCATGGCACTAGAAACCCTCAAAGATTCAAAATAACGTAATAATCATCAAATATAGCACTCTTAGAGAAAACTTAATCACGGAGTTTTTGAAGTACGTAACAAACCTATACGTACGTACACCATCATTCGGTCCTGGCAATACCACGACACACAGCCCTCATTGTTTATCATTGCATAAATATATTAATATCCTCATTAGGCAATGTAAAATCTCCATCTTACTGCAATAATGAAACTGGAAAATGAAAAGTGAAATTCACAAAATTGAATACAAAATAGCTTGCAAAATGATAAATACAAAAAATTGAATGGAAATTAGCCTACAATACGATAAATTAAGCAATTCTAGCATATTAAGGAAAGAGCCTATTAGCAAGTTATAAACCTAGGCTAGATAGCTAAGCAAAAATATAACAAAATATTGACAAATTTCCCACCTGCCCCCCAAAAAGGAGAAAAAAGGCAAGATATAGGCTAAATAGCTAAGCAAAATTATGAAACTTCACAGAGTCGGTATGTATTTATTTTTTCAAAAATATTTTAAAAATATAAACATTTATTTCCTTAATGCAGATAACACAACACTGTATATAGTTAAATATTGCATCTAACGTAAAATAATTTTAGATAATACAAAAATAACATCCTTTAACACTCACAAAAATGGTCAACTTTGCACTTTGATATCTTGCATTTTTCTTTATTTTTTGGTCGCTTTTTCACATTTAAAACACAAAACAATGTTACGAGACCAACATACACTAGTTTCAAAACGAAATCTTCATTATATAGTATAATTTTCACGAATTTTCAAATTTTGTACGGACCCGTAAACTACACGCCATTTTATCTAAACTGTAAACACAGAAATCCCCACGCTGGTCACCTTTATGAAATCACACTTATTTTCCTTCACAATGATCATATTCATCATGGAAACCATAACCAGTTGAATCACGCAATATTCACGAACACTGTAACTCGCAAAAATTACATCAAACACGTAAAATATAAAAAAATCTACCTAGATACAAAAATAGCGCCGGAGCTCCACGGGAAAAAGAGGGAGGTGACGTCACATCAGACCAGTTTTCTATGCCAAAGGTAAACTGAATCAAACCCATATTTTGGCAAGAAGGCCTTTTGTACGGTTTGTGTCCACTTCACCATATATATATATATATATATATATATATATATATATATATATATATATATATATATATATATATATATATATATTAATGCAGAATTTGTTAAAGACCATAGTATATTTCACTTTTATTAATTTCTTTTGCAAACTTTCCATCTTTCTTATTGTCTCTTTTAGTTAATCTTGTAGATGCTAAACAACTTCTCCTACGTTCATCTCTTTTTTAATTGAAACGTGTTTAGTAAAACCAAACTTGACTTTAATTGCTGAGCTTTCGATTTATGTGATCATCTTCAGAGTGTCTTTCCTCGTTTATCGGTGAAGAATGGTGGAGTCTGAATGAAAATGGGAAGGAAAAGAATTTTTTGATTTTGATGTGCGAGTTTTAGTTGCCCTGGTTGCAAGGGCATCGCCTTCATTTTACTTCTATATTTTTACTCTTTTTTGTTGCCTTTTTTTGTCTACAGTTCTTCCACTGTTGGCATTTTTGACCGGCAACGCCAGTTTGAATCTTTCTTTTATACGAGGGGCGGTCAATAAGTTTTGCAATTCGGATATAAGGAAAAGAGATATGAGGAAAAGTGTTTTATTATTTTTCAATAAACCTACCCTCGACTCCAATGCACTTGCGCCACTTGTCCCTGAGGCTTCGAATTCCCGACAACCAGAAATCTCCCGACTGCTGTTCAATCCACTCCTGGACGGCGAGCTGGACGTCTTCATCGTCCCCAAACCGGCGTCCACGCAGTGCAGCCTTGAACTGGTGGAATAAAAAGTAGTCGCTAGGGGCCAGATCTGGACTGTAGGGGGGATGGTTGAGCTCCTCGAATCCGCACTCGCGCAGGGCAGCTTGTGGACTTTGACGACGTCGAAGTCGATCATGGGGCGTGAGCTTTCTAGGGGCCCAACGGGCACAGACCTTGGTCATGGCCAAATTGTCGTGGATGATGTTGATAACACTTCCATGTGATATTCCAAGTTCTCGATCGATTTCTTCGACCTTCATCCGTCGATTTCGAAGATCATCCCCACCACGCGGGCCATATTGTCCTCGTTGGTAACGTCTGACGGGCGTACTGGACGGGAGTCATCTTCAAGGGACTCACGACTATGGCGGAACTCCCTATTCCAGCGAGCAATGGTTGCATAAGAAGGGGCGGTGTCGGTGTACACAAAAACCATGTGTTCATGGATCTCTTTTGCATTCTTGCCTTCCTTGGTCAAAAATTTGATCACTGCGCGGTGCTCAACCTTCTCCGTTGTTGAAAATTTTGTGACTGACGATCTGCGATCAGCTACTGCTTCTTAAATAGGCGAGACAGGAGCGTGCGGCTGCAGGTCCTGACTTGTCATAACTTGTCCTAACACCCCCACAAACAGCCATCCCCCTTCCTCTGTTTTGCCATACCGATTCGCAAAACTTATTGACCACCCCTCATATATATATATATATATATTTATTTTATTTTATTTTTTCCTCCGTCGTAGCTTTCTAGCCTTTCAAGTTTATCTCTTGCTAACTTTATTTAGGCTAATTTTATTTTTGTGAGCATTTTGCCTCTTTTGTTTTCATTTTCATCTATTATTATTTTATTTTTATTTCTCTTTCTTTTTGTGGGCACTTCGCCTTTTTTCATTTTTTATTTTATTCTTAAATTAGTTTATACTTTTTATTTCATTTTCTTTTGATGGGCTCTTCGCCTCTTTTATTTATTTTTATTTTTACTTAGTTTTTTATTTCTTTTTCCATTAATGGGCTCTTTGCCTCTTTTGTTTAGTTTTATTTTGATTTATTTATTTTGTTTATTTCTCGTTTCTTTACACCTTTTATGGGCATTTCCCCTCTTTTTATTGTTTGTCCTTTTATTTATTTATTTTATGTGATTTTATTCCATATATCTCTTCTTTGTTCTGTTTTCGTTTTTTTTGGTTTTACTCTATATTGGTTGTTCCTTCTTGGTTTTCTCCGGTCTTATGTTCGTATTTTTCGACCTTGATTATTTAAAAATCGTGTTTATTGCTTCTCCTGCGCCGTTTCTTCCGCTTGGGAATAATGCTGACTTTGCAACTTTGTGTCGTTTCTGCTGCGGGATTGCAACTTTGAGGTTGTCGAATGTGGGTATAATTGTTTGCTGTATTTTTTCCCTTAAGTTTTTTTCCCTAGCCTCTGAACTTCAGTATTAATTGGCTTAAGCCCCGCTCTTGCGTGCAGGTCTATTTGCCTAATACGGTCGTTTCTTCTAGCTGCAGCTATTAGCAGGGTGGCTTTTTTTTTACTCTCTACATCGTCCTGAGAGAAGTACGTCTTAACATCTGCGTTATCACTGCTGGGTACACCAGGACGGAGCGTACCAGGGCAGTTTATAGCTTCTTCTTGTTTGGAGCGTTAAGGTTTCGGAACCTGTATAGTTTCCGAAGTTACCTTTTGGCTAGGGAGATTCTGGTGTTGATGTGGGTTTTGTACCCAGGCTTGGCGAACCGTAAACCAAGGACATTACCCTCTTCCGAGTACGGGTATAGGTCGTCGTTCACGATGAAGTCACCCATTTTCCGTCCGTTCATTGGAATTATTTGGAATTTTTGTTGGTTGGTTTTAATTTTCCACATCCTTTCATATCTGTTAATGTTGTTTATTTCGGCAGCTGTAACCTTTGCTTGAACTCCGGCGTTCCTATAGGAGCTGGGGATGATTTGTGTGAAGTAATCTGCAAATTGAAGATACATCGTATCGTCCCGCACCGGAGCAGAGAGGTCTATTGTGTACACGACGTACAGCAACGGACTCAGACAGCTGCCTTGTGAAATTCCCGCCTTGAGTTTGAATTCGGGTCCTGAAAAGCCATCGATGGAGATTTGGGCTTTTCTCTCCATGATATAGTCACAGAGGACCATTCCCAGGAATGAGTTCAGGTGGAAGTTTAGCATCTTGAATAAAACGGATTTTAGGGGATATTTATTCCTCCTCGCTTGAACGTTATGTCAAGGGAACGGGCGCCTCCTGTGTATGCTGAATTTTAAAACACCTTTAATGTTCGATTTCAGCCCCATAGTCTCGATGTTGATAGTTGGCCTTTCTTCGTTAATTAAGATGGCTTTATTTCCCTATTTTCTTTTGATCTGAGGTATTAACCAATGTATCCCTGGTTAGCTGATGTTATGTAGAGTCGCCATATGATTTTGGAGGGTTCCATGTTACAGATGCATTGTCAAACGCCTCGAAAGTGTGGTGGTAGTCATAACAACATATTTTAAGTTGTTATGAAGCTTGCAGTCTTCATTCGGGCAGGTAAACACGTAAACTATGTTCATAGATTTCAGAATTGAGGAGTTTTTGCAGATGTTGTTTTTCATAATGAGATGGTTAACTTTTGTCGTTCTATAACATATAAGCATCTGAATCTTGTCTGTTTGCTTCTTAACTTTGATGTTACGGTTAACAATCTCCTTGTTGTTTCTTTCGTCTATTTTGTTTGCTGATTACATCTGATTTCTATAATACAGTTTGATGTTATTTACTGCTTCCTGGTTACTTCCCGTTCCATCCGTGTCTGTGAATTGCCTTCTTAAAAATAATTGAAGTTGTTTTTCAATCCTGCTTTACGGGAAACCGTTGTTCACGAGGGTTTGTTTTATGCGGGAGATCTCTTGATGGAATAGTTTCCCACGCGGAGCAGCATTTGTATGCTCGGCGGATATATTTGCCAATTTTACAATTTTTTGGTACCTTTCAGGAATTCACTATCCACGTTGAGACATCTTTCCATGTCTCTAGCTTTTCTATGCACTTTTGTGACGTAATTACCGTTGATGTTTTGTACCTCCACGTCCAGAAAAGGGAGTTTATTGCCCGTGCTCAATTCATAAGTGAATTTTAACACAGAGATCTCCTCAAATTGCTCTTTGATGTTCTTAAGATGTTCTTAATTTTGGACGTTGATGTAGATGTCGTCTACGTATCGGCAGTATATGTGTGGATTATCTTCGATGTTGTCTAATAAGCTCTCTTCAAGTTGACCCATGTAGTAGTTGGCAAAGGTCGGCCCCAGCGGCGATCCCATAGCTATTCCATCGATTTCTGTGTATAGATTTTTCTGTTTCTTGTGGTTTGCTGGATTCATTTCATCATTAAAAGATTTATATATTGTATATTCGCCGCATGTTTACCTCAACTATCCTTTGTCCTTTGAATTCCCTATTAATTTCTCTCTCTCTCTCTCTCTCCTCTCTCTCTCTCTCTCTCTCTCTCTCTCTCTCTCTCTCTCTCTCTCTCTCTCTCTCATAGTCCCGATCAACCTTGCGAAGCGTACCTTAAAAGCTTGTTTATTCGGAAGATTTTTTGTCTTCCGCGCAGCCGAGTGACCTAAGGGACGGTTTAATTGAGACCAAAGCGGTTGCAAGCTGAATCATGTGCACGGTTCGAATTCCACCCCTGTAAGGAATTTTTGCGAATTAGGAAATAACATTTCGGAAGGAAAATTATCCTGTTTTTCTATTTCTTGTGGTTTGCTGGATTCATTTCATCATTCTTTCGCGTTCATGAAAGATATATATATATATATATATATATATATATATATATATATATATATATATATATATATATATATATATATATATATGTGTGTGTGTGTGATGTGTGTGTGTGTGTGTGTGTGTGTGTTGCTTCAATAGGGGAGAAATTTCTAATGTTTTTTGAATGGAATTATTAGCCAAAAACAACATTAACATCAAATTATTTCTTTAATTTAGGAACATTGGATTTGGTGGGCGTTACAAAAGAAAAAAAAGAAGTTAAAATATTGCTCCGTATGAAGGCCATCATATTCTTTTTCTATAAAGGACTCTTTGGCGGCACGTAAAGATTTATTTCTGAAATATGACGGATAATTTTTTCGATTTTTGTATTGTCTCAAATACTTTATAAATGAATTCAAGATCTTAAATGATAAGAGCAGGAAAATATAAACAAATAAAAAGAGATTACTAAGATTATTTAAAATAAAGCATTGGAAGTCAACACTTTAGAATCGCTATTCATTAAAAAATTATAGTTTACTTCTTGCAATTCGTGAGTGAATTTAATCGAAGATATGAGATTATTCAAAGCACAAAGGAAATTATTTACAATTCATTCGACAAGCTAAATAAAATCAAAATCCATAACTGTGCCAAATAATATTATTTGAAGGATGGGAGGAAGGAGTTTAGTTTTTAGAAAATCCATATATAAAATGCTCAAAATGGGGAGATGGGGTTGTCCTATGGTCATACAGAAGCGCTGTAAATACTACTCAATAGTGAAACTAAAGGAGCAATAATATTGAATACAATTAAAACTGAGGATCTGTAACACAGGTGTTAATTCTTGTAACGCTTCATTTTCAGTCTCAATTTTTTTTAATTTCAAGGTCTGCGGATCATAGGAAGTCAACATTTTAGAATCGCTATCCATGCAAATGTTGAATCCAGAATTAAACTCGTCATTCTTCAAGTCAACTTTATATCTCTTAATCTAAATTTTGACTAACTCGAATTTTAGGTTGATTTTTAATTAATTTTGCATAATCAGTTGTTAACATTACTCAATGGCCCAATTTTAATTGCTCAATTATTGTCAAATTATTTTAATTATTTTGAATTAGTGTCCAAGTTTACCTATGCTCGAATATTCACTTTATAAATTCGGTTCTCGTTTTTCATTCAAGTTGTTATAATTTTTTTTTTTTTTTACTGTATATTGTATCTGTTTTTCTTTGCTTGATTTAACATTATATGTTGTAGACTTATATATAATTTGAAACATCTTGATTTATCCTTTTTTTTCTGAATGTCGCTGCAACTATATTGCTTCTTTTTTTTGCTTTTGATCTCTTAACTGTCATCTCTTTATATTTTGTCCTATTGCTTCCTTCTTAATTTTTTAGATATTAAATTGTGTTCCCATTTTAGAATTTGGCTGATGTTAAACATCGAAAATGTTGGAAACATTTTAAATAGACATGTTCTGTAGGATATGAGGGAATATGTATAATAATGGATTCGTGTCCTAAAATTTGGGACCGGGTTATTTTTAACCGCGCATATTAGGGCCAAGTCCCATGCGAGATGGCATGATACGGAGCCGTTTCGCTTTTAGTGTAGCCTCTTCCCCTTTGGTAGCGTAAAAGATCGACTTTTAAGTAACGGTTTTCGCCCGACCGCCAGCAGCACCAGTCCGAGAGCATTTTTTATCTCCAAAAGTGAAGTGAACCTTGGACCTTTGTAAGAAGTGTTTCAAGTACGACCTTTGAAATGCTACGAGGGATTTAGGTTCGAGGATACGCGGTGTCGCAAACAGAAAGGTCATTTGAAGAGATCGTTTTTGAACAGTAGGCTAATATGTTTTGGCAGGGATACAAATTACATATTCCTCTGGCGGGGGAAACAAATTACATGTTTTGACAGAGGGCTGGGTTACAAATTACATGTTTTTTGACAGGGATACAAATTGCATGTTTTGATAGGGAGAGAAATTATGTTTTGGCAGTGACACAAATTATATGTATGTATGGTTTCAACGTTATAGAGCATTTAACTATACTAGCCACATTTTTTATGGTACCACATACAGCCATCAAATTTCAATCTAGTTGTTTCAAAAGTTTTATCCCTCCCTCCCCCGAAAAAAATCTACAAACATGTATCATGTGAAACATTGCCCACCATGCTGCCCCTAACATCTCTAGCATCTCGGCCCCCGACCCCAGAATGCAGGTCTGTGGCTCTATATCTCCCGCACATTTTCACTTACTCCAACTTCACCGCTTTCTTTACAGATCTCCCCTTACAAACTGACCTTCGGAAACGCTTTTGTTTCCGAAGGGGTTTTAAGTAAGGTATATAAACACAAGAGACGTACACGAGTCTCGGCTTCAAAGAGCGACCTGGGCGGTGTCAACCACCATGCACACGGACGGACAATGACAGATGGGACGCTCAAGTGACTTTAGCACACGCGAAGCCCAGATGACGGAGGCTTAAAGGGGGAGGGTAGGGGGCTTGCACAGGAGAGTTGCGCGTTGCGGTTACCTCGAAGATTTGGTCAGAGGGAGTAATCCTGCCTTGTTAGGGACGGCGCAGAGTCCAAAATAATAGTCTCTTGGTGAACGATTATTAAACAAGATGAACTCAGATCTAGCCTTTGGGTTCAGAATATCGAATCGAGAATTTGACACGTTACGTTCGGGTAACAGGCATCAACGAGTACGGGGTTGACTCTCGCGAGTTCTCGGAGAACGCACGGAGCTTGACGGGTTCTGCAAGGGTTCGCGCGGAACTAACGGGAACGGGAAGATGTCAGATAGATACTCGCGGATACTCGTGTACACAGGCACAACTGCTGTTCAAGCCTGGTATCGGACATTTTATAGGGATGAGACGGAGGGGCCTTTCCCCGTGCCCGAAGGGGAAGGGTTCCAGTTGACAAACGCTTCGCCGAGCGAGGTGGACTTTTCCCGATTCATGCCATCGCAGGATAATCCACGATGAGGCCCGGCGGGACTCTTCGTGCTCTTAAGCACGTCTCAGGCTTCGGCGAAGTCCGGCCTTCAGCCCATCACAGCCTTCGCGATTTTTTGCTTCGCTGGCGTGGATTAAAAAGGGTCGCCCCGGTGTGTCTTCTCTCTTTCTCTCCTGGAAAGGGGCGACCGCGTGCGTCTTCTCTCTCTCTCTCTCTCTCTCTCTCTCTCTCTCTCTGACACACTCGATTACTACTTGTTTCCTATGGTCAGTTAGCCATTATACTGGAAAACGGAATGATCTTGTTTAAATTGACCTCGAAGGAACTATCTCTACCACTCTTTGAACACTCCGATTCTAACGAAATTTAAAACCCTTATGTTGTTTTATACTCTCTTTGGAATGATATAATTACCAAGGTTAGTTCGGGAATAATTTATCGTTTGGAAGATCGTAAGCTCATAAATCCGAATAAGTGAGAGCACGCGACTTTGGTCAGCAGACCTTGTTTTTTTGCCTTTTGTTTTGTGTTTGTTTGTGGTTTCTTTTAATTTAGCTTAGCATTCGTTTGTAAGGTAATTACAATTAATTGTGCCCTTGTAGCCAGTCGCCAGATAACTGCTATCAGATGCCCAACATTGATGCATTCTGCACACAAGAAGAGGCTACTGGGTATAAAGCAATATTAACTGCAATAGAGGCCCTAGACTTGACTATCGTTAACAAAATAAAACAAAATATGTAAAAGTGTTTGATTCTCTTGCATAATGATCTGCGCGTGAATTTATTTGGGCACTTACCTATTGCCGATAGCCAATTTTTAAACTTTACAATTTCTCCCAGCAAAATTTTAAAACTTTCCTATTTCCGACAGCCAAACTTTTTAAAATTTTTATTTCCGACAGCCAAACTTTTTAAATTTCCTATTTCCGACAGACAATTTTTTAAACTTTTCTATTGTCGACAGCCAAATTTTTAAACTTTCCTATTTTCTACATCCAAATTTTTAAACTTTTATATTGACGACAGCCAAGTTTTGATACCTTTCTATTACCGACAGCCATTTAAAAAAAAAATCTTTTAGCGACAGACAATTTTTTAACTTTTTTTATTCCCGAAAGCCAATTTTCTAAACTTTTTTATAACTGACAGGCAATTTTTTAAAACTTTTTTATTATCGACAGCCAATTTTTACTACACAGTTACACTAGTTAACAATGATTTTGCTACTTGGGTATTAGCTTGTGATTTATACTAAATCTATTATGCTTATTCCGAATCCGTAATCAGAATTGTTATAGCACGTAAGGTTCCTGAGTTACACACAGACACTTTAGTTACACATATGGGTAGTGTTGCTTCGGCTACCATAGTGAGAGGACGTGTTGTGTGTGTTTGGTTCCTGCGTTATACTCCTGTCAAATTTAGCCATTATAGTAGTGGTCTTGAAACGGTATTTACATACAGTGATTAATTGCATTTTTATTTCAGATTTATCTCTCAATTAATTTTTAAATGATATAAGATTGTACAAAAGTATATAACAGGATATATACAAACTAAGTTGAAAACATGAATCGGCGAAGATGTATAAATAGCCCAGAGAATTTTTGTTATATCTGTGGAAGATATACTCTAAGCAGCCAGCGGAAAAATTTAGCTCAAAGTGTGAAAACTGCATACAATTATTATTTTGCGTGTAAAGTTGGTGACCAAAACAAGCCCTGGGCACATCACAAATCTTATAATGTGTGTCATACGAAGCCAACAAATCATTTTTGATTGCTACTTTTGTATGACAAATATTGCAGGATTCTCAAATAAGAACAAGTCAGAAATTGTATATCCAGATTGTAAGTCAGCCATAAAACCAGTCCCCCATAATATATAGATGTCAATCCTAGTTCCTTCATCAGCTAGTGCAGTTAGAGAAGATGATTCATCGCCTGAAGAGGAGGATAACAATGATGATGAAATGTATGAGGATGATTCTAAAGAAGAGAAGATCCAGTTGATAAATCAAGAAAGATTGAATGAATTGGTGAGGGATTTGTCATTGTCAAAGGAGAACGCAGCAATGGAATCTTCTAGAGGGCGGTGCAAACTACCTACTTTCCGTAAACGCCATGATGCCTTAGCTGCCTTCTATAAAGAAGAAGATGGTGCTTGTTTCTGTACTGATGTTAATGGCCTCATGAATCAGCTAGAAAACGAGCATTTACCTGATGAATGGAGACTATTCATCGATGCAAGCACTGCTAGCCTCAAAGCTGTGTTTCTACGCAATGGTAACAAAAAACCTTCAATTCCTGTCGCACTTTTTGTTTTAATGATAGAGATATATGACTCAATGAAATTTATTTTGGAAGGTGTTCATTACTCGCATCATAAGTGGAATATCTGTGATGATCTAAAGGTAATTTCTTTATTTCTTGGACTGCAGCTAGGATATACAAAGAATATGTGCTTCTTATGCCTATGAAACAGTCGTGAGGACAGGAGTCATTATATTGTCAAAAAGTGGCCCAAAAGAGAAGAACACATAATTGGCCGATACAATGTGAAGCACATGCCTTTGATACATCGACAGAAGATCTACCTTCCACCACTTCATATCAAACTTGGCCTTATCGCGAATTTTTTTAAAGCAATGGCCCATATTCTGATGGATTCCAGTATCTCAAAGAGAAATTTGGTGCAAAGAAAACAGATGCTAAACTTAAAACGGGCATTTTTGTAGGGCCGGAGATCAGAGAATTGATACGTGACAGGAAGTTCAGAAATAAACTAACTCCTCTTGAGTTGGCAGCATGGGATTCATTTGTCCATTTAGTGCAGAACTTCCTCGGTCATCAGAGGGCTGCAAAATATGAAGAACTCGTGGACAATATGCTAAAGGCCTATCAACGAATGGGGTGTCGGATGTCTCTTAAGAATGCATTTCTTGCATTCACATCTAGATTTCTTTCCATCTAATATGGATGATATTAGTGACAAACATGGGGAAAGGTTCCACCTAGATATCGCAATGATGGAAAGCAAGTATCAAGGCCGCTTCAACGAAAACATGATGGGTGACTACTGCTGGTTCCTACAACGGGAGGATCCTATATCCACGTACAAGCGCAAGAGTAAGAGTCTTAAACATTTTTGAAGAAATTTATAGTTAGGTGAGTACTGAGTACTACCTCTTTTATATGTAATACATATCTTGTATGGGTCTGCAAAAAGACGTACCTAATGCCAAATAGGGTGCCTCGATTCCAAACCTTTGCCGAGAAACGTCTCGTTCTTCTCAAACTCGTAATAATTATATCATTATTTGATCCAAGATGACAAAGTGAGCCATATAGCCTAGTTTCATAACTCAGGAACCTTACGTGCTAGGACAAATCTGAGCACAGATTTGGAATCAGCGCACCAAAATTAATTAGTTACAACAACATTTACTGAAGTAGCAGAGAGAAAGTCAAAATTTCTTGGCTACTGTTAGTGGTGTTTGTTGAAATGAATATTTTGTTTGATATTTTGTTTTAATAACCTAACCTAACATAATCCTTAAGTTAAAAAAATATAGGTAAAAAATCCTTCAGTAAAAAATGTCCCTCGATAATAAGAAAGTGCATACATTTCTTTGAAAATAGTTGTATTCCAACAATAGAGTGCCAAATGTAAGATGGCGGACTAATTTTGTTTCAGGGGACGCAAAAATAGTTAGAATTAGTTTTTGCGATATATTTAAACATATTCAACGAAAGATAATTTAAAATCTTGTACTACCTGAGACTTTCTACTTATTCAAGAATAATATTTTTGGTACTAAGTTAATATTGATATGTCCAATTGCTCAAGGGTGGCATAAATTGCGTTCAAGAGTTTTGTGGGGTAATCTAAAGTTTCAAGTTATCCACTTGGAAGGCGAAACCATTTGAGTGGGGTCTTCATTTCTGCACGTGTGGATTCCGTTGGTATTCGTGCACTTAAACTATACAGAATTAAATTTATGGATTCTAAAGGGGATGTCGACTGAACTAGGCATCTTGAATTCAAGAAACACTATTCTTAAAAGTCACTCACTACACCAGCATAGTAATCTATTTTTCGACTTGTTGCGTATTGACAACTTTTTAGTAATCCATTGTTGGTCTATCTCTGGATGATAGCAGTCATTGTTTACTTCAGTTCAGAAATTGTGTTAAAATAAATGGATACAAATTCTATTTTGACAAATTTTTTATAAAAAGTTGATTAAAACTATTTCAAACATTTCTTTGGAAAAATGAAGAAAACTTTGGGATTACATTTTTAAGGACAAATCGAAGATTCTTCAAGCTGATGACAAATGCTTTCTCAATGTGGTGTATCCTGTTCATAAAAAAGAGGTGTGTAGAGAAATTGAAAAGCTAATTAAGCTAATTAGGCAAAACGAGGAGGTGTGTGGAGAAATTAAAAAGCTAATTAGGCAAAACGAGGAGGTGTGTGGAGAAATTAAAAAGCTAATTAGGCAAAACGAGGAGGTGTGTAGAGAAATTGAAAAGCTAATTAGGCAAAACGAGGAGGTGTGTGGAGAAATTGAAAAGCTAATTAGACAAAACGAGGAGGTGTGTGGAGAAATTAAAAAGCTAATTAGGCAAAACGAGGAGGTGTGTAGAGAAATTGAAAAGCTAATTAGGCAAAACGATGAGGTGTGTAGAGAAATTGAAAAGCTAATTAGACAAAACGAGGAGGTGTGTAGAGAAATTAAAAAGCTAATTAGGCAAAACGAGGAGGTGTGTAGAGAAATTGAAAAGCTAATTCGGCAAAACGAGGAGGTGTGTAGAGCCATTGAAAAGCTAATTAAGCAAAACGAGGAGGTGTGTAGAGAAATTGAAAAGCTAATTAGGCAAAACGAGGAGGTGTGTGGAGAAATTGAAAAGCTAATTAGTCAAAACGAGGAGGTGTGTAGAGAAATTGAAAAGCTAATTAGGCAAAACGAGGAGGTGTGTAGAGAAATTGAAAAGCTAATTAGGCAAAACGAGGAGGTGTGTAGAGAAATTGAAAAGCTAATTAGACAAAACGAGGAGGTGTGTAGAGAAATTAAAAAGCTAATTAGACAAAACGAGGAGGTGTGTAGAGAAATTGAAAAGCTAATTAGGCAAAACGAGGAGGTATGTAGAGAAATTGAAAAGCTAATTAGGCAAAACGAGGAGGTGTGTAGAGAAATTGAAAAGCTAATTAGACAAAACGAGGAGGTGTGTAGAGAAATTGAAAAGCTAATTAGACAAAACGAGGAGGTGTGTAGAGAAATTGAAAAGCTAATTAGGCAAAACGAGGAGGTGTGTAGAGAAATTAAAAAGCTAATTAGGCAAAACGAGGAGGTGTGTAGAGAAATTGAAAAGCTAATTAGACAAAATGAGGAGGTATGCAGAGAAATTAAAAAGCTAATTAGGCAAAACGAGGAGGTGTGTAGAGAAATTGAAAAGCTAATTAGGCAAAACGAGGAGGTGTGTAGAGCCATTGAAAAGCTAATTAGGCAAAACGAGGAGGTGTGTAGAGAAATTGAAAAGCTAATTAGGCAAAACGAGGAGGTGTGTGGAGAAATTGAAAAGCTAATTAGGCAAAACGAAGAGGTGTGTAGAGAAATTGAAAAGCTAATTAGGCAAAACGAGGTGGTGTGTAGAGAGATTGAAAAGCTAATTAGACAAAACGAGGAGGTGTGTAGAGAAATTGAAAAGCTAATTAGGCAAAACGAGGAGGTGTGTAGAGAAATTGAAATGCTAATTAGACAAAACGAGGAGGTGTGTAGAGAAATTGAAAAGCTAATTAGGCAAAACGAGGAGGTGTGTAGAGAAATTGAAAAGCTAATTAGACAAAACCAGGAGGTGTGTAGAGAAATTGAAAAGCTAATTAGACAAAACGAGGAGGTGTGTAGAGAAATTGAAAAGCTAATTAGACAAAACGAGGAGGTGTGTAGAGAAATTGAAAAGCTAATTAGACAAAACGAGGAGGTGTGTAGAGAAATTAAAAAGCTAATTAGGCAAAACGAGGAGGTGTGTAGAGAAATTGAAAAGATAATTAGACAAAACGAGGAGGTGTGTAGAGAAATTAAAAAGCTAATTAGGCAAAACGAGGAGGTGTGTAGAGAAATTGAAAAGCTAATTAGGCAAAACGAGGAGGTGTGTAGAGAAATTGAAAAGCTAATTAGACAAAACGAGGAGGTGTGTAGAGAAATTAAAAAGCTAATTAGGCAAAACGAGGAGGTGTGTAGAGAAATTGAAAAGCTAATTAGACAAAACCAGGAGGTGTGTAGAGAAATTGAAAAGCTAATTAGACAAAACCAGGAGGTGTGTAGAGAAATTGAAAAGCTAATTAGACAAAACGAGGAGGTGTGTAGAGAAATTGAAAAGCTAATTAGACAAAACGAGGAGGTGTGTAGAGAAATTGAAAAGCTAATTAGACAAAATGAGGAGGTGTTTAGAGAAATTAAAAAGCTAATTAGGCAAAACGAGGAGGTGTGTAGAGAAATTGAAAAGCTAATTAGACAAAACCAGGAGGTGTGTAGAGAAATTGAAAAGCTAATTAGACAAAACGAGGAGGTGTGTAGAGAAATTGAAAAGCTAATTAGACAAAACGAGGAGGTGTGTAGAGAAATTAAAAAGCTAATTAGGCAAAACGAGGAGGTGTTTAGTGAAATTGAAAAGCTAATTAGACAAAACGAGGAGGTGTGTAGAGAAATTGAAAAGCTAATTAGGCAAAACGAGGAGGTGTGTAGAGAAATTGAAAAGCTAATTAGACAAAACGAGGAGGTGTGTAGAGAAATTGAAAAGCTAATTAGGCAAAACGAGGAGGTGGGTAGAGAAATTGAAAAGCTAATTAGACAAAACGAGGAGGTGTGTAGAGAAATTGAAAAGCTAATTAGACAAAACGAGGAGGTGTGTAGAGAAATTGAAAAGCTAATTAGACAAAATGAGGAGGTGTTTAGAGAAATTAAAAAGCTAATTAGGCAAAACGAGGAGGTGTGTAGAGAAATTGAAAAGCTAATTAGACAAAACCAGGAGGTGTGTAGAGAAATTGAAAAGCTAATTAGACAAAACGAGGAGGTGTGTAGAGAAATTGAAAAGCTAATTAGACAAAACGAGGAGGTGTGTAGAGAAATTAAAAAGCTAATTAGGCAAAACGAGGAGGTGTTTAGTGAAATTGAAAAGCTAATTAGACAAAACGAGGAGGTGTGTAGAGAAATTGAAAAGCTAATTAGGCAAAACGAGGAGGTGTGTAGAGAAATTGAAAAGCTAATTAGACAAAACGAGGAGGTGTGTAGAGAAATTGAAAAGCTAATTAGGCAAAACGAGGAGGTGGGTAGAGAAATTGAAAAGCTAATTAGACAAAACGAGGAGGTGTGTAGAGAAATTAAAAAGATAATTAGGCAAAACGAGGAGGTGTGTAGAGAAATTGAAAAGTTAATTAGACAAAACGAGGAGGTGTGTAGAGAAATTGAAACGCTAATTAGGCAAAAGAGAATTGCGTACACGCAGCTGGAAAGTCGTAACGATGTGTGATTATCGAAAGTTATATTCACTTAAGACCTGATGTAAGGAAAAATTAAGAAGGCAAAGAAAGATTATAAAATCGGTATTTACGAAACAAAATTTGGACAGCGTTTCATAAGCGATGGAAATAATGTTCTTCGGAGAAGATACAGCTTACAGTAAAATAATTGCTGTAAAACAATAATTACTTTCTTACCCAAAATAAAAGTGAAATTCAACAAATAACCAACATTTAATATGGTCTATCCTGTTCGTAAAAAATAAACTTAAAAAAAAATTAATACAAAGTTGCTATCCGTACTATTTAATGAATCCTTAATAAAGTCTTCCTCCCAATATCTTAGGAAAAAGGTAATATTGCACAGATGTTTAAAATGCTACATCCTCAACAAGACAACTAAGCTCTGCATGCCTAATTCGTAACGGTCAACATGGTTTCCCCACTCTCGTTAGTAAATAGGACTCAAGGATCGGATATACTTATTATTTTAGGAGATTTTAGCCTTTGGGTAAGTTTTTATTCAGATATGACTTCTGACGCCATTGATCGATACAGTGTTAGAAACATGAACAGCATTGATCTATGCTTTCTATCCTTCATACAGATATCGTTTCCACAATTACTAACTCATCTTGGCATGTGCAAAACAATGCTGCTGGCAAACATTGTTCAGCCTTCACAGTTAAGGAATGGTGTTTTTTAACATAGTTGTACTCTGCTCTACTTCAACTTTTCCAGCCCTACATATGGAATTCGAATTCTTAACAAAATTCTTTACCTCCAATGGCTATCCCAAATCACTATTTCTGAGACAAATTAGTCTGTTTCTCAATAATAAAATACTCGACTCTGCCTCTACTACAAACTGTCAATAAATTAAAGATCTTCCTTTCCTTACCATACTTTAGGTACCAATCCGAAAAATTAAAAAAAGAGTTGTTAAAACTGTTAAATTCAGCCTATCCTCAATTATTACCGTCTATTGTTCTCATTAATGACTTCAGACTGGGATCATTATTTAAGTTCAAAGATCAACCACCCACCAATATGCAATCTAAAATTATATACGTTTTTCGTTGTACGTCCATCAATTCGTTTGCCACTTATATATATATATATATATATATATATATATATATATATATATATATATATATATATATATATATATATATATATATATATATGAGGAATTAAACCACATTCTCCGAAGACAATTTAATTCAGAACAGTTTAGGTGTATCTCACACCCTTTTTCAACTGACACTGGGCAGAAAAATGAGAAAAGCATAACACAAGATCCCCTCTTTTTTCCCCCAATCCCCTACTTGTAGCTAATCTGGGGGGGGGTTAGGCCTAAACATATTGAAGGGCTGACATTTTACTATTTTATTCATTTGCTTTCTTATTACAGGATTAAAAGAAAATTGACCCTCAGATAGATTTAAATTAGGAACTGACGATATCAAGCTCGATTCTACGATTCTTCTCTTAACATAGCCGATTTGGAACTTCCCATTTCTACGAGTAAATTTATCGATTTAGTTGAATTATGTCTCTCTGACAATGTGTTTCGAGTAAATAATGAGTTTTGTAGACAAATATTTGGTCTTAGCATGGGAAATAGTTTATCTCCGATATTGGCATGTCTCTTCATGGAATATTTTGAGACTGAACTCCTTCCCACAATTTCTCCCCCTAACTTTATATGGTTAAGGTACATTGACGATGTATTTTTTGTATGGCCTAATGGCCATGATTTTGATACCTTTTTTAATAATTTGAATAATTTGCATGTCTCCATCAAATTTAAATGTGAATGGGAATATGATAATAGATTACCCTTTTTAGATGTCCTCATTAATAAAGATCACCATGAATTAAAACTTGACGTGTATAGGAAACCAACCCACTCGAATGCCTATATACATTATTTTTCGTTTTACGATAATACTGTTAAAAAATCGATAATTTCTAACCTTTTCCTTAGAGCATACAAAATATGTCATCCTTCCTATTTAGATGAAGAAATTGTCATTATCAGGACCATTTTTTTCTAATTTGTATTACCCCGATTGGTTCATATCGTCTGCCCATTTTGCAGCTAGGAAAACATTCTATGGTAATAAGCCTTCCCGCACTAACGACTTCAACAAATGTATAACATTGCCATTTAATAATAAATTAAATAGTTTAAAGGACATATTTGGAAAAGGGGGTATTAATCTAGCCTTTAAATATAATAATTTCTTAAACCAATTGATGATGGCCAGGAAACCCAAAGAACATCATGACATAGGAGTATATGCAATACCATGCAACGATTGCCATAAAGTTTATATAGGGAAACGGGGAGAAATCTAGACAAGAGATTGTACGAACACAAAAGAGATATTAGAGTGGGCAGCGAAAGTAGTGGAATATTTTGCCATGTTAGAGACAAGAATCATACGATCGATTTCAATGGAAGTAAAATGTTATTTAAATCGGCTAACTATGTTAAGAGAAGAATCGTAGAATCGAGCTTGATATCGTCAGTTCCTAATTTAAATCTATCTGGGGGTCAATTTTTTTTTAATCCTGTAATAAGAAAGCAAATAAACAAAATAGTAAAATGTCAGCCCTTCAATATGTTTAGGCCTATTCCCCCCCCCAGATTAGCCACAAGTAGGGGATTGGGGGGAAAAGAGGGGATCTTGTGTTATGCTTTTCTCATTTTTTTGCCCAGTGTCAGTTGAAAAAGGGTGTGAGATACACCGAAACTGTTCTGAATT